>CM052705.1:111110616-111123537 GCA_028551405.1 Uromys caudimaculatus | reverse complement strand
CCCCCCCCCCCCCCCAATGCATTCCCTGGACAGAGAGTTCAGCCTTAGGAACCAAACTCCAGCCAGAGGTCGCATCTTCAAGTCAGTATCAGGCCTACCCAGAGAAGTGCATGGATGCTCCATGTGTGAGAGGGGACCTCAACAGTGGACACACACACCTCGGTGCTGCAACTGGCCCCGAGCCAAGATGGGTAAGGGGCCATGGAGCCCTTTGCCTGACTGCCCACAGCATAGCCTGCACTCCAAGATCAGCTACTGGAAAAGCCACCACTAAGCTCCGTCCCTAGTTTTCCCACAGGTGGCATTGGGTTTCCACAGGATCTTTTCTGGCTCTCCGTGTCTGTGTCTTGTTACTCCTCACACTTCTGAGCTTGCTCAACAAAGAAAACATCTCCCTCCAGCAAGAGGTGAGAGGACCTTGCACACAGGTACACACATGTGCTAAGGCAGGCTTCACTAATTTTAGCACAAATTCAGTAATGTTAGAATTTATTAAAAATGCAGAATGCATCACAGGATGGGGAGGAATGGCTGTGCCCTGGGCGTTTAAGACAAATACTAGAGGTGACACTGGCCATCACCTGGGGTGAGCTGTGTGTGCACATCCCCAGAAACAGCAGTTCTGCCACCCTTGTCCCACATAATTTAAGAGTGTCTTTGAGAAACTGGCTGCCCTTCTCTCCACCTCTGGCTGCTCTAAGGCACACACCCTGCATCCCAATCGACTCCCAGAGTACTTCTAAACTCAATCAGCAGGACAAACAATGGTCTTTAGCCTGTGTAGGCTAATTTGGAGGCGGAAGCTACTAGCTGCAGGGATCACCCAGTCTCTGGAACGTTTGCCTTTAAAAGAAGGTACACCACCTAAGCCTTTCCAGAGGGCTGGGATGTGGCTCAGAAGTGCAGCGCCTGTTTGCCAGGTGTTGAGTCCTTTGGCATAATCCCTGGCACCACATGCACAGAGAAGGGAAGCTGGGGAAGCCGGGGGCTGATTCACCACAGCTACGGTGCAGCTGGTCTCTGGAGTCACCAGGAAGGCTGCCTACGATGGGCAAGCAGGATAGGCAGGAGTTTCACCTGTACAGTGGTGCCCTCACTGAGCCCCACAGGACTCCGGGCTAGACCGTGCAGACTGGACTTCTGCCTGTAAGAGCCTCTTGCCAAAAGCTGCTTTACTCAGGAGCTAGGTACCACAGACATTTGCTCATGACAACGCTCAGGGAGGCTTTCATGAGGAAGCTTAAAGTTGGTTGAGAAAATTAAAAACATGCTCCCCGGATTTCTCTGGGCGGCTACTGAGGAAGCACGCGGTCCTATCCCTCATTCTCTGGAGATCAGGGACCACCATGACAATTGTTGCAACTCCATGACTCCCCACCACCTCTGTCTGCAGGCACGGGGAGAAGGGAGCCCCTCCAGCACCAGCACCCTCTTCTGGAGCTGCCGCACCTTTAGTTCTGGTCTTGGAGAACACCTTGCACTCTGTCCTCCTGCCTGCAGAACTGCTCTGCCGGCTGTCAAAGAAAGGGGGGCAGGAGTCAGTCAGGGGGGCAGAGTGGGCCTGGAGCAGCACCATGCCCTCCATGCAGGGGCCAGCCTGGGTCAGGTCATGCAGCTAAGACAGCCCTCTAGAGCTGGCCTGGGCTCTTAGCAGACCCTGAACTTAGCAGGGAGCCCAGGAGGGTAAGACACACACACAGAGTAAAGGACCCCAAACAGGGTTTCCAGCTTAATCATCAAGGACATAACACTTAGCAGCAGAAATTGGAAGAGACTTCTTTGACCAAACCCCAAATCACAAACTGACATTTTTATGGGGGGGTGCAGAAGAAAATTCATAGGTCTCCATCCGACAACATTGGCGGGACCTGCTTCCCCCCCCCCCTTTAAAGGAAGTAGTGTCCACCCTGTTCTGCCTTCCCCATCCCCTCCAGCAAGTGACTAGAGGGAGTCAGTCAGTCAGCACCCTAGCAATTTCCCCTTGGTCCCAGCTCATGGGGCTAGGGAATGCTACCAAGGCAGGGAATCTGTAAGCGCCCATTATCTGTGCTGGGTCCACAGATGCACATGCAATGGCCCCCGGCCAGCAAAGATACCCTCAAACTGAGAGATCACCATAAGCTTCACCATAAACGTTACTCACCCATGACTGGCCACTCTCTATTTAGGCCAAACAAAGTCTCAAATTTGGAAACTGCGTACTCAAATGACTCAGAAGCATTTGAAAGTAAATTTCAGAAAGTGCACATGGAGTGCTTCATTTCTAGCCTGCCCACCCAGCAGCTCAATTTGACCTCTGACGTCCTGAAAATCTGTACGGCAGCAGTCTTTGCTACCTCAGATCAGAACCCTACGAACAAAGGAGTACTTCCCAGGGCAGATGGGACATGAGCACCCTTGTGAGGAGTTAGTTGCTCAGGGACGGGGAATGCCTTGGCACACAGGTGAGATACGCTGGAGACTGCTATGATCTCACAGGCAGGATGTTTCTGTGGCTTCACACTAAACAACAGCCACTTTCAAGGGGGAGCAGGATAGGAGTGGGGCCCGGAGCCACCATGAACATGTAAGACCAAAAGAAGGGGCCTGGGACATGGCCTGGCTTTCTGGAGAGGGAAGCCAGTAGCTGACCACTGTCTACCAGAATCTTGACACCTCGGAGACATAAAAGCCTTGCCAAGTCTTCAGAACTGAGCCATGTTCACTACAAAGTCAGCCAATACAAATGATCATTACTGCTATATTTAATTACAAAGGTGTACAACACAGAAAAATAATCCTAAATGCTCTAAATAAATTAAGAAATAAAATATCATTTTGACACAAAATACCCAGCTCAATGAACTGTCCTCCACTGTGGAAACTAGTGTTTGAGAAGAAATTCCTGAGCAGCTGAGCAGGCCCCTAGGAGCTGAAAGCAAACTGCCACAGGGGCAGTTAGTTGACATAGCACTGCTCCTGAGGACACGGGCCAAGGGAGGAATGGCACTCAGTAGGATTGGAGTCCTACAGCAGCATCTGTCTCCAGGAGTCCCAGCTCACAGCTGCTGTACACAAAGTGTGTGTGTGTGTGTGTGTGTGTGTGTGTGTGTGTGTGTGTGCGCGTGCGTGCACGCACGCACCTTTGTGCTTTCTCCTGGGGGAACTGAACCCATCCAAATGCCATATCAGGGGGTACACTGCAGCCTGGACACCTAACCGATCACACAAAGCAGAACCGAGGAGCCTGTCCTTGACTTCCAGCCAACTTCCTGACCCTCCCCTTCACACACAAAACACACAGACCTCCTTTCTGCTGTTGGGGAAAAACTAAGCTATGTGCATCCAGCATGTGAGTCTTAGCTGATGTGGCAAGGGGCCTTCTGAAAGCCATGGCTGCTGTCCTTGGCCACAGAACATCTTAACTGCCCAGGCTCTGGAACACACGAAGGTTTTAGTGCACAATTTCAATCAGAGTTCTACAAACTGCTTCTTTGAAAAAAGATGTTTATTAAACAATTTTAATTGTCATAAAATGACTAAAATGGGTTTTAAAAATTAAGGCTCTTCTCTTTCTGTGGATTGCCAGACAATCTAAAAATAATATCAATCAACCCTGATGAACGCTTTGTTCCTAAGTTAAATTTCATAAATTCCTAAGTATTTTATAATTTAAGATAAAAAGTTGGACTATAAATGATAATACCCATCTGTACTGACATACACTGACCAGGTATACATCAAACTAATTCAGTGGTTACGCAAAAAATATCCCAGTTAAAGCATAAATTTTGACTTTAGCATTTTAATGTCATTATTTCTCCACACTGTCATGATTTCCCTAAAACTGAAATAACCTGATACAGGAATGCTAACTTTGGGACTCTATCTACCCAGAGGGATGACTGACCTGGCTGGCAATTAGTCTGATTATATATTTTTAAATGCTCTAAGGTGAATTATCAAATGATTCAGAATTACATGGCATGCAGTATCCAAAATTATGGCTCTGATGCATTTAGATTTACATTAAGAAGTGTCATTCACATTCATTGTACATCCCACCCTCCCGCAAGAAATAAAAATCACTACCTAGTCAAGTTCTAGATCTGGTGCAGCATTAGGGATTGAAACTTACCACTTTACCAGGCCTTGCCCATGTGCAAATAAATCCCTCCTGACAAGCAGTGACTATACAGTCTTCAAGAAAAACCAATACCGTCAGTCTTTCATGAGCTATCTTTTTACAGATCAGTGGCTCTAACAAGGGAACGTCTTCCATCCGAGGACACAGGGGTGTCCCCAGGGTTTTAGCTGGGTCCGTCCTGGCTTTAGTAACTAGGTTCAGTTTGTCACTGCTCTTGCTGGAGATATGTCCCATACTATGGTTTCGTTTATGGTCTTTCTCGTGGTGTCTCTCCTTCCGGTCATGTAGCGATAGAGTTGCAAACTTGCTGACCCCAGAGGCAATGGCCCCGTCCATGACGCTGCTTTTGCTACCAGCATTGGAGACTGCCGAATGTGGAAGACTATTGGACCGTGGCAATGGAGGGGGCACAGAGTTCCCAGGGGTAGTGACACTGTTCCCATTGCTTCCGGCAGGCGGACTTGTGGCATTCATAACGTTTGTATGTGTCCTTGCTCTTGAGAGGGGCTGGTGAGGGAAAAGGATGTCTTCTGTAAGGTCCCATAAACACAGCTGTGTGTCCTGGCCCACTGAACCAAACCGATACGTAACACTTACAGGGCGGCTGTCTGTAGAGTTCCGTTTGGATAGCCTAGACTGCGTACTGTTCGCTCGATCTCTGCCAAAATGAAGAAGGTCCTGGAAGTCCTCGTCACTGCCACTAAACTCCATAGGGTCGCTTTCTTCTACACTAGTAGTATAGGGATCAAATGCTACAACACTGACCCAGGATTTGTGCCCATGGCCTCTAGCTATTACTCGGCAGTCTAGAAAGGACCAGACTGTCACCAAGTCGTCCTCTCCACCTGTCACAATGTACTTGCCATCTGGGCTCCAGCACACACAAAGCAAACCCCCAAAGTAGCTTTTCATTGTACCGTGCAGCTCCACTGAGTCAAAGTTGAACACACGCAGAAACCCGTCCTGGCTCACACACGCTAAGAACTTGCCATCTGGGGAGAAAGCAAACTCGTTGAGGGCCCCCTCGCCCACCGTCCACTTAAGGAGAGGGTTCCTCGTGGATTTGCTCTTGCAAGTGTGTACGGCAAAGCTCTCTCCCTGCTTCAGGAGCTGGTAGTGGGGGGCTGTGGTGCCACAAGTGTGCTCCACGTTATATAAGTACATGCTCCCACTTGAGTGGGCTACTAGGAAAAGGCTTTCCGAACCAGGAACCCATGTGACACAGGTTACGCGTGACTTGTCTATTAGTCTCTGTGAAGACAAAGAGAACACGTTATCACAATGGAGAACTTAAGGTCTACTTTTCCAGAAAAAACCTGTCTGCTTCTCTGTAAGAAGGTAACGGTCCATCCAGGCACTCCACACTTATGCTATGCCAGCCAGACCAGTGAAGCGCTTGTGACCCAGCCTAGAACTGCACTTGGGCATCAGTCATCTGATAACTACCTGCTGAGAGCCTACTCTGTGCCAGGTATCAGATCCCGGGCACACCGGTGTGAGGCAGCCCTTGGCCCCTGATGGCAGGATCCCTTGGCCCCTGATGGCAGGAGCAGCTCAAGGTTTTACCTCAACTACAGCAGCTTCCTCTTGATGAGGACTCATAGGGCAAGTTTCAGGCCTCATAGCATTCTTTGCCTTTATCGCTGCAGGCCATG
Organism: Uromys caudimaculatus; assembly: GCA_028551405.1. Lineage (NCBI taxonomy): Eukaryota > Metazoa > Chordata > Mammalia > Rodentia > Muridae > Uromys > Uromys caudimaculatus. The sequence continues at coordinate 111,117,756 of CM052705.1, read as the reverse complement.
GGCTGACCACACTGTCCCTTTTTGTGGTTGCTCAAGGGCAGGGAGTCATCTGTAGCCTGTGACCAGTGGAACACAGGACTTGAAAGCATACTTCCTGGTGGGCAGGATGCAGCTCTGGACTCACTGTGGCTTTCCTCAATCCAGACGATGGCCTGTGAGTATCTTACCCACATCTCCTCATTCTCTCTGGAGCAGGATGGAGGTCAGCTTGGGAGTCTGCTCTGCCACTACCATTGTGTTCCATGCTTACCTCTAGTCCACTGACCTAGTTGCCTCTTTAGCTGCTTCTATCAGTGTCTTGTCTTTAAAACCAAACTGACGGAAGCAAGACATGAATGCCACTCAAGATACAGAGAAGTGGCAGCCTTCTCTGCGCAGGCGCTGCTATAGAGCTCACTAGGACACTCTCTCCACAGGCTGTAGTCTCAAAATTACATTACCAGAAATCACCAGAAGTTCCCAATCCTGCCATGGAACTGCCACAAAGCCTCTGCTAAGCCTACACTCTTTCCTGGGTCAGCCACAAGGGTTTAAGCACTTCCATTTTACCTTATTGGCTGTGGTTCCCCACATGAATCTCAGAGGACAATCAGGGCACACTGGTATGAACCTGAGCTATAGCCATCTGCCAATTAGTCTGGTGACCATGTTTCAGTGATGCGTGGTGCTTTTACCAAAAAAATGATAGAAATGAAATGATGGGATTTTTTTAAAGAACGGAAGCTGGGGTGCCCCATGCATGAAGATCTGGGTCTCATACACAGCACTAGAAGTAACAGCAGCAAGAACAATGATAAAGGACAGGACAGAAAAGAAATGCAAGCTCATGCAAAAAGGGAAGACCTCGCAAGAAAAGGACTGCTAACAAATTACTGGCAGGGAAACATGGGACCCTAAATGTCCATCCACAGCATGGAGGCCTGGAGCTTCAAGTTCGTAGGTATAGGCAGAGAGTACCAGCTACCATTGCTTACTGGCATCTTAGACCAGTAAGTACTGCCTTTGGGGATACTGTCACTGTTTTTGTTCCCTGACTCTCATTTCCTGCTTGGTGACCTGCCTATCAAAGGCACCTGCCTTGTGCTAATGTCAGTAGCCTCAACCCCTAACACTGCTGGAAGGGTTCCATTAGACCATCATAATCTCTCAGCAAGGCTAGACCATGGGCTTTAGGGAGAGGATGCCCGGAGGGTGCAGAAATGAAGAGACCCCCAGCTCTACGGAGCCTGAAGGCTCACTGCTGAGACTGTGTGTCCACTAGGTCAGGCTGCCCCGGCACTCACCACTGAGCCGGGGGCAGGTTCTAAGGGTGTCCTGATTCCCTGTGAAGGGCTTTGTCAGGGAGCTCAGGGTTAGAGTCACACTGCTGGCCTGACCCTACTCCACTCTCTCCAATCACTATTACTCCATTACATGTGGGAAATTTTAAGGTCACGAAAGCTTCTAGCAGCAAGCATGATTAGGAGTAAAGTTTTAACTACTGCCTTAAAGTACAACAGAAAAATTCCACTGTAACTCACAAAATGGAATACTGGTAAGAAAATGCAGTCAAAAGTGTGATGGTGAGGTACAGAAAGCAGCAACAGTGCCTTCAGTAGGCGCTGCTGTGGTGATCAGATGCATTACAGAGCAATTTCACTTACAAACCAAAAGTGTACACTACGATCACCCTAAGCCAATTTGTGCATGTAAATGACAGAGAAAACTTGCCCTACTACGTGCTGCAGTATGCAGCCCTCACTGTTACCTTCTGGCCCTGGGAACTGGGCACACCAGTGTGAACAGTGATAGCCAAACCCCAAAGGGGCACAGCATGGCAGAGGCTTTATAGTCACACTGTAATGCTCCAAACAACTCCTCAACAGTGAAGACACTCACAAACCATGGGCATGACTACAGCAGAAAAGCCTCTCCTGGGCTTCTCTCTGCACTCTGGGCCAGCTCCTCCCCACCACTGGGGTCAGCTCATCTACCCAGAGTGCATGCCCTCATAACTGCCAGATACAGCGCAATTCTCACCTCTGCTTCCCCATTCAGTGATGCAACCGGTGATTTCAGAAATTCCTCTCTCTAAGATTACAAAGCACTCAATCACATGGACAGACAGCTGATGCCGGAAGCCCCTACTGTTCAGTGCTGACCTTGAGCAAGTATGAGTAGTGCACATACAGGGTGCAAGCTTTAGAGGGGCAGCCTAACTGCCTCCCACAGAGACCGTAACAAATTACGCTCCCACCAGAGCCTACTTTCCCTATCAAAAGGTACAGCCCATGAAGAAACAGAAGTTCAGAGGTCAGCAGACTTGTCTGAAGTCACACCCATTCACACACACACTCAGCACTGACTGTATCCCGTGTCAGACACTTCTGCAGGCAGCATCAATTAAAACTGCCATCCCTTTTCACGTAGTAGATGTGGAGTAATGAGGTAAATGCTGCGCAGAGGACAGCTAAGAGACGCTTCTTAATCTGGTGGGAGTCAGTGGACAAAACAGGGAAGCTGATGCAAGGTATGCTGACAAGACCTGGGAATAGCTCTGAGGGAACAGATGCAGGAGCTCAAGAGGCCATTACAATAGCAGTGTGCTTCTGAGAGTGGCTCCAACACAGTTAGCTGTCTTCTGTCCCATGGTAAAATGTAAAATGGCCTCAAGCCCAGCTTGCCATGGTCACCAGCAAAGGTTCCCGCAACAGAGTGTCAGCCTAGCTGACACCACAGCCAAGTGGGAAATGCAGTCCCCTTCCCCACAGAGTCACTAACCCCAGTCGTTCTAGGTTATTGTTACTTTGAGTGTAACAAAGAGAACACAAAGTGCCCTATGCCCAGTTTTCTAATAAATAAGCGAAACAACTGGAATAGTTTACTCAATAAATATAAGAATAAAATGTACAGACAGAATGTGGGCATGGTACCTAGGCTCCATAGGGAGCACCAGGCCAGTTAGGAGGACTTGGCAAGACTGTCTCAAAAACAAAACAAAATAAAATTTTACACAGCCTGGCCTCTACACCAAAAAGATCACATTTTTATTTCAGAAAACATCTGCTGAAAAAAATGATAGATTCCTGTTAGAAGCCAGTGTTTGGCGGCAGGATCTTGCTATTTGTTCTGAGCTCTCATGGGAGCAAACCCTCATCTAGATAAGCATTTTGGAAAGATATCCCAGCAAAACCCTATTCCTGTATGAAATTAAGTACTGCACAGAGGTAGGTGGGGAGGCAGGAGCACCTGGAATAATATGACATGGGACACAGGGCTGTGAGGTCCCCAGGATGGAGCCATGCTTTGGCCCTGAAGCCCTACACTGCCCCTGCATATTGCTGCCTCAAAGGAGATGTGTTGTAAACGCAAACACACACTGGACTCTGCAGTTGTAGGGTGGAGAAAGGAATGTCAATGATTTTATTCTTTGTTTTTATATTGTATAGTCAAGTATTTGAGTGTATGAGATAAAATACAATATCTTCTTACAATTAATTTCACCTGGTTTTCACCCTTTGAAACTGCCAGCTCACTCTGTATCCCTTGACAGCCCACAGCACTGCAGACAGGGCATCAAAGGCTCTGAAAAGGGATGGGACAGAACAAGGCGGACTCTCCCAGCAGAAGGGACAAAATGGAAGGTCAAGTGGGGATGAACTGGTCGGGAGGCCTTCAACCTGGCAGTGGTGATGTGGCATGCCTATTAACAGTGAGTGTGGGAGTGAGGGTGGGGGGAGGGGTAAAAGTGTACAAAGATCAGCCCAGGAGATGCTGGCAAGTTCAGCCTGTAGCTACTAAGGAGGAGCAGGAAAATCAAACAAGGCAGCATGGGGAGCAACACGAACCTGGGACATCCTAGGACTGCTGATGAAGCAAGGTGGACTGTACACTTCTGGAAAACTCTACCCAGAGGGAGCACAGCAAAAGCCATCTGGTCATTTTTCACTACAGTGACCAGAGCTCTCCACCACACAGCCAGCTTCCAAAGGACTACGAGCCCATATCTAAAACCACTTTTGTGAAAACAAGAGAAACCAAACTCAACTCATGCCTACACCACAACAGAGCCCTGACGTTTGTGTGCTTGGTCAGGGCTCGGGTGAGGAGCTGCAGGCTCTAGGTTCTGCATGGGTCCTGAACATTCAGCCAGAGCTCACTCTCTTCCTCATCCCCAAGCAAGCCCACTTTGGACTTGCTCAAGTAACTCAAGGAAAAAAAAAATCACACCAAATAAGAAAAAGACATCTGCCCACTTCATTAGCAGGAGAGTCCCTGGGTCACCATACTCACTAGAAGGGAACAAGAAAACAAATCTGCAGCCACATCAAGTGTCAGTGACAAACTAATGTGAGCTGGAGCTTTCTGAAGCATTTCACTTTTATTTTTTTCTTCCTTCTACCAAGAAAACAAGCAGAAAAAACTATTTGGGGGTGGGTATGCATTCTACAACGCAGATGTTAATTTATAATAAAAATATTAAGACAAAGCAATTACAAACAGCTATTAGAAAAGCCATGATATAAAAATACTCACACATACACACACACACAAAAGCAACATAGATGTAAGTGGAGAGAGCTGAAGCTCTCCCAGGGAGGGATTATATCAGAAAAGGGTATTTTTAAAGCCACCAAGAAAGGATCAGATGTCATTTTTACCAATGTTAAAACTTTAAGAAGTAGATCATTGTGTGCTCATTTCCTTCCTTCAGTTAAAAAAAGCAACCAAACTAAAACTAACATAGTGCACACCCCACTCTTAAAAATCAGAATTAGCCAGAACATTGCAAAGCAGGTCCTGCTCCTTTCCCCCATCCTGGAGCCCCTGTACAGGAGGAGCCTGACTGAGCTGGGAGGCGTCACCCTAGCCATAACCCATCTCCTCCCCAGTGCACGCGCGCGCGCGCACACACACACACCACGCACGCACGCACGCATTTAATAAAGCTAGACTTGATCTAACACAGGACACGTGTGCCTGCTTTGGCCTCCAAGTTCAGAACAGAGGGTCCTAATACATATCAGTAGTAAAAGCAGTCAAGATAACAAGCTTTTATATTTTATAGCTTAGCACAACCAAAACATAACTTAAAATCCCCTGTAGCTGGTCAAAATATAGAGAATAAATGATGCTGAACGCCCAGTCAGAAGTAGGACAGCTCTATCACCTGTTCCAAGGCTCGGGGAACACAGGAGAAGAGGGGCAGAAGGACTGAGAGGTGGCTGAGCGGTTAAGCGCACTGCCTGCTCTTCTAGTGGACAGGGACTCAATTCCCAGCACACACATGGTGGCTCACAGTTGCAGGAGATCTGATGCTTTCTTCTGGATTCTAAAGGCATGAGACATGCATATAGTAGAGTTTACATGCAAGCAAAACACCCACACACATTAAGTAAGTAAGAAGGCTGGAGAGTGACAGTGGGAGAAGAAAGAGGTGTGGGACACTGATTTCTGGGCTCGTACTTTGCTTTTTGTCGTTGTTCTTACAGACTTTACTTTTAATAACATGCGTGTGTGTGTGTGTGTGTGTGTGTGTGTGTGTGTGTGTGTGTGTGCGCACATGAGTCCAGGTGCCCTGAGGCCAGAAGATACTCTGGATCCCCTAGAGCTGGACTTACAGACTGCTGTCAAGCGGTCAACAAGAGCGCTGAGAACGGTTCACACACAGCAGACATGAAACTAGAACGAGGCTTGTTCCCAGCGAGCTCATAACTCAACCATCCCACTTATACTAATCTTAAATTCTGCCTCATGGCTGCTTACCTCTCTCTATTTTATACGTCCAACTTCTCTACATCTCAGTGCCGAACCTCCCCCACCTGACTCCTACTCAGAGCCCCCTTCTGCCGGGTATCCCACCATACTACCCTGCCTTTCGTTAGAGGCCACAGGCTTTTTATTGTAACCAATCAGAAGGTGCCTTAGGTAGGCAAAGGACAGAGACACATCTTCACACAGTGCACCAAAATGTCACTTCAAAAATGAACACATAAGAAAAAGTCATGATGATAGAGCCAGAGTGAGGATAAGCAGCTAGCAAGCTTCCTTCTGATAGCCTCTCACAGCGCCCAGAGGCTCACAGTCACCTGTACCGTCAACTCTAAGGGCCTCTGTCACTCAATTCTCACCTCCAAAAGGAGGCATGAACATGCACATACGTGCACAGACACATACAAATAATTCTTTTAAAAAGAAAATGCTATTATTATATATTATTAATATATGATAATTTTTTTTAAAAACTTTCTTTTTTTTTGGTTTTTTGAGACAGGGTTTCTCTGTGTAGCCCTGGCTGTCCTGGAACTCACTCTGTAGACCAGGCTGGCCTTGAACTCAGAAATCCACCTGCCTCTGCCTCCCAAGTGCTGGGATTAAAGGTGTGCGCCACCACTGCCCGGCCCAAAAAAAAAAACACTTTCAAGTTGGGCAGTGGTGGTACATGCCTTTAATTCCAGCACTGGAGAAGGCAGAGGCTAGCCTGGTCTACAGTTTGATGCCAGCCTGGTCTTCAGTGAGTTCTAGAACAGCCAGAGCTACACAGAGAAACCCTGTCTCAAAAACCTAAAACCAACCAAACAAGCAAGCAAAAATACTTTCAAAATTCCTTTAAGTCACCATCCTGTGGATATACCCCAAATCAGAACTTTTACAAAGAAAAATTTTTGATGATTATAACAAATGTCCCTTTATAACACTTCTTTCCCAATATATAACCAGTAGTTATAAAAACAAACTCTTGAGTGCTCCAGCAAGTCAGAAACATTGATCTGGGTAGACACCACCATCTTGTTAAACTGAACTGTGGGAAAATACATACAGGAACAAACAGAAACCTCAGGTCTACCTGGAGAAACTAGGAAAGGGAGAGGCAGGAGGGAGCCGAGGACTTCACTTCCCAGAAGAGTCTAGAAGGACTGGGCATTTCTCCTTCCTTCTGGTCAGAAGCAGGCAGAACTGCGTGAGTTTCTGCAGTGTCTGAGGATAGGCCCAAAACTAGGAACAAGACAGTGCCAGGGCTCCCCTCTGTTCAGTCCTGGAGTGACCAGGTCAGCAGGCATCTCTACTGAAAAGTATGAATCCCCCAGTCATTACCCCATTAAGAAAGAGAGGAAGAAGCCAGGCAAGGTACATCACGCCTCTGATCCCAGCACTTGGGAG
>CM052705.1:111070526-111110516 GCA_028551405.1 Uromys caudimaculatus | reverse complement strand
GGGAGACTGTGATGGTTAACAGTAAACACTAGGATTTAGAGGTGATGTTTTCCTGGCTTTTCCAGTTTTTCTATAAACAAGCACTTAAAATTCCTATAGTTCTAATTTGCAGGCAAAAAAAATTGCCTTTGAAAATGTTTTCAGATATAAAAATTTTATCTCTTTTTATCTCCAGTACATATGAAGAACTTACAATTCCATTTTCTTCATGCATCTGAAAGTTTTATGTACCAGTATCAGACATCAAAACTGGGGGCATGCAACTATGTACTCATGGATGCAGCAGGTGGGCAAGGGCCGGGATCTAGTGAGGAAGACACGGAGAGACCCATGGCTTTGACAACCAGGCCCACTTTGCCTTACCAGTGGTGAGTCTCTGCCCTACAAAATTTAAAAAAAAAAAAAAAAAAAAAAGTTTATCCTTCAACACTGTGTCTGCCCTCCCAGAAGGCCGCTCCTTCCAACAGCACCCGCACTAGTAAGCAGCTCTGACACCATCCTGCTCTGAAGCCAGCTGAACACTGGACCAGAACTCATGTGCTTCCTTCGCTCTCCACCCTGAATTCGTGCACTGTCCCCATCCTCAACATCTACTGCAGTGCTGTCCTTCCCATGCACCAGCTGAAGAGTGAGGTACAGACCCACGGCACGCAGACTGCTGTTCTCAACCTGTCTGCAGGTAAGGGTCTGTGTTCAGGCACTGCTGAATTCTGTCGGTGTGGGGCATTAACTGGGTGTGTGGTGCTCTGAGGAATGATGAGAGGGCTGCGGCCCTGGCATTCGCTCAGCTCAGCCCCGGGCACCTTTCTGTTGTAGCGCACTCTCCCCACACGCCCTTGCGTGGGATCTCAGAGCTGTGATCACACGCTGGCAGCTCTCAAGCTTTACCCCTCCTTAACTTTCATCACATTCATGCATCTGTGTGGTGTGTGCGTGCATGTCAGAGTGTGAGCTGGCTCTCCCTTCACAACGTGCGTTCCAGGGATGGAACGCAAGTCATCCAACGTGGTCACTGCACCTGTACTTTCCGAGTCATCTTGCCCATTCTCTACTTAGCAAACCAACCAACCAACCAAAACCCTGCCCTTCAGATCCATACCTGAAGTATCTGCAGGTCTCTTAAACAAACCGACTACAAAGTGCAACCTTATCTTCCCTCCATTACCGACTCCAGCTCCTTTTCCAGTCCCACTCAATGCAATGACAGCCAGAACCTTAAACTTGTTAAGCCCTCCCTCCAACTCAGTTCCTAAGTAGGAACCATAGTAGTAAGTTCCCAAACATCTGGAAACTAGAAACTAAGCTCAGTGGCTTCCCAGCATCCCCATCAGGCAGCTCTCACCGCCTGTAACTCCATCTTCAGGGAACTTGATGTCCTCTTTTGGCCTCCTCAGCACCAGGCATGAATGTGGTATACAGACATAAATGTAGGCAAAATACTCACGTACATAAAATAAATAAGTTTAAACACAGTCTTTATTTGACACATATTAAAGAATATGTGTGGTGGGTGTGGTGGAGAACATCTTTGATCCCAGCACTTGGGAAGCAGAGGCAGGTGGATCTCTGTAAGTTCAAAGCTAGCTTGGTCTACAAAGTGAGTTCTAGGCCAGTCTGATCTCCATGAGAAAACCAAAAGACCAAACCAATGCAGTACTTATAAGCCACCAGTACCTCACTGCTGTGGTGGTGACAACATGCCTACAGTCTCCCCGACCATCCTTAGTGAGCTGCTGAGAAGGCCAGCTGAGCCTACAACCAGGCAGAGAGTTTCTGGAACTAATCTCCGGCTCCAGCTCTATCATGATAGCTCTATGAACGTGCTACCTGATGTGGACAAGGCGCTTAGCACCTCTTTGAAGATTTCTTCATCTGTAAAGTGAAGACCAACCTTTATTCACTATGTACCCATCCAAGAAGCCCCTATCTCACACTGATGCTGAGCATAGCTGAGCATAGACAGGGACACCTTCCAGTATTCCTGCCACTCTGAGAAACTCGGGCAGCCCTAGTGCCTGAGAAATGGACTCACATTGTCTTCACAAGACTTGTGAAGACAATTCACTTTCAATTTTGAGCTCCAAATGCCAACCTGGCATTAAAGCATAAACAGTAGTCCTAGCACCCTGAATAGCTGTTTTCAACTGCAGTCAAAGAGGAGGCAAGAACTTGTGCTTCCACCATGAAGAGGGAGGAGCCGCCTGCTGTCCTGCAGCTCTATCACCAGGGCAGAAGGGCTCTGCCCTGATGTGGCCAGAATATTCTTAAAGCCATGTGGGCTCGAGCTCCCAACCCTCCCCCAGCACAACACACAAAACTTTCTTGTTCTCTAAGTGGCATTCTGTGCCATCCTCAGTCAGAACTGCCTCTGGATCTTGTTTACCAACAACTTGGCATGGGTTCAATCCAGTGCCACTCCACACATACTCTTCTATCCAAATACAAAGCCCCACAATGACTACACCTCCAGTTTCTGTTCCAGTGCAGAGAGGAGCAACTCTGTGCCTCCTACCTTCCTCAAGTCCCCATAAAAACACAAAAATAAAAAACCAAATCACTTGGCTACTTACAAATCAGATGACATCAGTAAAAATATCTGGATTCTTTTCTGATTAAGTTTGTTTTTTTTTAAAAGGGAAAATGGGGTTAAATAGTTTTTCTCCTCAGCTGTCGATTCAAAGGGCAAATTTATTCCTGGTCAACCCAGAAGGAGCCAGGATAATACTGGACATGCAGACAGCATATGCCATAAGGACCTCAAAGAATCAGAACTGGGGCTGCTGTGTATCAAGTTTGAGGCTATTCTTTCCCTTCCGAAAATGACTTCTTACACACTAGAATTGAGAGCACATCCCCACTCCGTGTGCATGCCATTGAAACCAAGCAGCAGGGCAAAGCACACGTCCTTCTGACACAAAGCCCATGTAATACAACCTTTCATAAAAGGCTGAGTAGCAAGGTGCAGATTGGAACCCAGAGTGTCCACCTCAGCAAGGGTACTGCATTTCTGCCATTTACTAGGAAAGTCATACTGAAACAGAAGAGGAAAGTACCAAATACATGGTAATACTTGGAACTGAAAAGCCACTGTAACCACCTGAGTAAATATAATCTATTTGCCAACTTCTGTCTGCTATATAAAAGTTTTGACATTTTCCTCATGAGTAGGTCAGACAGCTCAAGCTCCTGTCTGAACAGAACTAAAGATGTGCCCAAGACCCCAGTGCACACAGCACTGCAAAACCTGTGTCTCTTGATTCACTTTTCGGTCTAGCCATGTCAAAGGTAATTGGCTAAGAACTATTTTCAAGAGCATGAAAGCTACCCCTTAGCCAAATGCCTGTCAAGTACACACACAGCAGCTGAAGCAGCCTGAGGACATGTCACCACCATGTCATTCCATCTGTAGGAAACTGTCCAATGATGTGAACAATGTCTGCAATTCCATATTTTCTTGTGTAAAATATACATATCAAGAGCTGGGTGTGGTGGTGCATGCCTTTAATCCCAGTATTTGGGGGGCAATGGCAGAAGGATGTCTGTGAGTTCCAGGCCAGCCTGGTCTTCATAGTGAGTTCCTGGCCAGTCAGGGCTACACAGCAAAGCCCCATCTCAAAGAAACCAAAACAACAACAACAACAACAACAAAAAAATCACACCTTAAGTTATCAATATGCTTGTCCCCATTATACAAGTGACGCAGGTGCATGTGCACGTATATGCACAAGACACACGCGCCCTGGAGACCACAGGCCAGCACGCTGCAGCGTCCTCTACTGCTGTATGTCTTTTTAAAAACAAAAACACAAAAAGAAACCAGGGTCTCTCACTGAAACTTAGAGCTCACTTGACTCATCTAGACTAGCTGAGTATCGAATCCCATGGATCCTTCAGTCTCCACTTCCAGGGCTGGAAAGAAAGATACATGTGGCCATGCCTGGCTTTCTATGTGGGTGCTGGAAATCCAAAGTAACACTACCCACTGAGCCACCTTTCCCACCCTCATTCAGAAGGGTTTTAAAGTACTTGCTGTAGATAGCTGATCATTCTCTGTACAAATGCACAAAACTGCTACTTCAAGGAAAAACACGTTTAGAACATTAATCTACCACATTTAAACTCACATAATACTAGGTAAAGACAGCTAAGCAAATGAAAATGGGCCTAGCTCAAACTGTGAAAAGGCCTGCTCCCTTTGAGTAAGAACATAGAAACTCTTACAGGGATTCTTGACAGCTGAGGTGGAGTGCTACTTACTTCCTCATTAAATAGCTTGCTGGTTTCTTTCTTGATTGGGTCTATAAGCTGGACTTGGCCTGCGGAAAAGCCCACTAGAAGAGAGACGCTCTCTGCGGTGGCTGTTAGGTGGTTGAAGTCATGACAAGTGGGTTGTGTTCCTTTGTATATCCTTTTATCTATTGGTTTACTCAAGTCAGCAGCCTGGAGGGAAAGAGAAAAATAATATAATAAATAGCACACTAGGGTGAGAGCGCTAAGTTAAACTACTTTATATTCTATTAAGAACTACAATTTAACAGTCATTTAAAACATTGCTTCAATTGTGACTTAACATTCACTGCATATTTTACAAAAAACAATTTCACACATGTAGCCAATTAGATATTGTTAGGCTAACTATAAAATATTCATTCGTAACTGCCATTTCCACAACTTTTCCTCCTTCAAATACATGAGCAATGACTCCTGAATTTCAGAAGGAAAACCTCTTTGATCCTAAATCCCACATTTCCACATGCATTTCAAGAATTCTACGCAGTAAGTCTATCCACAGTACGCTTGGGCATGTCTACTGCACCTGAACGCCCATCCTCGGTTCCCTAGAGCTTACTCAAGTGTTGTCCAGGCTGCCAGGCAACTCAGAATGCACTCTCAGGCCCCAGTACAGATCCTGCCCTAGAAATGATGGGAGTAGCCCCCAAGCTGTAGCTTGACAAGCCCCTCAGGTGACCTGATGCCCCAAGATCCGAGAAGCACGGCTGGAGTCAGTCATAAAGCTTCCTTCTCTGCTGCCACCACCGTTAAGTCATTGTCCTACCTGGCAAATGTCAGCGCTGGATTTGGAACCCAGATCTGCTGACCATAAGCAGATGGGGAGAAAATGCATCTAACACGTTCCAAGGTCAAAAGCAAACAGTTTCTGCCTGGAGTTAAAAGTGACTTTTCAATGGCTCCCCAATTCCCCCCTTCAAAAAAAAATGTTTTTTATTTTTTGAGACAGGTTTTGTGTTGCCCTGGCTGTCCTGGAAGTCAATCTGTAGACCAGGCTAGCCTTGGACTCACAGAGGTCCACCTGTCTCTGTCTCCTGAGTGCTGGAATGAAGTGTGTGCCTTTTTTCCCTTTTTTTATTGTGTGTGAACCCCTAGGAGACATGTGGAGCCCTGGAGGCTGGCAGACAAGTTATACAAGTCAGGGCTCTGCTTCTGCTTCTACTACCTGGGTCACAGGGATTGAATGCAGATTGGCAGGTTTCCTTTCTTTTGCAAAAACCATATTTTCTTCAAGAAGTGTCCCATGTAAGCGTAATATGCTGGGTTGTTTCTGTTCAATCAGATAGCCACGCCCCTCCTGCTTCTGAAAATCACAAGTGGAGGGCCGACAGGATGGCCCAGTGGGTGCAGGCACTTGCTGCCGAGCTTAATGAGCCTTTATGCACCTGCACAGACAGACATGTTTAAAGTACTGAAAAGGGAAAGACAAATGGAGACACAGCATGTCTGTTCTCACTTCCTCTTCACCCCAGGCACCACTGCAAACCCACAGACCCCAGTACCCTCTTTTCTTCCAAAAGGGCCTGTGACACTATATGACTTCATGTGTTTGACTCCCTAATAACAAATACTTAGTAGAAAAGAGGGCTTCAGAATTGTGACTCTGAGTAAGCTGGAGACAGGGGACTTCATAGTTAGGACACAGGAGGGACCTATGGTCCTGGAAGCCCAGCACAAAGGAGAAGGGCTACCTACCCAGCTCACCTCTATTAAGGCACAAATACGGTGCACACCTTTACTCCCAGCATTTGAGAGGCAAAGGTCAGTAAGATCTCAGAGTTCAGGGCCACACAGTGAGATCTTGCCTCAAAACACAAACCAACCAAAAACAGTGAGACTCTTTCTATCCCACCAACTGTGGACTCAGAGTGGAGCACAGAACAAGGAAATGTGCACAGGAGACAGCACTGAAGTGTATGGTGAACACTGATTCAAACAAAAAGGCGCTGGCCTTGCTGCAGGGCGGATGGATGAGGAGACACTGGCACAGGGTGCCTGGATACAGTTTGAGGATCAGCAACAGAAAGCACCTAAGGGACCCATGAGGCTTGAGGGAAGAACACTCCTGCTGGGCCCCAGAGGCTGGGCAAGAGCATTCCAGACTGAGGAAACAGCACGAGTAAGCCATCCCACAACAATGAAGACAGCAACACAAGGAAAAATGGGCGAAATACTACAACTGGCAGCTAGAGAAGAAAACTCAGACCACTCAATTACTGCTTTTAGAAACTATTTGATGTAAGAGTTTGTCTCATACAGACCACGTGCATGCCTGAGAAGGCCAGAAGAGGGCATTAAATCCCCGGGAACTGGAATTAGATGGTTGTGTGCCCCAGTGTGGGTGCTGGGAATCAAATCAAAGGCCTCTGGAAGAGCAGCAAACACTTTTAACCTCTGAGCCATCTCTCCAGTCCAGTTTATTTGGGTTGTTTTTTGTTTTGTTTTGTTTTTGTAATTTTTTTTTTTTACTTTTTGAGACAGGGTTTCTCTGTGGACCAGGCTGACCTGCCTAACAATTTCTTTTAAACTTACAATTAGAGTTGGGCAATGGTGGCACACACATTTAATCCTAGCAGCTGAGAGACAGAAGACAGAAGCAGGTAATCTCTGAATTCTAGGCCAGGCTGGTCTACAGAGCAATTCCAGGATAGCCAGGGCTACATTTTGAGACCCCTGTCTCAAAACCACAGTCACCCCTACCCAAAAAAAATTAGCAAGGAAGATGGATGAGAAAGTTTAAAAAAAAAAAAAAAAAAAAAAAAAAAGATGTATTTATTTAATGTATAGGAGTGCTCTATCTGTATGTACATCTGTGTGCCACAAGAGGGCACCAGATCCCATTACAGATGGTTGTGAGCCACCTTGTAGTTGCGGGAATTGAACTCAGGGCCACACAGCTGGACCCTAGGACACTTGCTCTCTCCTGCCTCAGGCTACTCTTCTGGGCAAGCTCCTCTCCCCTGATGGCATGCCAGGCACTGTGTTACCTGCCCCAAACAGAACTACTGTGAAGCCTGCAGTGACTTCCCACACACAAAAATTGCTTTCTAATACTTCATGGACTCTCCTATTGGTACCCGAGATGTCTGGAATCTATCCTAAGCAGAAGAGAAGGCTACCACACAGTCTGTCAGTTCAAACAGCCCGGCTGTCTCCCGTCTCCCAGATTGTCTTCTCTCAACAGCCAATCACATAGCTCTGTGTATTTCTGTTCTACTTCCTTCCCACTGTGTGTATATGTGTGTGTGTGTGTGTGTGTGTGTGTGTGTGTGTGTGTGTGTGTGTGTGTGAGAGAGAGAGAGAGAGAGACAGACAGACACACACACACACACACACACACACACACACGCACGCACGCACGCACGCACGCACACGCCCAGTCTTCTTTGACAAAGCAATAGTTCTCTTTACTGAACACTTCCTACAGAGCAGCCCCACACTAGGAACTTGACACCATCACCCCACTTCATGTCTGAGAAGAAATTATGGGAAGCTGCAGGGTCATGTTCCAGTGTTCTCCTATATCTTCAGTTACTCTCCATGCCACCACGCCAAGCCTCGGTGGACAGGGCCTCTTTCTACAGCTTTTCTGTACCATGCCCTTAGTTACAGTAGTCTCCATGGTCACCTTCAGGAATCCTGGCAGTCACTTTGGAGACCCAGTGGTTCTCTTGGCTACTACTCTGTGCTCCTCAATTTCGCCAAGTTCCCAAGCACTTCAATAAGCTCACAAAGTCTAAATGCTTAAGCGCTTGCATGGCTTCAGAATTTTTAGATCTTTAAGGTTTATTTTTATGTGTACAGGTGATTTGCCTGTATGCACACCTGTGCCCCATATGTATACAATACCTGTCGAAGCCAGAGGGCGTCAGATCCACTGGGACTAAGAACACACATCACTGTGACCACCAAGGAGTGAGAGCCAGGTCCTCTGAAAGGCCACTCATGCTCTTACCCCCTGAGCCTTATCTTCAGCCCCAGGATTGCTTTTATATGTTATCATGACCTAGGGTTCAGCTGTGTTTATGTATGTCCCAAGAGTGGTGTAGGACCAACTTTAAAACTTTCTCATCCAGGGCTGGAGACTGCTCAGTGGTTAAGAGCACTGACTGCTCTTCCAGAGGTCCTGAGTTCAAGCTCCAGCAACCACATGGTGGCTCACAACCATCTGTAATGGGATCCGATGCCCTCCTCTGGCACTCAGGTGTACATGCATGCAGAATAACAACACCCTTAAGGAGTAGAACTTCTGTATTAAAGGTACACTACACTACACTGATCTACAAATTCAGCTTTTGCCTTTTGGCTTCCTAGTGGCTTCTACATGCTTTGCATCAGAATTGTCAATCATCTGAACTCTTTTAAACATGAATTTGTAACAGAGCCAGTTTCTTTAGACTTCTTACCAGTTTTAAAAATCAAGTCGCATTTGGTTTCTAGCCTCAATAGAGCATCCACCTCACCACAAACACTCAATATTTACTGAAATACTGAAGAAACTACATTTATTATTTTTGACTGTTTTCAATGTTAAAAGTGTGTATGAGCCGGGCAGTGGTGGCGCACGCCTTTAAATCCCAGCACTTGGGAGGCAGAGACAGGTGGATTTCTGAGTTCGAGGCCAGCCTGGTCTACAGAGTGAGTTCCAGGACAGCCAAGGCTACACAGAGAAACCCTGTCTCGAAAAACCAAAAAAAAAAAAAAAAAGCGTGTATGAGTCCAGAGTTCTGCATATGGAGTTATTAACCTCACCGTATTCATTAGTCCTCAGTTCAGTAAACATTTTAAGTAATGCTTTAAACATGCACACTTGCCAGGCCAGAGATCCTAGTGCTGAATTCAGAGTGGAGGCAAGAAGACCAAAGAGTCAAGTTATCCTCAGTTATAAAACGGAGGTCAGCCTGGGTAAAACGAGATCCTGTCACAAAACAACAATAAAATTCAAAGCCGGAGGCTAACTTATGCCATATGAGGCATGGCCTGTCTCAAACTACAGAAAACCTAAATCCAAACCAGCATCTTTCAATCCAGGCTGAGGCAAGAGATTGACAAATTCCAGGCCAGCCTGATCTATAGTGTGAAAGCCCATTTCAAAAAGAAACAAATGCAAAATAAACCCCACAACTTAGGTGTACACACTTGCAAGCACTTGGGAGACTTCAACAAAACCACAAAGAGCTAAACAGTGAGACCCAATCCTTTAAAAACTCAAGAGGACTGGAGAGACGGCTCAGCCTGGGTTAAGAGTACTAGTCGTTCTAGCAGAGGACCTGTGTTAGTCCACACGGTGGCTAACAAGCACCTGTAACTCCAGTTTCAGAGAATCCAACACTCTCTTCTGGCTTCCTCAGGCACCAGCCAGCCATACCGCGCACACAATAAAACATTCTTTTTCTGTGTTCACTGTGCTCAACTAAGTCAAACCCTCTGACAGATAAATAAAAACCTTAATGAACTAAGATAACCCCACTAGGCAATCAGAACCAAAAACCAAAGGTCTAGTCAGTAAGAACGCTTTAATAATCCCGATTCTTCTTTCTTGGGCCACAGATTTTCTGTGGATGCTTTTCCTGAAGTATGATAGGTGAGGAATTGTTCTTTCCAGCTCACACATCTACCCTGCCTGCTAAGCTAACAGAGTATTGATCAGGGGCAGCCTGCTCCCATGGCTTAGTGGGTACCCGACTTGGGCCTGTGTGTGGTGGGCACAATCGTGCCGCATCTCATGGGCCTGCCTGAGCTTTCTTTGAGGGAACTCCTAGCTGATCCTCCAGGGTGTCCAGAGCATTTGACATGGTATGAAAAACATCTGACTTCTTCTGAAAAAACGTGTTACTGACAGATCCTAACTGCTCTGGGAACGGCGCAAATGATAAAGGTGGATTTCGTTCTCCTCCATCCACATTTAAGAAACACTTCAGGACAAACCAGTCTTTTTCCAAGTTAAGACTAAAACGTCCTTTTACTGCCAAGTTTAACTAAGATGCTCAAACGGAGAGAGTGAGCTTTGTATTCTTTGCCTGCAATCACTTTTCTCACACCTAACCCCCTCCTTCCCTCTGAAATGCTTTGCTCTAGCCCTCCCTGCTCAGATGACAGTTTCAGACCTGCCCATCCCGTTCGGGCCCAGCATGGCCTGGCCTCTGTGGTGAATTAACAGTTTTGCCCCCTACACTCACGTGTGTAAATGCTTAGCCTATAGGGAGTGGCACTATTAGGAGGTGTGGCCTTATCGGAGGAAGGATATCACTGTGGAGGTGGGGCTTTGAGGCTTAAATGCTCAATTATGCCCGGTGTGAAACACATCCAGTCTCTCCTGGTTGCCTTCAGATCAAGACGTAAAACTCTCAGCTCCTTCACCAACACTGTGTTTACTTGGACGCTACCATGCTTCCCGCCATGATGATAATGGACTGAACCCCTGAAACTGTAAGCCAGCCTCAATGAAATGTTTTCCTTTGTAAGAATTGCTGTGGTCATGGTGTCACTTCACAGCAATAGAAAGCCTAGTTAAGACAGCATCACTGGATCTGTACCAGTTTCCTTCTATCCTCTCCTATCCTGTCCAAGTAATCTCATACAAATTGCCAGATTCATCTTGAGGAATCCCTAGGTCACTCTCATACAAAACTTCCAGGGCTCTTTTTTGCAAGACAGAGCAGTTCAGCCATCCCAGCCTCCCAGTGGGCTTTTTGCCTGTGCCTGCCTGCCAGTCTGGCCTTATATTCCAACTTTTGCCTAGAAACCCTTCCCTACTGCAGTTTCCACACAGATCTCCCTTGTCCTGCACGGCACTGCTTCCTCTCATCTAGGTGGTCTTTCCCCTGACCTTCAGAGTCTCCTCACTGTGGCCACATTGGTGGTAGTGGTTTAACAATAAATACTCCATACATTGTGACAGTCCAACTTCTTTTTTAGAAAGTTCAATGAAATGGTCAGAAGGCTGCTGAAGCAAACAGCCTGAGAGGATCCTAAAACAATAGCAGGAAGTGAGGTGGCACCAAAGGTCAGCATTATGCTCTTCTGAAAATCCTCGAACTGTTGTTTGACATTATCATTCCCCTTGTATCTTTATGACCATGTTTGTATGTTTGCATGATATGGGGGTGGACAGACAACTAATGCCACAGCGCATTTGCTGAGGTCAGAGGACAACCCTGCGGAGTTCCCAGGATCCCTCACGGGTTGTAGGCTTGCACTGAGCCATCTCACTGGCCTCTACTATCATTCCTCTTGATCATATCTCAGATAAGAAGAATGAAAATGTTCTTTCCAGGCTCACAAAAAAATACCTACTTCAGGGGAAAAGGGAGCTACAGGCATGTTATCTTAATACATGAAATCCAAAATAAACCACCTTATAAAGATTGTTCCACAGTTTTAACTTAGACTTGAGGCTTCTAGTGCCTATCAAGAATTAGTACAGAGTCTAATTCCTCGGGCTGGCCCACTCATGTTCTGGAACTGGAGAAAACTAAAGCTTGCTGTCTTAGTTAGGGTTCTGTTGCTGTAAAACACATCATGACCAAGGCTACTCTTATTAAGGCAAACATTTAATTGGGGATGACTTACAGTCTCAAAGGTTTAGTCCATTATCATCATAGTGGGAAGCAGGGCAGAGTGCAGGCAGACATGGTGCTGGAAGAGCCAAGAATTCTATGTCTTGATGCAAAGGCAGCTAGGAGACTGGCTTCTACAGGTAGCCAGGAGGGAACGCTCTTCCACGCTGGGCGGAGCTTGAGCACTAGGCCACCACAAAGCCCACCCACACAGTGACACACCTCCTCCAGCAAGGCCACACCTCCTACTAGTGCCACTTCCCATGAGCCAAGCACATTAAACCACCGGAGACACTAAGCATTCAGAGCTGAGTGAGACAACTACCTAGTGACAAAAATATCACACAGACGTTCTCAACTGTGGTAACTTCCTCCATGTATAATATACAGAGGCAAGTGGGTGACACACAAATAATAGTTGTACAGTGTGTGCAGATGTCAGTAGTGAAGCCTCCTCCTACTGTCCTGGAGGCAGCTGAATCTTGTAAAGCACTCACACAATTCACCTTTCTCACGGTCTCTTCAGGTCAACAGTCACATCCAAATATCTGCACAATTAGAATTAACACTATGTAAAGAGTTTGGGAGGCAGAGGCAGGTGGAAGATCTCTGTGAGTTTAAAGTCAGGTCGATTTCCAAAGTGAGCACCCTGACCCAAGGCCACACAGTGAAACCTTGTTTCCAAAAACAAACAACAACAAAAAAGCCACTATGTAAAGAGCCAAGTACTTGTATGAGACAGACAGACAGACAGACAGACACACACACACACACACACACACACACACATATGGCTTGGACTCACTTACCTTGGCAGGAATAATTATGCCAGTCAACTATATAGTAGGCCTGGCACACACTTAATGTTTGTAACAGGGAAGAATAAAGGAAAAGGAGCCAAGAGACCCAGAAGAGACTCAGATATAAACAGAATCCTTTTGCTGACTAAAATGCTACAACCAACTACCTTCTTAGGTATCCATCTATAAAAACAGAAAACCAGCCAAACAAAACCCAAACCAAACCAAACAACTAAACCCATTCAAACGCCACACAAACCTCGCCAGCCGTTAGCGTTTGCGGCACTGTACACATAACAGTTCTTGACCCAGCACACTATGTCTGAGTAAAAAGCTACTGCTGCAGCTCCTGTACCATAACCAGGGACACAGCTTTAGGTATAGAGGAACCAAGTGAGAGAGACATGGCAGGCCCAACTGCCCCCCTGAAGGTGGCATTTAGTCCTAAACTCCCATCTCTGTGTGGCTGTGTCCTGTGGTAATCAGCTGTCCCACCCTTGCTCAGTTTGGCCCAAACGCCAGACCCACCTTCCAATGCATTGCTCTCACTAAAGCGGGTTGGTAATGGTGTGGTTCCCAACATAATTCCTGGCACTCAGAAGGCACGCGAGTAAAGTTAATTCCCCTGTGAACACACAAAGACTAACCATCTTACAGGCTTGTGGACAAAATATAAATGAAGACAAGCAAGATAATTCTTACTGACCTACATTTTTGGCATGCTTCCTTTCCAGTGTGACTTCCAGAACATGACAGTGCTTTCTTTCCCTCCTCAGTTTTAGTCGCTCCTTTGTTCTTGTACACACAAGCACACAGCTCACATTTGCCTGGCATTCCAGATCCATTCACTTTCCCCAAAACAAACTTTTGGCAAGGTGCCTGCTAGCATGCTCTGATGAGCTGACCTAGGATAAGTGCCTCCCACCACATGCCAGAGGTGTTTCAAATGTGCAGCAGCAGCAGCAGCAAGGCCGTGAGAGGTAGGGCAGGGAACCAGGTGGAAACACTAGCAAAACAATGAGCTAAAGAGCAAGCTACTGAGGACACAGGCAATCAATGCAGTGTCAGATGTGAACGAGCACATCACCTCTTTGCCAGCCTCTAATGGCACAGCAGTATCCAGAACGGCTCCTTGGGGAGGACAGGTGACAGCAGGGGAAGAGGCTGAGGACCAGGAGAGCAAACCAGCATCTTCTCCCAGGCCCGCACTGTTAGTAACTGTCTGTTAAGATGACAAGCTTCTGTTGTTACATATGCCATTTTTCCCAAGGCAGCTTTTCACAAAAAACACCTGAACTGTTAACAATATAAAATCTACTCCTTTTTTCTCAGAATAGTTTTTCTTCTAAGTTCTTTTGTCCACACCCCTAACCCTCTTTATTTTTCTTTCTTTGACAAATCTCTTTATGTAACCCAAGCCAATTTGAACTCAAGAGTGTTCTGCCTCTGCCTCCCAGAGGCTGGGAATATTCTGGGCATGTGCTGCCTTGCCCAGGTACAGAGTAGGTTTTTTAAATGATTATAATAAGCTGTTAAACTACACCTCCTCATTCTGTGGCACTTTGTGTACAGATTCCTGCTCATCACAAAAAGAATCACTCACTACAAATTGCTGTCCTGGTGTCTCACTTAGGCTAATGAAATACTAATTTCTTCATTAAAGAAAAACTATGAATAAACATTAGATAAATTCATTCTGCACACATTCTAACACCAGATCTCATCACATTAAAATGCTGTCATATTCAAATGACCTATTTTTAATAGATCCTTCTGTTAGATATGCATAGAGGTATGCAGTTCTATTCCAAACAGGACTGCCAATATCTCAAATGGAAGGAAAGAAAATGCTTTTATTTTTTGCAAAAGATACTCATTTTAAACTCTAAGAAAATAACTATTTTGTAGGATATGAGAGGTTGAAGCACAAAGACTGCCACAAATTCAAGGCTACCCTGAACTACATAGTGAGTTCCAGGCTAGCCTGAGCTACAGTATGAGACTGTCTTACACCAACCAATTGAACAACCAACCAACCAAGGAGGGTGGAGAGAGAGCACAGTCAATAGAATGTTTGTCTAGCAAGCACAAAACTCAGGTCTGACTCCAACATAAAGACTTAAAATCCTAGCACTTGGAAGGCAAGAGAATCAGAAGTTCAAGGTCAACCTTAGCTATAAGACTGTATTAAGGAGTGGGCAAGCATTTTTAAAGCTCTCCCTGAAGAAGCTGGGCATGCTAGCACACACTTATAACCCCAGGAGGCAGAGACAGGTGTGCTGCAGCAAGTCCAGGCCAGCCAGGGCTTCACAGTGAAACCCTGTCTCAAACACGTCACAAAACAACAACAGTTCACAATAAATCAATAATAAAGTTCTACGTGAAGAGGGAAAGTCTGCACCTTTGTAAAAGTGCTAAGATAGACATCAAGATTCAGGGACTAGTCAGGCATGGTGGCACATGTCTTTAATCTCAGCACTGGGAGGTAGAGGCAGGTGAATCTCTCTGTGAGTTCTAGGCCAGCCTGATGTACAAAGAGAGATTCTGTATTGAACAAACAGTCAATCACCAGGTAATAGTTCCTACAGGCTGCTTAAGTCTCATGCTGTTGTTTTCCTGACCTCTAGACAAGCCTTAGGATTATTATACGAGGCAAAGCACATAGATGATTTTTTTACATTTTCCAATTCAAGTTACTGAGTAACACAAGCAATCCTCAAATCTCGTTATGCAGTAGCCTTTCAGTCTCCTTCCAATTCTTACCCTACAGCAAAGGGGGGGCCCAGAGACAGAGAGTGGCCAGGGAGACCTAGGGACAGGTGGTGGACAGCCTTGGGTATTGGCCTTCTCTTCCGTTTTCTCAAGAGTGTCTTGCTACACAGGCCAGACTTGAGGTCTTGCACTCACAGGAATCCTCATGCCTCAGACTCCTGAGAACCGGTCCGTGTTTTTTGGTTGTTGTTGCTGTTTTGTTTCTTTGTGTAGCCCTGGCTGTCCTGGAACTAGCTCTGTAGACCAGGCTGGCCTCAACACAGAGATCGCCTGCTTCTGCCTTCTGAATGCTGGGATTAAAAGAGTATGCCACCATTGCTAGCTCAGCTAGACTTTCTACCACTAGAAATTCTAGATTTAACTCTGAAGCATATATATACTACATGCATGCTGGATAACCAGTTAGTGTGCTTTTTCCCAGGGAAGACTTTCTCCTGCTCTCAGCATTCCTTAGCTGCCTTTAGTTCTTGGTAGAGCTGAGGCCTCATGAGCTTTTCCCTTTCCACATTAGCATGTCTACCGGTGACCTCCTTATTTGGCTCATGTTGAGGCACTGTGTTGGTGAGGCTTTATGAATAGAGCTTCTGATGTTCCCAGGAGACACACCTCATAGCAAACCCTGTTCCTCAGGTTCTTACACTCTGACCACCCAATTTTCTGCAATGACTGCGAGCCTTAGGTGCAGGAGTTGTGTTGTCAGTGTGTCTATTGGGACTGGGTTCCACAACTCTGTTTTCACTGGATTCAGATTTCTGTCTTTTGCAAAGACATATTTCCCTGCTGTAGGGTGAGGAGTACACTTATCAGGCTAGACCCCAGAGGAAGACATGCAGGATCTAGTTAGCTCATGCCTTTTTAAAAACTCATGTTTGACTATGCTGCAAGGAGCACTGCACTGAGAAACAGAGGAGTTCTGTCTGTCTTGTGTTCAAGGATCCAAATACAGACAGAACAAGGAACTGTAGAGTAAATTAATATGGACTTCAAAAAAAAAAAAAAATACAGAAACCAGGCATGGTGGTGCTGTGAGGTTTTGTTTAATCCAGTCCTCAAAAAGGAGAGAAGAGGTAGATGAAGTCTGAGTTCAAGGCCTGACTGGTCTGAGTTCTAGTGTAGTCAAAGCTGCATAGTGAGATGCCATCTCATTCATAAATAAATAAATATATTTGCATGAGTAGTTTTATATTAAATGATGGCATTTTTGGACTTACTGTATTGCTGTGTTGTCAAAGAAGAAGCAAGAGATCAGTAGGAAAGGTCATTTAATATACTGTACATATTAATGAAGACCAGCTATGAAAAAAAGTGGCTGCAGCCTAGGCAGGAGAGCTGTGTGCTCTGCCATGTCAGGCCACCGAACACTCTCTTAGCGCCAGTGCAGTCCATCATCTCTCTGTCACTTATAGCTTCTCTCCCTAGCTACTCTAACCTGGGAAGGAGACATGACTTCTTTTACAGGCCAAGTCAGCAGGAGCCGCTAACATTCTTCTCTTTTCCTACCACATTAAAAGAGACACAAGTGCATACAATTTAGTAGGCTTTTATACAGTCAGTCCTAGTAACCCAACAGTGGGTAATGCAAACTGCAGCCTAGAAGCAGCAGCATACATGGCAGCCTCAGCTGGCACCTGAGAGTGCAACTGGCAGACATCACAAGGAGCAGCTCGTCAGCATAGAGCGATCTTTTCTCTCCTACAATCCAACTCTTCTACATTTATTCTTAGAAAATATTTTTCAAGCCGGGCAGAGTGGCCTTAGGAAGCTAAAGGATCACGCATTCAAGGCCAAGCTGAGCAGCATAATGAGTTCTAGGCCAGGGTAACCAACAAAAAGAGAATAGAGGAGGAGGAGGAGGAGGAGGAAGAGAAGGAAGAGGAGGAGGAGGAAGAGGAGGAAGAAGAGGAAGAAGAAGAGGAGGAGGAAGAGGGGGAGGAGGAGGAAGAGAAAGAAGAGGAGGAGGAAGAAGAGGAGGAAGAGGAGGAGGAGGGGGAGGAGGGGGAGGAAGAAGAGAAAGAAAGACAAAGAAGCCGGGCAGTGGTGACGCACGCCTTTAATCCCAGCACTTGGGAGGCAGAGACAGGCGGATTTCTGAGTTCAAGGCCAGCCTGGTCTAGAGAGTGAGTTCTAGGACAGCCAGGGCTACACAGAGAAACCCTGTCTTGAAACCAAAAAAAGAAAAAGAAAAGAAAAGACAAAGATGAAGACGAAGACAAAGACGAAGACGAGGAGGAGAGAAGGGAAAAGGGAAGGATGAGAGAAGGACGAGGACGAGAGGGAAGACAAGGCTGAAGAGGGGCAGTGGGCAGGGCAGACACGCTTGCCACCGCGCCTGATGACCAGAGTCTGAGCTCAGTAACCCACAACTCATACAAGTTGTCCCCTGACTTCCACACATAACCACCCCCAAGTAAATACATTGGGAAAGGAAAATTATTGACAATAAACACAGACAGAGAGAGAGAAAAAGAGAGACAGACAGACAGACAGACACTAACCTCATGTCAAAAGGTTTCTAGTAGCATCACACACACTCCCTTTCATCCTACACCGGCACCTACACACTGGTCCTGACTGACCTCATGGCTGTCTTATTTTATGTAAACTAAATCCTACCAATATTTACACAGCAACTAAATTCCCATTGACTCATTTCTCAAGACCAATTCTTGCCATTAAGCAATGAAGACAGTTTAAAAGCAAGTTGTGGGGGCTGAAGAGACAGCTCAGCAATTAAAAGAACTTGAAGCTCTTACAGAGAACCTAGGTTTGGTTCCCAAAACGCACATAATGGTAGCTCACACACACACACACAGACACTTACACATGACATAAAAATAAGCTTGTTTTAAAGGTATATTATGTCCTAGCATAGGGTCACAGAAAAATATGTGCTTTGAAAAATAGTAAAACTGATCTCAGAGCAGAGCTTACTGGTAGCTCAGCCAAATGCATGAGTGGTGATGGCTCTGACCAACAGGAGGGTCTCTTCTCAGCGGGCCAAATCCTAAATTTCAAGCTGACAAGGCCACTTCGTGCTTCTGTGACAGCTGTGACGTCACTGGGCTTCCCTATATGCACAACACATGAATGCACATTAAAAATGTCTGACATCACCAAAGCCACAAAGAAAGAGGCAGAGGTCAGTCTCTCATGAAAGTATGGCTGGTTCAGTGTACTCTTTTTCTGGCCACAGAAAAAGACAGAGGTAAGTGTTCCCGAAGAACTCTTCTGGAGCCCAGCTGTTCCAAGTTTGTTTCTTGATTTCTTTCCTCTAATGCTGATATAAACTATGAACCCAAATCTTTCTCAAAAGGGCTTAACATAAAAAAAATTTTTTTGTTGGATATTCCTGGGAGACCTTCTCTTTTCTGAAGGGAAATGGGGGAGGAGTGGATCTGGAGGAGAGTAGAGGAGGGTAGGGAGAAATGAGAAAAATGTATGGAGGGGAAACTTCAGTCAGGGTATATTAAAACAAACAAAAAAATCAAGTTTTTTCTTCTTCTTGTATTTGGTGGTATCTGAGGCTGAACCCAGGGTCTCCCACCACATGCTACCGCTGAGCTGTGGCCCTACATTAACTATATACTCTTCCAGAGGTTTTTAAAAAGCCAAACCAATTGGACGGTGGCAGTGCATGCCTTTAGCCGCAGCACTCAGGAGGCAGAGGCAGGTGGATTTCTGAGAGTTTGAGGCCAGCCTGGTCTACAGAGTGAGTTCCAGGACAACTAGGGCTACACAGAGAAACCCTGTCTCAAAAAAACAAACAAACAAAAAACAAAAACAAAAAACAAAAAAAAGGAGGAGGAAAAAGAGAGAGACAGACAGACAGACAGACAGAGAGAAAAGCCAAACCTTAAGTTATCCTTTATTTGGAAGAAATAGCCTATAGTTCATCCTACATACAACTGTTTTTAAACGCTCAGCATTTAAAAACTTTAACACTGAAAAAGTTAAAAGACACCTGGAAGAGATATAGTGGGTTGGGCAGAGAGGATGGTGTGTGTGTATCCGTGAACCACAAAGACGGCGCTGCATCAAATGCAGATTAGCAGGCCAAGCCACTTGGAAACCATGGGTTGGATGCAGTGGAGTGCACCTGAAATCCAAAACTGTCATAAGACCAAGGCAGGGGTCACAAGTTCAAGTACTGCCTAGAAAGCAGGGAGAGCTGTCTTTGGGGGGAGGGGAGCACAGACTCCACACTGAAAGCCCAAATCAACCGAAGTCCAAGCATGGGCACATGCCGGCAAGTGTATGTCTCTACAGCTGTTTATAAAAAAGCATCTCAAGAGCTGATGTGGCCCAGTGGGCAGAGTGCCTGCCTGTATGAACCAGGTATGATACCCAGCACTCAGGACATGGAAGCAGGAGAACAGAGTTCAAAACTATCCTTGGCTATATGTATGACTTCAGGGCTAACCTAGGCTACATATTGGGGGGAGAATTCACTGAACAGTGTGACTAATGCATATAAGCCTGACATCAAAGAATTAGAGAAAGGTACTCAGGAAGCCAGGCCTTTCAAATAAACTTCACGTTTGCTCTCAAGATACAACAACTTCGTCGAGACCATATCCAGTGGATAGGCATGGTCCCTGGTTGAGGGATGGGGCCACCCATCCACCTCAAAAATAATAATCCAGAATTCCTCCTGTCAAAAGGAAACACAGGGACAAAGAGTGGAGCAGAGACTGAAGGAAAGGCCGTCCAGAGACTGCCCCACCTGGGGATCCATCCCATCTGCAGACACCAAACCCAGAAACTATTGCTGATGCCAAGAAGTACTTGCTGACAGGAGCCTGGTATGGCTGTCCCCTGAGAGGCTCTGCCATAGCCTGACCAATACAGATGCAGGTGCACTTAGCCAAACATCGGACTGAGCGTGGGGACCCCAGTGGAGGAGTTAGGGGAAGGACTGAAGGAACTAAAGGAGTTTGTACCCCCATAGGAAGAACAACAATATCAACCAACCAGACACCCCCCCCCCCCGAGCTCCCGGGGACTAAACCACCAACCACAGAGTACACATGTGGGACCCATGGCTCCAGCTGCATATGTAGCAGAGGATGGCCTTATCTGGCATCAATGGGAGGGGAGGCCCTTGGTCCTGTGGAGGCTCGATGGCCCAGGGTAGGGGAATACTAGGGGGCTGAGGCAGGAGTGGTTGGGCGGGTAGGGGAGAACTCTCATAGAGGCGGGGGAGAGGGGATAGGGGGCTTGTGAAGGGAAAACTGGGAAGGGGGTTTAATATTTGAAATGTAAATAAATAAAATAACCAATAAAAAAAGATACAGCAACATCAACCAAAGAAATAAACTGCAACCAACCAACCATTTCATACTGAGGGTTACAGAACTCTGATTTGTTCCCTGTAATGTCCTACACCCAGAAACCTAACACATTCTCCCTCTCATTCTCCCTCCCTCTATCCCCACTCTCCGACTCCCCCATCTCCACCCCCTCCCCATACCTGGCAGGTTACAGCAGGAGGAAACAAGCCCAGGTCACACTGAGACCTATCTCAGGGAACAAACAAAACAAAAGCCTTCCCTTCTCAGTGTCCTTGCCGTATATTGTGATTTTCTTGTTCCTACATCTGAGAGCAACATCGGGTTGTCAGAACCTACAAGTGTATTGTTTATAACACAAAGTAAAGAAATACAGATGCTTTGCAAAACTCAGGAAGTCTAGGATTATGCACTCATTTGTGTAGAGCAGGGCTCACAGGTATGTTCTGACCACAGCCCCCCTTCATTAGGAGGTAGCAGTCAAGTAGGTAGAAGTGAGTTTGACGAGTTCTCAAGCCGCCTGTGTCCTGATCCATTGTGCCCAAAGCCTCCTCCCAGAGCTCCTTCCAAAGCTCCGAATGCCTTCTGCAGCTTCACACCTCAACAACTCAGGCAGATGTTCACTAATAAGATTCTGGCCAGTAGGAATATATGCGAAATTCTAAGTTCTGTATGCAAATATAAGGATGACAGAAATAGGTATACCTTTTTATCCCTTGTTTTTCTTTTGGTTTTTTGTTTTGTTTTGTTTTGTTTTTTGAGACAGGATCTTACCGTGTAACTCTAGCTACCATGGAATTTACTATGTAGACCAGGTGGCCTCAAACTCACAGCGATCCACCTGCCTCTGCCTCCTCAGTGCTGGGCTGAAAGGCGTGTGGGAGCACAACTTGCTAGTGGGTAACATTTTAAAACAAGGCTGCATAATTATGAAAAGCAAAGCAGCTCAGCTTGGTGGTGGTAAACACATCTGCTTACAGCAAAGGCTAATGCAGCCATAGGCAACAGCTTACTGCCTTCAGTGCTCTGGGAAGATCTAATCT
This sequence comes from Uromys caudimaculatus, assembly GCA_028551405.1. NCBI lineage: Eukaryota > Metazoa > Chordata > Mammalia > Rodentia > Muridae > Uromys > Uromys caudimaculatus. Next base: position 111,088,764 of record CM052705.1, on the reverse strand, counting down.
GCCCCTCCACAGGATGCTGCAACAGATTCAGCTTTCAATGTGAAGACTCCTAACACATGCCCTCTGGTTTTCTTGTGAACAGCAAGTCAAGTGCATGCGCTGTTTTCACAGCGTCCTGACCTCACACCATGTGAATAGCGATGAAAGCAAACAAGTACAAAAGCTCGAGTCAGCTAGGACCTTCTCAGTGCACATCAGACAGAGAAAGGCACTAGGAGACTGCCACTCACACTCAGGAACTGTCCCAGTCTAGAAACCACCTGTCTTCACTACCAGACCACTGCTGTGTTTGAATCCCTGGCAAACAACATGATTAGTAACACTTTAAAAATCCATTCCTCCTTGTGAATTCAGATGCATTCTCCACACAGACCCTAACTTGAGAGAAGTCCAGAAATGAATAACACTGTATTTCAGAGTCTCTATTACAGTAACATCTGGACAAAAGACTCTGGCTGAAAACCAACAGTACACTCTGAAGAGTGACTAACAGAGGTGGCACCAGGACACACCGATTTGACTTGGGGTCAGTCCTGTGAGCTCCGACAAGCTACCTGCCTTCCAAATCACTACTGCACAAAATAGAAAAGTGGAGATGGCGCAAGGTCTGAGCAGATGCAGCCTGGGGAGTTTGCAGGAGTCTGACAGAGCCTGTAAAATGACCAGATGCCTGGCCTGAACCAAATGCTATGCAGGTATTAGCAAGCTAGTACATGTTGCCCCAGGTTCAGCATCATCTAAAAATTTGAGTTTTTTCAAAGTTGAGGATATTTGTATAGACTTTACTAGTCAAACATCCCTGACCCAAAAATCTAAAATCTAAAATATCCCAAAACCTGACAACTCTTGACATCACTGTTTTGGAGGATATTCAAATTCAGTAAAATCCAGATATGGTAATCCAAGCCCAGAAGAAGTAAATAATACAAATTTGCATTTCTTAAATGCATTCAACCAAGAACTACAGCATGGTCAGTATAGAAACCAACATTTGATCTTATATTTTGAGAATATTTTCTATCTAGTTGACTATTGAAAATGTATATATGATAAAATAAAAAATAAAAAAAAAAAAAGTAACGCTTGAAACTAAGGGGCTGGAGAGATGGCTCAGCAGTTAAGAGCACTGACTGCTCTTCCAGAGGTCTGAGTTCAATTCCCAGCAACCACATGGTGGCTCACAACCATCTGTAATGAGATCTGATGCCCTCTTCTGGTGTGTCTGAAGTCAGCAACAGTGTACCCACATATGTGAAATAAATAGATAAATCTTAAAAAAAAAAAAATTTTATATAGTATAATTTTTTTAAAGATATAAAATAAACTCAGAAGTCAGATCTGTATAATACACAAACTTATTCACCACTGAAAGTGCAAGTTAATTTATAAGATGAAAATTGAGTACCTATATTACCATATGTATCTCTGTCCACCCCACCCCACCCTCCAGGGAGGTCATAACCTTAATTCCATGACCCACCTTGCCTGACAGCAGATGATAAGACCCCCATTTCTATTTTGTTTGTGTGTTTGAGAACGGGTCTCATAGTCAGGCTAGTATTACTATGTGGCTGAGGATGACCCTAAACTTCTGATCTTCCTGCCTCCAGCTCCCAAGTGTTGGGACTATGATGTGCCACCCATATTCTGGAGGAAATACTGGTGAAGAATATCATCAGACAGGCCTCAGTGGGTTTCCTCACCTAGTCTACTAAAAGCCACCATGCCTAACACAATATATAATCTCCATTAGAAACCCCAAAGGAGCCAGATATAGAGGTATACATTTAAAGGCCCAGCTGCTTGGAAGGGCAAAACGATAGGACCACTGAGTCCATAAGGTCAAGGCCAATCTGGAAAACAGTGAAAATAAAATCCAGGTATGGCAGGCCATGTCCAGAAGCCCACCACTAGGGAGACTGAAACAGAACTAGAAGGACCAGAGTAACCTGGGTTACACAGTAAGACTCTGTCTCAAAAAAAACAAAAAACAAAAAAACAAAAAAACCAAACCCACAAATAAGTGTCTAACACAGTGGCGCACACCTGTGACCCCAGCATTCAAGAGGCTAAGGTAGGAGGACAACTGAGGGTTGAAGGCTAGCCTGGGGTACATATTAAATTCCCAACTCAGTGAGACACTATCTCAAAAACAGCAGTAGGAGCAACACCAGCAATGGCAACAAAGTCAATAAGCAGTAACAATAACAAGTACTGAAGACAAAACAAAACAAAACCCAAGGACAGAGTTCAGAGGGCATCTGGACAACTGACCCCATAGGCTTTCAGGCAAACAAGAACTTGCCCTGGACAAGGAGAGTGCTGTACCCCAACTCCACTGACACAGAAGCCCCTGGGCTTAGCCCCCTTCCCGACTCTGCCCTGTGTACCTCCTCATCTACCTGCTTATTTGTATCCCTTAAAGTACTGTTACAGAGCCAGTGAGATGGCTCAGCAGCTAGGGGCACTTGCTGCCAAGCCTGACCACCTGAGTTCAATCCCCACACACGGACTCCGCAAGCTATCTGACCTCCGCAAATTGTATGTCTGTCAGTGGCATACACACACCAACAAAACAAACAAACGTTAATAAAGAATTTTTAATCCTTTAAAATAGATTGGCAAATATTGAGAACAGTGTTTTCCGAAGTTCTGTGAGCCACTTTAAGAAAAACCAACCTGGGAGAGAGTAATGGAAATCTCAGTTTGTAGCCAACCCATCAGAAGTTCTGGCTGACTTGAACGGGGTCTGAAGCAGGTAAATCTTTAAAGGGTTGAGCCTTCAAGCCCTGGGAGCTGATGCTAGTACCACTCAGATATGAAAACAACTAGATTAAAGGACAGCCAGCAGCTGAGGGCCCGCTCCTCAGAACTGTGTGTTGCCAGAGAAAACAGACTTTTTGCAGTTACAGGGTTTTCTGTGTTGACTACTGTGGTTTGAGAACAAGAAATATGCTTTGTTTTCCCGTACAGCAGCCTGTATTATGTGATGTCATAAGTGTGAAAATGCAGCTGGCAATAGGACTTCAAAGGCCTGCCTCGAGCCTCCTAACTCTGACACAATCTAAGTGAGTGACTTAGAAATGGAGTGTCTGTTTCTGATCTTTCTTTCTTTCTTTCTTTCTTTCTTTCTTTCTTTCTTTCTTTCTTTCTTTCTCTCTTTCTTTCTTTTTTATTGGATATTTTCTTTATTTACATTTCAAATGTTTTCCCCTTTCCAGGTCTCCCCTTCAGAAACCCCCATCCCACCCCCTGCCTCTATGAGGGTGCTCCCCCACCCACCCACCCACTCCTGTCTTCCTGCCCTGTCATTCCCCTACACTAGGGCATCTAACACACTCAGGCCCAAGGGCCTCTCCTCCCACTGATGCCAACAAGGTCCTTCTCTGCCACATATGCGGCCGGAGCCATGGGTCCCTCCATGTGTACTCTTGATCTGTTTCTAATTTTTAAGAAAAGCTACAAGCAAGCCTGGTGCATAGACCTGGAATCCCAGACCTTAAGCAACTTAGTAAGACCCTGTCTCAAAATAAAAAGTAAGACGGTTAGGGGCTTGCCTGGCATACATGAAGGCCTTGGGTTCAATCTCCAGTACACATCCATCTCTCTCTCTCTCTCTCTCTCTCTCTCTCTCTCTCTCTCTCTCTCTCTCACACACACACACACACACACACACACACACACACACACACACACACACACACACACACACACACACAGAGTGGGCTATGGTAGGAGGAAGCCAGACTGTGTATGAAAAAAGCTAAAAGCTGTAGTTAAGGGAAACTCTAGAACATGGGTATTATAATAATTTGTTTCATGAGCACATGACAGCCACATACTTTGGAAGCAAAGGCTTATGTGAAAAGCAGCACAGTGTACTAGAACCAACTCAACCTCTGAAGAAACAGACCTTGGTAAAATTTCACACTGGCACTTACCAGATATGTAGTACTACTGTCAAAATATCACACATTCTCCCAGACTGCCCTTCTCCTCCCCATCTAATGAAGGAAGTGATGAACCCTGCCAAGTGCTGGGAGGTGCTGTGAGACAAGGCACGAAATCATTTAGTGCAGCGACTAGCCAAAGTAGGCATTCAATAATGGGACCTAGAAAACATACAAATTAAGCAGTAGATATTAATACCTATAAATTTTAATAGCCAATGAGGAGCCAGTCATGGTGGACCATGCCTATAATACTGGCACCCAGAGCACTGCCATTAGTCGGGCCACAGTGTGAGCCCTTCTCTTTAAAAAAGATACACAGACAGTCAGTTTTTACTGAGACTGTGTGGGGAGCTCTGGACTCAGTCTTGTAAGACAGCAGCTCTTAGACTATCCCTTCAGAAAATGAGGCCCAGACTCTTCATTTCACAAGTTCTAACAAGATGCTGGTACTAACTGATGGTCAGGGACTACATTAAGAGAAAAATGACCTTCAATACCGTCCATTTCTACAACACAGGAACTCATGGGAGAGCTGTCAGACACACAATCAAACAATTTAAGGTCATGTAGCCCCAAAAGCCTGTCAAACTTTAAAAAAAAAAAAAAAAACACAAATTCTTTTTCATTTCCTTTCTTTGAGATAAGGCTTTACTGTGTAGTCCTGGCTAGCCTTGAACTCACAGAGGTCTGCCTACCTTAGCCTCCCAAGTACAGAGATTAAAGGTACATGCCACCATAGCTAATGCTTCCCTGTTTTGATTTTTTTGAGGCAGTGTCTTACAATGCAGCCCAAGCTATCTTAGAATGTATACAACCTATGGTGACTTTGAATTCTTGACCCTTCTACTTCAGTTTCCCAAGTGCTGGGGTTACAGGTGTGTACTACTAAAACAGGCTACAAATTCTTATTAAAAACTGGGTGCCAGGGTGCAAAGATACTGATGTGGTCCAAAGTTTTTAAAGTCTGGCAGTGTTTTAAACAAGTGTATATGAAGCCAGGCACGGTGGCAAACACCTTTAATCGCAGCACTGAAGCATCAGAGGCAGGTGGATCTCTGTGATTTTGAGACCAGCCTGGTCTCCATAGTTCCAGGATAACAAGAGCTACATAGAGAGACCCTGTCTCAAAACAAGCAAAAATATGTATATGGGGTTTGTCTGCAATATGTATGTGCATCAGATGCATGCCTGGTGCCCTCAGAGGGCAGAAGGAGGGCATTGTATCCCCTGGAACTAGAGTTACAGACAGTGTGAGCTGCCATGTAGTGGGTGCTAGGAACCAAACCTGGATCTTCTTCAAGAGCAGAAAGTACTCTTAATGGCTGAGCCATCACTCTACACTGGCTGGAAGTTTTTGTATGTGTAAGAAGTAAATATTTAGACGGTATTATAGGCAAGCAGAAAGCTGTAGTGAGACACCTCAGAGAAAACTAAGACAAGCATACAAAAGCAGCAGTGATTTCAGCACTAGTCCGATCTTTGTGAGAGACATCTTCCCACAGGTGAGCTTATTTAGTAGGCTCAGCTTGGATCTGATGTTATCAAAATAGTGAACCACCATAGGCCAGTTGGTAAAAATGGTGACTAAGAACAGACTGGACAATGGTTAAGGCCAGGCTAAGTGACATGGAAATAGAAAACAAAGAGAAAAGCAGGAAGGGATCACCACTAACCAACTCACAGTTGACCACAGAACAGTCTTACCGCTGTGGCCATAATGAACTTCTGCTCTACCAGGGAAGTCCCAGGAAGACTGCCAACATATGAGAATAGGGGTGTCACTGCGTGACAAAACTTCTGGAGAGAAGCAACACACATGCCTGTTCACCCCAGATAAGGAGCCTATGACAGACCAAAGTACAAATATACTGAAGACCAACTTGGTAAACCAGTTAGTTGTATTCAGTTACTTACAGGAGGATAGGTTAGGAGTCACTTACAGGAGCAGAAATGACCAAAACCCACCCTAGTATGGGTGACAGCTCACAAAAGCTGGGAACCTGGAGCACGCTGCACAACCTGAAGGCAGCTCAGTAGGTTGGGAGTGTGTCCTTTCCAGGTGCCTCAAGTGGCTTAAATCTCTTTTAAGCAGCTGTCCAGTATCTGCTTCTCCCCAGAGTCTCGGGTGTCAGAGTCTTCAGGTTTATTGTTTATTCTGGGAGAGAGGGGCCTAGTGAGTCTGGTCAGTTGCAGGGATGTCCTAGAGCTATTTGAGTTGTGTCTCTTCCTGATAAAAGAGCTTCCATGGCAGATGGGATGTTTCAACCTCTCAGGAAGCTGTTAGACAACAGGGACAAGAGAACCCGCTCACTCCGGCCAAGAGATCCACCCATTTATTACGTAAGAACACTGAGCTGTCTGCAGACGCCCCAGAAGAGGGCATCGGATCCCATTACAGATGGTTGTGAGCCACCATGGGGTTGCTGGGATTTAAACTCCGGAAGAGCAGTCAGTGCTCTTACCCGCTGAGCCATCTCTCCAGTCCCGAGAGTCAAGTCTTATGCCTAACTATACCAGCTAATCTAATGTAGCCAGACATTAGCAAAGGTGGGTCTCAGTGCAGGAAGGAGAAGGAATGGCTTGTATCTTCAGTTTGTGTGCATGCGCCTTAAATGTGCTGCATAATGCTATTCAGCTACTACTACACTGACTTCTCATCTTTGCATCTTCATTACAAACTAAGAATCCACAAAGCTTATTTTCACACAGTGTTTAACCATAAACATACATATGCTAAAATTTCCATTTTGCTGGTGATTGAATATACCTAGAATTTTGTATCTTATATTATAGGCTGTCTCGGGGGGGGGGGGGGACTATATATTATGTGAACTTAATGTTGGTTATTTCTGGTTTTCTTTTGGTCAGAACCTGGGGCCTTGTATTTGATAAGCAATTAATTGTTCTACCCATTGAGCCACATGGCCACATGCTCACCTCCAATACTGGTTATTTGTAAGGAGAACATGGTGCCTGGAGCCAGGATGCGGAAGACTTTTTATTGCGTATCCTTTAAATTTTGAACCAGGTTGAAGTGACAGTTTCTGGTTGTGTCATGTGATACAGACTCACGTGGTGCTTTGCTGAGGCAGACTCAGGGGATGTTTTAATGAGGCAAGACCCATGGAGGACGTGCAATGATGTTTGGAGAAAGTATGAAGGGGTTCAACAGACGGTGACCAGGCCCTTGCAGTAGCTCTGCAACTCTGTCGTCTCTCGTCGTCACTGGTCCTCACTTTATTGAGAGAGGCACGGCAAAGAAGTCCTGGCCTTCTGGCTGGCCCTGGTCCCTTCTGTTGACTCATGCCAATTCAGCGGAGGCCTGGAGGTTTCTGCTGGATCCTACCACTGCTGATTTGGGCTGGGTGACACTTCTGAACTGGACTGCTGGTGTCCTGACGGATGGAGACTGGAATCGCCCCAAAGCACCACTACTAAACAGGCCCACATCCCCTTGTCCTATTTACCATCTTTTCTCCCCTACCGTTGGACAGTAGGCTAGAGGGGGAGGGGAATCAAAGCTTTGAGAACCCTTATTAAAGTAGGTTTTTAAAAAATCTTAGCCTACACCATGTCAATGTACTGACTTTAAACAACAAAACAGGCCTAACAAGCAGTCACTAGCACTTGTGTCCCAGGTAGAGAATCTCTTACTAACTCCCCTCAGATAAGCTCTGTCACAGTTCACTCAGCCAGTATTCTCTAAATTCTACTCTAAGTGCCAGGCACTGCTTTAGACGCTAAGGTCTCAAGAGTAAAGATGATAATACCTCTTTGTTATGATCAGGAAGCACAAACAAGTTGGATGAGATTTAGATAGTAATAAGGACTATGGAGAAATGTCAGGCAAGCTGTGTATGTTGCTCATGTCCATAATCTCAGCTGACAGAGGAGGATTACCATGAGTTCAACACCATCTTGAGCTACAAAATGAGTTCTAGGACAACCATGACTTTGTACAGAACGAAACCCTGTTGAAGGGAAAAGCTAGTCCCATTCCACACCCCAAAGAGGGACTGAGGTAAGATGGCAGTCCCTGTCTGGAAAGGAGCAGCAGAACCACATATAGACACTGTCTTAGTTACTTTTCTATTACTGTGATAAAACAACTGACTAAGGTAATTTCTAACAGAAAGCATTAATTTATGGTTTATGGTTTCAGAGGGTCAGAGCCCATGATGGCAGAGCAAAGGCATGGTGGTAGGAACAACTGAGAGCTCACATCTTGATCCACAAGCTGGAGGCAGAGGCTGGAAATGATATAAGTACTGAAACTTCAAAACACACCCCCAGTGACATACCTCTAATAAACAATGGAAACCATATACTCAACCACATGAGCCTATGGAGGCCATTCTCATTCAAACCACCACTGTGAGAAATCAGAAAAGGTGAGGGAGCCAGCCTAGTAGCTACACGGGCAAACAATCTAGTCAAGGGGAACACAAATCGTGCCACTGCTCTGATAATAAAGAGTGGGTAAGTTCTCCTTTAGAGAACAGGACCAAAGAATCAAAGGGCAAAGAAACCATCACATAAAAATAAGTGTCAAGAAGATTAATGCTTATCAGGGGGATAAAGCGAAAACCAGTGAGTTAGAAAAAGATCGGAAGAACTGCCAAGTAGGGAAGGCAAGGGCTCACTCGGGTAGGCTGAGTAAGTCAGGGTTAGGGGCTGTCTGTCCATCACTCGGGTAGGCTGAGTAAGTCAGGGTTAGGGGCTGTCTGTCCATCACTCGGGTAGGCTGAGTAAGTCAGGGTTAGGGGCTGTCTGTCCATCACTCGGGTAGGCTGAGTAAGTCAGGGTTAGGGGTTGTCTGTCCATTTGCAGCGCTGCGGATGAAATCGTGCATGCCAGGCACCTAGCCTACCACTGAGCTACGTTCCCAGCAAAATACTTTTTGAGTTTTCCTGGTAGAATCAACAAGAATCAATACTCTAAGCATGGTAGACTTTGTATATAATCCCAGTAGTTGGCAGATAAAAGAGGATCATAAATTCAAGGCCATGTGTGGCTACTTAGCCAGTGTGAGGCCAGCCTGGGTCATATTGAGACCTTGCTTCAATAAACAAACAAACAAGTAAATAAATATCATTGAAATACTTTAAGCCTGGGAATGACATCACATTCACATTTTTAAAGATCACTTGTTCTAATAACTGGGAAGAGTTAGATAGGAGGGAGCCGGAGGAGACAAGACCATGAGGCGGAGGCTATAGCTCTCCAGGGGTGACGAGCAAGAGCAGCGCACACACAAGATGGCATTCAAGACATGCTTTAAAAAAGAACCCACAAGAAACTGAGTGAACCTAGAAGAAAGGGAGAGAAGCACAATGACAACAAAACCAGAAGGGTTCAGTAGAAGACAAAGACAAGTCAGTGAGATGGCTCAGCAGGTAACAGGGCTTGCTACTAACCCTGAAGACTGAGTCCTTTTCTTGGGACCCATATGATGGAAAGAGAAAGCCAGCTCCCAAAAGTTGTCCTCAGACCTCCTCTACTGTGCCATGTGTGTGTCCTTCCTCACCCCCCACCAAGTAAATAAATGTAATTTTTAAAAAACTTTAATAATAAAGTCTAGGCTAGGGAGATGGCTCTGTGAGTAGAATTACTTGCTCTACAATCCTGGTGACCTGAGTTCAAGCTTTAGAAGCCACAGTTGAAGGCGAATCAACTCCACAAAGCTGTCCTCTGACCTCTGTGCACACATACTCACCCAACAATTTAAAAAGAAAAGGTACATTAAAGGAACCAAAGCCTGCTTGCTTAATCAAGAGTTAAAGAGGGATAAGAGCTGAGGTGACTACTCAGGCCCTACACACTGTGACAACTTCATAGGCATCATGAAGTTTGAGCATATCATCTAAAAACAAGAAAAGATTAAACATGTTTTTATTCAGTAAGGTAGAAAAATAACAGGGAGGAAACCTACAGAAAACTAAAGGAGGGCTGGAGAATATGGCTCAGTGGTTACACTGGCTGCTCTTCCAGGGGTCCTGGGCTCAATTCCCAGAACCCACGTGGCAGCTCCCATTTAACTGTCTGTAACTCCAAGATCTGACATCCTCACACAGACATCCACACAGTCAATGCACATAAAAGAAAAAGAAAACTAAAGGAATAAAGAGAGCAAACTTAAAAAGTGGGCTGGAGAGATGACTCAGCGGTTAAGAACACTGCTCTTTCAGAGGTCATGAGTTCAAATCCTAGCAACCACATGGTGGCTCACAACCATCTGTAATGAAATCTGATACCCTTTTCTGGTGTGTCTGAAGACAGCTACAGTTATAATCATATAAACAAAATAAATAATTCCTTTAAAAAAACAAAACAAAACAGAAAAGAGAGCTGAGCATTGGGGGCAAGGGGTAGGGTCTAACTATGTGGCCCCAAGCTGGAATTTAACATGCAGCAATCCTCCTGCCTCAACCTCCTAGGTATTGCGATTGCAAGCATTAGCCACCACACTGAACTTGGAAAAAAATTTTTTTCTGGTTTCTCTGTGTAGCCTTAGCTGTTCTGAAACTAACTCTGTAGACCAGGCTGGCCTTGACTTCAAACTCACAGAGATCCACCTGCCTCTCTCTGCCTCTGCCTCTGCCTCTGCCTCTGCCTCTGCCTCCCAAGAGCTGAACCACCACCACCCATCACTGAAAAGAACATTTAATGGGCAAATCTTGTAAATCTGTTTGGGAGGGGGAAATCTGAATGAGGAGGGTCTAGCAGCCACCTAAGCCAAAGCAGAGATCTAGAGAAGGCCGGATGGAATGCTGCAGGCCCGGGGGGGGGGGGGGGGGGGGCACAGTCTTACAGAGAGATGGCTACAGCTAGGACTAGAGTGCTACATGACCCAGAAAGCAGATGGCAACAGGACCTGGAGAAGGAACTGGCAAAGCTGCTCCCTATCAAGAAAAAAGATCTACAGCTGAAGGTGAGTGAGATAGATCTTGGCTGGAGCATATGTTAGTTTAAGTTCTAATTGCCCTAACTGATTTGTGCTCTCACAGATATACCCACTAGGTTCAGTTACTGTAATAGATACTTTTTCCTGGGGGGAAAATGCATAAAACAAACTATTTCAGGAACAAAAAAGGAAATATGATTTCACATGCAACTAAGAAACGGAAATGAGAAAGGAATTAAGACTAAGGCACTGAGGAAACAGCTAAAACCTAGGCAGCAGAGAATGAGCCAAGACAAGAAGCCAGAGAGATGTGGCCAGAAAGGTCAAAAGTCAGGACAGGTGGGTGAGACAAACCGACGGGTTAAAATGCTTGCTGCACAGGCTTGAGGTCCTGAGTGCTACCCCTGACATGAAACCCACAGGGCAGAAGAGAGAACCAATTCCTGAAAGTTACCCTCTGACCTCCATATGCACACCACTGCATGCATGCCCCATGCACAAACACAACCAATAATAAAAGTGAAGTCAGAATTTAAAGTGTTAAGACAAACCTATAATCCCATGACACAGGCAGCTGAGGCAGGCAAGAGGACAGAGAGTTCAGGTACAGCTTGGACTACATACAAGGTTCATGGCTAGCCTAAGGTATATATAGCAAGCGCCTGGCTTAGAAGTAATAAATACATAAACACACAGGTAAGACTGCTCAACAGCTAAGGGGGACATTTATGGCCCAGTCTAATGACCTGAGTTCAGTCCCCAGGATCCACCTGGTGGAAAGTATCAACCCTCACAAATTGTTCTCTAACAAGCATGCATGCTGTGGTATGCCCATGTCCCACCAAACACAAACTAAAATAAATAAAAATGTAAAATTAATAATAAGTGAACAATGGCAACAAATGCTGCTGAGAAGCTGAGTGGACCCAGTGGATTTGATGGCAGCAAGTTGAACAACCTGGGCCATGTTGAGTTCGACTCTGAGAGCTTAAGTCAAAGGAGGGTAAACAGGTAGTGGCTTATGCAAATTCCCTGAAGCGAAAATCTTCCAGCTGCTGGGAAGACCCTGAGCGGGCGGCACTGTAATGGAACATACCAGAGGTAGACTTGGACTATAGGGACTACAGAAGCCAAAGAACCAAGCAGCCATCGTGCTAGACAGCCATGCAGTGAAAATGAAACCACAGAGGTTGGTTGGGACAGGCAAAGAAGTTTATTTACAACAAGCAGAGGCAATCAAGAAATCAGAGCAGACCCAAGAGAAAGAAAGAAAAGTGAGCTGGAGGTGGTGGCCATGCCTTTAATCCCAGCGCTCAGAAGGCAGAGGCAGGCGGGTGCACCTGAGTTCCAGGACAGGCAGAGCTACACAGAGAAACCCTGTCTCAAACTCCAAAAAGAAAAAAAGAAGAAAGGGAGGGAGAGGGAGGGAGAGGGAAGGAGGGAGGGAGGGAGGAGACAGAGTCTAAGGAGACAGGTTCTAAATGGACATCAAGAGGATGACAGGACTGAGCTTCAGGCTCTGAGAAGCTGCTCCACCGCTGCCCTCTGAGCTCTCATGGAAACACAAAGTGCTGGGCACATCAAGGGAAGTCCAGAGGACAACAGCTATTGTTTTTTAGTTAGGTGAGATAATACTGCCTTCGATCTTGCTAGCTAGATCAGAATTTGAGGAGGGGGAACAAAAGCAATTGTATAATTCCTATAATTAACAGGAAAGAAGAATTTTTTTCTGGAAGGTCAAGTATGGTCAAGTCTCCACCTCCTATTCCCACTCCCAAGACTCCAGGCTAAGGAACACAAAGAGACAAAGCGAGCTTTAGGCATTCGGAACACTAAACACTGCTTTCTCCTGAGTTAGCCCAGAAGACGTCGAATAGTACAAGAAGCCAGACCACTGACTAATTTCTTTTTTCTTTTTTTGGATTTTCAAGACAGGGTTTCTCTGTGTAGCCCTGGCTGTCCTGGAACTCACTCTGTAGACCAGGCTGGCCTTGAACTCAGAACTGACTAATTTCTCAACCTGTGCAAAAGGGGCTGGCTAGCCTGCCTCCACAAATGCCAGGTAACACAGCACGTGTGGCTAATGAAAAGAGGAGAAAGTTTGCCTGAGTCAGTCAGGAGGGTCCTTAGAACACTGTAACTTAAACCAAGTCTTTTCTTTCTTTCCTTCGTTCTTTATTTATTGAGACAGGGTCTCTCTGTATATCCCTGTCTGGCGTCAAATTCACAGAGATCACTCTGCCTCTACCTCCTGAGAGCTAGAATTAAATGTGTGAGCCTCCAGAATTGTCTCAAATCTGAGGTCAGCCTGAGGTACATACATACTGAGATCCTGTCTCAAAGTACAAAAATGGGTAAGTAAATAAAAATTTAACAATAAAAGTAAAAACATGTTTACTATGTACTGGCAGTGTAATGGATATGAACAAATAAAATATGGTTTCTGACCTTAAGGTCAGGCTTAAGGGGACAAGGCAAAAACAGAACCCTGAGGACTGTGTGAAGAGGCAGGAGCCGAAGAGGGAGAGGCCTGCAGGGCGGGCCTGCAGAGTAGACAGGACCAAGTGTGCCGGACTCAGGGCACTGCACTCACCACAAGACCCTCAGTGTAGCTCAAGCTGCTCTTGGTCACCTCATCAGTATCTATCTGCAGACCATTTTCCTATCTGGTATGGCAGTTTTCAGTTCCAGGGTGATCTCCAGAGCAATCAGGTAAATAGATAATCTAAACAAGTGGCTTAGCCAAGACTGGAATGATGTGCATTTCCAGTGGCATCAGAAATGGGTTAGTAACCCAGGTTGGCACAGTAAATCAAAGAAGAGGCTTTTAAGAAATAATCTCGCCGGGCAGCGGTGGTGCACACCTTTAATCCCAGCACTCGGGAGGCAGAGGCAGGTGGATTTCTGAGTTCGAGGCCAGCCTGGTCTACAGAGTGAGTTCCAGGACAGCCAGGGCTACACAGAGAAACCCTGTCTCGAAAAACCAAAAAAAAGAAAAAAGAAAAAAGAAATAATCTCATTCTTCTGAGAGACTGAATACTGGCCTCACTCTAGCCCGTGTGATTCAGAGAGACTCACACCCCTCTACCATGTGGCCACAGCAGCGTGGCTGACGGGCTAATGGAAAGCAAAACCGGTGAATCTTAGCAAACAGAGCTGTCCCCTAGCTGTCCCCTAATATAATCCAGTCCATCCCTTGACCTGGGTTTCTTGTCACTTACTACAAAACACTCAGGTATCTAACTCATAAACCACCAACGAATCAGCCCAGCAACTCTTTTTTGTAGCACACTTCAATTTTCATCTTTTATTTCCAAAAAAAGTCCATTAAATTTCATCACTATTAAAATATAAGTAATTTCTCTCTTATATAAACCTTGGAGAACTCCAACTAGTTAAACTGGTTAACTGTGACTCAAAACTCTACAAAAATAGGGACTGTAAAAATGGCTCAGTTACAACCTGATCTACAGAGAAGTTTCAGGACAGCCAGGGCTACAAGAGAAACCCTGTCTCAAACAAACAAGCAAGCCAGGCTGTCAGTCAGTCAGTTACAGAGCTTACTCAGTCAGCGCTGCTGCTCACTATGCAAGCAGTCTGAGTTCAGACACCCGGCGCCTAATTAGATAAAAGGCTGAGCAGCAGCTGCACCTGTTATCCAGCACCAGGAAGTTAGAGACAGGAGAATCCCTACGGTTGCCAGCCATCTAGCACAACCAGAAAACTCCAGGTTCAGTGACAGAAACATCTCAGAAAATAAGATAAAAGCTGGTCATGGTGGCACATGACTTTCATCCCAGTACCTGGAAGGCAGAGGCAGGTAGATCTCTGAACTCAAGGCCAGCCTGGGCTACAGAGTTCCAGGACAGGGTGGTTACACCGAGAGACCAAATAAGTAAATCCAAATAAGTAAATAAATAAAAATTTAAAAAACAAATGAGGTAGACACCCAATGCTGACCTCAGGTCCACACAGATGCACACACAGATGAACACATAAATACACACATATATTAACACAACATTATAAAAATGTATTTAAAAATTTACAAATTTGTAAAAGTAAAATTCTTTGTTGAGTCTATCCCACCACAAGAAAAGGTAGAAGAACAGGAAACCAGGAGGAGACAATCTGTAAATCACAGCACAGACAAAATGTTAATCTAATGATGAATTTATTATTTTTATTTTTTTGGAGGCAGGGTCTAACTATGTGGCTCTGGCTGACCCAGAACTGCTACACTGACCAGGGTGGCTAGTGTAGAACTCAAGAGAGCTTCCCCTGCCAATGAGTGCTAGGAGTAAAAAGATGCACCACCATGACCTGCTACAGGGTCACACTATATAGTGCAGACTAGGGTCAGACTCTCTTAATCCTCCTGCCCCTCCCCCCCAGTGCTGGAGTCACAAGAGTGTAGCACCATATCACAATTCAATTCATTTTTTAATGTCTTCTGCTGAATTATCAAACAAGACCACACTTCCTAATTCTGTACAAACTAACTTCACTGAAAAACAAAAAGAAATGCTCTCTAAAATATTAAAATACACACCTCTTGTTATCCATCTTTAAATGTGTGAGTGAGGACAGAGGACGACACTGGGTGTCCTTCCTCTACCACTCTCCACCTTTCTTGAGACAGGGTCTCAGTGAGCCTGAGGCTGATTCCAGATGAGCTAGTAAGCGCCAGGATCTGCCTGTCTAGCTACTTCCCACCCTAGTACTGGGGCTACAGGCACAGCATGACTGAGCCTGGCTTCTCACCAGGGTTCTGGGATCCAAGCTCAAGTCCTCTTGATGTATGGCAGGCACTTCACTAACTGTACAATTTCCTTCACTCGGAAGCCAAACCAGCTAGTGACAAGCCCACTGCTGTGCTTCTTGCAGAGTACCACTTACATCACTGGCATTAACTCCAAGGTAGTAACTACAGCAGCAAGCTTCCGAAAGGCAGGACTTGGTCTACCTGTACACTGCCATCAGTATCGGGTGGACACCCTTCACAACTCTTGCAGTAAGACTCAGTGGAGCGATGACTCAGCAGTTACAGACAGTGGGTTGCTGCTGCAGGGGACTGGAGCTCCATCGCCAGCACCCACTCAAGGGGCACACCAACACCTCCAGCTCCAGGAACCATCCGGCTCCAAAGGACCCAACGCCTCTAGCCGCTACTAGCACTCACGTGCACATGCACACACACACATAGAGTTAAAAACAGTAAAAATAAACCTTAAAAATATGACTGACATTCATATGGCTGACATTCATGACCGAATCACTGGTTTTAGACATGTTCTCTGTGTCTTAATTTTTTTAGAATTATTTGATTTTTATATGACAGACTCCTGGAACAGGAGCTACAGATGGCTGTGAGCTGCCATGTGGGTGCTGGGAACCAAACCTGGGCTCTCTGCACGGGCTGCAATGCTCTGAACCACAAAGCCATCTCTCCAGCCCACAGTATGCTTTTCATCGCTGCTCAAATCTGCCCATAGAGCATTCACTGCCAGTCTCCTATTTGAGTTCAAGAGATGCAAGGTCTACAGAGATGAAGTATTCTCTACTTTAAATAATAACTAAGGTGCTTTCCTCACTCAGGATGCAAGATTCTAAAGTAAGAAAAAAAAATCTAATCACTAGTTCAGAAGTCAGTAAGTAGTTCTTAATGGAAACAAAGGCTCTCTGCATTCAGCCATGCCAATTCGTACCCTACCAGATTATGCACAAAGTTTCTGACAATAAGCCAGGTGTGCCTGGTACATGCCTGCCATCCCAGCACCCAGGAAGTTACGGTGGGAGGACTGCAGGAGCTCGGGGCCAGCCTGGGCTACACAGCACACTCTTGTCCCTCTCCCATCTTCTCCCTTTACTGCCTTAAACAACAACCACAAAATTTAATTTTTTTAAAAAAATAATTAATCCCAGCACTGGGAAGGCAGAGGCAGGTGGATTTCTGAGTTCAAGGCCAGTCTGATCTACAGAGCAAGTTCCAGGACAGCCAGGGCTACACAGAGAAACCCTGTCTTGAAAAAGACAAAAAAACAAAAAAAAACAAAAGACAAAAACCACTTGTTGCTCTAGCAAAGGACCCATTTTCAATTCTCATCACCACACGGTGGTTCACAACCATCTGTAAGTCCAGTTCCAGAGGATCTGACAGCCTCCATGGGTACCAGGCACACACATGGTGCACATACACATATGCTGGCAAAATACTCAACATACTTAAATAAATCTCAAAAACATTTTTTGAACCCACAACTTTAAAAGGGCTCAGGGGTAGAATGCTTGCCCAGCACGCTCAAGGCCTTAGGTTCAATTCCCTATAGAAAAAGAAAACCACTGAGGAGAGAGAAGACAGGGGAAGGAGAGAGAGAGAGAGAGAGAGAGAGAGAGAGAAACAGAAGGGTTTGAACAAGACGTCTGACATGTGTTCACTGACACAGATCACGTTCTCTCCCAACGTCACCAGCAGGCGCAGCAGTCCTGTAGCTTTTGACACAATATGACAAAATATTCATCTTCTTCCAATCAGCCTACCCCCACCTTCCTCTAATAAAATTAAGTGGTCATAACTGGTTCTTTTGGCCCCAACTTCAATGAAGCACGTTAAGTGTAAACCTTAGCCAGCATAAAGACTTACAAGTCATGGTATTTTCAGCCTGCTTTTACAAATACCCCGCCAAATGTAAATTTAAGAAGCAGCAAAAGTCAGGCAGTAGTCGCACATGCCACCTTTAATCCCAGCACTCGGGAGGCAGAGGCAGGTGGATCTCTAAATTCAAGACAAGCCTGGTCTACAGAGTGAGTTCTAGGACAGCCAGAGCTACACAGAGAAACTCTTATCTTGAAATTTAAAATTATTTATTTTCACTTTTAAAATTGAGTATGGAGGGCTGAAGTGATGGCTCCATAGTTGAGAGCACGGGTTGCTCTTCCAGAAGACTTGGGTTCAATTCCCAGCACCCACATGGCCGCTCACAGCTGTCTGTAACTCCTACTCCAGTTCCAGAGGATGGAGCAATCTCCATAGAATTCATGTATGCAAAATATCGATGCACATAAAAATAAATATTTGTTTGTTTGTTTGTTTGAGTATGCAGAGATTGAGGGAATGGCCAACCAATGACTGGCCAACATGAGTCCCATCCCATGGAGAGAGCCAACCCCTGACACTATTAGTGATGCTCTGCTATACTTTCAGACAAAAGCCTAGCATAACTCTCTCCTGAGAGGCTTCATCCAGCAGCTGATAGAAACAGATGCAGAGACCCACAGCCAAACAAGAGGTGGAGTTCAGAGCTCAGAGAGTCTTGTAGAGGAGTCAGGGGAAGGACTGAGGGAGTTGGGGGGTTCAAGAACACAAGAAGACCTACAGAGT
>CM052705.1:111035225-111070426 GCA_028551405.1 Uromys caudimaculatus | reverse complement strand
GTCCGGCCGCAGTGGTAAAGGATGTGTTCAGTCCTAGTGCAACTTGATGTGCTGGGAGGTAGTAGTACCCATCAGGGATGGTACCCATGGGGACCTCCCCCTCTCTGAAAAAGGGAAGGTTGGAGTAGATGGGGGTATGAGGGTAGGACGGGGGGGGGGGGGGGCTGGGATGTAAAATGAATGGATGGATGGATGGGTGGGTGGGTGGATGGGTGGGTGGATGGATAAAAGACTGAGTATGGACTCATACAACCTTAAGAGCTGACAAGCCTTAGAGCCATCTAATATATAATTCCCATCTACACGCACCGCATCAGTAACACCCCTGAGCAGTGTGGAGTCTGAGATGGTGGGGAGGGGTAAGGATATTTAGTCTGCATGCTCAGTGATTCTGACTACAGCTGGTTTGGTTTGGCTTTTGAAGACAGAGTCTTATGTATCCAAGGCTGGCTTTGAAATCCTGATCCTCAGCCTGGCAGTGGTGGCGCACGCCTTTAATCCCAACACTTGGGAGGCAGAGGCAGGCGGATTTCTGAGTTGGAGGCCAGCCTGGTCTACAGAGTGAGTTCCAGGACAGCCAGGGCTACACAGAGAAACCCTGTCTCGAAAAACCAAAAAAAAAAAAAAAAGAAAGTTAAAACTTTATTACTTATTGGTTATACTAAAATACTTATTGTAAAGAAACTGGGCATGGAGGTGCACACCTTTGATCCCAGTGCTTGGGAAGCAGAAACAGAGAGATATCTGAGGCCAGCCAGCCTGGTCTACAAAGCAAGTTGCAGGACAGCCAGGACTACACAGAGAAACCATGTCTCAAAAAACAACAAAACAAAATTTAAAGGTATTAACTACTAAAAATGACCCATGTTACTTTTGGACCCAAACTTAGACGTTTTTCAGCTTCTTGGGCATCTTTATAATGGTGCAGCTTGGTAGACAGACAAAGCTTCTTGAGTCATTCACCTCAACAGACAAGACAGTGAGGTCCTTACTCAGTGATGAGCTACCTGCCTGGTCAGTGAGAAGGCAGCAGGGAAAGTCAGATGTCTGTTGTAAGAAAGCTCTGTCATAGAGACATTATCGCAGACAATGACAAGCTGAGAAAATGTGGGAAGGCAAAGGACGGGTGCCTTGAGAGCACGTGGAGGGGAGCAGGAGGGGCTGACCTAACCTGTGAGTTCACAGAAGGGTTTGCAGAGGAAGTGATGGCTAAGCTGCGACCTGAATGGAGACCAATCACATTTATGTACAACGATCTCCATAAAATAAAAGAACAGGTCCAATAGAAATAGCAACCTTTGGCATTGTTTTCCTAAAACAACCTTTTTTAAAAAAATAACAAAATATGTCATAAAATGTTTTAAAGCTAGAAATTCAAATTTTTGGGGTGTCCTTCTAATCTCTCATAGCATCCTGCTCAGTATTACTAGTATTATGGTAGTCACTCAAATCTTTATTGAAATGATTAGCACAATATAATACTGATGTTCATACTGTCTTTAGTTAAGCAAAACAGATTCACAAACTACATAAGAAATCCCCCTCATATGGCTGACAGAGATTCAGTGAATACCGGGCATGGTGGTTCACACTTTAAACCCAACACTTGCAGGTGGGGAGGCAGAGGCAAGAGGATCTCTCTGTGTGTTTCAGGCCAACCAGAGCTATATAGTGAGACCCTATGTCAAAGAGAGAGAGAAAAAAAGGAAAAAAATTAATGAGATAATGTGTCACCCAACAGTGGGGTAAGTTCTACAGTGCCTGAGTGTGCACACTGGTGTCCTTAGACTGAAAAGCCTGATTAGTCTAAAACAAACTTTTCATGTTCAGATGTGCTTCATCTTCCTTATAATGAAGATACTAATAAATGTCTGCCTCTCTCCTCTAGGCTTCATTTTCTAAGGGAGATGAAATGACATGTTCTCTCAGTCCCACCAAATGCTAGACTCTGACCACTACACATTTGAAAGAGTCAATATTAGACTACCTCCCCTCACTCCACCCTCAGGACCCCAGGCTGCTTCCTCTGAGGAAAGAGCACACATTCACATAGTTCATGAATGCCTGTACTCCCAGAATTTGTAGAGGCAAAACACAAACTCAAGGTCAGCCTGGGCTACATGGTAAAACCTTGTCTCAAAAAGTAATTTGGGGGCAAAGGCAACAGACAGCTAGCTCAGTGGTAGTGTCTGTTCAATATGCTTTAAGGCCCTGGGTTCAATTCTTAGCAGTTATCACACAAAAACAGACAAACAATACGACTCACTTTACACAAGTGTTTAATCTACTTTTAAATCTCATCCACATTAGGGTTTCTAGGTGATACCAGTAATTGTAAAACTTCATACGCCTTGGGCTGGGGGTAGGGCCCCGTGGGAGACCGCTTGCTCAATGTGTATCACGAGGCCCTTGTGTTTTATCCCCCGCACATGCATGCAGGCACACATGCATGCAGGCACACATGCACACCATATTCCTTGAAGAAAAAAGTAGAACTCAAAAATATCAAAATAGCCAACTGTGAAAAATGTAAAAGACCTACTTGCTACTTACCCCTAAAAGTGAATTCTGGTTTCCTAGAAGAATGACTAAAGATGCCTATTTTGTCTGTTTGCTCTGCTGAGACAGGCTCTCACTACATGGTTAGATGGTGAGGAATGGTCTCTAATTCTCAATCCTCCCAAGCCAGCATACAGGGCAAGTTATTAGCTCGATCTTAAAATCAGAAATCAGAACTACAAAAAGTTACTATTATTAGTAACTTACCATTATTATTAGTAACTTAACATTCTGGTGACATACACCTATAGTCCTAGAAACTGAAAGGGTCAAGCAAGGAGAATGAGAAGGTTTTTTGGGGTTTTTTTTTTTTTTTTTTTTTTTTTTGGTTTTTTTCGAGACAGGGTTTCTCTGTGTAGCCCTGGCTGTCCTGGAACTTACTCTGTAGACCAGGCTGGCCTCGAACTCAGAAACCCGCCTGCCTCTGCCTCCCGAGTGCTGGGATTAAAGGTGTGCGCCACCACCACCACCCGACAAGAATGAAAAGTTTAAAATCATCCTCTGCTTTGCTAAGTTTAAGGCCAGCCTGGTCTATATGAGACCTTATCAAATAAACAAAAAAGTCACATATTCAGAATGACAACAAATACAAACTCACTTATAAAAATTAAATTCACCAGCTAGAAGAGTTTAAATATCTGCCACAATACAAATGGACCCTACAAGATACATAAAATTTTACACACACACTTCCCAAAGTTCAAAGCACTTGAATCACCAGGGAAAGGCAATGTATATGCATCTCTGACTTGGTTTTGTTTTTGTTTTTGTTTTTGTTTTTGTTTTTGTTTTGGGGGAGGGAGCTTTTTGGCTTTCTCTGTGTAGCCCTGGCTATTCTGGATCTCACTCTGTAGACCAGGCTGGCCTTGAGGTCAGAGATCCACCTGCCTCTGGCCCAAATGCTGGGATTAAGCATGCCACCACCACCTGGCAGTATTTCACACTTGTTTTAAAGAATGTTTGGAAGATACTTCTAAGCAAACGGTCTCTTTTTCTATGCAAACTAGAGCTACTAGTTCCAGATGAAGTGTGTCATGAGACTGATCCAAAGTAGCTGGCTGTGCAGCACAGTGAGGGAGCACTTGCCTGGCATGCCAAAGGCCCTGGGGCTCTGTCCACCCGGGGAGGGTCAAGAAGCAAAGATGGGGGAAAGTTTAAAAAAAAGAAGGAAATCATTCTCCTTGGTCCTTTTTCTCCTTGATGCACAAATAATTGTTTGAAACATTTGAAATTACTTACCAACTAAACAGACTGCTAAATAAGAATCTCAAACATTGCATATGATGTAACTTAAGGTAGTAAGTTGTAGCTTGAAGCTCATGTTTATAAGAAGTACTGGAACCTTATTGCATAAAGAGATATTGTAATTCTTCAAAAGAGACTTCTAACCTTAAATCATCTTATATGAGCTGACTTCTAGAAAACAGGCATATTATATTATCTTGGTTGTTTAAAAAGCAATGAGAAACAGAAGTTCCAAATATATACAAAAAATAATTTCATATACTTCACTTGAATGCAAATGGATTATATGGTGATAAATCTTGTAAACAATTGAATGTATGTACATTTTCTGTATGTGAATATGTGGTTAATGTACTCATTATGGGAGTTGACAAGACTACTTTTATTTTTTAAGTGGCATGAATTAAAATTCTTTTTAGAATAAGAAAAAAAAAATATGGGGGAAAGGAATCGATGCCTGAACTAGTAATCACTAGGAGTAAATTTAACTTTTTAAACTTATTTATTTATTTATTTATACACGTATGTGTGAATGCCATATACGTGCAGGTACCCAAAGAGGTTTGAAGAGGGCTTTGAAGGGGCTGGTGCTGTAACTACAGGTGTTTGTGAGCCGCCTGAAGTGAGAACTGGGATCTAGGCTCAGAAGAACACCAAGTAAAGTACTCTTTAACTACTGAGCCATCTTCCAGGTCCCATGAATTTAACTTTTAAGCACACTGTATTTTTACATCATCATTATTTTTGTTTCGTTGGCTTCGGATTGAGAGAGTTGTTTTTTGAGATAAGTTCTTACTATGTAGTCCTATCTGGCCTGAAACTCTATGAAGGGCAGGCTGCTCTTGAACTCACAGAGATTCACCTGTCACGGTGCATGCTATCACACCCACCTGGTTTTGTTTTGGTTTTTTTTTTTCTTGAGGGCCCCACCATATAGCCCATGTTTGCCTCAAACATGCTAACTGTAGCACAGGTTGGCCCTGAACTTGCCAACTATAGTCCTGGCTGGCCACAAAAAAAAAAAAAAAAAATCACAATTTGAGTGCTAGGATTGCAGGTATGTACAACCATGATAGGATCTAATTATAATTTTTCAAAGATTTGTTTTAAGCTTATTTGTGTGAGCTGTAAGTGGGTACCCAAACCCAGAAAAGACCATCCAATTCCCTAGAGCTGGAGTTACAGGTGTTGTGAAGAGCCTGACATGGGTCTTAGGAACTGACCTGGAGTCCTCTGCAGGAACAGTACAAGTTCTTAACCACTGAGCTCCAGCCCCTAAATGTAGGTGTTGAAGCTTAATTTCCAGAGAAAAATCTAGTATTTCAGTCAGAGCAGGAATGCTGAGATGGCAGTTACTCGTTTTGTTTTGTTTTGTTTTGTTTTGTTTTGTTTTGTTTTGTTTTTCGAGACAGGGTAGCCCTGGCTGTCCTGGAACTCACTCTGTAGACCAGGCTGGCCTCGAACTCAGAAATCCACCTGCCTCTGCCTCCCAAGTGCTGGGATTAAAGGCATGCACCACCACTGCCCAGCGGCAGTTACTCTTAATGCTCGATTTACCTATAATTTACATCTTCTGAGTGTGTCAGGACTCTAATGGCCATTACAGCTATTAAGAATTATAACATGTGCACTGCAGCCCTCCCTTTTTAAAGAGGCGCAAAGAAAAGTTTCCCACGTATCCAAGGTCACCAATGAGTCAGTAACAGAGTTGGGAGCAGCACTAAAACTTCAGTTCCTACACTTCAAACCACTGGATACTTTCCCAGTCCCAAGAGAAGAGTCAACCAGCTATTCTCAAACACTTCGGGAGTACACTGACAAGAATAAAGACAAGTCAGAAGATTCACCTTGGGCCAAAGTAACAAGCTATGTTTCATTATCCCTTTCCTTGTCCTCCGCAACGTACAGTGCGACATAAAACAGCAGCTGACTTTGGATATATTCATCCCTGGTAACATGCCCTCTTCAATAACTGAACATTTATAAGTGAATCTTCCACCGTCTTGGCCCATTCGGTCGGAGGTGCTTTGGAATGCATTCATTTCCTCACTCTCTCAATGGTCAAAAGTTAAAATGAGCAATTCTTTTTCTTTTTTTCTTTTGGTTTTTCGAGACAGGGTTTCTCTGTGTAGCCCTGGCTGTCCTGGAACTCACGCTGTAGATCTGGCTGGCCTCGAACTCTGAAATCCACCTGCCTCTGCCTCCCAAGTGCTGGGGTTAAAGGCGTGCACCACCACTGCCCGGCTAAAATAAGCAATTCTTGAAACACAGTTACATTGCCAATGACAAAAAAAAAAAAGCCAATAAATTGCTGCTTTTAACGAGACATTTTAAAACTCGATGGCATGCGTCACAGAATTACTGTTAAGTTCTTGGCTGGTTACTTTAAAGTAGCATTTAAGGCCTATCCCTCCCTATTTGGGACATAGCCTGACTCGTTAGACAGGATAAATCTAGGCACGCTCACACAGAACACCTCTGAAGCAACTTAGCTTATTGAAAACATTATTTCAAACTCCCTAGTCTGAGTACTCAGCCTTCTTACACTGCAAGAGACAGAATGACCCTCTTCAAAAATCTTTCGGAAGAAGGTTCCCACCGCGGAGACAATGACAGCGGTCCTCCCGGGAAGGTTTTTGGAGACAGTGCTGACACCGGGAGAAGTGTCAGTGCGGCAGCAGGTGGAGTAGCCCTGCGTGCCGAGCAGGTCCTTTCTGACCTAGTCTCCAAGTCCTCCGCCTCCCTGTCCCGGTTCCGCCTTACGGACCTTTCCAAGCCGCCTCGCGTCCCGGTTCTCTCACCTAGGGCAGGACTCTCGAGCCTCCGGGGAAGCGAGGCCACCTAAGACGGCCGCCGCACCTCTTCCGGGGACTCGCAGGCCCGCTCCCTGGCGGTATCGGAACCTGACAGACCCCGCCGGGGAGAGGCGACCGGCTACTCCCGGAGCATCTCCGCGACCCGGTTCCAGAGCCCCCTCCTCTTGGAGGCAGCGCTGCCGCCAGAGCCTCACTCCTGAACCCCCTCTCCTCCGGAGTACCTCAGCGGAGTTACCGGCCCACTCAAAAGTACAAGTGCCGGCCGCCCCCACCGGTCACCCCGGCCTCGCTGTCACCGCCCAGCTCCCGGCCTCGGCACGCGCCGCCAGCGTGCCCCCGGTGACGCCCGGGTCGGTACCTTGCGGACCCCCTTGTAGATATAGAAGTAGAGCTCCCGGCCCACATTGAAGCAGAGGCGGTCGCCGTTGCCAGACTGGTCGTTGAGGTTTACGAAGGAGACGCGGACGGGGTTGGATCCCTGCGAGTTGAAGGGCACCCGGTTGGGCCGGCTGTACTCCGAGTGCGGCAGCAGCTTGTACAGACCTTCCCGGGTGGTGAATTGGGTCTTAATCTCGTTCATCTCCTTCCCTCCTCCCTCCGTCGCCATCTTGGAAAGCAGCGTTCATCCTGCCCTAAGTGCCCGGATCACGCCCACCGCGCAGGCGCCGTCCTCAGCCGCTCACTCTCCACTCCCCACCCCCTTCTCTGCGGCCCCGCCCATTGGCAAGCCAGCCCCCACGAAGGCGGGCCGAAGCGAAGGGGGCGGGCTAGTTTACGGTCCAACTGCACACGCGCGCTCACCTGGCGCGCTCCACCCCGAGGGGCGTGCGCAAACTCCTCCCCTGGGTGCCGCCCACCCGATGCCCGTCGGAGCGAGTGCTTGGAGCATTGGTGCATCGATCCGGTCTACACTGAGTTGAATCTCACTCTGGAGCTTCGCTGAGGAACCCTATCCCTAAGGGAGGACGCCGCCTTGGTCTCGACCGGCTGGTGGTCCTAGCGCAGCCTGAGGCGAACAGTGAAGTCCGGTGTTTGGACGTGTGCGTCCCAGCTGTCCGCGGTCCTCTCTCGGACGCTGGGGAGGACTCAGACGGTCCGGTTGGATGCGAAGTGCCAAGCCCCTCTACACCTCCCAGAAGCAGTCTCACAGAAGATATCGAAAGATTGGACTTTATTACACCTCACGGTTTGGTTTGGTTTTGTTTTGAAGGCGGGATGGGAAGAACAGCATGAATATACAGGACTCGTGTTTTCAAGTCTCATCTGAAACCTTACTGGTGAGCATTGGCTTGTTCTTGAGAAAGTAGGTTGTGTTGGAACTTGGGTGTCGTGTGCCGCTTAATAAAGGTAAAGCTAAAGGTAACTGATTTTTTAAAGCCTCAAACGGAACCCGAAGTTGTAATGAATATAATGTACAAAGTCTAAATAT
Source organism: Uromys caudimaculatus (assembly GCA_028551405.1). Lineage (NCBI taxonomy): Eukaryota > Metazoa > Chordata > Mammalia > Rodentia > Muridae > Uromys > Uromys caudimaculatus. The sequence continues at coordinate 111,062,377 of CM052705.1, read as the reverse complement.
TAAGTAAGGACAAGCACACACATTAAAGTGGGACTTAAGCGTCACCATTTGATGCATCGATTTCTGGGTATGTGCACTGTAATACGAAGGCTTCTAAAGTAATAAACGTTATAATAGAATTCTAGAATGGAGAAAATGTTACACGAAGAATGAACTATTCCTAAGAAGTCATGTCTGTAGAGTAGAACATAAGTGGAGTGAGCCCAGTACACTGGTGGGCACCTGTGCTCCCAGACAGAAGGAATGCCTGATCCCGGAGGTGGGAGGCTGCTACCCTAGCCCACAGAGCAAGACTCACAAAAATTAATTGTACACAAGGGGGGAGTGTTCTAAAGAAGTAGAAATCATAGCCATTTCATGTAGTGGGAAACAAGTACATAAACAGTAGAAACTGTTAGAAATGATGTAATAATGCATTTGACACTAACATCCTGCAGCTTTCATACATGCTGGCAAAAAAAAAAATAGCACTACAGTAAGTCACTACAGTAAGTCACTACAGTAAGTCACTACAGTAAGCTTTTTTTTTTCTTTTGAGACTGCATTTCACTAAACAGCCCTGGCAGTCCTGGAACTCAATAGGAGACTAGGCTCCAACTCAGAAATCCACCTGTATCTAACTCGCAAGTGCTGGGGTTAAAGGCATGAAGCACACACCCAGCTTAAAATCCTTTTTGTTTGTTTTGTTTTGTTTTTTTTGAGTTCTGGGATCAAAGGCATGTGCCACCATCACCCGGCTTTAAAACTCTTCTTAATATAGCCCTAAAATGCACTTTAAATTTCATTTTGTTGTTATTTGCCTTTTTCTAAAATGCAAATATGGATCAGAACTCTTAAAAATACTAGGGTATGTTCAGTGGTTAATCCCAATCTTCCATACCTATGTTATTTTGTACCAAAAACATGTTTATAATGGTCTTCTTGAGGGATAAGTAACAGCCTAAATTATCTAAAAAGAATTCAGTTTGGATTTATGGTTAATAGGGGAAAATTATACTTTAGAAGGGAAAACTCCAGCAAGCAAAAACTGAAACAAAAAAAATCTGTTGACCGTCAACCATAATATTAAATTTCCCATTAGACCAATATACCACTGGGTATGATGGCATATGCTTTAATGTCAGCATTTATGAGGGAGAGACAAACACGTTAAGGCCATCCTGGTCTACATAGAGTTCCAGGCCACCCAGGGCCACATAGTGAAAACCTGTCTTTAAAAAAAAAAAAAAAAAGACCATTATGCCTTAGGATTTATATTAGGGTCTTACCCTGTACAAGTTGAACATTTTACTTTGCCAGACATGGTAACATACTCCTGGAATGCGGTAATTCCCACCGACTGAGAAAGAAGGATGGAGAACTCAAAGCCAGCCAAGCATAGTGGCGCACACCTGTGATAGCTGTTGTACTGGCTGGTTTTGTGTCAACTTGACACAAGCTGGCGTTATCACAGAGAAAGGAGCTTCAGTTGAGAAAATGTCTCCATGAGATCCAGCTGTAAGGCATTTTCTCAATTAGTGATCAAGGGGGAGGGCCCCTTGTGAGTGGTACCATCTGTGTGTGGGCTGGTAGTCTTGGGTTCTATAAGAAAGCAGACTGAGCAAGCCAGGAGAGAAGCAAGCAAGCCAGTAAGCAGCATTCCTCCATGGCCTCTGCATCAGCTCCTGATCCCTGACCTGCTTGAGTTCCAGTCCTGACTTCCTTTTGTGATGAACAGCAGCATGGAAGTGTAAGCTCAGTAAACCCTCTCCTCCCTTGCATCTTGGTCATGATGTTTGTGCAGGAATAGAAACTCTGACTAAGACAGCTGTGCTTGGGAAATGGGAACATGGGAAATGAGTTCAAAAACATCCTCAGTTGCCGGGCAGTGGTAGCACACTCCTTTAATCCCAGCACTTGGGAGGCAGAGGCAGGCTGATTTCTGAGTTTGAGGTCAGCCTGGTCTACAGAGTGATTTCCAGGACAGCCAGGGCTACACAGAGAAACCCTGTCTCAAAAAACAAACAAACAAAAAAAAGAGTTGCCTTGGTCATGGTATCTGTTCACAGCAGTAAAACCCTAACTAAAACTTGTAGTCATTTGAGAAACCAGCCTGGGCTACTTTAGACCCTCTCAAAATAATAAAGAATTTGATGCCAACCTGTGCTACATAGCAAGAAACTATCTTAAAACAACAAGCAGGGCTGGGAAGATGGCTCAGTGGGAAAATGGCCACATGGCATCCAACAACCTTCTGTAACTCCAGTTTCAAGGAATCTGATGTTCTCTTCTGGCCTCTACAGGTACTGCATGCATAGAATACACAGACACACATGCTGTCAAAATACCATACACAAATGAAAATCATCTGGACATAGTGACACACACCTTTAATTCCAGCACTCAGGAGGCAGAGGCAGATGGATCTCTGTGAGTTCAAGACCAGCCTGGTCTATAGGACAGCCAGGACTCTCCAAAAAAAGTGATTCATTTTCAGAAAATGATAAAATTTTGTGGAAAAAAAAAGTTACAAATTGCCTTTAGTCCAATAGAACCGTGTTGTGGTTACCAGAGGGTAAGAGTGCAGAAACTGAGAGATGCTGGTCAAAAGATTCAAAGTCCCAGAACTCTTCCGAGCAGCCTAGTTTTGCATCCACAGCTATAACTAGATAACACATTCTGGAAGTTGATAAGAAAGATTTTAAGTGTTTCACGACAAAAAGTCAATATTTAATCTTGCATGGTTGCCCACATCTTAATCCCAACAATGGAGGTAGAGGTAGGAGGAACAGGAGTTCAAGGTTAAAGAGGAGATACCTACTTTTCCTCCTTGGCTGTCCAAAGGTAAGATGAGAGGAGTCACCAACAGCTCTTACTGGGGTCCGTCACCCACTGAAGTTCAGCAGGCTTCTGCCTCTAACCTGGGTCTGATCCCGAAGAAGGAACTGAATGTGTACCGTTAGTGAAGAATGTAGGCTTCGTTGAGTTGGACTAAGCAACCCTGAATGGCTGACTCACGGCTGTCTGCCTCCTAAGACTGCTCATGCTAATCTTTGTACAGAAGAATAAAAGTTAAGACTTTTCAAAAAGAAAGAGTGGTACTAGAGAAAATGGGTGTTCATTAAGCCAATTCCACAATATGTGTACAGTAAACAATATGCTGTCCATGATAAATATATAATTTGCATATGTCAATTAAAATGGTATTGAGCAGCCGGAGAGAGGGAAGTATCAGCAGTTAGAGTACTGGCTGCTGCTCTTCAGAGGACCTGGGTTCAGTTCCCAGCCCATATGGTGACTCACAGCCAACTTACAACTCCAGTTCCATGGGATCCAGTGCCCTCTTTTGGCCTCTGTGGGCACTGCACTGGTGTGTTGCACAGATATGCATGCAGTCAAAACACTATTACACCAGTGGTGGCACACGCCTTTAATCCCAGCACTTGGGAGGCAGAGGCAGGTGGATTTCTGAGTTCAAGGCCAGCCTGGTCTACAGAGTGAGTTCCAGGACAGCTAGGGCTACACAGAGAAACCCTGTCTCGAAAAACCAAAAAAAAAAAAAAAAAAAAAAAAAAAAAAATCCATTTAGTGGCAAGGGATCTGGGTCAGCCCAGAAAAGCAGCACACAAGTTTTATGACCCACCTGAGTTCAGACTCCCCAGAACCCGTGGGAAAAGCTGAGCGTGCTGTGTATCAGCACAGCATTCCTGTGGTGAGGTGGAAGGCCGAGATGGGAGAATCCTCTGGAAGCTTACGGGCCAGCCAGTCTGGGTTATGCAACACAGGAACAAAATGTGAGAGACCCCACCTCAAAACCAAGGGGGAAATTACAACTGACACCCAAGGTTGCCCTCCGACTACTGATGTACAGTGGCACAAATGTACTTCATACATGCATCATACATGCACATGCAATACATACACCGCACACACAGAACATTGAAAAGAATCCATTTGATTTGAGAATTGATTAAGGAAAGGAGAAATGGGATAAGGAAAGCTACTTACAAGGCCCACTGAAGACCCAAGCTTCTGTTAACTTATGTATAGGTGTGTATATGTGTGTGTGTGTGTGTGTGTGTGTGTGTGTGTTCATATGTACATGTGGTCAGGGGTACACGTGTTCATTTTTCCCATTAATTCATTTATTCACTTTATATCCCTCCCTCCTCTCCTCCCAGTCCCACCCCCCACAAATCTTTCCCCCACTACCTTCTCACCAAAGATGGGGAAGCCCCCTCTGAGTACCACCCTGCCCCAGGACATCAGTTCCTAGTAGGACCAAGTGAATGCTCTCCTGTTTAGGCCCAACCAAGCAGTCCAGCTAGGGGAAGGAGATCCAATGGTAGGTAGGCAACGGTCAGATACAGGCCCTGCCCCAATTGTCAGGGACCCACATGAATACCAAGCAGCATGTCAGCTACAAATGTGTAGGGGACCTAGATCTAGTCCCCGAATGCTCCTTGGTTGGTGATCCAGTCTCTAAGAGCCCCCATGGGCCCAGCTTAGTTGATTCTGTAGATCTTCTTGTGGTGTCTTCAACCCTTCCAGCTCCCTCAGTCCTATGCCCCGCTCTTGCACAAGACTCCCTGAGCTCCACCTGAGGTTTGGCTGTGGGTCTCTGCTCTCTGCATCCGCCTCCGTCCGCTGCTGGATGAAGCCTCTCAGGAGACCATTATGCTAGGCTCCTGTCTGCAAGCATAGTAGAGCATCATTAATAGTGTCAGGGGTTGGCTCTCCCCATACGATGGCGGGTCTCATGCTGACAAGGAGAATGTGGAAGAAGGGGAACACTTCTCCATTACTGGTGGGAGTGCAAACGTGTACGACCACATTGGAAATCATTTTTTTAGTTTCTCAGAAAACTGAGAATAATTCTACCCCAACTCCTAGCTATAAAACTCCTGAGTACATACCCAAAAGGTGCCCCACAATACCACAAGGACACTTGCCTTACTATGTTCATAGCAGCTTTATTTGTAATGGGCAGAAGCTGGAAACAAGCTAGATGTCCCTCAACTGAAGAATGGATAAAATGTTAAAAACAAAGACAGCGTGAAATTTGCAAGCAACTGGATGGAACTAGAGAGTATCATCCTGAGTGAGGGTAACCCAGACCCAGAAAGACATGCAAGATACCTGTACTCATTAGTAAGAGGACATTAGCCTTCAAGTACAGGATAGCCACTCTACACTCCGCAGACCCAAAGAAACTGGGTGGCCCAAGGGAGGATGCGTGGACCTCACTCAGAAGGGGAGGTGGAATGGATATCAGAGGAGGGTGGAGGTGGGGAACTGGGTAAGGGGGAGTGCGGAGGGGAGCAGGGATGCCTGTACTGCCTGTCTTGTCTTCTTCTCTTCCTCCCCCTCCCCCCCCTCCTCCTCCTCCCCTCCTCTTCCCCCCTCCTCCTTCCCACTCCCCCTCCCCCTCCTCCCCTCCTCCTCTTTCTCTTCCTCCTCCCCTCCCCCTCCCCCTCCTTCCCCTCCCCTTCCTCCTCCTCCCCCTCCTCCTCTTTAGGTTTTTTTGAGACAAGGTTTCTTCGTGTAGCTCTGGCAGTCCTGGAACTTGCAGAACATCAAGCTGACTTCAAACTCACAGAGATCTGCCTGCCTCTGCCTTGCCTCCCAAGTGTGGGACTACCCACATGAGCCACCACCGCCAGCCAGATTTGCACTTGTATTTGTATTTGAATGGAAGAAGACTAGAGGTCAACAACAGCAGGTGTCATCTTCAGGACATTCCATCTGCTTTGTCTGTTGTTCCACTGTGTAGACCAGGCTAGCCTCCAACTCACAGGGGTCCCTTTGCTTTTGCTTTTTGAATGCTGAAAGTAATACAACACATATTTTTCTTAGACATTAAAATGCAAATGTCTAATTTTTTTTTTTTTTTGAGACAAGGTCTCACTTCATAGCCTAGGCTAACCTGAACCTCATGGCAATCCTTTCTCAGACACATAAGCGCTGAGATTACAGCTGTGAGCCACCATACTCAGCTTTTTCTTTTAAGGGGTGGAGGGTTTTGAGACAGGGTTTCTCTGTGTAACCCTGGCTGTCCTAGAACTCTCTCCCTAAACCAGGCTGTCATTGAACTGAGAGATCCGCCTGCTTCTGCCTCTCAAGTGCTGGGATTAAAAACGTGTGTCACAGCCGGGCAGTGGTGGTGCACACCTTTAATCCCAGCACTCGGGAGGCAGAGGCAGGCGGATTTCTGAGTTCGAGGCCAGCCTGGTCTACACAGTGAGTTCCAGGACAGCCAGGGCTAAAAAAAAAAAAAAAAAAAAAAAAAAACGTGTGCCACCACTGTCCGGCTCATATCAGCTTTTTATTCTATTGGAAGATTTTATTTTTATTTTGGTTTTGGTAATGCTTGCTTTTAATCCTAACACTCAGCAGGAAGAAGCATGTGCGTGTGTCTGTCTGTCCATAATAAGAGAACATGAGTACAATATGGCCATGCAGGAAGGTCAGAGGACAACGTAGAGAAGTCAGTTCTCTCCTTCCATCTTACATGGCTTCCAAAACCTGCACTCAGTTTGTCAAGCTTGTATAGCAAGAACCCTAACCATTGAGCCATCTCACCGGTTCTCACTTTTACAGCTTACTGTGATGCCAGGGATTGAACCCCAGGGCCTTGTGCTTACTAGATAAGCACCTCCACTGGGCTATATCTCCAGCCCTCCTCCTATTTTATTTTGAGAGTCTCAGCTTCCCAATCCTGCTTCAGCCTCCCAAATACCTGGGACTGGTGTTTTATGCCTCCAGGCCCTTTTCAAATGCAGCAGTTAGCATTAGCACATGTGATGTAGGCACTGTGCTAAGTACTTATATAAACTTCCCTTTTAAAAATTCATATGAGTGCTTTGCCTGCACGTATGAATGCACACTACAGACCTGCAGGTCCCAAGGAGGGCAGAACAGGGACTTAGACCTTCTGGGGTTACAGATAGTTGGGAGCTGCCATTCGGTTACTGGGAACCTCGGCAAGAGAAGCCAGTGCTCTTAAACACTGAGCCGTATTCTGGTCCCCTGTGCTTTCCTGATCATAAAAGACTTAATAATGCAGGTAACATCTCCTCCTCCTATGATGAAGACAATCAGAACACTGAAATGGCTTGTTCATGTTACTACCCTCGAGTTAGACGCCAGTAGAAAAATTTGAGTTTAGGTCTTAAAAGAAATGTCAGCCAGGGTTGTGCTTACCCTTCAATCCCAGCACTAGAGAGGCAGAGACAGGCAAATCTCTATTGAGTTAGAGGCCAACCTGGTTTACACAGAGAGTTCCAGGTCATACATAATAAAAGTCTCTTAACAAAACAAAAGAGAAACACCCTAAGTTAGGCTTGGGAGCTGTGTTTGTCTTCTAATGAGCCAAGCCATCTGCACACTGAAGAGCCAGAGGACCTAGTAGCCTCAGAATGAGAGGGAACAGTTGATTCGGTCCCAGGCTCACGGCCTGGGTTTTCCCTGGGAGCACTGGTGAGTCCACCCAGCTGTGGAAGCACTTGCTGCAGAAGATGGCGTCTTTGCTTGCTGGCTGGCATTCTCCAGCTTTTGTTTCATCCGAGTCCCCAGCCTATTGGACAGCACTGCGCACATCCGGTGAGCCTTTCCCCTCAGTCACTGCCCCACATTTCAGTCCTCTCTGGACATGTCCTCACAGACACACCCAGAGGCCTTTTCTAAGCCCCTAGGCATCTCAACCCAGTCAAAGTTAAGAACCATCATTAAAATAGGTTTTGAAAAAATTAGAGTTACAAATATCTTTGTGTCTTTTTCCCACTTGGAGAGGCCATCCCTGTGCTCTGTCACAGGGTTCTCCCTAAGTCCCTGACCATCCACCCACGTCATTGGCTACATGTGATGAATCTGTATAGTTACATATCTGGTCATTTTTCCTTCTAAGTAAAATGTACAAACAGATGCACTGCCCAAAGTTCTGCCCACTGTGAGGATTTTCCTCACCACTGTCCTTTAGGAATGTTCTAGAGATGGGCTATAATGCTGTGATTGTTTACTTCCCAGTGGCGCTCACAAAACATGCACAACCACCTACAAATCAGGCACGAGCCTTCTCCCTCTGTCAGCTGATCAAGGCACATTCCTTACGGGCATCGATGCAGGAGTAAGAACTGTGAGCATTTGAGCCGCTTTAAGAAATTTTCTTGGGCCGGGCAGTGGTGGCGCACGCCTTTAATTCCAGCACTTGGGAGGCAGAGGCAGGTGGATTTCTGAGTTCGAGGCCAGCCTGGTCTACACAGAGAAACCCTGTCTCAAAAAAACCAAAAAAATAAAAAGAAATTTTCTTGGGCCTCAGGCCTTTCTTGGACCCAGTCTATACACACACACACACACACACACACACACTTACCTTTGATAATGGCTTGCTGCTGTACATGTCTAACACTACGGTTTTGTGGGTCAGATGACAGCCAGCTCATGATGGGCAGCTTTGGTTACATGGTAACTTAATGGCCTATGGTTAAGCATTCAGTTTGCGCCACAGGCCCAGTAGCTGGCCAAGGACTCCCTTCTAAAGGAAGAGTAATTATCTTCAGGAAACAGCAGAGCTTCACTCAAAAATTGCAAGGAGGAACCAGTGAGGAGAGTTCCAGCAGGTAGAGGTACAAGGGGGCAGACCTGATGTCCTGAGTTTGATCCCCAAACCCCACAAGCTGGCAGGAGAATCTGCTCTCAAGAGTTGTCCTTTGAAGCAGGGCAGTGGTGGCACACCCCTTTAATCCCAGCACTCGGGAGGCAGAGAAACTCTGTCTCGAAAAAACCAAAAAAAAAAAAAAAAAGAGTTGTCCTTTGACCTCCATGCACAGCACAAGAGCACCTGGACTCACACACAATAAAATAAATAATGAGGAAATTTCAAAACTATCAGCATTCTTAAAACTTACCTAGTATATGGTCAGAAGTGACATACCCAGGTGAGGAATCTGCTGCCTCTAAAATTCAAATAGACTAGCCAGCTGTCATGCTTTGTTCTTGCTTAAAGTAAGGGCCAGATGCAACAACTTATCAGCAGACACTACACACTGGACTCCTAGGAATTTCACTGAGAGAGGACCCTTGAAACGTAGTTAAATTTATTTCCCATCCTCCTACACATAAGTACATTACCAAAAAATCTGGAGTGGTTGCTGACTGGCTCATGTGGTCCAGTTAGCATGATGTCATCAGTGCAATGGACCTGCGTGATCATTTGTGGGAGAGAAAGGTGATAAAGATTCCGGAAAACCTCATTAACACACAGTCTCTGAGGTTGGTCAGTGAAGGTGTATTGTTGACCTTGACCAGCTGAAAGCAGATCACCTCTGGTAAACCTTATGGACAAGTATGTAAAAAATGGCATTTGTCAGATCAATACCCACACACCAGGTTAATCAACTCAGGCAAGGAAATCCACATCTGGTACAGTAGTTGAAATTGGCGTCACCACCCGGTTAAGCTTACAATATCGAGTAACATTCTCCAAGATCTGCATAGTCCAAAGAAGAAAGTTAAGGATTATATCTTTAATCCTGAATGGTAGTAGTACTTATCACTCCGGTCCCACACAGATATGATACTGTCGAGGGGTTCACAATATTTCCATGTAAAGGCAGTTCTGGGTTGGAAAGACGGCTCAGCGGTTAAGAGCACTGACTGCTCTTCCAGAGGTCCTGAGTTCAATTCCCAGCAACCACATGATAGCTCACAATCATCTGTAATGGGCCCTCTTCTAGTGTGTCTGAAGACAGCTACGATGTACTCATATAAAAAAAAAAAAAATAAGCCGGGCAGTGGTGGCGCACGCCTTTAATCCAAGCACTCGGGGGGAGGCAGAGGCAGGCGGATTTCTGAGTTCGAGACCAGCCTGGTATACAGAGTGAGTTCCAGGACAGCCAGGGCTACACAGAGAAACCCTGTCTCGAAAAAACCAAAAAATAAATAAATAAATAAATAAAATAAATAAATCTTAAAAAAAAAAAAAAAAACCCAGCCCTAATGGCTTCCATTTGACTTTTCTACCATAGTCTCTTACTCCATAAAGGAATTTTGCCACAAGTTAAGTATAGCTATTCTCATTATGCATTCTGGGACTGAGGAAATAACCACAGAATGAGGTCACAGTCCCCCTGGACACACTGAGTTTTGGTGACCTGACTTCTATAAGTCTAATTTTGAGGGCTACAGTGATGCTTAGATTCTCCCTCAGTCGGCATCCATTTAGAGCTAGTATTCAGTAGGTCCCCAAAAGTTTAATTCTTTTTTCCTCTGCCAGGAGCCACCAAGGAGAAGCTAAAAGCTTGCAGAAGAGTAGTTTTGATGCTTTAATAACCCCCTATTGGCTCTTGATCTATCAATAAAGTTGTCAGTGGCCAGTGGCTGAGCGGAAAGAAAGAGGTAGGACTTCCAGGTTACGATAGGCGAGGAAAGGGGAGAGGGAAAGGAGAGGAGATCCAGATAGTTGGGGGAGAGAAGGAACAGACTCAGACCTGTAGGGGAGACCCTCCCAAATGTAGGCAGAAAAGGAAGGCGGCCCATGGAAGGACAGCCACTGAAACAGCAAGCTGCTGCAGGACTCACAAACAGTCCTCAGGCGAGTTTCTCTCAATGGTGTCACAAGTTGAGCTCCACAACTCTATGTAAGGAGAACCAATACATGCATGCCTTTAGTAAAGAATAGCGAGGCGGAGCAAACCAGTTCTCAGTGCTTGTCTCCCACTGTCTGTGGGATCATATTTATACTCCTTTATGGTGGCTCCTTTCACCTGTTTGCTATATCAAAACATCCTTTCACCCGTGTCTACATCAGGACATTCTTTCCTGTGTCTGCTCCAGCAAAACATCCTTTGACATAACTAACTTTCAAGAGAAACTAGAAGTTTCTACTTCATGTTCTGGCAGACAAACCAGGAAATCTGCTTCACCAGTCCTCGAAGATCCTCTTAATCCGGTCAAAATGAAAATTAAAAGTAACCACAGTGAGCCGGGCAGTGGCGGCGCATGCCTTAAACCCAGCACTCGGGAGGCAGAGGCAGGCAGATTTCTGAGTTCGAGGCCAGCCTGGTCTACAGAGTGAGTTCCAGGACAGCCAGGGCTACACAGAGAAACCCTGTCTCGAAAAAACAAAACAAAAAAAACAACAAAAAACAAACAAAACAAAAAAATAACCACAGTGACACATGGCTGTAATCGCAGCATTTGGGAGATGGAGGAAGAAGGATTTTGAGTTAATGTCAGCCTGGACCAAATTAGCTGGCTCAAATTATTTTTAAAATTATTTGTGTGTGTGTGTGTGTGTGTGTGTGTGTGTGTGTGTGTGCGCTGTACATGTTTGTGTGCACACATGTGTGTGTGTGGAGGCCAGAGGTAGACATTAGGTGCCTTCCTCAATTGCTTCACCTTATTTTTTTGTATTATTAATTACACATGTGTCTACGTGGGGATATGTCCACAAATGATATAGTTTGTCTCTGCCTCCCAAGCGCTGGGATTAAAGTTGTGCACTGCTGTGCCCAGCCAAAAGATTATTTTATTTTAAATTATGTGTATGCCAGCCAGGCACACCATTAACCCCAGCATTCAGACAGAGGCAGGTGGATCTCTGAGTTCAAGGCCAACCTGATCTACAGAGTGAGTTCCAGAAAAGTCAGGGCTACACAGAGAAACCCTGTCTCATAAAACCAGAGATTCCCTAGGAGTTACAGGCCAACGCTCCTCCCAGTGTGGGTACTGAGAACTGAACTCTGGTCTTCTGCAAGAGCAGCAGCACTTAACTACCGAGCCATCTCCCCAGCCCCTCCACCTTACTTTTTAAAACCAGGATCTCTCAGAGAACCGGGAGCTCAGTCATTCATCTAGATCAGCTGCTTGGCAAGCCCCAGAGAGCTTTCTGTCTCTGCTTCCTTAGCAATGAGATTGCAGGCACTCAACTCTGCCTGACTTTTCCGTGGTCCTGGTAATTGAACTCAGATCTACTTGTTTACACAGCAGGCATTTTATCTTCTGAGCCATCTCCTCATCCCCTCAACCAGTTGTTTGTGGAGGTGTGTGAATGTAAGCAGACACAGTCACAGCACTCATGAGGGCAACTTTGAGCTGTCCGCCGGATGAGGATGGGTGTCTCTTGGTTTGTCACCACACAGCATAGACCAGGCTGCCTGGCCCGTGAGCTTCTGGCTTATTTTTCTGTCTGAGTCCCTCTTCTCACAGTAGGAGTCCTGAGATTACAGGTGCTACACACATATCACACATCTACCTTTTAGTACATGAGTTGTAGGATTGTCAGACTTCAGCACAGGGTCTCTTTTTGGTTTTTCGAGACAGGGTTTCTGTGTGTAGTCCTGGCTATCCTGGAACTCACTCTGTAGACCAGGCTGGCCTGGAACTCAGAAATCCGCCTGCCTCTGCCTCCTGAGTGCTGGGATTAAAGGCATGCACAGGGTCTCTTACACTGAGCCATCTCCAATTTCTTTTCTTCTCCTCCTCCTTCTCTTCCTCCTCAACTCCTCCTCCTTTTCACAAAAGGATACTTTTGAGCATAGTGGCCTATACCTGTAATCCATAGAGAATAACATAGCAAGTTCCAGACCAGTCAAGGCTACCTAAGCAAGACTGTGTTTCAGAAGAAAAGGAAAGATACGGGGCTGGAGAGACGGCTCAGCGGGTAAGAGCACTGACTGCTCTTCCGAAGGTCCTGAGTTCAAATCCCAGCAACCACATGGTGGCTCACAACCATCCATAATGAGAACTGATGCCCTCTGCTGGGGTGTCTGAAGACAGCTACAGTGTACTTACATATAATAAATAAATAAAAATCTTTAAAAAAAAAAAGGAAAGATACAATAAATGGCTGTATGAAAATTTCCTCACAAAACACAGGACCATGTAAAATTAACAATTTACTTCACATAAAAACCTCAAAAATTAAAATACGGAGAAAACATGAAACAAAACTGGGTATGATGGCTCATACCTGGAATCTCAGCACTCATTAACTGAAACAGGATCACTGTGAGTTCAAAGCCAGCCTGGGCCACATAGCAAGTTTTTTTGTTAGTTGGTTTGGGATTTTTACTGTTGTTTATTTCTATTTATTTATTTACTTATTTATTTTTGTTTTTTCAAGACTATGTAGCCATGGCTGTCCTGGAACTCATTCTGTAAACCAAGCTGACCTCAAACTCACAGAGATCTGCCTGCCTCTGCCTCTGGCATGCTGGGATTAAAAGTGTGCACCACTACTGTCAGGCTGGTTTTTGGTGTTTTTGATTTTTTTTTTCATAGCTATAATTGTTGTTTTAAGAATAATATAAAAAGGTAGGTGACAGTACACTAGATTACCACGCGTATGGATACTTTAACCACTGGGGACATGAGGCCCTATGGGCAGAGTGCAGGGCACCCTCAAAGCTATAACATGTAGCATAACGCAAAATAGAGCTTTCTAGACAGTAGGCCACGTTTTCCTGTGTTCCAACCCCATAAGCATCTATCACAGCTTGAAGACACTGAGAAACTGAGGAAGCTGTCCTGAAGTTGTATGGGGGATAGGCGATAAGAACACACATATCCATATAAGCACAGAAATAAATAAATGGTAATTTTAAAAGAACTGGTGAAGATGACTTGGTGGTTAAAAGTACTTGTTCTGCAAGCCCAACGACATTAGTTCAAGACCTGCAGCCAGTTGTGGAAGTCGAGGACTCCCACAAGTTTTCCTCTGATCTCTACATGTGTCCCATGAGTCCTGTGTACCCGCACTTGCACGCACACTAATAAATAAAGTTCAAAACGACCCAGCCAATTCAATAAGACAACACTTCAAAACTAGGGCTGGAGAGATTGTTCATTGGTTAAAAACACCGGTCGCTCCTCCAGACAATCTGAGTTCAATTACCAGAACTCAAACGGCAGTCCATCTGTAAAACATCAGTCCCAGGGGATCTGATGCCCTCTTCTGGTCACTGCAGATACTGCATACATGCTGTGCACAGACAAAACATACATACAAGTCTCTTTTTTTTTTCCTTCTCACTCTGGCCCAAAGATTTATTATATGTAAGTACACTGTAGCTGTCTTCAGATGCACCAGATCTTTTTTTGTTTTGTTTTGTTTTTCAAGACCGGGTTTCTCTGTGTGTAGGCCTGGCTGTCCTGGATCTCACTCTGTAGACCAGGCTGGCCTCAAACTCAGAAATCCGCCTGCCTCTGCCTCCCAAGTGCTGGGATTAAAGGCGTGTGCCACCACTGCCCGGCGCATCAGATCTTATTACAGATGGTTACGAGCCATCATGTGGTTGCTGGGAATTGAACTCAGGACCTCTGGAAGAACAATCAGTGCTCTTAACCACTGAGCCATCTCTCCAGCCCCCATATAAGACTTTTAAAAAATTGTAAGAGGTCATCATGACTAAGTCATATTTATCCCAGAGATGCAAGATTGGTTCAAAATGCAAATCAGCATATGTAATGCATCATATAAATATTTGCTAAGACAGGATGATCACACCGGGTAGTGGTGGCGCACGCCTTTAATCCCAGCACTTGGGAGGCAGAGGCAGGCAGATTTCTGAGTTCGAGGCCAGCCTGGTCTACAGAGCGAATTCCAGGACAGCCAGAGCTACACAGAGAAACCCTGTCTCGAAAAACCAAAAAAAAAAAAAAAAAGACAGGATGATCACACGGTCTTTTGAAGAGATGCAAAAAAAGACATTTTGACAAAGGCCTGAATAAAGGCTGGTGAGATGGCTGCATGGGACAGAGCCCTTGCTGCCAAGCCTGAAAGCCTAGACTCAATCTCGAGAGCGTACATGGGGGAGAACATGGACTCCCCTAAGTTGTTCTCTGATCTCCACATACATGCCAGGCACACTAAATAATCATAATTTTTTAAGTCATAGGAGCTGGAGAGATGGCTCACCAGTAAAGAGCACACACTGCTCTTACAGAGGATTTGGCTTTGTTTCCAGCACCCACATCAAATTAAAAGTGAAAAATCTTTTTAAAAAACTTGTTGGTCTTGGTTTTCTGAAACAGAGTTTCTCTGTGTAGCCCTGGCTGTCCTGGAACTCACTCTGTAGAGCAGGCTGACTGTTAGGATTAAAGGTGTGCACCCTCACCCCCCACCTGGCAGAAACTCTAAACTTTTAAGACTTGAAGAAATTAGGGCTGGGGGTGGGGGTGGGGGTTAAAAGGACTTGTTCTGCAAGCCCAGCGACATTCTTTACAGACTTAGAAAAGATAATCTCATCAGAGACACAAAAGACTACAAAGGACCAGAGTAATTCTAAACAGAACACTGCTAGAGGTACCACACTGCTGGAAAGCTGGTCTTCAAATTATATTGTGGAGCCATAGTAACAGAAACAACAAAGTAGGCTGGAGAGGTGGCTCCCTGGTTAAGGCATTGACTTCTCTTCCAGAGGAGCTAGGTTCAATCCCCAGCACCCATACAATGGCTGATAACTCTGTAACTCCAGTTCCCAATGATTCAGCATGTCTTCCGGTCTCTGCAAGCATGGGGCATGCATATGATACACAGACACACATGTAGGCAAAACATCCATGCATGTAAAATAATACGTTTTTAAAGCAAGGAACTGGCATAGAAACAGGCATTTAGATCAGTAGAACATAATAGAGGACTCAGATATAAAACAACAGAGATATAGCCACCTAATTTTGGCAAACGTGTCAAAAACATACAATGCAAGAAAACTTAAGTTGTGTTGGCAGAACAGGATGTCTACCTGAAAAAGACCGAAATTAAGTCTATCTCTCATGCACAAAAATCAATTCAGGATGGATCAAAGGCTTTAAGATTGAAAAACATTAAAACACACATATCACATAGATACTGTAGCTGTCTTCAGACACACACCAGAAAAGGGCATCAGATCCCATTACAGATGGTTGTGAGCCATGGTTGTTGGGAATTGAACTCAGGACCTCTGGAAGGGCAGTCAGTGCTCTTAACCACTGAGCCATCTCTCCAGCCCCACCAATAAATGTTTTAAAAAGCCTTCAACATCCTTTGCCATGAAGAAAATGCAAATAAAAACTACTTTGGGATACCATCTCATTGTCAAGAAAAAAACACTGCTAGAGGGATGGCTCAGTGGTTAAAAGTGCTTATTGGTCTTGCAGGGGACTCAGGTTCAGTTCCCAGCACCCACACAGTGACTCACAACTGTCTGTAGCTCTGCTTCCAGGGAATCTGATTCCTCTTCTGATCTCTGCTGGCTTATGTACATGGTGCTCATACACACACACACACACACACACACACACACACACACGTACACATACATTTTTTTTTTAAAAACAAGATCTCTCTATAGCCCTGGGTGTCCTGGAATTCACTAAGTAGACTTCTGCTATGCCTGGCTTTAAAATTAAATATTAAATAATAATAATAATAATAATAATAATAATAATAATAATAATAAAGCTCTAAGGTGGAGAGAAAGCTCGGTGGTTAAGAGCACTGGCTGCTTTGCCAGAGGACCCAGGTTAGAGTCCTATAGCCCACATGGCAACTTACAACTGTAACTCCAGCTCCTAGTGATCTGACCTCCTCTGGCTTCTGAGAGCATCAGGAATGCACAAGGTGCACAGACTTAAAATAGGCAAAACATAAAAAACTAAAAACAAAGAAACAAACAACAAATAAAAACAAACAAAAAGCAATAGATAGATAGATAGATAGATAGATAGATAGATAGATAGATAGATAGATATCTTTTATTTTTATGAGATAAAGAGACTGGAGAGACGGCCCAGCAGTTAATACTTGTTGCTCCTTGCAAGAGGATCAGAGATAAGCCACAAGGTGCCTGTAACTCCAGCTCTAGGGACTGATACCCTCCTTTAGCCTCAGATAAGATTTCACAATCATGAGGATTGGAGTTCAGACCCCAGTACCCGTGTAACAAGGTGTCTAGCTTCAGGTGGAGTCTGACACCTTCTGGCCTTTACATGCACACCATCACACACACACACACACACACACCATCATATACTGTTGTGGGAAGTATTAAAAAAGAGGAAGGAATATATCACACATGTTCCCGCACTACGCCCTGGTTCTCTCATCCCCAGCGGGCTGGCCAGCCATGCACTGGCGGGCAATGGCCAACCTGCTTTCATCTCGTGGAGCTCTGACTCAGAGCTCCATGATCTCTCCACCCAGCTCACTAGGTTCCCACTGGCAGGTCACTACCACGCCAGCCCCAAGCTTCAATACCCTCATGGCCTCTGTGGTGCACATCAGGCAAACCCACACTTTGCCGCTGTACCTTTCTCTCTGGATCCCAGACGAGCTGCCGCATGAAGGAAAACACAACACAAACTTAGTTCAGAAACAATAGTAACTCAATCTCTGGGCACATCAACTAAAACCTAATCTTGTAACCCTTATCAAAGTCTGATTCCTCTGGTGGCGAATCCTTGCAGATCCAACATGATACCAGGAGACTCTACTAGCTACATCTTACCTATGTGCTATACCGGGTCCAAAAAGACTCTCCCTCTCTCCTGCTCCTCTCTTTTCCAACTCCAATCTGGAAGTCCCTCCTTATGTGCCCAGTGATTGGCTCTTTTATATTCATTAGGGGATTGGTTCACAAGAAGTCACAGGTGTAACTCACTCCTTCTCCGAAGCCCCTCCCAGGAGAGCAGAATTAGAATACAAAAGGCCCCAGGGCTCTCCACAGCAATATACATGTCCACATGCATGCACATATATATAAAAAAGAGAGAGCAGATGACAAGAAATGCTGGAATACGGAAAAGATGAATCTTAGACACTGCTGTCGGTAGCATAAACTGGTGCAGCCATTATGAACAGCAGTATAGAGGTTTCTCAAACAAAACCCTAAAACCAGAGCTATCAGATGACCCAGCTATACTGCTGGGTAGACCCAAAGGACTCCGTATCTGACCACAGAGTTCTTGGTACATCTGTGTCTATTACGGCTCCATTCAAGTAGTAATGAAATAGAATCAGCTTATATGTCCATCAGCAGAGAAGTGGAAAGGAAAGCATAGTTCACATACATAACTGAATTTCATTTAGCTGTAAGAAAAATGAAATTTGGACTGGAGAGACGGCTCAACGGTTAAGAGCACTAACTGCTCTTCCAAAGTTCCTGAGTTCAATTCCCAGCAACCACATGGTGGCTCACAACCATCTGTAATGGGAACTGATGCCCTCTTCCTGTGTGTGTGTGAAGACAGCTACTCATAAATAAATAAATAAATAAATAAATAAATAAATAAATAAATAAATAAATAAATAACATTAAAAAGAAAGAAAGAAAAAGAAACCAAGGCAGGTGCGAGAGTAAGTGCCTGTAATACCAGCATTTGGCCAACAGAAGTTGAAAGGATCATTGTGAGTCTGGGGCGGGTCACTAAACTATGTCATGAATTCCAGTCAGCCTGGGCTTTGATTTTTTTTTTTTTTTTTTGGGGGGGGGGTTTCAAGACAGGGTTTCTCTGTGTAGCCCTGGCTGTCCTGGAACTCTCTGTAGACCAGGCTGGCCTCGAACTCAGAAATCCGCCTGCCTCTGTGTCTGCCTCCCGAGTGCTGGGATTAAAGGCGTGCGCCACCACTGCCCGGCTTGGGCTTTGATTTAAGACACTGTCAGAGGAAACACACACACACACACACACACACACACACACACACACACACACCTCTAATTTACTCCAAGCCCGCAATAAATACACTGCATATACTGATGGGAAACTCCTCCTTGGTTGTCCTCCCTCTGCCTCTCATTTCAGCCCCCACTCCTGTGGTCTTTCATCTCCACATGCTCTCTTACCCAACGTCAGCAGCTGCACTTCCTCATACCTGTCATGCCTGTGCCTTCAGCCTCTACACAAATCAGACTCCCTTCCCTTCTGGGCAATACTTCTGGGCAATAAATAGCATACCGCTCATGCTTGAAGACCAAACTCAAAGCCCCCCTCAACTGGGTGTGTTCTTCACTGTCATTCATTTGCTCAGTTTGAGGGATTTGTGTGTGTGTGTTGGGAGAGGGAAGATGGTATGATTTATTTTGTTTCGAAATGGGGTCTCATATAACTGAGGCTGGCACAGGGCAGTGGTGGCGCACGCCTTTAATCCCAACACTCGGGAGGCAGAGGCAGGCAGATTTCTGAGTTCGAGGCCAGCCTGGTCTACAGAGTGAGTTCCAGGACAGCCAGGGCTACACAGAGAAACCCTGTCTCAAAACCGTTCTCTCCTTTCACTGGGCAGGCTTTGGGGATGGGCTCTGTTTTGTCAGCGCTGGTGGCAAGTGCCTAGACTGGCTAAGCCATTTTTGTAGTGGCATTCTTAGTAGAATCATCGTATCTAGGGTAAACATAAGAATGAAATAATCTTGTGTCTAGAATGATACATCAGAATGAAATAATTGTTTTCTAGAAGTATGTTGACCTTGAAGAAATCATTGTAGAAAACTGTTTGTTTTCTGTTATCTATAGAGTTGTTTTCTGAAGGAGTTTACAGCCTTTGCATGACCTTGGTCACAAGGTGGTCCTGCCATCCCTGGAACGTCTCTCTTGGGTACTGCAAACAAACAGTGCCCCCGTGAGGATAAAGTGGCAGGACTGATGCTTTCTGTCAGGAAACCTATAGATCAGATTAGGGGCTTTGGTATGAGGAACTTGTTTTACCAAAACAAAACAAAACAAAAAAAACATACCTGAGGCTGGCCTTGAATTCCTGATCCTCCTGCACCCACCTCCCAAGTGTAGAGATTACAGGTGTCAGAGTTCATTCAGCTCACCTCCACTTCTCAGGTTATAGCTTAATGGCTGCTTTCTCTGAGAGGTTTGCCCTCATACCCCAAATCCCCTGGTACTGGAGTTATAAGCAGTTGTAAGCCACCTGACTTGGGTGCTGGGAATGAAACCTGGGTCCTTTGGAAGAACAATAATTTCTCTTTACCACGGATTCACACCTACTTACTGTGATTTCTACTAGTAGATACTTTATATGTGTATCTACTAAAAAGAACATCCACCTCCCCCAGGCAACTGTAAGCTTTTTAGGAATAGGAATCTGAGCTGGGCAGTGGCGGCGCATGCCTTTAATGCCAGCACTGGGGAAGCAGTGGCAGGTGGATCTCTGAGTTCAAAGCCAGCCTGGTCTGCAGAGTGAGTTCCAGGACAGCCAGGGCTACACAGAGATCCTGTTTCAAGAAAACAAAACACAAAAATCAGGAATCCCGTTGTTCTTATCTGGCACCTTGTGTGTGACTAGAGCCTGACATGTAATAGTCATGTGTATTTGCCAAACCTTACCTCCTATGGGAAATAGTCACTAACACTAGGCGCCTTCTGTTAATGTTTAGCATTACAGCAGCTGTGGTTACCTGTTGCCTCTCACTTAGAATGCGGGCTACACATGAGTGCAGGTCACATATTTGAGAACATGCTCATTCTTGCTTTCTTTTCTCAGTCCTTGCTCCCAAGAGTACACTCTGACTGAAGGTTACAACCTGTGTTCAGACAGTTCTGCTCTGGTTTAGGGAAGGGAATTTTGATCCCCATGGATTGTTAAGAAAGCTGATTTCAGGTATGTATCTGTTTAGCATATCCACTGTTCTCTTTCTTCCACAGTGGTCCAGCTCATCCCACCTCCCTCTTCTCAAAAAATAAAACAGAACACTGTCTAGGGCTGGAGAGATGGCTCAGTAGTTAAGAGCTCTTGTTGCTCTTGTAGAGGAACTGAGTTCAATTCCCAGCATCCACATGGTGGCTTGCAGAGGTCTGTAGCTCCAGTCCCAAGAGATCCGAAGCCCTTGATTCCAGAGCACCAGACAGGCATGTGGTGCACATAAAACAATAAAATCTTTTGTAAAAGTTAGAAGTAAACACTGTCTTTGGGGGAGAGACCTTTGTTTAGGGTTGAATTTTTTCCATTTAGTAGGGTAGGGTAGTGAATTTGCTGGAAACACTCGAAGAATGAGAAGTTAGTAGAGCCAGCTGGGGACAGTGGCCACAGCTTTAATCCTGGTACTTAAAAGGCAGAGGAGGGCTGGGCGGTGGTGGGGCACACCTTTAATCCCAGCACTTGGGAGGCAGAGGCAGGTGGATTTCTGAGTTCAAGACCAGCCTGGTCCACAGAGTGAGTTCCAGGACAGCCAGGACTACACAGAGAAACCCTGTCTCGAAAAAACTGGAAAAAAAAAAAAAAAAAAGTGGAGCTGGAGAGATGGCTCAGTGGTTAAGAGCACTGACTGCTCTTCCAAAGGTCCTGAGTTCAAATCCCAGCAACCATATGGTGGCTCACAACCATCTGTAATGAGATCTGATGCCCTCTTCTGGTGTGTCTGAACACAACTACAGTGTACTTACATAAAATAAATAAATAAATCAAAAAAAAAAAAAAAAAAAGAAGTGGGGAAAAAAAAAAAGTTTAAGGCTGGGCTGTGCTATGTGATGGTGGGCTTCGGTTACAGGTTTTTCTGGGGCTGCAGAGATGGCTTAGCAGTTTAAGAACTTGTACTGCTCTTGCAGAAGACTCCAGTTCAGTTCCTAGCACTCATATAGGAAGGTTCACTCCTGCCAAAATTCCAGTTCCAGGGGATCTAACCCTGTGGCCTGAGAAGGCACTGTCCTCACATATACAAGTACACACACACACACACACACACACCACACACACACACACACCACACACCACTCATACACACACACCACACACCCAGATCTAATGTGATCTAATATGAGCAAACACTTAAGCAGGGGAGGGAAGGCTAGAAACACACCTTTCTTAATCATTTCAAGTTTAACAACACAAATTAACATAATATATAAGATCTTTTCACAGCCAGAAAGTCTGGTAACTATTTGTAAGTTACAAGGTAACGCATTTCCTCACGTGAGACTGGTGGTATAAATGGGCGCAGCTCCTTAGAGAACAGTCTGGCAATAGCTAATGAAAGTCTAAAAGGTATGCCCTTCATGGTCCAGCATGCACAGTTCTTGCTGTTTGGAATTACCTGCTGAGCCATCCTACCCGCCTCTACTTATCTTGACACCTTTCCTTGGAAACACATGTCTGCACTTGCCTCTTGCTGCAGCCAGCCAGCTGTGCCCCTGTTTTTCAGTGTCTGTACTAAGCATCATGGTGCCAAGAAGCCCAAGACCACTTCTCTCCAGACTCTGTCATCTGCTATGACACACAGGCAGCACAGTCATCATCACAGCTGAGACAGCCCAGCAGCCCAGCCAGCAGAGAGAAGAGGCAGTCAGGTGCTGCCAGAGGAAGCCAGGCCCATATCAGGTGTCCTGTCTGTCCCCTAGGAATCACACAGGAAATGCTTAGTTCTTCCTGCAAATCAGAGCTGGATGGGTGCCTGTGGCAAATGCCTATATTTCCAGCATTTAGGAAGTACAGAGAGAAGGATTAGCAGTTTAAGGTCATCCTAGGCTACACAGTGAGTTCAAGGCTAACCCAGTCTACATGATGCCCTGCTTCAAAAGGCAACAGGGCTGGGAGACAGCTTAGTAGTATAGCACTTAGCATGTGCAAGATCTGGGTTCAATTCCCAGCACCACTAAAATAAAAATCATAAATTATAAAAAAACAAACAAACCCACAACCAGGGGTTAATCTGAGGAACTGTGGTGAGCAGAGCCCCCCAAAATACCAGCAAGCCTGCATGGACTCCATGACCCTGAGAGGCTGCAGTGTATCAGTCACTGGTCATGTGCTTCCAGAATATTCTGCTTTCTCTCAGCATTGCTGTATATGGTGCCCCGCTCAGTAAACCAATCCTTTTCTTCATGCCATCAGTGTAACTTTGAATTCTTC
This sequence comes from Uromys caudimaculatus, assembly GCA_028551405.1. Classification (NCBI taxonomy): domain Eukaryota; kingdom Metazoa; phylum Chordata; class Mammalia; order Rodentia; family Muridae; genus Uromys; species Uromys caudimaculatus. Next base: position 111,039,567 of record CM052705.1, on the reverse strand, counting down.
TCATTCATTTGTATGTGCGTGCACACGTATGCAGGTGTGAGTGTGTATGCACGCCACAGCGCAAGTGTGAAATCAGAGGAAACCCCGTGGGAGTCAGCTCTCTCTTTCTCCGTGTGGGTCCAACTCAAGTCATCAGGCCTTACAGCAAGCACCCTTACCTGCCGAGCCACCACACCACCCAATCTTGAGAGTATCTTTTCAATATTTCTCCAAATCCATTTCTGATTTTAGTTTTGTTTGTTTGTTTGTTTGTTTCTGTATATTTTTGTCTGTTTCCTCAATAAAATAGCTTAACCGGGAGCTGGGGCTGGCACTTAGCTTCCACTAAGACTTCTCTTTTCATCTTTATGTCAATATATCATTGTATAACCAGAACTGACTTTCTCAACCCTCCCCCCTAACCCCCATCACCTTGGGCTAGAGAGATGACTCAGCAGGTAGCAGCACTTGCCGCTCTTCCAGAGGACCCAAGCTCAATTCCAAGCTCCCACATCAGGTGGCTCAGAACTGCCTGTGATTCCAACTCCTCCGTGGGCTCCAACATCTCTTCTGGATGTACACACACACACACACACACACACAAAAACATTACAAACCCACCTCAAATTAACTAACAGGGGCTGGAGAGATGGCTCAGTGGGTAAGAGCACTAACTGTTCTTCCGAAGGTCCTGAGTTCAAATCCCAGCAACCACATGGTGGCTCATAACCATCCATAATGAGATCTGATGCCCTCTGCTGGGGTGTCTGAGGACAGCTACAGTGTACTTATATATAATAAATAAATAAATCTTTAAAAAAAAATTAACTAACAGAACAAAAGTTGATCTTGATAGTTCTTTGCTGAGAACTGAAATCAAAGCTAGTATTTTGGTCACAAATAGATTTTTTTTTTTTCTAAAAAAAAAAAAAATGTATTTAGGATTGAGGGTGTTCCATAGCAGGAAAGCACTTGCCTGTAAGCTTGAGGCCCTGGGTTCAACCCATAGCACCACCAGAAAAAGAAAACAACATAAAATACTCCCAGGAGCAAGCCATAATTATGGATGAATGCTTTCAGAAGTCAACAAGGGTCAGTTTGGAGGACTATTTGTAAACAAAGACCTCGAGAGGCCAGGCTCTACCCATACTAACACAGCAATGCAGAAGCAAAATGACCACAGGCACCGACATTCCCAGAGCTCTCCCAGAAGCTGCTCGGACTACTGCAACAGCTCGCTGGCTCCTTGAGTATAGGCTTGCATCTCTTAAACACCAAATTCACCTGCCAGCAAAGTCTTCCTAAAATAACAAGACTTGATGGTGCCACGTGCCTACAGTTTCAGCTCTCTGGAAGTGGAGGTCAGAGGATTACAAGTTCAAGGTAGGTTACCTAGTGAGTTTGAAGCTAGCCTGGGGATTCTTGAGTGTGAGTGTGTGTGTGTGTGTGTGTGTGTGTGTGTGTGTGTGTGTGTGGCAGAATTCGATGGCTTTCCCATTATCTCCTACCAGATGGAGGCCATGCTCACACACTGGCATACCACCTTTCCCCTGGGCTCCCTCTGAGGTAGCCACAGTGGACCCATCACACAACTTCCCACCTTTGCCTGTGCACTTCCCTCCAGCTGGCATACCCCTCTGATGCCACCAAGTACAGCTTGGCTCAGGTGTCATTTGCCCTCAGGAAACCTTCCCGGGTCTTCACTGTGCCCCATAACACCTTAAGCCACTTTTAGCATTGCACTTACGTCAGGACTTAACCATGACCTATTCCTGGGTCTCCTTTCCCACAGTGAGCAGCTGAGTTGCAATGGGAACTGGCCCTGTGGCTCTCTGACTCCCCACACTCAGAGAGTCCCAAGTATGTGGAAAACTAGGTCAGCCTGAGCTCAGTGGGTTATGTCTATAATTCCCAGCACTCAGAAGACCAGAAGTTCCAGGCTAGCCTGGGCTAAATAGTGAGACAGCAATAAAAACAATGAAGGCCTAAACACAGTGGTCAACACTGTAATCCCAACCCCTGAAAGACTGGGACAAGGAGGATCCAATATTCAAGACTAACTTAAAGTATATATCGAGTCTCTGCCTCAAAAATAAATTAAATTAAAAACTCGTTATTTTTTCTTTTTCCTTGCTAGGAGGCCAAGGATGACCTTTAACTACTGATCTTCCAGCCCCTACCTCCCAAGCACCGGGATTAAACAAGTGTGTTCTATCACGCCCAGCTTTCTTTTTTCATTTAGCATTATACCTCCGCTATCTTCCAAAGTTGTGTGAGGTGGACTGGCAAGATGGCGGCTCAGCAAGTGAATGCCCTTGCGGATCCTGGCAACCTGAGTTTCATCTCCCAGGACCCACATGGCAAGAGACTGACTACTTCAGGATGTCCTCTGACCTTCTCACTCATGCTGTGAAGTACACACCACCAACACACAAATACATGTAGAAAGAAACCTAGGAAACTTAAAAATTCATTCAAGCCGGGCAGTGGTGGCGCACGCCTTTAATCCCAGCACTTGGGAGGCAGAGACAGGCGGATTTCTGAGTCTGAGGCCAGCCTGGTCTACACAGTGAGTTCCAGGACAGCCAGGACTACACAGAGAAACCCTGTCTCGAAAAACCGAAAAAAAAAAAAAAAAAAAAAAATTCATTCAAACATGTCCCTTCTCCCCCTTCCTGATATCCAGTTCCTGTCTGCGTCCTGTTGCCTGGGACAGGGTCACATGACCCCTCTAGCTCCTGTACAGGCTGGGAATGCACGTTTGTGGGTCAGCCTTGCAGCCCTCGTAGGGAACTGTCAGGCGAGAGATGCTGTTAGGAAAGACTGACTAGCAGACCAGAGTGCCTGCCGCTGAGGAGAAACAGCAGTTGGCTCTCGTTAACTAGGTTCTGTTTTTATATGACCCAGGAGTCCTGCCTCGATGACAGATAAGGCTCCCTCTTCTCAGTGTGTAAGACACAGAGCTCTACTTACGAGAGAAAATTAATTATTCTTTTGCGATTACCGCTGCCCGACTAATTCCCAGGAATGATGAAGGATGTTTACGCTTAGAACTATGGTTACCAGCAGCAGGGGCCCGACTCTTATTAGCCTAAATGAGAAAGCAATTATCAGCCTACACCCAAACCACAGACAGCCTCCCGATCGTCAGTGCTGTCACTATCTGTCTCTTGTCTCCATTTTCTTTCTTTCTTTTTCTTTTTTTTTTTTTTGTTTTTTTGTTTTTTCGAGAATAGAGTTTCTCTGTGTAGCCCTGGCTGTCCTGAAACTCACTCTGTAGACCAGGCTGGCCTCGAACTCAGAAATCTGCCTGCCTCTGCCTCCCAAGTGCTGGGATTAAAGGCATGCATCACCACTGCTGGCTTCTTGTCTCCATTTTAATTCCCTGGTGGTTTCCTCACCCCTGACCCCAGACTTAGAGCCTGCACGGTCCAGGCTTACATCCTCATAACCCTGAATCCAAAGGGAAAGCAAGGGCCTGCAGAGATGATAGGTCATTGGTTAAGAGCATTAGCTGCTTTTTCAGAGGACCTGAGTTCAATTCCTGGCATATACATGGTGGCTTACAACTGGTTGTGACTCCAGTCCCAGAAGAACTGTCCCTCTTCTGCCTTCTTCATGTACTGAATGCAAATGATGCACAGACATACATTTAGGCAACTACCAATACATATAAAATGAAAATAAATGGTTTTTTTTTTTTTTTTGGTTTTTCGAGACAGGGTTTCTCTGTGTAGCCCTGGCTGTCCTGGGAAAATAAATGTTTTTAAAGCTCTAAAAAAAAAATTCTTTTGTAAAGGAAAGCAACCCTGTCTGAGTGGTCCTAGGTCCGTCTGGGGCTGTTCATTCTCAGGGGATAGTTGAAGTGTTGGGACAGGTACTTACTCTGAGTTGGGTAGCTACACCAGAGAAGACTGTTCAGACACGGGTTTAAGCCAAAATAGAAAGTCTTTATTAGCTGGCTGGCTACTACACTGGGTGTACAGAATCCCAATGTAGGACGGAGCCTTCCTCAGGGTGAGCTTTTAAGCCCAAGAACTATATCCTGGGTTGACATACTTCAGTCGGAGATTTTCCTAGAACTTTGATGGATTAGGTCTTTGTTTTAGTTTTGGCAGGTGAAGCTGTCTATGTGCTGAGTTTTATAGTCTGAATGATATTTCCATCATGGAGTCAGTTGTGCTAAGGTCTGGGGCCTGTTATGGGGGCATGGGGGAGGGGGCATAAGGGCAAGGGGTGGAGTCCGAGATTTGTTTATCCTGCCTGAGTTAACACAATAGGGGTTCGTTACACCCAAAGGAACAAAAATACTGACACCACAGGAAAGGTAGACATCTCAATAAACAGCCACAGCTTGGTGTGA
>CM052705.1:110976832-111024856 GCA_028551405.1 Uromys caudimaculatus | reverse complement strand
GTGGAGAAAGAACGTGATAAGGAAGTCAGTGATGATGAGGCTGAAGAAAAGGAAGAGAAAGAGGAAGAGAAAGAAAAAGAAGAAAAGGAGTCTGATGACAAGCCTGAAATAGAAGATGTTGGTTCTGATGAAGAGGAGGAGGAGAAGAAGGATGGTGACAAGAAGAAAAAGAAGAAGATAAAGGAAAAGTACATTGATCAAGAAGAACTCAACAAAACAAAGCCGATTTGGACCAGAAATCCTGATGACATTACTAATGAAGAATATGGAGAGTTCTACAAGAGCTTAACCAACGATTGGGAAGAACATTTGGCAGTAAAGCATTTTTCTGTTGAAGGACAAATAGAATTCCGGGACCTTCTTTTTGTCCCAAGACGTGCTCCTTTTGATCTGTTTGAGAACAGAAAGAAAAAGGACAACATCAAGTTGTATGTTCGAAGAGTTTTTATCATGGATAACTGTGAGGAGTTAATCCCTGAGTATCTGAATTTCATTAGAGGGGTGGTTGATTCTGAGGATCTCCCTCTCAATATTTCTCGTGAAATGCTGCAGCAAAGCAAAATTCTGAAAGTTATCAGAAAGAATTTGGTCAAGAAATGCCTAGAACTCTTTACTGAACTGACAGAAGATAAAGAGAACTACAAAAAGTTTTATGAGCAGTTCTCAAAAAATATAAAGCTTGGAATTCATGAAGACTCTCAAAATCGGAAGAAGCTTTCAGAGCTGTTGCGATACTATACATCTGCTTCTGGAGATGAGATGGTTTCTCTGAAGGACTACTGCACCAGAATGAAGGAAAACCAGAAGCACATCTATTTTATTACAGGTGAGACCAAGGACCAGGTTGCTAACTCAGCCTTTGTGGAACGTCTTCGAAAGCATGGCTTAGAAGTAATCTATATGATTGAGCCCATTGATGAGTATTGTGTGCAACAGCTGAAGGAATTTGAGGGCAAGACCTTGGTGTCAGTTACCAAAGAAGGACTGGAACTTCCAGAAGATGAAGAGGAAAAGAAGAAACAGGAAGAGAAAAAAACAAAATTTGAGAACCTCTGCAAAATTATGAAAGATATTCTGGAGAAAAAGGTTGAAAAGGTGGTTGTGTCAAACCGATTGGTGACATCCCCATGCTGTATTGTCACAAGCACATATGGGTGGACAGCAAACATGGAGAGAATCATGAAAGCTCAAGCCCTCAGAGACAACTCAACAATGGGGTACATGGCAGCAAAGAAACACCTGGAGATAAACCCTGATCACTCCATTATTGAAACCCTAAGGCAGAAGGCAGAGGCTGTCAAGAATGACAAGTCTGTGAAGGAACTGGTCATCTTGCTGTGTGAAACTGCACTCCTGTCTTCCGGCTTCAGTCTGGAAGATCCCCAGACCCATGCTAATAGGATCTACAGGATGATCAAGCTTGGTCTAGGTATTGATGAGGACGATCCTACTGTGGCTGATACCAGTGCTGCTGTAACTGAAGAAATGCCACCCCTGGAAGGAGATGACGACACATCACGCATGGAAGAAGTAGACTAAGCTTCACCAGAACTATGTTTGCTTACCTTCATTCCTTCTGATAATATATTTTCCATGATTTTTGTTTATTTTTGTTAACATTTAAAACATCTGTGTGGCATGAAAACTAAGGGGAAGATAAAATTTCTATATGATACTGTGATACTATATAGGTTTGACTCAAGAGGTTGATAGGACGTTTGTTGTAAGACGTAATGTAACCTACTGTTAATGTTAACTTTGTGGTCTGAAGTGTTTAGCTGTCCAGCTGGAATCCTTAGTAGACCAAATTAAGATGGCTTAAGTTTCATCTTAAAATTTTTTTCATTCCCTGTAGTTAATTCTGCATGTACTAGTCTTAGAAGTAAACACAAGTTAAAACAATTTGACAGAGGAATTCCCCAAGTGACTTGTTTTCCAAAGTATTGAGAACAAAACCCTAAGTTTCCCTAGGTCTTGTAACACAAGGCTTGTGAACGGAAATAGCGCCCAATCACATTCTGCTTTAAAAGGTAAATACAGGTGAGATAAAAAGAAAAGTGTAGAATGTGTCTTTTTTATCACCCCCTTTTTTAAAAAGAGGGGAGGACTTTGGGATTTTGTGGCTGATCATTTGATCCACAAAGATATCTGTGGGCCCAGTGATTTAATACTGGCTGTCTATATGGAGATCTTCCCCAGTATACTCAGAACATGGTTGCTAGGCTGAGACTGAAATATTTAGTCTGTGGCGTTCTGGGCATGTTTGAGCATTCTTATGTGGAGGCTGGAGGATGTGTAGTTTGAGGCCAGCCTGGGCGCCATGAAATCCTGTCTTAAAATTTGGGTATTTAGGGGTGGTGAGGGAAAGTAGTGGGCACAAGAAAATTAGAGGGCTGGTTAAGAGCACCCAGGTTTAATTCCTAGTACCCACATGGCAGCTCACAACTGTCATTCCAGTTCTAGGTAATCTCTCATCTTCACAATACACATGAAATGCAAGTTAAACAGCTGGATGAAGCAATTCGCAACCACACTTAACCCTGGCTCTAAGGAATCCAAAAACAGGCATATGTGTTGACCAGGTACAACCTCACACCCAAACATAAGGTACCTTGCCAAATTGTGGCACATGAAGTTACACCCAACCTTAAGATTTTTAGAATGATGTCTGGTGTTTCTGGCAACATGGACTAAACCCTGGGCTTCGTGTATGCTGTGTAAGTATACATGTGTCCTGTGTCAGGGTGAAGCCTGATCCTGTTTTTTGATGGAACCGATAGTGGTGTACCAGGGTTCTGTATGGTCCTTCCCAAATCTCAGAAGCTTAGCTCTGTAGCTTAATGGTAGAAGGTGGTTGCAGACTTGAGCAAATACGGAACTGGATTAGGAAGAGGTAGACATGTGCCACAAACAGGTCCTTAGTTGAAGCCAGCTGTACCTACTTTGTAGGGAGGTGGATGGTGTGCTATGTGCATCACCGGATGTAGTAAGTAGAAGGGCAAAGTGATGGCAGTACATAAATTAGGATTGTGATCTGAGTGATAGGTGGTGGATGGGGAGGGAGGTAATGGAGGTGTAGCAAGTGAGTCTTGCTGTCCTGTAGATTAAGCACTAAGAAATTGATAAGTGCTTATCACATTACATCCTTCAAAGGTGCTAAAACAGTGGTCAAATTTTAGATTGCCAAGACAGGTATTTACAATTAATAACTAGCAAAATCACAGAAAATAGTGGTTGGGGTTATCCCAATGTGGATTGTATTTAAGGGTCATTGTATTAGAAAGCTTAAGAACTACTGTTTTAAGGACTGGTTGGTCACGGAGTCAATAAAAAGTCCTAGTATTAAAATACTAAAAAAATTCAAGTTGCTTTCTGCAAAGTGATACCAGCTAGGAGGGTTTGGTGTCAGATAAACTAGTAAATGACCCTTACAGAGACACAAAAGCCAAATACTGTAGGGTCCTACTCAGCACTGAAGAAACAGTCTGTACTACATAGACTCCCAACATAACTTGGGGATGTATCTTGTAGAGTGCTTGTTCAGCATGCAGAAGACCCTGGGTTCCATCTCTTAACACAAAAGTGGAGACAGGATTAGAAGTTCAAGGCCAGCCTAGGCCATGTGAGCAATGGGAAAGTTGTATGGTGGTTGCCCAGTAGAAGGGAAGGAGGAAAGAGGTAAGCCAAACATCACGTTGGGTTGATGGGGAGTTAGGAGTTACACAGAATGAATACATTCACAACAGTAGTTGAAACTATAAAAAGGTGTTAAGGTATTGTCTAAGGATTTCTATTTCCACAATGAAACACCATGACCAAGAAACTGGGGGTGGGGGGTTATTTGCTGGACATCTTCATAGGACTTCGGGTCAGGACAGGAACCCTCTGATGGAATGGACAGGTCAGGAATGGAGGCAGAGGCCATGGAAGGTGCTGCTTACTGTCTTGCTCAGCCTCCTTACACACTCTTGGACCACCAGCCCAAGGATGGCACCACCCACAATGGGCTGCCCCATCCCTATCAATTACTAAGATAATGTCTTTCAGGGCTGCCTACATCCAGTCTTGAGGCATTTTCTTGAGATTCCCTCCTCATGACTTCAGCTTGTATCAAGCTGACAAAACCTTCCAGCCTAGGGACTCATTTCAGTTTGACAGGGTCTTAGAGTCAAAAGCTACCTTAATTTCTCAGCTAAAAATGCCTTCAAGCTCTTGTCCTCCCAAGTGTGACATTAAAGGTGTACACCATCATGTTCTCACTTAGTGTGTGTTCAGTCCTGGTGATTGAACGTAGAGTCTCACGTATGTTAGACAGATGCTCTATCACTGAGCTGAGAGACATCCCAAGCTTATTTTTTCTTGTGAGACCTTCATGTAGCCCAGGCTGTCTTGGAACTTCCTGTTTTGCAACTTGTCTCCTCCAATCCCAGCCACAGTGCTAGGATTACAGGCATAAATCTCCATACCCAGTTCACACAACTATTTTCAGAACATTTCATTATCCCCAAATGGAAGCCCTGATGAGGGAGCAGTGACTTGGCTGACACTGCCTTTGTTTAGATGCCATTCTTCAAACCTTGTGACAGAGGCCCCTCCTACCTGTCCATTCTCTACTCCCACCCTCCTTTTGGTGCTGGAGGTGTAAGCCAATATCTCACATTGTAGGTAAGGCTCCTCTACTGAGCTATACCCCTAGCCTGCACTGTACTTCCCATTGCGCACTAACTAATGCTGGTGGCAATCAGTCTGCCTCCTGCCAGCTGGAAAGAAGGGTGCGGATAGAAACTTAACTGCTGGCTTGGTGCCCAAGGTATGTGCCTGATTCATATTTGGTGGAATGAATAACTGGTAAGTATAACTGATACTTTACCTAGGAGGGCAATTCATTTACATTTGTACCATTTAGGAAGCTTTGTTGTGTGTCATGTCCTGTCCTGCCCATCACCCCACCCTGTTCTGGGTGAGCTCAAACCTTTAAAGAATGATTTGCAAAGTTGTCTTCCATGGGAAGGAACATCACCTCCCTGGGAAGATTATTCCAGAAAGCTCCACTTCTGGTGAGTCACTGTATATTAATAGCACCATGAATCCAAACAAAGATTAGTATGTTACTGCAGAGCCAAGGAACTGAGAGGATGCCTCCTGCCAAGTGTTGGTCTGCAGCATGCTGCATCTTCCCATGAAAGCACTTCAAAGCTCTGACATCAATGGGAACTGGAAGACTGGCAGTGTCAAAGCACTTGTTCCTTTTTTTTTTTTTTTTTTAATTATGACTATGTGTGTCTTGAGTGAGAACTTGAGCATGACAAAGCACAATGGGAAGTCAGGAGTTACAGGCATCTGTAGGTTGCCTGATGTGGGTGCTGAGAAGCAACCAAGCCCTCTGCAAAAGAGTGTCCTGTGCTTTTTTTCTTTAAGATTTATTTTGCCGGGCAGTAGTGGTGCACGCCTTTAATCCCAGCACTTGGGAGGCAGAGGCAGGCGGATTTCTGAGTTCGAGGCCAGCCTGGTCTACAGAGTGATTTCCAGGACAGCCAGGGCTACACAAACCCTGTCTCAATTTTTTTTTTTTTTTTTTTTTTTTTTTTTTTTTTTTTTTATTTTATTTATATGAGTACACTGTTGCTGTTTTCAGACACATACCAGAGGTGGGCATCAGATCCCATCACAGATGTCTGTGAGCCACCATGTATGTGGTTGCTGGGGATTGAACTCAGGACTTCTGGAAGAGTAGTCAGTGAGTGCTCTTAACCACTGAGCCATCTCTCCAGCCCCTGTGACATGTGCTCTTCATGCTGAGCCATCTCTCCAACCCCAAGCACTTTCTGATTAAAAATAAAAAAAACCCAGCCAGGCATGGTGGCACACTCTGAAGGTAGAAGTAGTTGGGTCTCTGAGTTAAAGGCCAGCCAGATGTACAGAGTGAGCTCCAAGACAGGGCTACACAGAGAAACCCTGTGTCGAAAAACCAACAAAAAACCAAAACACTAACAAAAGTTGGTGTTAGCCACTTGTTGAACGGTTGAATGGTTGAAATGAACCCTGATCATAGACTACCTGAATACTTCCTCTGCCAGTAAATCCAAAATGTAGTCTTTTAGCAGCTACTGCTGCAGCAAAACCTTTCCTGGGGAAAGACAACACACACATCTGCTCACCCCAGATAGGCCACAGTGAGTTTTATTGGGGTTCCTTACAGGGGTATGGGTGAGAGGTTACTTAATGGGCAGAAATGACAAAGACAGCTTCATCACCGAAGTCCACCCTAGCATGGGCGACAGCACAAAAGCTGGGAACCTGGAACACATACAACTTGCAGGCAGCTCAACGTGTTGGAGAGTGCCCTGTACAGGTTGCTGGCCTGTCTGGTCTCATGCCTCTTCACAGCTTTTAGTGCTTAGTCTGATGGGGTGGGGCCTGGTGGATCTGATCAGTTTCAGGAACCACCTGAAACTATTTTGAGTTCTTTACCTCCTGTGTAAAGAGCTTCCTCGCAGGATGGGATGTTTCAATTTATAGGACAGCTACACAGTCCTACGACTACTGTGGTCTCCATCTCCTTCCCAGTCATGAGGGTCAGTAGACAGGACCAGCCACCCAAGCCCCTGTGGACCAGGAGAGAGCAGAGCAGGTACATTTAATTCATTTTTTTTAAATTTTAATTTATTTTATTTTATGTATATGAGTACACTGAGCTGTCTTCAGACACACCAGGAAAGGGCATCGGATCCCATTACAGATGGTTGTGAGCCACCATGTGGTTGCTGAGCCTAACTGTACTGGAACTAGACACGCCTGGTAATTCTAGTTGATAGCAATTAAACATGCTGAGCAACACAGGAGAAGCATCCAGACAAAGCTAAGGGACACACAGAGTATTTGGTTTTCACTGTTCTATTTGACCCCTTGGGAGACTGAGGACAAAGGATCTTGAGTTCGCGGCCTGTCTAGGATATATAGTGAGACCCTGCCTCAAAGTAAAATGGAATAAAGCAACTGCCCCAAATCCAAAGAAATAGAAGCGTTGGGTTGTAACTCAGTAGAATGCTAACCTAGCGTGCACAGAGCCCTGTAATGTGTCCCCAGCACTGTCAGAACACTGGCCAAGAAAGGAGTCGCAGGATGGGAATGCTGAGCGCTTGTGAGAAAAGAGTCTTGTGATCTGAGTTTCTTCAAAACCACGTTGTTGGTCTTGGGCTGTGCCAGCTGCCCCTACCCAGGTGTAGCAGACAGGAGTGAGTTCGCTTCAGGTTATTCACTACAGCTGGCCAGTGCTAGTTATATGCCTCCGTGGAAAACCTTTTGGCCACGGGACGCTTGTCCTTGTGATCATATACAACTTGAGCTTGTGAGAACAACACTCAGGTGACCGCTCTTAACACTCAGCATAAATTGCCTGATGCTCTGAATAAAGTTGGCTATTGCATGAGACTTTAGTCCTCATTTTTAGGCTCCATTCTCCCAGTTCCCACAGTCAACTAGAGCAGTAAACAGCACCTTGTAAAATGGCTGACTGGACATGCCTATAATCCCAGCACTCAGGAATGGAGACAGAATCAGAAATGCATGGTCATCTTGGGCTACATGAGACTGGAGACCCGTTTCAGAAAAACAAATTGTTGGGGACTAAAGTGATGACTCAGTGGTTAAGAGCATTGGCTGCTGTTTCAGAGGACCTGGGTTCGATTCCCAGCACCCACTTGGTGCCTCACAACTGTCTGTAACCAGTTCTAGGGGATCTGATGTCCATTAATGGCCTCTACAGCACTGGGCATAATTACAAGTGGTGCAAAACATCCATACACACAAAATAAAAATGGATATTAAAAATACCAGATAATTGGTCGTGGAGATCCTGAAAGCCCTTCAAACGTACATGGTACTGCTGTTGGTCTGGCTGCCTGGCACTAGCTGGTAAGAGCCTGTTGCTGAAGACAGCATTTTGCTTGCAGGACACAGATTAAGCTGGAACTGGGATGAAAACTTGTGCTAGAAGGGTTTGTGTAGGCTGCCGGGGCAGAAGAGCCATCGGTGGCTTACCCAGCACAGTAAGCCAGCATGGTGGCTGCACCCTGTGTGCTCCAACGCCAACTTCAGGCAACAAGTGCCCTCTGGTGTGACAGTGGTAACCAATCACTCTCTGATTGGATCCGAGGTGTGCTCCACAGGAGAAAAGTTGTCCCTGGCACTGTGGCTTAGGAGGTCATAGGCCCCGGGAAGAGCCAACTACTAAACGGACTTGTGGAACTTTATGCTTCTATCACAGGTTAGTGCTGCCTTCAACCTTAGCCAGACTCTGTGCCATGGGCAGCAATACAGGCTCACAAGTGTCAAAGCGCTGAGAATAGATGACTGTTGAGGGCTCAGCCCTAAGTAGGATGTCTGTATCAGCAGCCAAGGTCAGGAAATATGGAAGAGGAGCCAAAAAGAACTTAAGAGCTGGAGGAAGGGGGCAGAGTGCTGGGAAATACTGTCTTCTGCACAGGACAAAGAATTGCACGTACGGATAGCTCCTGGGTCTGCACAAAGCCTAGACAGCATCAAGAAGACCACTAATGTTCTGGCCGCAATACTAGGCAAACTCAGTGGATTGCCAAAGAAGAGGGCACAAGAGCAGGAGGGAGACCTGTCAAGGGATGTCAGAAGTAGGAGGGAAGAGTTGAAATGGTTAAAATCAGAATATACACAGATGCAGTTGTCAAGAAAAGATGCAGAAAAAAAGAAGGGAAGTGTAAGGCAGTCAGGTGTGTCACTCAACGGTAAAGTTCGTGTGTGGCCTATGTAAGGTGCTAGTTGGGTCTCTGCCATCCCTGTCTGCTTCTTCCACTCTGGGATAGTCAGGCCCCTTGCTCACCCGCCTGGACTGGAGGGAGAGACTAGCTGGGGTGGGTAGATGGGTGCAGGCACGATCTTGATCAGCGGTGAGTTCAAGCGCAAGGAACACACACAACACAAGAACAGCTTCGGAGAACTGGTTTCGTGTATTGGTGCGGGGAGAGGGGTGGTTATGCCCCTGGGGAGGTGCCAGGTCCATGGGGACAAGGTTTGTGGCCAGAGCAGGAATGTTGGAAGACGCTTCATCTGCATACTCAAGGGGAAGAGGGGGGCTTTATAAGGTCAAACAAAAGTAATACATTTTCACTAGGGTTGATGGTGGGGCAGCTGGCTTCATGGCGCCATGCTGGAAGCAGGGAGGGGAACTAACTCTTGCCGTCCTCATCTGCAGTATCGGGTTGAAGCTCTCTTCCTCTGTAATCCTGGGCCATGGATCTCTTGCATGAAAAGACAAGACAGGGCTGGAGAGATGGCTGAGCAGTTGGGAGCACATGATGTTCTTGCAGAAGACATGGGTTCAGTTCCCAGCATCCACATGGTGGCTCATAGCCATCTTACTCCAGAGAATCTGATAACCCTCTTCTGGCATCCAGTGGCGGGCACTATGGTGGGCAGACACAAGGGCAAAACACTCATATGCTTAAAATAATAATTTTTGTAAGAATAGTCTTTAAATAAAAAGGAAAAGGAAAAACAGAGTAGCCAATACCGGTAGGCCGAGGCCTCACGTATGTTGGCATGTGGCTTGAGGGATGCTGGGCCGCAGCCGCCCTTGGCTCCCAGGTCAGGTATGATTGGCTGCAGATGCCTCTGCTTCTTGCCTAGAGATCCAGTTCCTCAAGGGAACTTTTATGTTCCTTCATAGTCCACTCTTAACTTCCTAAGGTGTTTGTTGTTGAGACAGGGTCTCATGTAGCAGCCCAGGCTGGCCTGGAACTTACTAAGTAGCCAAGGATGACCTTGAATCTTCCTGCCTCCACCTCCTGGGTCCTGGGATGGTCATGGCGCATGGCTTCCTTCTGAGTTTTTTCCTTAGTTTTTCCACTGGGCTCCAAGTATGCCTGCTTTCACTGAGTAGCTTTCCATTTGTGTATTTCAGAGGTGCCCAAGGGTTGGTGAGACAAGAAACTCCCCTACGCCCCAATCCTTTGCCTGTTGCTCCCTCATCTTGTTCCACCTTAATGCCTGTCTTCATGAGTACTCGGGGTACCAGGAACCACCTTTAAAGGCACAGGCGACCAAGGGACATCCTTTCTCATCCATCGCTTAAGTGCCCTGGGAGTTCAAGTTGACTCAGAAATTGGGATTCAAAGTTCCCGGGGCAGCTGGGGGATGGCAGTACAGGAACCAGATAATAACACGTGAACAGCTTCTGCACAGACAGCAGACGGGGAGGCTTGGCTCCTTTAACCTTAGTGTCCCACGGAAGGAAGACTGGGGAGCGGCTCTGTGGGCCGCTGGGAGGGGAGGTGGCCTGGTGAACTGGGTATGAGAGAAGCTAGGGGGGTCAGGGTGGGACAAAACTATAATATGCCGCCGGAGGGGAGGCCCAGCTGTGTGGCCAGAATTAGAATTTGGAAGCTGTCCTAGGGCACAGGAGAGTCCCCGAAGTCTTGGCCTCTCTGGTTTTAAGTGCACCCCAGCAGAGTGCCTTGCACCAAGGAAGGGAAGACTTTGAGGAGCCCTGTGGCTGTGAGGATCAGGCCTGTTAGGGTAGGTACAACTACACATGCAGTGTGGAGCAGGCAGGCAGCAGAACTCGGGGCACCAGGGACTGTGGGAGTGGAGCTGGGAGGGTCTGTGGTCCTGAGTGGACACCGGTAGCGCTTCCCAGTCACTGCCTCATGAACGTGCACACTGGGTTACCATGGAGATGCCTATGACATCACCCAGGCCTAAAGCACAGGGTACTTGCCTCCTCTCTCCTTGACTCATGGGTGATTCCGAGGACCAAAATGAACATGCCATCCAGGAGGTAAGTCTGGAATGACAGTCCTAGCCCTCCAAACCAGAAACTTGAAGCTAATGAACTGCTTTAAATAACCGTCAGCCCAGGACCGCTCTGGCTGCCCGCCACCCTCCCAGAGCCCTAACTCAATGGCCCTTGTCCAGCTACTGTTAGGGACTCCTCTTCTATACCACCTAAATTTGGGCCAGCTTCCTTGGGGACAGAGTAAGTGTGGTCCAGTTTGGATCTCTGAACAGATATGGCTGCATGTGTTCCACCAGGTATGTGACCCTCCACTGAAGCTATTGTCCCCACAGGGCACTTGTAAAGGTCAGGATAGGATGGGTGTCTGTGTGGAAGGAAGGTCCCCGATAAGAGGAGGCTCCACCCAGATTCCACATGGGGCTCACTATCCTTTGAAGATATGACCCCTCAGGGTAGGTATCCCTGCCCTCCTCCTTTTCCAGGCCTTTACTATTTTGGGGAACCTTGCTGTGAGGTGGGTAGATGACAGAGGGGTCCCTTCATTTGCCCTGGGCATGAAGAGTAGAGTTTGGGAAGAGCCAGGTGATGCATAGGGCTGAGCGACTTTCAGAGAGCAGGGAGTCTCTGCCCAGAGCTGAGCACCCCTCCTCTCCCCCCTTGAACCCATAGGAGAATTCTGGGGCATCTTGGAATTATCGTGACAGATTAGCATCTACATGCAAAGCCATGGCAGGGTGGGGGTGGGGTGTCTAAAATAAAATACTATTTTTACTTGAAATTTCCTCTAGACAAAACTGACTTGGAATCAGAACCCGATTGCAGCCTCACTGTGGACAGGCCTCTGTCTGAGAGGTTCTGCTAAAACCCAGGCTCCTCAGGAGAGGCAGACTCCTACACACAAGCACGGTGACCTTCCCTATGGGGAGGAGGCTTTCAGGGGTGTTTGTCTCTTTAGAGGTTGGTCAACTTGTCTTGAACTTGGACTGCTAGTTTGCCACCCCCCTTCTTACCTTTACCCCGTGCTGCAAACTGAACCCCGAGTCATGCGGGTGCTAGGCAACCACTGTTGTACCCCAAGCCTGGTTTTGACATTTTATCGGGACAACGGGGATGGGAAATTGCAAACTAGAAAAAAAAGTTCCCTTTTACTTTACTAATGTCAGAAGGTCAGGGAGAGGTTAAGATGTGTCGGTGTTCTGAGTTGCAAGTGTGGATGGAGGAAAGAGGGTGGTCAGGTTCTGAGGCAGCAGGGGTGTCCGGGCTCCATGAACCGAACCGACCCTGAACAGCTGTGCAGAAGCAGATTTATTGTTACATAAAGGTTTGGGGTTTTTTGTTGTTTTTTTTGTTTTGTTTTTGGTAAAACAAGTTCCTCATACCAAAGCCGCTAATCTGATCTATAGGTTTCCTGACAGAAAGCATCAGCCCTGCCACTTTATCCTCACGGGGCACTGTTTGTTTGCAGTACCCAAGAGAGACGTTCCAGGGACGGCAGGACCACCTTGTGACCAAGGTCATGCAAAGGCTGTAAACTCCTTCAGAAAACAACTCTATAGATAACAGAAAACAAACAGTTTTCTACAATGATTTCTTCAAGGTCAACATACTTCTAGAAAACAATTATTTCATTCTGACGTATCATTCTAGACACAAGATTATTTCATTCTTATGTTTACCCTAGATATGATGATTCTACTAGAATGCCACTACAAAAATGGCTTAGCCAGTCTAGGCACTTGCCACCAGCGCTGACAAAACAGAGTCCATCCCCAAAGCCTGCCCAGTGAAAGGAGAGAATGGTTCTTTTTTTTTTTTCTTTTTTTTTTGGATTTTTGAGACAGGGTTTCTCTGTGTAGCCCTAGCTGTCGTGGCACTCACTCTGTAGACCAGGCTGGCCTCGAACTCAGAAATCTGCCTGCCTCTGCCTCCCAAGTGCTGGGATTAAAGGTGTGCGTCACCACTGCCCGGCGAGAACCGGTTCTTGGAGGTTGTCCTCTGACCCACACAGGGTTACTGTGGCGTGAGTGTGTGTGTGCAATCACATATGTGCAAAGCGTCTGCTCAGGCCAGGGCTGTGGCTCAGTGGTACTCAATCGCTTAGCAGTTCAAAAAGAAAAACATAAAAGGTATTTGATCAAAATAGTACCTATTAGAGAATAGAGTGTCAATCTTAGAAAAATTAATGATTTATGCACCAAATATGGAGTCTGGCATCTTCTCGGAAGGTTCTTACCATGGGGGACAAAGGACACTTTATTATCTGTGTGTAGGGTAACTTGCTGTCTCCTATCTGCTCTGAGAAAATGTGTCTTTCCTAAGCACTGATCCCAGCTAGGGACTTGGAGATGATGCAGCTGTCTCCAGAAGGTAGGTATGTGTGTGTGTGTGTGTGTGTGTGTGTGTGTGTGTGTGTGTGTGTGTGTATGAATGCACGTGTGCTTTTGTGCTTCTGTTTGGGTGGGTAGATGCAAATAAACGTGGGCGTCTGCTTTCCCACAGCTGAACATCCTGAGACAATGTGTCTACATCAATCTCTAGGAGAACTCATCTCTGATTTGCAGTTGACACCCAGGTTAACCCACTTGGCACTGGGGGAAGGTGATTAGAGCCTCAGAGCACATGTGTGCTGGAGCTGGGTCGGTTTTGTTCTTGGTTTGTGTGGACAGTGAGTGCTGAGGCCACTCACAGCACTCCCCTCCCGCCCCCCAATGTTTTCCACTCAAGTCTTTCCTGCAGTTGCTGAGTCCCTCTGTGAGGAAGCCATTTTATGTCAGCTCTGATCCCTCTCTTCAGGCTAAGCCCACCTTTCCCCCAGGAGATTGCTCTCTGAGATTCACTCCCACTTGCTGGGACTTCAGCTAGGATTCCAGCTTGTCTTTCTGACACAGCCCCAGGCTAAGCGAGATTCAGACGCCCCTGCCCTCCTCACTAAGGGGCTTCAAGGAACACTCCCAGTCCGCTCCTGTGGCTACCTTGTTGACAGACATTTCATTTTTATCATTTGCATTGAGTTGGTTTGTTAGTAGCTCTTGACTGAGGCGCCCCCTGAAAAAGATTAACTAGAAAAATTTGTCAAGGAAGGTTTTGTTTTGTTTTTTGCTTTATGTGTTTTAGTGTCTGTCTGTCTGTCTGTCTGTCTGTGTGCCATGTGAATGCAGTGCCTGCCTGCTGAGGCCAGAAGAAGGTTATCAGATCCCTGGGGACTGAAACAGATGTTTGTGAGCTGCCACGTGGGTGCTGGGAATCGAACCTGGGTCCTCTGGGTCCTCACTCCTAACCCCTGAGCCCATCTCTCCAGCAACTCCCCCCTCCTTCAGGAAGGTGTTCAGTGCTTTAAGGAATACCCAGTGACTGATGTAACCCACCCATCCCTCAGTTATTGGGCTAACTGCAAGATTCTTCCCCCCCTTTTTAAAAAAAGATTTATTTATTATATGTAAATACACTGTAGCTGTCTTCAGACACCCCAGAAGAGGGCATCAGATCCCATTACAGATGGTTGTGAGCCACCATGTGGTCACTGGGAATTGAACTCAGGACCTCTGGAAGAGCAGACAGCGCTCTTAACCACTGAGCCATCTCTCCAGCCCCCCCTCCCCTTTTTAAAGCATATTTTTCCTGTCAGGTGGTGGTAGTACACACCTTTAATCCCAGCACTCGAGAGGCCCTACAGATCTCTCAGTTTGAGGCCAGCCTAGTCTACATAGTGAGTTCCAGGACAGCAAGGTCTACACAGAGAAACCCTGTCTTAAAAAGACAAATGCAAAACCAACCAAACAAAAATCCTCCCAATTTTTTTTTAAATTTGAGAATATAATTACATAATTTCGATTCCCATTCCTCCTCTCCCTTTTCCCCTTCCTTGCTCTTAGATTCATGGCTCCGTTTCAATAATGATTGTTACACACATATGCATAAATATTCCTAAATACAGGCTGGAGAGATGGCTCAGCAGTTAAGAGCACTGGCTGCTCTTCCAGAGGTCCTGAGTTCAATTCTCAACAACCACATGGTGGCTCACAACCATCTGTAATGGGGACCTGATGCCCTCTTCTGGTGTGTGTCTGAAGACAGCTACAGTGTACTCATAAATTAAATCTTTAAAAAAAATTTTTCCTAAATACAACCGGCTCAGTCTGTACAACGTTACTTGGCTGTGTTAGCCTGTCCTGTTTGGAAGCATTCTACCTTTCTTCTTCCTTCTTCCTCTTCCTCCCTCTCCCCCTTTCTCCTCTTCCTTCCTTGTTTGATTTTTTTAAAAGATAGGTCTCATGTCATCTGGGCTAGCCTTTACCTCACTATGTAGCCAGTGATGATCTTAAACACCAACTCTCCCTCCTGACTCTACCTCTCAAGTGCTGGGATTCCAGCCACCTGCCACCTTCCTTGGTGACAGGGACCGCTCTAGTGGGTTTGAGTTTTCTGTGGAGCCCAGGGCAGTCATAACCAGCAAACATGATGTTGCACACTGACTGTTCATCAGAGCTGTGACTAGCTTCGAGGACAGGGCTGTGGACAACGCAGTCAAAAATTCAGGAAATCAATAGACTGACTGACCATAACCACGATGGAGGAGGATGCTTCAGACTGAGCGTGAGGCCTGTGTGTGTGTGTGGGAGGGGTTGAAACCTGAGGCCAGGGGCTGCACCGAGCCCTGAGAGCTGCAAGGGCGACCTTAAAGCCAGCTCAGTTGGACTGAGGAGGCAGCTCATCTGCTGGGGTAACCTCCTGCCATGTGTGGGGGTCGAGTGTGATCCCCTGCACCTGATAAACTGGGTCTGGTGGCACATGCCATAATCCAGAACTTGGAAGAGGTATCTTTGGCTACATAGTTTGAGAGTTTGAGGCCAGTCTGGGCTATAGGAGATTTTCTGTGTAGCCCTGGCTGTCCTGGAACTCATTCTGTAGACCAGGCTGGCCTCGAACTCAGAAATCCGCCAGCCTCTGCCTCCCAAGTGCTGGGATTAAAGGTGTGTGCCACCACTGCCCGGCTTAGGAGATCATGTTTTCAAAAATAATAAATACAAAAACATACCTGCTGGGAATTTGTAGCTCAGTGGTAGTGTGTTTAACCAGCATGCATGGGGTCCCCAGTTCCGTCACAAAACAGTTTGGAGACCCCTCTGAGGGACAGGGCAGCCCTGAGGGAGGCGAGGTCTAAGCCTGCAGGGAGACGGGTGACAGGCTGGCTCAGGACTGGGCGGGGTGTGGAGGAGCAGCTGACTGCTGGCTATCTGGAAGTGGGGGTCAGCATTTCCTGATCAGCTAGGTTTGGGGTTTGGAAGTAAGAGGGGTCATGAGAAGGGTCAGGTGACATGCTGCTTTAGGCTGAGCAAACAGAGCTTGGAGCTGTCCCCACGAGTAAGGTTTGTACAGCAGGAAGATCTCAGTTGGATCCCCCTGGAGACAGCACTGGAAAGGTAGGCAGTGGGCCTGGCTAGACAGGATCAGGGTAACATGGCAGTCTTGGGCCACGTGACCTGTCGGGTAGGTAGAGACAGATGTTTAGTGAGCAGCACATACTGTGCCCAGCGATGGAGATTAATAAATAGAATTTTCCTGGAGGTGAAGACTTTGTAACTTCAGGTGGCTGTGTTGACTTCTAGAATTTTCTTCAGGTAGTTTTCAAACATAAAGCAAAAGTGAATATTTTATTATCCTCTCAGCTTTAAGGATTGTAAAGGCGTGGTTCAACCTGTCCCACCAAGCCACCTACACCTCAGAGTGTCCCTAGAAAAGGCCTCAGAGACTCAGATAGCCTCACTAGTTCTGGGGCTGCAGGGCCACCCTGGAGCTGGACTGAGGCCTGAAACAGCTGCATGCCAGGACACAGGGACCTAGGGGTAGAGAGGGGGTGTGGTACAATAAAAGCAGGGGTAGAGAGTCTTAGCAGATGGCTTACTGGTAACATTTCAGGGGTGCTGCTGAGATGCCTTGTGGGTAAAAGTGCCGTTACCTCGTGCAAGCCTGAGGTCAATCCTCAGTACTATGGTAGGAAGAACCAACTAATAAAAGTTGCCCTCTGAGTCGGGCAGTGGTGGCGTACACCTTTAATCCCAGCACTCGGGAGGCAGAGGCAGGCGGATTTCCGAGTTCGAGGCCAGCCTGGTCTACAGAGTGAGTTCCAGGACAGCCAGGGCTACACAGAGAAACCCTGTCTCGAAAACCAAAAAAAAAAAAAAAAAAAAAGTTACCCTGTGACTCCAACATGTACACCACGTGCACCAGCACACACAATTTTGTTTTCCTTTTGTGTGCATTGGTGTGAGGCTGTCAGATCCCCTGGAACTGGAGTTACAGACAGTTTTGAGCCGCCATGTGGGTGCTGGGAACTGAATCTCAGTCCTCTGGAAGAGCAGCCAGTGCTCTTAACTGCTGAGCCATCTCTCCAGCCCCCAACACATAATTTTTTAAAAGAAAAAAATGCAGGTGCGTGTGTATGACATGGTGGTCTTGCCAATAATAGACTTGACTTCAAATCATTCTCCAGTTTAAAAGCTAAGGGGGGACGGGGTTGAGAGGGAGGTGGGCGCAGGTTGTGTTCTTAGTCTGTTTTTGTCTTCTGAGGTCAGTGGTGTGGGAAGCAGCTTGTGCCTTTGGACTGGGAGGTCCTCAGGGCTGTGCCTTCACATGGAGGGGACTCATGCGCTGGTCTCATATTAAGGAAAAAGTTGGGCTGGAGAGATGGCTCAGCAGTTAAGTGCAGGCTGTTCTTCCAGAGGACCTGGTGCCCTCACACAGACACACATGCAGGCAAAACACCAACACGCATGAAAATAAATCTTAAGAAAGAAATCTTTTATCTGTCCTGGTGTCTGTGGTCTGTCTGTCCCTAGCGAAGGCTTCACTTTGTACTACTTGAACAGAAAACATGGTATGTGAAAGCAATGAAGACACTTGTCTCAATCAGACTTTTTACCAGAGTTTACAAAAGTAGATGTTATTTTCCTGACCCCAGCTAACCCCAAACAGCACTCAAACCTGGAGCCAGATGTTATTATCCACCCTACGTGTTACATCTAACATTAATGGGATATTTGGCTTTTAGATTTATTCTTTTGGGGGGGGGGGGCAGGGTCTCACTATGTAGCCCCGGCTGGCCTGGAATTTATGATGTAGACTTGGTTAGCCTTGAACCCAGCGATCGGCCTGCCTCTGCCTCTAGAGGGCTAGGACTGAGGTGGTGCGCCACCATGCTCCGCAGATAGGGGTTTTTTGAGGTTGGTTTCCACCTGCTGTCTGATTTTAGAAAACAATTACAATACACATGTTATTCTGGGTCAGGGCATGGAAGAGTAAATAATTTAAGATTAAAGCTATTCACTTGCTTAGTGTCAAAGCTGATTACAAGGGACATTTAAGGTACAGCAGGGTCAGTTACCTTGTTTTCAAAGGCAGGTTAAACTGAACAGGCTGAGTGCATAGTAGGGAAACTGATTGTATGATTCTATTATTTTTAATTTTTTAAGATTTGTTTTCAAGACACAGTTTTTCTGCATAGCCTTGGCAATCCTAGAACTCGCTCTGCAGACTGGGCTAGCCTCAAAGTCACAGAGCTCTGATGCCTGCCTCTGGCTCCTGAGTGCTGGGATTAAAGGCATGTACCACCACCTGCCTAAGATTGTATTTATTCTTATTTTATGTGTATGAGTATTGTCTGATATCTATGTACCATGTGTGTGCACGCTGTGCTCTCTGAGGCCAGAAAGCGGCATCATATTCCCCTGACGTTGGAATTACAGACCATTGTGTGTCACGGTGTACACACTAGAAAGCAAACCCTGTTCCTCTGGGAAAGCAGCCAAGGCCCTAACCACTGAGTCACCACTCCAGCGTCTCAAGAGCATGGTTTTAAATGATCTCAAGGTGTATCATTAACTTGGTTGCGAGGTCCAGCAAAAGTTCAGTTTCTGAAGGCAAGATGGAGTTTTAGAAAAGGCTATCACAGTCAGACGTGGTTGCACACGCCCTTAGTCCCAGCACTTGGGAGGAGAGGCCATGGATCCTTGTGAGTTCCAGGCCAGCTAGGTCATCTTTGGCCCTCACTCTGTACCACTGAATTAGTCCACTTTTCTCAACCTTAGTTTTCCCAGCTGTAAGCTGGGTGTCCTTCTGTCAATGAACTGTGTCTTGCAGGTGTAGAGCCATGCTACAGATGTGCCACCCACCTGTCCCCTAACCTCGGGACAGGGGCAGGGTGTTTGAATGAGAACCACACATTTCGGGGAGCGGGAGGGGATAGGTGGTTTCCAAAGAGGAGACCTAGAAAGGGGGGAAACATTGGAAATGTAAATAAAGTATCAAAAAAAAAATCATACTCCCCTTTAAAAAAAAAGGTTTGTTAAGTGCAATAAAAAAAAAAAAAACCCCACACATTTCACATGCATGGGGTGCTGAGAGGCTCCCGTGCGAAGGCTCCATGACCTCCATCTAAGGAGACATCTTAGGGAGTAGAACGCCTACTCTCTCGAGTGTTCACCGAGTCCATTGGAGGTCCCTCTGCTTAGCAGAGTCCCAGCAGTGAGAGGACAGCCGAGGCCAGGGGCTGGAGGCCTTGATGCCTGGTGGGGCCTTTGTCTACCTGTAAAAGTACCTCTAGTTTTAAAACCTGGGAAACCCAAGGCATAGTAAGGTTGGTTATGTTGCTTGCTTGCTTTTTTTTTTTTTTAAGATTTATTTATTTATTTATTTATATGTAAGTACACTGTCACTGTTCTTCAGACACTCCAGAAGAGGGCATCGGATCCCATTACAGATGGTTGTGAGCCACCATGTGGTTGCTGGGATTTGAACTCAGGACCTCTGAAGAGCAGTCAGTGCTCTTAACCCCTGAGCCATCTCTCCAGCCCGCTTGCTTGCTTTTGCGACAGTCTCTCTGTGAAGTCCTAGAACTCACTTTATAGACCAGGCTGACCTCCAACTCACAGGCACTGCCTCTGCCTCCCAAGTGCTCCGGCGTGAGCTGCCAGGCCCAGCTTGATTGCTGAGTGTTTGCCTGAACGCTTGTCTGCGCACCATGTGCATGCAGTGCCTTCAGAGTCCAGAAGAGGGCACTGGATTCCTGGAAACTGAGGTTGCCGCTCTGAGGCACCATGTGATTACTTGGACTCTGGTGGTCCAGCCAGTGTGCTGAGCCATTTCTCATTTGTAGGCTTTGCAGTCAAGGGCATGCTGTGCATGGTATTTTTCTTTTGTATTTATTTATGGTGTATGCATGTGTGGGGCACAAAGGCATGCATCTGGTGCACAGAAACACATGTAATATATAGGACCATATCGTCTGATAGCCTTATACATAAAACAATAAAAGAGCCAGGCAGAGGTGGCGCACACCTTTAATCCCAGCACTCCGGAGGCAGATCTCTGAGTTTAAGGCCAGCCCAGTCTACAGAGTTTCAGGACAGCCAGGGCCACACAGAGACACCCTGCCTTGAAACTCAAATGATAAAGTTGCCGGGCAGTGGTGGCGCACGCCTTTAATCCCAGCACTTGGGAGGCAGAGGCAGGAGGACTTCTGAGTTCAAGGCCAGCCTGGTCTACAGAGTGAGTTCCAGGACAGCCAGGGCTACACAGAGAAACCCTGTCTCGAAAAACCAAAAAAAAAAAAAAAAAAAAAAAAATATATATATATATATATATATATATATATATATTAAACACTTTAATTGGTGTCAGTCAGATAATGTGGGGAGCCAGGAAGGGGCTGAGAAGCCCTGTGGTTTGTGTTAGGCTCACTCTCCGTACTGTTATTCAAACCAGTCTATTGGGACCACTGGGGAAGCTCAGGGTTATGTAGATCCTTGCTTTCTGTAGATGGCCCTCACCCTTCAAATGTGGCTGTGATGCTGATGCCGACTTCCAAAGAGGCCAGCATGGGGTGGACTTCATAATGGAGGCCCTGCAAGACGCTACCGCAGCCGCAGGCCCAGTCACCGTAGGCTGTAGTACCCAAGTCATGTTGATGATGTGACACACAGACACTTGGCCCCTGGAGTCCTCCTCCAACCCACAACTCCAGTTTGTTTACAAAGAAAGTCTCAGGCCATTCCAGATGAGAGCTTTGGGGGACACACCCACAGTATACCCCCAAACAAGGTTTTCTAAGAAGCTGCAACAGCTTCAGATCTGAAGTCGACAGGACTTTTAAAATGTCACTTGGGATTGTGGGGCAGGAAAAGGTCATTAGATGAAATGTACACATAGTTATTTCCTTCCTTTAAAATAAATGTATTTTTTAGGTGTATGGGTGCTTTGCCTGTATGTATAAATGCACCCCATGTGCATGCATGTGGAGGCCAGAGCGCAT
The DNA here is from genome assembly GCA_028551405.1 of Uromys caudimaculatus. Taxonomy (NCBI): domain Eukaryota; kingdom Metazoa; phylum Chordata; class Mammalia; order Rodentia; family Muridae; genus Uromys; species Uromys caudimaculatus. The sequence goes on along the minus strand of CM052705.1, from coordinate 111,003,782 downwards.
CAGATCCTGTAGGACTAGAGTCACAGATGGTTGTGAATTGAACCCTGGTCCCCTGGAAGAGCAGTGCTCTAACCACTGAGCAACCTCTCCAGCCCTCCTTTTACCTTCTTTCTTTTTAAAGTATTTTAAAGTGTCTGTGTATGTATGTCTGTGTATGTATGCATGCATGTACATGTGTGTAGATGCCCAAGACCAGGTGTCTGACCCCCAGAGCTGGAGTCGTGAGCACTGAAAGTGCATGTTGGGAACTGAACTCCGGTTCTCTTCAAGAAGAGTGCACGGGCTTCCCCTCTGAGCCACCCCTCCAGTCTTTTCTTCTACTTTCATTTTTTTCTGAGACAGGGTCTCACGTCTTAAACAGCCCAGGTTAGCCCAACTCACTGTGTAAATGAGAAAGGCTTTGAACTCCTGAGCCGCCCCCTCCAGTGTTGGGATTCGAGGCAGAGGCATGTGGCCATACTGGGCTCCTTTTCTGTTCGGCCTGTCGGACCTTTAAGATGCCCACAAGTCCTGTGTTCATGAGGGTATGGGAGGGCCAGTTATTTGCTTGCTTTCCAGGTTTCAGATGGGGTTCTCTGGAGCCCAGTTTTGGGGGGCAGGACTTGCTGAACAGCGTCCAGTGTGTAATTGTGAACTTTCTAACAGGGCTGAGCAGCTGCTCTGAGGATTCCGGAGAGGCTGAATGACATGAGACTTCACGGAGGTTTGTAGTGCTTGTTTTCTTGGTACTTAAAAAAATATCGTGTGTGTGTGTGTGTGTGTGTGTGTGTGCGCGCGCGTGCGCGCATGTCTCCTGTGCAACCGAAGAAGGGGTCAGATCCTCTGGAGCTAGAGTGACATCCAGGTGGTTGTGAGCCACCAGGAGGGTGCTGGGATCTGAACCTGGGTCCTCTTTAAGAGCAGCAAGTGCTCTTGACCACTGAGCCAGCTCTCTGGGCCCATCTTTAGCACTTGTATATTTTATTTTTAAACTTAAAAAAAATTTATTTATTTTTATGTATATGGAATTGAACTCAGGACCTCTGGAAAAGCAGTCAGCGCTTTTAACCACTGAGCCCTCTCTCCAGCCCTTATTTTTAATCTTTAAAAGACAGGGTCTCAGATATCCAGGATGGCTATCTCTCTGTGGAGCACTGTCTCTTGTGCTCTTCTGATGTTCCCAACCTGCATTGTCCCACAATGCAGAGCTAGGCAAGTAAGTGCTCTACCGCCGCTGGACTGTATGTGCCCTCAATCCTAGGGGCTTTTTATTTTGTTTTTCTGAGGAAGGATCTCATGTAGCCCAGGCTGGCCTCTTAACAAGGATGACCTTGAACTTCCGATCCTCCTGCTCCAAATCTGAGTGCTGGGTTTCCAAACCCTGCCACAACTTGTTTTGTAGTAGCCGGGGCTGAGTCCAGGATCTAGCATGTGCTAAGCGAGCACTGGATGGACCGAGCTATATCCACAGCCCTTGCTTTTGTTTTTGACATAGAGTCTTGCTATATCCCAAGCTGGTCTTGACCTATGTAGCCCAGGCTAGCCTTGAGCTCATGTTCCTCCTCCTGCCTCAGCTGCCTCATATTCCCAGAGAATCTGGAGGAAGACCAGCCTGAGCTACAGGGTGGGTCCAGATGTTGTTTTTAAAAAAATTCTCTCCTTTTCCCTGTGCTCTAGAACCTCTGACAGAGGTTTTGTCCTTTAACTTAGATAAGTGACAGTCTATGTGCCTGGCCTTGAGGTATGGCCAGCCAGAGGCCCAGCCGACCCACCTGCATCAAGGCAGCGTTCAGTGCAGCTGGCTTTCGGAAGTGGCAGAGACATTCGCGCCATCGCCTTCAGGTGCCTGCAAGCGTGGGGGGTGCGGATGTGGGAGATACCCATCTTTGTAACTTTTGGATCCCTTCCTCCCTTACCAAATCCAAAATTATTCAATACCAGTATTTTTTTTGTTTGTTTGTTTTTTGTTTGGTTTTCTCTGTGTAGCCCTGGCTGTCCTGGAACTTACTCTGTAGACCAGGCTGGCCTTGAACTCAGAAATCTGCCTGCCTCTGCCTCTCAAGTGCTGGGATTAAAGGCGTGTGCCACCACTGCCCAGCAACCAGTATTCTTTTAAGAAAATGCAAACTACCTTCCTTAGCGGCCCGGGGCTGTGGGAAAGTACTGAATCACCAGTGGCCAGGCCTGGGCTCTTTGTGAGCTTTTAAAGCTTTGCTTCTGCATGCGTGGGAACCAGTTGAGAAGGAAAGTTCTCACAGCCCCCCCACCTCCTGGATTTGGCCCAGAACCAGTGCCAAGGTGCTGTGTGCCCACTGTACCAGGGAAGGGCTCCCTGCCTGCTAGGCTCTTGGAGGACTTTTGTCCCCTTCTTACCAGGCTGTCAGCATGCCCTGTGCTGTGGCCAGCGAGCATCCCAAGTGCTCTCTGTGTTAAGCTGCCATGGTAGAATCAGCATCAAGTTTTTTCCCACAGGTCAACTCCAGAAGGAACCTCATGGACCTTGCTGAAGGCATCTGGAGAGAGGTATGCCACAGACTTGGCCACAATCCCCTAGAGTCCAGAGGCCTGAGGGAGCCCTCAAAGCTAAGGCTAGCCCAGTGAGTGGGCTGTGAGGGTCAGAATCCAAGGAGGGAATGTTTCTACCTGTGTGTGCAATCCTGCACAAAGGCAGTCTGGTATTGGTAACTAAAGGAGAGATGTCTCACTACATAGCCCAGGCTGGCCTCAAACTCAGGACATGCCTCTCTGCCTTTTGAGTGCTGGGATGACAGATAATGCCACCACAAGACAGGAACAGATTGGAGCAAATTGACAAAATTAGACCACAGAAAGCAAAAGACAGGAAGTTCTGAATCTCACAGCAGGCCAGGGGACTCCCCAAAGGCCCTGCCAACCCCCCTTAAGAGGAGTTTGCTGGAGCTGGAGAGATGGCTCAGTGGTTAAGAGCGCCGGCTGCTCTTCCCAAGGTCATGAGTTCAAATCCCAGCAACCACATGATGGCTCACAACCATCTGAAATGAGATCTGATGCCCTCTTCTGGGGTGTCTGAAGACAGCTACAGTGTACTTACATATAATAAATAAATAAATCTTTAAAAAAAAAAAAAAAAAAAAAGAGGAGTTTGCTGTAGCAGGCAGTGGTGGTACACACTTGGAATCCCAGTACTGGGGAGTCTGAGGCAGGAGGATATAAAGTTGAAGGGCGTCCAGGACTACATGAGACCCTGGCTTTTAATGTTTAGGAATGATCTATTTCTGTATGTCTGAGTACTTTGTGTCATGTGCGCAGTGTACAAGGAGGCTGAAGAGGGCTACGATGACCCGGAGCTGGCCTTTCAGATGGTTGTGAGCCATCACGTGACTGTTAGGAACTGAACCTGGAAACTGAACTGCTAACCTGTCTCTCCAGCCCTGAGAGCTTGTCTTTTTTTTTTTTTTTTTTTTGAGACAGGGTTTCTCTGTGTAGCCCTGGCTGTCCTGAAACTCACTCTGTAGACCAGGCTGGCCTCGAACTCAGAAATCCACCTGCCTCTGCCTTCCAAGTGCTGGGATCTTTAAAGGCATGTGCCACCACTGCCCGGCTGGTACAACTTTTTTTTTTTTTTTTTCGAGACAGGGTTTCTCTGTGTAGCCCTGGCTGTCCTGAAACTCACTCTGTAGACCAGGTTGGCCTCGAACTCAGAAATCCACCTGTCTCTGCCTCCCAAGTGCTGGGATTAAAGGCGCGCGCCACCACTGCCCGGCTTGGTACAACTTTTGATCCCAGTAATTAGGAGGCAGAGGCAGGTGGATTTCTATGAGTTTGAGGCTAGCCTGCTCTACATAGGTAGCTATAGGCCAGCCAAGGTTATATAGTGAGACCATCTCAAAACAAAACAAAGCAAAAACCCAAAACAAACCACAAGCCACTGGCACCACGAGCTGGGGGTGTAGCCCAGTGGGCAGAGGGCTTGCCTAGCATTTGTGAGAGTCTGGGTCTGACCCTCAGAATGGTCCCTCAATGGGAGGTAAAGGCAGGAGGATCAGAAGTTTCACAGTCATTCTGGTGACACAGTTCCAGGCTAATCTTGGGTGCAAGATCTTGTCCTTTAAAAAGAGTTTAGATGCAAGGCAAAGCGTACAAATTAGCCATCTGCCATCACAGTGATGGAGACATGTTGTGTGCACCTCTGTTACTTACTACGCTGCTGCTGGGATTTACCGCTGGCTCAGAAACTTCTATTTTGTGGTGATGGGAATTTTAGGCCCTCACATGTAGCCAAACTCTCAAAAACTTTTGTCACCAGTTTTTAGATCCTTATGACGGTGACTCGGAAGACACCTCAGGTCATTCCACCTACCGCAGCTACCGCCAGCGTGCGTACCGCCTCCTGGGTGACAGGAATCGCAACTCACCTTCCTACACACTGAGGTTCAGGACTGCCGAGGAAGCTGGCGTGGAAGAGTCGCTCCCAAAGGCTCCAGACCTCACCATGAAAGCTTCTGGCTGGGCCCCTATAACCCTGGAAGTGGATGATGTCGACATGCAGCCTGAGGGTGAACTAAAGACACTGGGCCCCCGAGAGACCAATGGGTGTCCCAGCAGGCTGTCCCCATCACCAGAGGACTGGAGGATGACAAGGGCTGCTAGCCCTCTCATTCCTGTGGAGACCCCAGAGATAGGCAGACACCTGCTGAGCAGAGCCAGAGCCACCCGGCCACCACCCAGACTCGGGAGTGAGAGAGATAAGGGGCCCAGGCTGTCGCTTTCCAAGAGAAAACTGGAGCTCCTACTTGGAGAGCCTGAGAGAGTTAAGAAGAAGAAGAAGTACGTGGCCCAGCCCAGGGGCCCGAGTTAGCTCAGGGCAGGGGTACAGGGTCGGCCCAGAGCCAGGGACTCATGCCAAACTCAGTGATGAGTGGTCAATATGTCCTACCAGCTGGCATAAAAATGGGTGTGTGGGACGCTGAGATAGCTCAGAGGATCAGGGCACTTGCTCAAAGCCTGCCGACCAGAGTTCAATCCCTAGGACTCACATGGTGGAGAGAACCAACTTCCACAGGAACACATAATGGTGTATGTGTGTGTGCATGTTTACGTGTATAAGGATGTGTGCATGCACACACACACAGTGTAAAAAAATATTTTAAAATAGGTTGCAATTTAGGGATGGATCCAAGTGGCCTTCACTGGGCCTCCTACCCCACCTTAGGATCTTGTTCCATTCCCTGGCAGTCTGCCTGCCCGTCTCCTGAGTGCTGGATCAAAGGCTGAGGTATGGGCAGATCCTTCCTGTTCCTGTGTGTCCAGAAGTCTCTCGCTGCCTGTGCTGGGCAAGCCCTTTGTGTCACCTGGCAGCAGGGTTCCCAACGGTCAGCTCAGGCTCAAGCCTGCTTGGAGGGCTGGGCTCTCCATGGGAGCTGCTTCTCCCCAGTTCTGCCAGTTTAGCCAGTTTGTCAACACTGAACTTTTAATTTTCTTCCTGGTAGGTAACGAAGCTGAGCACAAGTCTGGTGCTGCTGCTGAGGCCTGGGTCTCCTCTCCAAGTCATGTCCTCCCCATGGTGGCAGGACATGGTTCCCAAGTGCAAATAAAAATGGCACCACAAGGAGGTGCCCATTCTTGGCAGGGCATGTCCACCTCTGGGTGCTGTTGGGGCTGTTCTGGGACTGGTTAGGGGGTACTCATTAGTGCCCTAGGTGGCTCTGTCACGGAAGACAACAGGGTTGGTGGCCACTGTCCAGTAAGACCCTTCTGACTGGAGGAGGGGTTAGGGGTGGGCTGGTACTCTGGGAGCAGAAGTCCAGTTATGGGGCTGGGGTGAGCCTCATGTCCCCCTCGATCCCCACACGCTCAGGCATATCCTCTGAGGTGTTTGGGCGCTGTGTCACCTGCACCACCTCTAGGTGTTCCTTAGGAGAACGTTGGCTTGGGACTCTTCCTCCTGCAGAGGAACCTGCTGTGTCTGTTCCCAGAGAAGGGAGTTAGGACAGTGCCTCTCTGTGCTAAGGAGTCCTTACAGCTATGACAACAGCCTCTGCCCACCCTGTACCAAAGTCAGGGTTTTAGAGACCCTGAGATGCCAGGTCCAGCCTAATTGTCACCCTTCCTGTGGGCTGAGGCCACTCTCTCACCACAGGTGGTGTGGGAGGATGGACTGGTGGCAGGGCTTAGGTCTGTGAGACAGAAAAGGTCCCCAGGGGATGGGGGTGTCTATAGCCTTAGTGAATCAAGAACAGAGTTGCTGCTGGGCCTCAGGGATGAAGTGCAGCTGTCCTGGCCTCACCTTGCTGCCTCTGCATCAGTGACTACAGTGACAAAGGTGAGGTGGGCTGGGGCACGGCTGGCAAGAGCTGCCCCTGTGGGGTGGGGCACAAGGATTCCCACAGCAGACTGAGCAGAGCGGCAAGAGTCAGGAGCCCATCATGCTTAGTGTTTAATAAAACTAGACATTCGGTGAGCCCTCGGAAACCGCACACGTCACCTTTCCCAGTCACCTTCCCCATCCCGTTCCCAACCGCAGCGCCCTGCCTTCATCCTGCCAACGCTAACCAACCACTTGCTTTTCACCAGTCTGTCAAACCTTCCAAACCTTTAAGGATGAATGAAGGTTAAATATTGGATTTTACTATTCCAGAAAGAGGATTGGAGGAAAGTTTAGCTTTACTCAGTGCAGAGAACTGCAACTCCACGCTCATAGAAGCTTCGAGGATCTTCCTTTGTAGCAATTTCAAAGTCCACAGTGAAGATGAGGTCTGCCCGCGTGAAGTTCAGGTAGACGGGCAAAGTCACCTGTGGGACAAACAGAGGGACTTCCTGTTCATGAGCTCTGGGGACAAGCTCCCGTGGGGGTCCAGGGCTGTGGTGCAGTTGTTTCCACACAAGTAGAGTCCCAGCACGGCACAAGCAGAGCCTGGGAGTGAGGCCATGACACTTACCACACTGGCCTTCTTCTCGGCGCTTGTTTGCTTCACCCAGCGTAGCTGTGTGAGGGGGAGGACTGTGGAGATGGCGTTGGAGAGTGATAGCTTGTTGTTGCTGCACGTGGCCCCTTGGAGCTTCAGACCTGTGAGGAGATGTGGAGACCGGGCTGAAGCGGTGCAGAGCCACGTAGCCCGGCCTCCAGGCCACACACCCACAGGCTCAGCTGGGCCGCTCTGCAGACACTAGCAGTACATTCATTTGGAAACAGGCCTCACAGAAAGGCCAGACTGAGAGCTCAGACTCCAGCTTACCTGTGACCCCAAAGCTGCAGGCATCGAGGGTGGCACTCTGGGAGGCGGTGACATTGACTTCGAGGCAGAGTTCCTCCAGGGACCAGCTGTTGGCTTGTGCCACATACTGTCTGGTGGCAGTGATGTAGGCCTCAGGCACAAACAGGCCACCCAGGCACACGTGGATGTTCTGTAGAAACCACCCCGTGGAAAGGACAGCGGGTCAGGCACAGGCCTTGACTGTCCCAGTGCCATCGTAAAGGACACTTTTCTACTCAAGTCTGGGACAACCAGTGCCTCTCCTGACCCCCACCCCACCCCTCCCCGGGCCATGCATGCCCACCTTCAGTTCCTTGGCACCACCAGATGCAGCGGCTTGGGAGATGTTCTGCAGCTGTTTGATCCTCTCGCTGAAATCTGACACCCACTGGATCACAGTCATGCCCGAAGGCACTGTGTAATGGGACCAGCTCCGAGGCAAGATCCCTGCAGCAAGGGAGAGCCAGGCCTCAGCATCAGTTCTGCCAGCTCCCCTTCAGCAGAAATGGCTCAGGCTGCCAGCACCTGCAAACCACAGCCCTCTTTCCTGGCTGCGCCAGGGGTTCTGTCCACAACCCGGAAGGTCCAGGGCACTGTTGTCTCAGTAGTGTGGGGCATATGCTTAGAGGCGCGCTGCTGCAAGCACACACAGTGTGTCTGGACTGGGCTCCTACCCACCTGTCCTCTTCACTGCATGACCCCTAAAAAGTCACAGGAGCCGCACAAAACCGTTGGGAAAACCCAGGGCAAACATGGGCATTTCTAAGACCCTCCCACTACTGAAGAAGAGTTGGGCGTGGCCTGGGCCCTGCAGGGCTGTACACGGGGTGTGGCCAGGCCAACAGCGGCAGACAAGTCAGGGCTGCTGCACCAAGCTCCCAGCCGCACACCCGACCTAAGCACCTTTCACCAGCTCATTGATGAGCGTGCGCAGGTAGTTTGTCTGCTTCTTCTTCCCCTCGCACACTTGAACGACGTCAGCAAGGTCTTGGCGCACATCTTGGAGTAACTTGGCCCCCATCTTCACTTCTCTCTCAAAGAACCTAAACAAAGGATCCTAAGACCAAAGAAGAGGGTAAGGACAGGGATCTGTGTACAGAGGCAAGGCACACACCCAGAAGCATCACCAGAGCCTTTGACCAGACCTTTATGGGAGCTGGCCAGAGTGCAGTGTGGCCCTGGCCAGAATAACCACCTCTGCCCCTAGCTCTCAGATCACAGTTTTAAAACTGTAAATAAAAGTGGTCATTCTTGCTGGGCAGTGGTGGCGCACGCCTTTAATCCCAGCACTTGGGAGGCAGAAGGCAGGTGGATTTCTGAGTTCGAGGCCAGTCTGGTCTACAGAGTGAGTTCCAGGACAGCCAGGGCTACACAGAGAAACCCTGTCTCGAAAACAAACAAACAAACAAAAATTTTTAAAAAGTGGTCATTCTTGGGCTGGAAAGATGGCTCAGTGGTTAAGAGCACTGACTGTTCTTCCAGAGGTCCTGAGTTCAATTCCCAGCAACCACATGGTGGCTCACAACCATCTGTAATGGGGTCTGATGCCCTCTTCTGGTGTGTGTCTGAAGACAGCTACAATGTACTCACATTCATACATAAATCTTAAAAAAAAAAAAAGTGGTCATTATTCTTGCTCAAGATTGGGGATTAGCACACTGACCCCAGCCTAGCTACCTTGATGTTCTCCACGGTGCGTTTCAGTGGGCTCAGTGTCTGTGGGATGAGATGCAGCCAGTTAGATGCTGTGGTGTGCAGCGTCCTCATCCAGGCTGGCCGGCCGTCGGAGGTGGAGTCCGTCCTCGTCTTCTTCTCCGTCTCCGCGTAGGCCAGGTCGTCCTCATCCTCCAACATCTGCATCTTCAGCATCTTGCTGATCATGTCCACGCCTGGGCCAGGCACGGGTGGAGGAGGAGGGAAGGAGGAAGGCGATGTCAACGTAAGGGCCAAACGGTGCATGACTACTGGCTCCCCACAGCAGCCTGTAGGCCACACTCACACCACACACGACCTAAGGCAGACCAGGGTCCAGGGAGGAGGAAAGTGGAAAAGAACTGGCCCAAGTCTACCACAGGGCGATTAAGACAGAACCAGACCCAATGGCCTGGTCGTGCGCTGTGAGGCTGTTCCCAGCCCGTCCACACAGTCGTGGGCCTCAGAAGCTGCCGGGGGACATTTGTGATGGCCGCTGGGACTCCTCTGAACTCTGCTCACACAAGTGCCATGTCCAGCTGTTACTAAAAGCACACTGGTGCTCGGTCTGTCGCTCACACTTGGAGACTGATGGCCAGACCGCTGAGCTTCACTGCTTTCTGGACTGTGGAAAGGTGGAGAAACTGGACAATGACCCTGGTTCTTGACAGTGTTGATGGGATCCAGGACTTAGGAAACTGCTGGGGCAAGTGACACCAGCATTGAGAATCGAACAGGACAGTCTGCTTGTGTGCTGGAGAGGCTACATCCAACCCAACAGGGAGCCGCTTAGCCTTCAGGCCTCATTTTCATACTAAATACACGAGCCAGCCGCTCACCTCCCACAGTCCATGGACATCCCCACCTCAGGAAGGTCGCCTACAGGCAAACTCTCAGAGTGTTCTCCGCAGGAAGCAGCTGGGAACATTTTGTCTCGATTCACCTACTACTGAATGCCTGTACTAACCCTTGCCTATTTTCTCAGCCTTTCCATAACAGTCAGATTAGACACCAGCAGGACAAGGACACGGGGAAACAGGACGGTACTATGTTGCTGCTGCTGAGTCATCTCTGTCTTTAAAGAGGGTCTCATGCCATCCACATTAGCCTAGAACTTTTTTTTTTTTTTAAAGATTTATTTATTTTATATATGTAAGTACACTGTTGCTGTCCCCAGACACACCAGAAGAGGGTATCAGATCCCATTACAGACGGTTGTGAGCCACCATGTGGTTGCTGGGAATTGAACTTAGGACCTCTGGCAGAGCAGTCAGTGCTCTTAACAGCTGAGCCATCTCTCTAGCTCCCAGCCTAGAACTCTTGACCCTATTGTCTCTACCATGTGGATGCTGGGATCACAGGTATGAGTCACGAAGCCTGGCTCTAAATGGTTGTAGAGCACGTGGGGCTCACTCTGAGCTCTGCCTAGCTTGTGGTAGGCTCTGGATTCTACCCCCAATGTTGTGAAAAGTAAACAAGACAAAAACTGACTGACTGCCAGGTGTGCTGTGTGGTTTGAGGCATGGCCTCAGGTAGCCTAAGCATGCTGTGCAGACTAGATGTTGAACTTCATGATTTTTCTGCTTTTGCCTCTGGGCTAGGGCACAGGCCTGCATACCATCAAGCCCCTGTCAGTGCTTTCAATCATTGAACTAAAGCCAGCCCTCAAACCTTCTTTTCAGGACTCCCTGTGAACAAGCCCTCCCAGCAGACTCAGGGTGGGCAGGGCTCCAGAGTGAGGAGACTTACTACCCACCTTGGGTGGTAAGCAGGACCCTTTCGGCGTTGTTGGGTAGGCCCAGCCATGAGGGCGTCTGGGCATCAGGTAGCAGCTCCACCCACTGCACAAATTCCTCTCGCCTGAGAAAGGAGGACATTTGGAGTCAGAGTCAGAGTAAGACTGGGGCTCCAGATATTCCCTTACCCCCACTCAAGCATGACTTCTGCTCCCATAGGCAGCCGCACCTGATCCCGTCAGGCATCTGAATGTCCTTGTGCCCGTCAACCTTGCACGCCAGCTTGAATTCACTATCAAAACTGCGAGTGGTAAACAGGCGCTCCAGGAAGGTATTGAGCAGACGCTGGTCAAACTCATTGTCCACTCGTCCACCATAGATGGACTGGGCCATCAAGGTCTTCAGGGCAGACCATGGGATCTTATCTGGTGAGATGTTCTGCCGGCCCTGGGGGGACAGAGGCTGGGTTACATACATGTGTACACCGGAGGGGCCAGCTTTGTGCCCCACTGTCAGGTTGAGTTAAGACCCACTGCGTCCCCCGTCACAGGACGTGTGTAAGCACGGTGTCTAAGTACGCGGCACCTTTGGTGTGGTGTAGCCTAACTTGCCTTGGCTGTGTCATCCAACCACGTGTCCACCGTGTCACAAGCCGATCGAAGGTCAGATTCTCCAAATTCGTATTTCTTTGACCACCCCAGTGGAGCATAGCGCAGGCGCTCTTGGATGATGGCATGGAACCAAGCCAGCAGGAAATACAAGCGGGCGCGCTCATTTGGAGACTAGATGAAGAAAATGACCACAGACAGATTTGTCAGACAGAATGTCCAAGGAAACTAGACCCTACTTCAGAAGCAAAGATCTGCAGGACAAGCCACACCCCTACCCTTCAGCCATCTGGCCTGCAGCACAGAAGCAGCACCAGAATCAAACAGTATGGCTGACCAAAGTACCCAGCTTTCTTATAGAGATCAGGATCAACAGAACACCCCTTGAATTTAGACAGGTTTCTAGAAGATAGGCATTCTTAAAATGTGGACTTAGTGGATTTCATCACCAAACAAAATAGAACTGAAAACCTAAAGAGCTGCAAGTACCCTGTCCTCATGTGGCACAGGGACAGTGCGTGCTGTGCACTTGAGTGGACTGAGGGTCGCAGCTCTGCGGGGTGGATCTGCTGACTTGGGAACACTCTTCATTCCTCTGCACGCCAGCTGTGCACAGGCAGGCGTCTTGGCTTATGTCCAGTGTGTCCAGAGTGCACTCTTTACCTTGCATATCCTGGAGACAGGGATGCTGCTGAATGTCCTCAGCATGTTGGCCTTCACTCCAGGCGGTGGCTCAAACACAAAGATCCGACCTGCACGGAGCAGGTTCACTGGCACCTGAGGGAGAAGGCGGACTCTGTGATGTCTGCTTTTATTTTGGAGGGACAAGGTGTGGTTGACCTCAAGCTTTCAGCGATGTGACCACACCCAGCTGACCCACTGGTTCTGATCCAGGCTTAACTATGCACACTCTTACGCCAGAGGTGCCGGCACTCAGAGGCTCATCCTGCTTACCTTGGGGTTGATCTCCATGGTGAGGAAGAGTCGGAAGCAGGCGTGTGGCTGCAGGGAGTGCAGCTTCTTCTCCAGCTGCACCAGCCACCCTGGGGCCAGGTGCACATTCTTCAGCATCACCCACCTGCACATACAAAGTCACAGTGACTTGACGGCTTTCATTGGAATCCTGGGGACACAAGTTTTAGGACAACACCAATCGCACCCACCTGCCTGACTTCACAGCAGTGTTGATTGCCTTATCTGCTTGGTTAAAGCCTTCCGCTGAGCCTGAGACAAGGAAGCCGAGTGTGAACAAAGACAAGCAGCCTTGTGCTTCTAGGCTGCCACACGTCCACAAAACCAGCACACATCCTTACCGATGGCAATAGAAGTGATCTGCGTGTTCTGCTCTGCTGCCAGGTCCTCAACATGTCCACTGGCATCATACCCAGGCACAGAGCACATCAGGACAGGTGTGTTTGGCTTCACCTGTAAATGAAAAGGTAGGCCTGAGGGTAGTGTTGGCTTTGGGAAGACCGCAGTCAAGAAGCAGTGTGCCTGGGCTGTGGCCAATGCTGCTGCTATAGCGCACAGTGTGTGGGGAGACAGGCTGGGGCACTAGGACATTACCTCTGTGCCCACAATGTGGGTGAGGTCAAGTGGCTGCTCCATGATGGACATGAAGGACTCGCCGAGGTTTGTGGAGACAAACATGTGGGCCATGGCCAACAGGCGATCGGGTCGGAAGGCTTGAATTAGGAGCAGGCGGTGGATGGCCTGCCCGATGGGAGCTGAAATGAGGCGTAGCAAGGGCAGGTAAAGGCGCTGACATTTCTACTTAGAGCAGGCTCAGCCAGGCACAAAGCACCTGAGATCCAGCTCAGAGCCCAGCCTACGAAGCCCACAGCCTACTGGTTCTCTTGGTCCCAGGCAGCTTCTGTCTCTTTGTTTCACTGTTAGATATCTGGTGACAAGATCTTACTACTGAGTGGGGTACTGGTGATACTGCCCTTTCAGAGACTATTCTCAGGCTAGCCTTGAACTCATGATCCTTCAGCCTCCATGGTGGATTCCAGGTGTGTGGCTGTGTGTGTATGTGTGTGTATGTGCACTCACATGGCACAGCAAGGACGGAGGTCAGAGGTCAACCTCCTGGCGTCCATGCCCACTCTTCACCTTTCGACAGACAGGGTATCTCTTTCCCATTGTGTGACCAGGGCTAGCTGGCCTGTGAACTTCTCTTCATTCCTGACTGCCTCCCATTTCCTCGTGGGTTGCACTATGACTACTGTGTGCATGGGTTTTGGGGATCCAAACTCAGGTTGCCTGTCTATAGAGGCAAGCACTTTTACCCACTAAGCACTTTCCCTAGCCCCCCTTATCTGTTTATTTAAAAACAATTTTTTTTTTTTTTTTTTTGAGACAGGATCTCACTATGTAGCCCTGGGTAGCCTTGAAGTCACACTAAATTAGGCTTGAACTTTGAGATCTACCTGCCTCTGCCTCCTCAGTGCTATTATTAAAGGCATGTGCTATCACGCTTAGCAAAAATAATTATAACTGCCAGGCAGTGGTGGCGCATGCCTTTAATCACAGCACTCGGGAGGCAGAGGCAGGCGGATTTCTGAGTTCAAGGCCAGCCTGGTCTACAGAGTGAGTTCCAGGACAGCTAGGGCTACACAGAGAAACCCTGTCTCAAAAAAAACAAAAAACAAAAAAAAATAATTAAAACTTAATTTTTTGAGACCAGGTCTCTGTATGTGGAGTGGAGGTATATTGGCTGCCCTGTGGGAAGTTTTTATCTTGAATGTGTGTGTATGTATGTGTGGCTGCCATATGCAGCTCATTTGTGAGAATGTGGAGGTTAGGACAGCTAGCGGGCTTGGTTCTCGGATCTCAGCACTCGGGTCACAGGGATGGAGCTCAGGTCTTTACCCACTGAACCATCTTGCTGGTCCTCATCTATTAATCCTGAAACCACATCACAAATATCTGTTGGCTGCATGCCAGCCACGTGCAGTAGTGCCCTCTGCCCTGGGGGTCGCTGAGATCACAAGCTGCTGCCTGCCCTTCCTGTCTTTATGGCACAATTAAAGATAATCCCCATTTATCTTTGTTGGGCATCTCTTACACCCCAATAAGATGAATCGAATCCCCTTATGCCTGCTAGGTAAGTATTCTACCATTGAGCTAATCCCTAGCCTGCTCCAGCCTCGGATGGTCACTGGTGATAACTCTGAGGGAGAATTAGAAATCTGATCCTCCTCTCAGCCAACCCCTACTTAGGAGCCATCTCTCTGAATGGTTTCCTAAAATGGTGATTTTGTTGATTTGAGACAAGAGCTCATCATTTAGCTAGGTTGGCCTTAAACTGTCAACTTTCCTCCCTTGTCTCCTGAGTAGCTGGGATTCAGGGTTCATCAACATTCCAGACTGGCTTTCTAACAAGCCTGATGCTCAAGTACTTCTCTAGGAAGTCAGTGCCTTTTTCTTTTGAGGAACAACATACTCAACTTTCTATTTAGGCCCAGAGAGAGGACAACAGGGGCCTGGCTTTGACTCACTTGTAGGTGTTTCCTCGCTCCAGAGGTATGGCACGGTCTGCTCTGGTGAACTGCTATCCAGCCAAATGCCAAACTGCTGTAGAGACAACAGGGAAAATGTCACCATGGGACAGGAATAATCTGGTGTGTGGTCCTGGGCATGTAGCTTAGGGTCTTGCTCCATTAGATGCACAGACCTTTAAGGGCAGGTGTTACCCCCAGCTAAGACACAGGTACACGCAGTCATACATGCAGTAAGCTGCTCACTGACAGGTCTCACTCGGAACACTTGAAAGGACAATTACCTCATCTGCCTGAACCTTGGCAATTAGGTCTTTAAAGGCGGGTAGACAGCTCAACCTCATGACAGCTTCTGCCTGCTCCACAGTCAGGCCCTGGATTTTGGGGGTGGAGCCAGCACTCAGCACAATCTCCTTCCCTCTGAGGAAGTGCTGGAACTCCGCATCATAGGTGGGCTCCCTGTGAAATGGGGGACAGGTCAGGCGGGTCTCTTTTCATGGCAACTAAGACAACAGATGTGATTCGAAGATGAAGGAAGGCAGAATGCATGCTAGGGTGACCTGCAGGGCCACATTAATACTGAGCAGCTAGCCTCACCCCATGGCGCCTTTCAGCTTGATCCTCGCCAGTAGCATGGCGAAGGTGATGTGGTCCTGGTGTAGCATGCCTCGAGCCACTCGGTTAAAGGCCACCTGGGAAGCGAGAGGGGAAAGTTGTATTCTGGAGGCCATACTTCTGTAGCCTTGCAGCAGACAGACGCATGCTCTGCTCTCTACCTGGAAGAGGTCCTTGGTTATGACGGACAGGCGCTGAGTGTGGTCAGTGGCTCCCTTCAGGTTGGGGTTCTCATATAGCACGTTGTGGTAGATATCCAGGAAGAACTGCAGTGAGTACTGATACAGGAAGTGAACCTGGAAGGAAGCCATGTGACCATCAGAGTATGCCTCGGGTCACGGCTGGGAGCCACAGCTGCTGTGCCAATGGCCTCACCTGCTTCAGGGACTCCATAGTGAAGTAGATGCTGCTGCATGCAGTGGACAGTGGCAAGTACTGCTGGGACACAGTCTCCACCTCCTGCATGACAATGTCCGTCTCCTCCACCTTTCTGGTGACCTCAGCGGCTTCCCGCTTCAGATTCTCCAGGGTTGTAATGATGGTGTCGTCATCCAGAATACGTCCTTTTACCTCGTTCAGAGCTTGAAGCAGAGACTTTTCGAGCTGCCGTAAACGGAGCTGGAACTCCCCTGTGATAAGACAGATTTGTGCCACTGGTGCCACTGGGGAGCAGCGTCACCCTCTCCTTCGGAGCTCAGCCTGCCGCCCACCACCACAGGGAAGCTGAGGACCAGAAGCACACCTTGCAGCTTCAGGAGGTCAGAGCGCTTCTCATCCACATCGGGCCTCTCTGCTTTAAGCACCTCATTGAGACACTGGCTCTGTAAACTGCTGCGGGTGACTGTGAAGTTCACGAAAGTCACTCGGGAACAGAGATCTGGTGGGAACTCCACCTGTCAGAACAGAAGACAGACTGGCTGGTTCACTCAGCTCCAAACCTACCAGCAGCATGGTGATCCATGAAGTGTCCCACTGCTTACAGTTGGGTCTCGGGTAGACAGAAAGATGACAAAGGATGGTGACAGGTCTATGTCTTGGTCACCGAGGGTAATCAGCACTCTCCCTCCTGTTCGCCGAACTTCACGGTTCAATACTGGATTCAAAACTGGATCATAGCTTTCCACATCCTAGGATCGCACACACAGAGAGCAGCTGTCAGTTTCCTATCTGGGCCAGTGGACCACCCAGAAGTCCTGGGACCTGCCCGTGGTTATACCTTTGAGGAGGCTAAAACTCAAGTTTGCTTTTTTAAAGAAATTGTTGTTGGGTGGGGTATGGATATCCCTGAGTGGCAGAGCACTTGTCTTGTAGTGTGAGGCCTGGGTTCCACCTCAGCAGCAAACAAAAACTCAGTTCAGAGATAATACACCAACCACAGGGCTTATCAATCACTCTCAACACCTCAGATCTCCCCCAGACCCCAAATTTCAGTTTTTTCTTTTTTTTCTTTTTTCCGAGACAGGGTTTCTCTGTGTAGCCCTGGCTGTCCTGGAACTCAGTCTGTAGACCAGGCTGGCCTCGAACTCAGAAATCTGCCTGCCTCTGCCTCCTGAGAAATTTTAGTTTTTTCAAGACAGGGTTTCTCTGTGTAGCCCTGGCTGGCCTGGAACTTGCTCTGTAGACCAGGGTGGCCTTGAACTCAGAGATCTACCTACCTCTGCCACCCTAAAGGTGTGCATTACCACTGCCTGGTCATTGGTTTTATGGCTATTCTGGAGATCGTCCTGCCTCTGCTTCCTGAGTGTTGGGATTAAAGGTGTGTGCACCACTATGCCCAGCTGCTGACTTGTATCTCTGAAACATAATCTCAAAGCTTCATTTTTGTTTGAGTATCAAACCACATCCAAATACAAAGTTCAAACACTACTGGTGTCTGTGCTGCGTCGTTTACATTTACTTCACACCAACCACAGAGGATGATGTGCCTAGGAGTGACAAATTCAAACACAGACACAAACCTGGACGAGAAGGGGATTGCCAAATCTCAGGGCACTCTCCAAATTCTTCCGGAAGGCATCATCTAAGAAGCTAGTCCTTGTAATCTTCCGGTCCTTGTATTCATTCATGATGAATTCTGTGGCCTGTCCGGAGGGGTCAATGATCAGTGGGTACCTGAGGGTAAAGTGACATGTGATTAGGTGAACGTTCCATCAGGAAAGGCAGTCTCCTGATAGGAAGAAACTGCCACTCCACACAGGCAACCTCTACACACTGCCAGGTTCCTAAACAGATGTGACTTAAATCAGGTTATCTCCCGGAAAAACTGTGGTAAGCAGAATTCACTAGCAATGGATGTGAAAATGAGCGCTGACCTCTTAGCACTGCCTCCCCACAACCACTTTTCCTTCAAACACGCTGTGTGAACACAGTTAGACAGGACACCATACCAATCTCTAGGAAAGCACATACCTATTGAATCGCTTCAGCATGATGGCATTTTCTGTGCACAGGTCATCGGCAGGTAGGGAGCTGGCTTGCCAGCGGAGGCGCTCGTCGGCATTGGACAGGTACTCCGTCCTTGCAATGTCTGTGCGGAACTGAAAGGGGGAGGCTGGTTATCTCTCCTGTGACTGTGGGCCACAGAGACTGTCAGAGCATGCCAGCGCCGGTGGGCTCACAGGCTGACTCATCTCTTTGAGTGGCTGTTACCTGGATGTTGGCTTGCTGTAAGTGATGAGACCAGGTGGTGAACAGGTTCTGGCGCATCTGCTGGTCAAAGTAACCTGCGTAGGCAATGAAGGCTGCTGACAGGAGGCAGTCCCCAGCAATGGTAGACATCTGGTTTTTGAAAGTTTCACTTGTCTTTTCCCAGCGTTCCCTTTCAGCAGATAAACTCTTTAGAAGTGCAGTGCTCCGGTTAACCTAAGGGAGGAAAACACCAATCCAATGATTAGGACCACACTGAATACTACAAAGGAATTCATGGCTGGGTGACTAAGACGCCACCAAGCCTGATAACTTGAGTCCCATCTCTGAGATCTACACAGTGGGAGGAGAGGACCAACTTCACAGAAGTGTCCCCTGGTTTCCACACATGTGGCACAGCTCGCACATACTTGACCCCTAAATTAATGAGAAAACAAAAGTATCTATGTTGGGTGCAGGGCCTGGGGAGGACTAAAAGCACTCAGACTGTCCAGAGCCCTGCCTGGAGAGGTGAGACTGTGTTACAGACACTAAACGGCACAGGTGCTGGGATCTCTTTATCTTTAGAGCCCAAGCCAAGGGCAGAGGGTTAACTTGCAGCCTTGAGAGATCTGCCCACTCTGGGATTTGCCTGAGGTGAGGACAGCTGGGTGCAGCCAGAAGGGAAGACAGGCTGGCAAGTGAGGAGGAAGTGAGTGCCAGTGAATGCACGTAGTGCAAACACACACACACACACACACACACACACACACACACACACACACACACACACACACACACCCCACTGCCGCAACAAGACCAATGATGCACGAGTCAATCAACACTGTCAATCTTGGCTTCCCCTAGGGAAGCCATGAGGACTTCAGGTAACTATGGGGTGGCAGGAAGGCTTACTTTCGCTTCGACAGCTGCCAGGTCTGCCTTGATGGCTTGGGCCTCTGAGATGAGGACAGCATACTCCTCCTTGTAGCGGGCAATGCTGGCTTCCAGATCCCGGATCATCTGCTCCACCTCATTGGCTTTCTGCTGGTTATCCTTAGCATCGTCTTCCAGCTTCTGCAGCTCATTCCTCAGGGGCTCCACTCGCTTTAACATATCTGCATAATTGAGCTGAGAAGGGCAAAGCACAGGGTGCGATGCTAAGTGCCAGGAGCAGTGAGGATGGCAGGAATGTCCGTTCCTTCGGGCAGTCAAGTAAAAATAAGCCAGGACGGTGGCTCGACCTGAGATCCTAGCGTGCAGGAGGCTGACGTGGCCTGGGTTATAAAGCTGACTCTCTCCAAGCCCTCTCAGAGGTAGAGGAATGGCTCAGCAGTTAAGAGCAAGGCGAGGTGTTTCCAAGCACTCATTTCAGGGAGTTCCCAACTTCCCGTACCCCCAGCTTCAGGAAATCTGAGCCCTTTTCCGGACTCCTCAGCCACCTGCGCTCAGTGTGCACATACCCACCACAGACACGTTAAGAAAAACAATGAAAATGAACCCTAAAAACAAAAAGTACAAACTGAATTAAACCCGAACCGTATGGCTAGCTAGAGGGGGAGCAGGTCATGGTGCCTATCACACAAGCCTACAGGCCAGAGCTGGGTTCTCAGAACTATGTAAAGGTAGAGTGGACTCCACCAGCTGTCCTGACTCCCACACGCCCACTGTGGGACGCACAGCCCATGTATCACCACCTCCCTCCCCAACGTGAGAACTGGCTTTCTGGACTCTTCTTGGGCTACCAGCTCACTTCCATTCTTGGGATGCGTTTTCCTTCTGATAAGCTGGCTATGTCCAGCCCACATCTGACTTAACCACCAGGACTTTCATCTTTCCCTCCTGGCAGCCACAGACATCTCACCTAATCTCTACAATGTTTCCTTTAAACTTGTAATAATCCCAGCACTTGGGAGGGAACAGACAGGGGTGCTACATGAGGAAACCCCATTTTAAAAAATGGAAAAAAAAATTGGTCTTGAACTTTGAAGACAAACAATAAGAGAAAACAAACAAACAAACAAACAAACAAACAACAGAAAACCACCACAGCAACAACACTGAGCAAATGGAAACCAAATGACAGGAGAGTCTGTCCCTCCCCACCTGCAGCGCCGGCTCAGGGACCTACCTGTGCAATCGCCCACTTCACCATAGGACCGCAAGCCAGGGAAGCCCGGTTGACGATTTCATAGTTATAACTGGGGTTGGACATGTAGTTTTTCTTCATCTTCTCTCTTATGGCATCACTAAGAGAAGAAATGATTTCTAAGCATGCACAGAATAAAAGCGTGTTTTCATGCAAATATAAGGGCTAGCACATATGATGCTGCTAGCTGCACCCTGGTTCTTGGGGGAAGCTGACAGGGCTGGCAGTGCCCTCCTCACTATAGCAACTCCAGCCAGTTCTGGTGCAAGAGATGGAAGAGCCGTGCTCCGCTGTGGCAGGCACTCACAGCTCAGAGGGATGAAGCTGGCTGCTGGCAGAGGTGACATCAAAACCGTACGCAGAGAAGAATGCTAGCTCTCGCTCAGGCATTCTCTAAAGGCACCTGTGGGATGGGTGTGACCCACATTCCCTTCTGGTAGATGACATGCCAGAGTACAGCAAGCAGAGTCTCTGGAAAATGCCACTGCCCCAGAAAACGGGAAGCCTCCCAGATGTGATCAAACCTCCCCCACGTCTACAGCGATGGCCGCACCTGATCTCCTCGGCTGAGAAGTTGACGATGGTGGGGATGAAGTTCTCCCTCATGATGACAGAGCGGATCTGCTTCCAGTCCGTGGTGCTCTCGCCAAGCAGCAGGCAGATGGACTCCAGAGCCAGCTTCACCGCGGCAGGAGGGTTGGCCATGGACCTCACCTCCACCAGGTGCTGCTTCTTGATGGACTTCACAGCTGCTCAGCAGGTGTGGGGAGGGGAAGGTGGGGGAGACAGACAGCATCCAAATGAGGACCAACCATCACTACCAAGGGCTCCCACTCCGCTCAGAGAGAGGCTGGAGAAGGGTCAAGTCTCCCTCGGACCCTCAAGCAGCACCTTCACCTCACTCAGCCTAAAGGCATCAAGTGTCCCTTGGAACACAGGGTACAGCCTCAGGAATTACGTTTCCAACTAGCTACAGGCACTTTCTCAGGCTTTTTTTATTTTTATTTTTAGTCTTTTTGAGACAAGCTCTTCCCTATGTCGCCCTGGCTGTCCTGGAACTCACTCTGTAGACCAGGCTAGCCTCCTGAGTGCTGGGATTAAAGGCCGAGCCAGCACACCAGGCTACTTTCTCTCTCTTTAATATATATAGGAGAGAAAAACCTTTCAGAGAAGATGACTTGCTCTCCTAGAAGATAAAACCTCCATTTTTGCTTTCTGAGGCAGATAGCAACCCCAAGCCACAGTCAGGCTGAGGCCTGCGCAAGCCTCACTAACCTGCTACAATCTACAGCTGTTCTAAAGAGGCCAATACCTTTAAAACCTGAAATGCAGTCTTTTAGCCTCAAGTTGTTAGTAAAATACTTTTAATTACTCAACAGAAAACATATCCTTCATACCTGTCTCTGCATGGAAAACCACCACCAACATGGGCCTGTGCTACGGCACCTCTGTAGGCCTTTTAAGACCAGAGGAAGAATGACTAGTGACCAAGTTAGTCACCACTGGCCATGGCCAGTACACTCAAATCACGATGAGACAGTGACACTTCCTCAAGAAGTCAGGAAGGACCAAACAAAGTGTTGAGAATGTACAGTACCAGACTATAACCCCAGCACCCGGGGACTGAGGAAGGAGGACCCCAAGTTCAAGGCCAGCTTACTCCAGGGGGAAAAACCCACCACCAAAAAGCCCTACAACCCAAAGCAGCAGCATGAACACTTGTTTCCAGTGCTGAGGATGACACCCAGGGCCTCTGGGCAGCTGGGCGAGTGAGCTACCCCTAAACATCACAGCCCATTTTTATTTTATTTTATTTTTTTAAAGATTTATTTATTTATTATATGTAAGACACTTTTTCTTCTCGCTCCGGCCCCACTCGCTGTAGCTGTCTTCAGACACCCAGCAGAGGGCATCAGATCTCATTATGGATGGTTGTGAGCCACCATGTGGTTGCTGGGATTTGAACTCAGGACCTTCGGAAGAGCAGTCAATGCTCTTAACTGCCAAGCCATCTCTCCTCCAGCCCCTTTATTTTTTTAAAAAAATTATTTGTAGACAAGGTCTTATTAATGTAGACTAGGCTGGCCTAAAAACTCGGAGAACTGCCTGCCTGTGTCATTTGAGTGCTGGGATTAAAGGTATGCAGCAGTGTGGATTTTGCCTGCAAGTATGTATGTGCACCATGTGTTTGCAGTGCCTGAGAGGAGACTGGAACCAGTGCAACTCGAGTCACAGGCAGTTAAGAGCTGCCAAGTGGTGCTGGGAACTGAACCTGGGTCCTCTGCAAAAGTGACCAGAGTTCTTCACTGCTGAGCCATCTTTCCAGCCCCCATTTTTTTTACCTTTTTTTTTGGAGAGTGGGTCTCAATATTTTCCTGCCTTGGCTTCCCTAGTACTTGTGATCACAAGCTTGTGGCACGAGGCTCATCAAGACATATTTTTGCTAGTTTTCTCTTAAGAGAAGGGCTTTATTACAGTGAATTCAGATAGTGTCATGTGAGCTCTATGAGGAGACAGGTTGAAGTGCTTAAAAAAGGTTCAGATGGGGGCTGGAGAGATGGCTTGGTGGTTAAGAGCACTGACTGCTCTTCCAGAGATCATGAGTTCAAATCCCAGCAACCACATGGTGGCTCACAACCATCTGTAATGATATCTGATGCACTCTTCTGGTGTGTCTGAAGACAGCTACAGTGTACTTACATATAATAAATAAATAAATCTTAAAAAAAAAAAAAAAAAAAGGTCAGATGTTTGCTTTCAACACTTCCAGAAATGTGGACCCCAGGGCCTCACAGGAAGCCCAAGCACAATCCTTCAGTGTCTTCAGTGAAGCTGAGTGCAAGCGGACAGCAGTTACATACCGTTCTGGGCCTCGATGACAGCAGGCTCCACTTTATCAAGATCCTCCTTGACACTCATCTGCTTGTCTGCGATCACTTCCTGCTGTTTGTGCAGCTGCTCCTGAATTTCCTGGCTCATGACCTACAAAGCAAGGATGGCTTAGGAGTTTGTGGCTAAAGCGCTGGTGAGCTTGCTAAGTGAACCTCAAACACTCTTTGCATCTGCCGACACACACAGCTGCTGACCCAATAAACTTTAGTTTCCACTCAAGTCTCCTACTGGCACTAGAGACTGCACATGCCAGTCCAGCAGGCTATGGTTCCCAGGAAGAGAGGGACGCACCTTTTTCTTCTCAGCCTCTTGCTGGTCTTTCACCATTTTCTTCAGCTTGTCATTGGCGGCTGCATTCTTGACCTCTAGCTCTTGGCTCTTGATCCTCAGGTCACGGCGCAGTTCTTCCACCTAAGGAACAAACCCACACTCAGTCATGCAGCACGTCCTCTGTGGGTCCCGCGGGTGGGGCTGGGGCCCCTGCTCTACCTGGTCCACGGTTTCTTTGATCTTTCGGAGCCCAACATTCAGGTGCATCTGCTGCTCCTCCAGCTCACTGCGCTTCTCGTGGAAGAGGTTGGCGTAGTGGTTGATGAAGTCCAGGTAGTGCCGGGGCGTGACGGCCATCGTCCTGCCGCCTCGCTTCGCCAAGCGTGCATTAGCCTTTCAGAGAACAAAGCTCAGCTCTACCCTGCTGGACTGCAGTGACACTGGAGTGGGCCTGGCCCTCGCGAGTCACAACACTCACGCCAGCCAGCCTCAGCTCACAGAAGACTTATGTCCTTAAATCCTGCTGAGTGCGCCCATCCTGGAGGCAGTTCTTTTGCTGTGTTTTTGAGGTAGGGTTCCCTGCAGCCCCGCCTCACTGGTAGGGCTGACCTCTAACTGTGTGGCCAGGACTGAGCCTAGACCCCTCCTAGTCCTCCTGCCTCCACCTCCCAAGCGCTGGGGTCTCAGGTGTGGGCCGCCATACTTGGCTTCAGATCTTTCTTGTTTTTTGTTTTTTTTTTGTTTTTCGAGACAGGGTTTCTCTGTATAGCCCTGGCTGTCCTGGAACTCACTCTGTAGACTAGGCTGGTCTCGAACTCAGAAATCCACCTGCCTCTGCCTCCCAAGTGCTGGGATTAAAGGCATGTGCCACCACTGCCTGGCTTGGCTTCAGATCTTACATGAAAAGTTCCACAAACAATTGATTTACTTTGTCAATATTGGCCATGCTTGTTTTCTGTTTGTTTGAGATAGGGTCTTACTATGTAACATAGGATGGACACACATTCTACTGTTTTGTTGTTGTTTGTTTGTTTTAATTTGAAGAATGTGAATGGGTGTTTTGCCTACATGTGTGTCTGGGGACCATGTGCATGCCAGGTACCCAAGAAGGCCAGAAGGGGGTGTTGGATCCCATTTGCAGTTGCAGAGTTGTGAGCTGCTGTATGAGTGCTGGGACTAGAACCCATGTCCTCTTGAAGAGCAGCCAGTGCTCTTTCTTAAACGCTAAGCCATCTTGAGTCCTAACTGTTTAGTGTCTCAAGTGAGTGTTGGGACTGTAAGCATGTTCACCAAAGGTAAAGTCTAGACTCTGTTTGCTCATTTTCAACAGACACAAAAACTAAGAACATGGTTTTTCCCAAGTCAGGGTTTCTCTGTGTAGCCCTGGCTATCCTAGAACTTGCTCTGTAGGCCAGACTAGCCTTGAATTCAGATCTACTTGACTCTGCCTCCCAAGTGCTGGGATTAAAGGCATGAGCCACACACTCAGCATTAAGAACTTGTTTTTTTGGTGATAGACAGCTTAGGTTATTGCCTGGAAAGGAGAAATCAGAAACAGGGCAACTGGGACGGCTGTGGGAACACTGGGTGATAGGTTATGTACAGCTCTGAGTGGGTTTCAGAAAGCTTTCTCCACAGATGGGAGACTCCCTGAAGTGAGGGCTGACCAGGAAGGCAAGGAGGCCTAGCCTGCTACTACCCTTCTTTATGCAGGGTGAGATCCACTGCAAACAGCCACTCCCGTGTTTCTACATGGGATACAGGGGCTCTGTACTCCATCAGCAGTGCTGATGCCAGAGCCTGAAGAGCTTTTGCCCACACAGCCATTAATTTAATTGTATTATTATGTGCCATGGTTTGTGTGAGAAGGTCAGAGGACAACTTTCAGGAGCCAGGTTCTCTCCTGCCACCTTTACCCACTGAACCATCTCACCGGTCCCATCTGACCAGTTAAAGAGACAGAGTGCCTCCTGCTCTAGAGGGAACAAGCCTGGGTGGAGAAGGCAGTGTGAAGGGAAGAAAAGACTGCTGACAAGGACATGAAGAGGAGGTGCGGAAGAGTCTCCGCTTTGCTGTGATAGTACAGGGTCAGGATGGGAAGCTCCCAAAGGTCTAATCCTAAGTCTACGCAGCGTTGCCCTCTGTGTTGCTCCCCAAATTGCACACACCTGGTGAAGAGTCTGATGAACAAACACACAGCTGTTCACAATGGCTTCCCGGTGTGTTGGGGGCTGTGGCAGTTTGTCATACACAACTGGCATGTAGTCAGGCACTATATAGTTTGGCTTCTCCAGATCCATTTTACTGGTGAATTCTTTGCCAACTTGGTACAGTGCTTCAGTGGACCAGTCGCCAAACCAGTTCAGCACACACCTGAAAAAGATGCCCACATCTCAACCAAAGCTCCTAACAGTGGGTGGCGCTTGGATAGAGGTCCAGTGCTCAGACCTGGAGCCAGCAAAGGCAGCATTACCTGTTGAAAAGGGCTGGTGAAGTGGCCGCCCTGTCCTTGAGGCCCTCTGAGGATGGGTTCATGGTGAACACCACGTGCAGGTTGCGGATCACCTGGCTCGTGAACCACTTGTAGAGCTCCTCGTGTGAGTCCAGCATGAGACCTTCCTTCTGGGCCCCCTCTTTGCACTGGGTCATCAGCGTGGCATACTCGTCCCCTTCAAAGAGCCCGGGAACCTGGGGGTGGAACAGCCTCCCTGTGGCTTCCTCACCTGGGACGAGGTGCCATGCGACACGTCACAACACACCCAGTTCCCTTACCTCGCCGTTGGCCAGAAGGGTATTCATCCGTTCCAGGAATCCAGAGTCTAAGACATTGGACTCATCCATTATGAAAGCTATCTTCTCATTTTTACAGCCAGAGCGTCTCAGCACTGCCCTAAGATCTTCATCGAAGTCTTCCCCAGTGTACTTCCTGTGGACCTACAGAGCCAGCCACGGGTTACAGCCTTTCTCATTCGCCAGCTGCATGCAGAATCAAGACCCCCATCTCTGGGACTAAGAGGCCACCCAACAGACTCACCTTAATCTGGTATACACTCAAGCCATTCATCCAGGCGACAAAACGAGACAGGGTGGTTTTTCCAGCTCCACTAACACCAATCAGAAGCAAATGACCTTGAGGTTGTCGGAATATTCTGAAACATTATTAGAGGTGAGAGATTTCAGACCTGTATGCCTCACTTCCCATTTGCACTCATGTGCACGGCTCTTCTAGGATGGTGTTTACAACACGTCACCACGTCTTAACTTGAATTTGTATATCAAAGCATTTGGTGAGCGGTTGCTGCATGCCATGTCTAGTGGACAAGGACCAGGAGGACACAGCCCTGCCCTCTAGATGCCAGTGACAGGAGAGAGGTGAACCCAGTTCTAGCTGGAGGTTGAAGGATGCTAACTGGTGGTGGCAAGCCTACAGAGGTAGGGGAGGACTCCAGGTAGAGGTAGGGAGGACTCCAGGTAGAGGTAGGGGGGACTCCAGGTAGAGGTAGGGAGGACTCCAGGCAGAGGTAGGGAGGACTCCAGGTAGAGGTGGGGGGGACTCCAGGTAGAGATAGGGAAGACTCCAGGCAGAGGTAGGGAGGACTCCAGGCAGAGGTGGGGGGGACTCCAGGTAGAGATAGGGAGGACTCCAGGTAGA
>CM052705.1:110900102-110976732 GCA_028551405.1 Uromys caudimaculatus | reverse complement strand
GGACTCCAGGTAGAGGTAGGGAGGACTCCAGGCAGAGGTAGGGAGGACTCCAGGTAGAGATAGGGAGGACTCCAGGTAGGGGTAGGGAGGACTCCAGGCAGAGGTAGGGAGGACTCCAGGTAGAGGTGGGGGGGACTCCAGGTAGAGGTGGGGAGGACTCCAGGCAGAGGTAGGGAGGACTCCAGGTAGAGGTAGGGAGGACTCCAGGTAGAGGTAGGGAGGACTCCAGGTAGAGATAGGGGGGACTCCAGGTAGAGGTAGGGGGGACTCCAGGTAGAGGTAGGGGAGACTCCAGGTCCAGGACAGTGAGGTTGGACTGAGAGGCAAGGGAAAGGGGCTCAGCAGCAAGGCTGAGGCGGAGGTGCAGAGAAGACAGCACACGGTCACTGTGAACCTGCACACGCCCAAGAGAACACGGCCGTAATCACAAAAGCCCACCTGTCGATCCTGAGCACATGGTCCAGGACTTCATTGAACAAGACCAAGGGAACGTCAAGTTCTTCTTCATAGAAGACCTTCAGCCTAGCCTTGACATAATCCCTTAGCTCTTCTTGGTCAACTGGGATATAATCCTATTGGAGGCAAAAAAAGGCAGTGCACACATTAATCAGAAGAGGTCACTGAGCTGTTAGACATGTGACTTTCTGACACTGAAGAACTGCTGTGAAGCAAGCACAGCAAGAGGACAGCAGTCAGACACTTCAGTGCGCCCACATGCTCAGACCCTTCTGTAGACCTCACTATGGAAAGCACTCACCAAGGTGGGTGGTGGTGGTGCTCACCTTTCCATTGGGAGGCTGAAGCAGGTGGATCTTGTGAGTTTGAAAGCAGCCTGATCTACAGAGGGAGTTCTAGGACAGCCAGGGCTGCCCAGACAAGCCCCAGCTTGAGAAAAAACAAAAAACCAAAAAAGCACACACCACACTGGGCAGCTCATCCAAACTCAGACTCAGCGTGCTCCCATCAAAAGCTCAAAGATGGCCTAGGGCGCTTTTAGGGGAAGCTGAGAAGTCAATTCTAAGTTGCATTTGAATTGTAGATATTCATGAAAAAGAACCAGGCATTTGAGCCTGTACTACTATAATCAGGACAGTTAGCAGAGAACAGTCAGCAGAGGATAAGAGCTGGAAGGCACGTCCATGAGCACAGGAGCCTAGTAGGACAGTGACCCTTCTGCATACAAGATTACTTTACACAGGACACGTGTGCAAACAGCCCACAGCTCACACCACAGAGCCTAGCAGGACAGTGACCCTGCAGCATACAAGATTACACAGGACACGTGTGCAAACAGCCCACAGCTCACACCACACCTACAACTAGTTAGAGGTAGTGAAATTGGTAAGAACAAGTGTTCTTCAGAGACCCTGTAAATCAGCGGTTCTTAACCTATGGGTGTTGACCCCCCACTTTGGGGGGCACCAAATGACTCTTTCACAGGGTCACCTAAGATCTTCCTGCATATTAGATATTTACACTGATTCATAAGCAAAATCCCAGTTATGAACTAGCAACGAAGATAATGCTGTGGTTGGGGACCACTAAAACCAGGACCACATTAAAGGGTTTCAGCATTAGAGAGGCTGAAGACCACCGCTGTAAAAGTACAGAGAAACAACACTGGGGTCCTGAATGATAAACACAGGCTACAGTATGGGATACAGGAAGCGACACTGCGCCCACTCTGCCGTCTCTGCAGTCAGCCTTCCCCTGCTGTGTGCCTTCTTTTTGGGGACGGGGACTCATGCCGCTGCCTCCTAAGCAGCTGGACCACAGATGTGTGTTCAGGACTTCTGTTCTGGGTACGGACTCAGGGTGGGATGCATTCGCCAAGCACTCCACCACTGGGCTACGAGCCCCGTCCAGCTTATGCCTCTCTTCAAACCCAATGCACAGCTCACCTGTCAGACCTCCCAGACTCAGATCCCCTCTGTCCTTTCTTTGCTATGGCCTCCCACAGGACGTGTGGACTCACCTGGTGGCAGTAGTGATCTGTGCATGAAATATGCATCAGGAGTAACTGGGAAATGCCCTTCTCTTTTTAAAGGAGAAGGACAACTCAAGCTATGCGCATGTCAGTAAGAAGCTTTCACACAATCACTCACAACCACCCCATCTTCAGTGTGCTGGGGACGGAAGCCCATGTGATGCTCTGCTGTGGGTCATCACAGAGTGAGAGCATCTGGGCCAGTGAGGTGCCTCCAGGGGCTCAGTGCCTCTGCTGAAAGCACAGCCCCAGACATGCAGGACAGGGGCGTAGCTGTAGACTAGAGGAGAACTCTGAGCATGAAGGCAGGAGACGGGAGAGCAGCTCAAGGACAGCGCCTGTTACCTTTGACAGCCAGTTGCTGTATAGGATAGGCCGGCTCATGGCTTTCTCTTTGTCTATGTTAGGGAAGTGCTTCAGAGCAACCATGTCGATGTTTTCGTCAGTCCAGCGCCGCTCCTCATCCTCCACAAGCCTTTGTAAGGAGAGCAGCACAAGCGTCAGAGTCATCAAGACCTCGGGACAGCCGCAACATGGCAGGGGTGGGGACAGAGGCTTAAGCAGTCTGACATTTTGATGCTAAGTGCAGGACCCTGGACCTGACATCACACATGACTGATTAAAAAAAAAAATTTATTTTTTTATTTATATGTATGCGAGTACACTGTCACTGTCTTCAGACACACCAGAAGAGGGCACTGCATCCCATTACAGATGGGTGTGAGTCACCATGTGGTTGTTGGGAATTGAACTCAGGACCTCTGGAAGGGCAGTCAGTGCTCTTAACCACTGAGCCATCTCTCCAGCCCCCACACATATCTGATTTAAGGGACCAAAATGATAAATTTGGTTCCTTTTTACAATCTCTACTATGTTGCCCATGCTCACCTTAAACTACCAGACTCAATTGATTCCCACAGCCTCGTGCAGGGCTGACACGTCAACTACGAACCATCAAGCCCAGCTCGAATCTGTTTTTCATACTTGATAATAAGAACAATGTGCCATCTACACACAGGAGCCTGCAGAGTGCCGTGAAGGGTCTACTGCAAAATCAACAGACCTGACAAGAGATACTATCCAAAGTGTGGGGGACTTTGTGTAGCAGAGATGTAGCTTGCTATGCACACTTGGGGTTGTGTGTGTGCGCATGTGCGAACACACATTTCTAGGCAGCCTCAGTCTATAGCCAGTCTTACCTTGAACTCAACCCTGCCCCATTTTCCATGCTAGTATTTATAGGTTAAGTATGATCACCCTAGGCTTCCAAAACAGAGGTTATATGCACAATTACTTCTGGTTTTAGTCTAAATAAAATGTTCTCTGTGGTACCCTGTAATAATTATAATTTTGTTGTCAACAACAAAGAAAACGGCTCACATAACGACAATGGCCCTTTCCAAAACAGCAGCTAATAAAATGCAGGCTGCACATGTGTGTCCCTCACTCTGTCTATTTTGATTTTTAAAGACAGAGTCCCATGCAGCCAGGCTGGTTTCCAACTCACTGTATAGCCAAGGATCCTCCTGTGTGGTGGGACAGATGACGGGCCTGTGCCAGCTCTGCATGGCTCACCCTCATCTTCCAAGCCTCCCCGCAGGCCCCGCTTAGAACATCTTCCTGACACTCAATTTGGTAGAAACTACGAAGTGGCCCTGTGTCTGAGGATTGCACTCAAAGACTCTCATATACAGATAAGAAAAGCTGCAAGTAAACTGAGCGTGGCAGCACATACTTTTAATCTGAACACTCAGGAGGCAGAGACAGGAGAATCTCTGCGAGTTCAAGGCCAGCCTGGTCTACATACTGAGTTTCAATAGCCAGAGCTACATACTGGACCCTGCCGCAAAACAAACAAAAAAGTACTGCTGTTTAGAAATCTAATCTCATAAACATAAATCAATCTAAAATACAACTAAAGATTGTTATATTAGCTAAAATACTTCAGATTAAAAACATAAAAAGGAGTGGCACACTGCGGACTATTGGAAGTTCATCCTGCCAGAGGGCCATGCTGTGTAAAGCCCCCATCAGCACCTGTGGCCGTGTGGCGTGTTGGTATCAGTTTAAAAAGGTCCACGAAATGCCTCTTCCAGTCACACAGCAGCAGCAAACACTGAGGAATCCCATGAAAACAAGAACTGTACAAGAACTGGTGGTGGCTGTAATCCACATCAAAATATGCCAGGCTGCCTCCACTCTGTCCACTGGCCCGATTCCTGCACGGGTGGGCCAGCCTTGCACAGATGCTGACAGGACCCCAGAATGCAAAGACAGAAGAGTGTAATCAGAGGATTCTTGGCTTTCCTTACCTGTCTTGGAAGAGACGGAGGGCTTCATGTGCCCAAATGCGAATGAGACCTTCAACAGGCAGTGTCTCCAGGGGTCTCAGTGCTTCAAAGATTCCTCTTACCCACCGAGTCATCTCACGGGGTGAATAGATATAGTGTGGCTGTGTGTCCTGAGTAAATCTCTCCTGGAGGAAAAATGGAAGCTTATGTAAATGTCTGATAATGTGAAAAGAGGCTAAAAGGTAAAATGCCATAAACATTTCTGTTGTAAAGAGGCCTAAAGTATTCCAGAATGAACTAGTAAGCAGTGTTAAGGTTGAAACAGCTAGGCTAGAGCACTTGTCCAGGGTGTCAGAGGCCCTGGGCTCCATCCTACAGGTTGATAAAAGGAAGAAAGTCCCATAAAGATAGAGGACAAAGGCAGCCTTCCCCTCCAACAAACCCCAACAAAGCATCATGTCACAAAGCGAGATTACATCCAACATTCTCACTTTCCATTGAAACAAGCATCTAGGGTCAGGTGCGGTGCACACCTTTGGTCCTGTCCTGTGGGAGGCAGAGTTCAGTGTCACCCTTTGCTAAGTAATGAGTTCCAAGTCTCTGAGTTCGAGGCCAGCCTGCTCTATAGAGTGAGACCCAGGAGAGCCAAGGCTACACATGAAAGCCTGTCTTGAAAATCAAATCATAAAAGAAAAAAACAAAATAGCCAGGCATACACATTTAATCCCAACACTCAGAAGGCATTAACTTGTGTGTGCTGGAGATCCATCAGAGGGCAGCTTGAATGCACTGATCAGAGGGGTTCACCCCACTGATCATGTGGGTTTCTGGGGTCATCAGGCCTGGTGGCAATCATCAGCTGAATCATTTCACTACCACTCCTAACATGATCTTTTAATGTCCAAAGAATATCAAATGATGGGCTTGCAATCCTCCTGCCTCAACCTCCTAGGCATCTGAGATGACAAGCCTGTGCCACCAGACCTATTGGATCCCAGTTGTTCAACAAGTTTTTTTTTCCCCCTGCAAAGGAGAGTAGTTCTAAAGAGCAGAGATGTCAAGTACCTGTGACATGGTATAGAACTCCACCATGGCAGCAGTGAGGGGCTCTGCATAGGTGCGGAGGGAGGGAATGAGCCTCAGCATGGCGCGGTTGAAGGTGCCATAGATTTGTGTCAGAGAGGCTGGTCCTGGGTAATCCACATATACAACAGGCACGTGGCGCAAGAACCTGCATTGTGACAGCAGAGCTTAGCACCTCACCATGGACTCAGCCACCATCCCCAAATCCACCCAACAGGACTGTCACAGCTAAGCCCCCCACACTGCTGGGGTTGGTTCTGCCCTAAGCATGGGAGGCACACACTGGAATAACCAAGCAGAGAATTCAGGTTCATTCTGGCCACACTCTGGCCTTGAAGATCTGTGTGACTAGTTCATTATTCCCATCAAGTCAGTGTCCCCCTCTTTCCTGTTCCTTTTTCTTTTTCCTAGTTATTTTTTGTGGTATCGTAGGGACTGAACACAGCACCCACCTGCAGCATGTCAGGCCCCGGAGCACCGCCCTTGGCTTAACGCTTTGCTTTTTTTAACATTTTGAGACGGTTTTACTCTTGAGCTCAGATGGCCTAGCCTCTAAAGGCTGGGATTAGAGCAGCCTATTACCACCTTGCCCAACTGTTAATGATTTTATTTTTAACATATTTTCTTGGTTACAGTACAGGACAATTAGCCCAATGTTTCAATTAATTAGTGGAGTCAAATATACATGAACGTGTCCCCCATCCATCTGCCCCCCCAACATACACACATTGCACTGTGCTTGTGGGAGTCAGAAAACAACTTGCATATGTTGGTTCTCTCTTTCTACCCTTTGAGTCTTGGGGGTTGAATTCAGGTTGTCAGGTTTGGCAGGAATCTCCTTTACTCACCGACACACCTGGCTAGTCCATCTTCTATATTTTTGTTACCTTTGCAATTCAATCAGATCGCTGCTGTGCTGTGTTCACAGCAGTCCTAGACACCGTGTGTGTGTATGTGTGTGTGTGTGTGTGTGTGTGTGTGATATGCACACACACACATGTGACACAGTGGGCAGAAGGCCATGGAGCTGCTTACCTGTGTGAGAGGGGCTTTCTCCCAGGGTCAGTGGGTGGATTGCAAGCCCCAACAAACTGGATTCTCTCTAGCTTCACCCATGTTTGGTCTGAGGTACGATAGAAGCCCCCGTGCTCCACCATCTGAAGGAAAAGAGCACGTAACGGTTAGCAAGATGTGGATGGCCAACAGGATGGGGAGAAGAGGCCCTGGCACACACACCTGTCTGATGAAGGAGATGACTCTCTGGGTACCATACTTATCCATATCTGGCAAGTTGATTTCATCACAGAACAAGACCAGCCACTTTCCGAGCTGAACAGGGGCCAAGACAACGCCGTTAGGTGTGCGCCTGTATTCGCAGTAGTGGTCAAATGTCTTCAGCAACAGCTCTGGTGTGGTGGCACTTGAGAAGTTTAGGCCCACAACCTTCGGTAAGTA
Source organism: Uromys caudimaculatus (assembly GCA_028551405.1). NCBI lineage: Eukaryota > Metazoa > Chordata > Mammalia > Rodentia > Muridae > Uromys > Uromys caudimaculatus. The sequence goes on along the minus strand of CM052705.1, from coordinate 110,969,916 downwards.
GACACGACATGAACTTTACTGTTCAAGCCCACATTTTACCCCAAAAGCTTGTTTATACTATCTCCTGGTCTTACCTCCATATCAGGCAGGGCCCGGAGGGCACTGAAGAGTGTCATGGTCTTGCCAGACCCAGGAGGGCCGCACAAGACCAGGGGTTTGTGTTCAGCCAGCCAAGTGTACAAGAGAGCTTCATGGCGGACTGTATCCAGGGTTGGCACGACGACATCTGGGGCTGCTACCTTGTGTGTCTCCACTTCAATCTGAGGCACCTTGGCCTGCCATGGTGACCACTCTCCACTGATGGACACCTACATACGAGATGGGGGTAAATGACGCCATGGCCATTGTGCCTCCTATCTTCTAGGACTACCTAGTTCAAACACAGTTTAAATCTCCAAAATAAGGACAGGGCAAGTTCATCCACACTTCCTGCTGTCTTGGAAAACTAGGCACTATAAGATAACGCCAAGTTCAGGACAGGCTGCTGCTCTAGGACAAAGCGCATTCAGGTGGGAACCAGAAGAAAGGCTGTGTCCTGCCCGCCCGCCATGCTTACTTCGTAGTCAATGATAGGTATGTTGGGTGCAGTGGGCAGTGGCACAGTGGTGATCCTTCTGATGTACTCGCCCAGCTCTGCCCTCATCTTCAGCCGGCTGTCTCCAGATAAGGACCAGAGGATGGCGTAAACCAGGTAACGCTATGGAAAAATTAGATTGAATTTTTATGAAATCTGAACCAAATGAAAGACCCGCAGAGTTAGGTCTGAAGCCTCCTTGGGCAGTGGAAACCCTCTGTAACTCTCTTAGCCCCTGCCGCCCCAGGAAAGCTTGACCCTTACCCAGGAAACAACATACGCAAAGTGACACAATGTTTTGGAGTTTCTCAGGCCCCACGCTGCCAGGACCACCCCTGACCTGAATGTAGCGTTCCAGCTGCTCAATCTGCATGGGGAAATCGGGATGGTTGGCATTGTACTGTGCCACGTTGCGGCAGGCCTGGTGCAGCATGGAGAAGAGTGAGCCCAGGCAGCGCAGGCGTGTCAGGTCCATGATGTGCTCCAGCTTGAAGGCATGCTCCAGGGCCTTGGTGACCAGGCCGTTGGACGTGAAGTATGGCTGCATGATCGTCGCTGCATCTCTTTGAATCTAAAAGAACAAAAATGACAACAACCATTTCAAAAATACCACAGGCAGACAGCATTGGGGAGGCTGAGGCAGGAGGATAGTGAATTCCAGGCTAGCCTGAGCTACATAGTGAGACCCTGTCTTAAAAAAAAAATGGTGAGGGGTCTCTATCTATCCTAACTTAAGTCTGTGGGAGGGTCATGTGACCTTGAAATAAATAAGTTTCGGGTAACGATCTAACAGCCAAGCCTTAGTCCTCATTTCTTCACCTTAATGGCCCTCAGGGACACTATATTTCACAGGGACATAGACAAGGGCAGTCATTCATGAATTATAAATAAAAATAAAGTAAATGAAAATGCACTTTACATTTTAAAATTATCATGTATGATGTGTGTGTGTGTGTGTGTGTGTGTGTGTGTGTGTGTGAGAGAGAGAGAGAGAGAGAGAGAGAGAGAGAGAGAGAGAGAGCGAGAGAGAGAGAGCATGCTGTAATGCTCAGAGGACAACTTGTGGGATCCAGAGATCAAACTCAGGTCGACAGGGGCAGAGGCAATTGTCTTTACCACTGAGTCACGTGACTGACGGTCTCACTTTTAAGTTCTCTAGTAACTATTTAGTTTTTGCAAGCTGCTCCCGTGAGTCTCCTCAGGAGCTGTGGTAAGAAGGCTGGCTATTTCCTCTCCACTAAGTGCCGGTCTCTCCCTGTGGCCCCGGAGGACGGGCAGCCTTCACACCTGGAGCATCGGGGAGGCCGCCTCTTCGCCCTCGTCTTCTTTGCCTTTTCGCCTCCGCTGTGCCTCATCCTCCCCTTCATCCAGGGGAATGCTGCGCAGCCTGGCCAGGAAGTTATTGAAGATCATGTCTGTGCTCAGCACGTCCTCACTGAACCACACCATGCCACAGCGAGACACTGTGGCCAGGGTTGCATACTTCAAGTCCTGCACTTCAAACATTATTCGCACCTTGGAGGAAGAATTCAGCAAATTAAAATGTGAATTTTTTTTTAACCTATATGTATACTGAAAGAGTATTCTAATTTTTTTTGCACTTTAAAAATAATAAAAATAACAACAACAATACGCAGCTCACACGGCTACAATACTACTGTGTTCTCTAGGTAAGAGTTTGGGTGGGAGCTATGCCCCGTGGGAAGTTCCTATCGGCATGGAGGCCCAGCGACCTCATGAGGTGCTGTCACTGCAAGCCTCAGTGGGCAGGTTTCTCCTATAAATATTGCCCCCACATTCACACACCCGAACTCACCCTCCTGAACTACAGGCCCACTCTATCTCCACTTACATCCAGAGTTAGGCCACCTGCCCAGACCTCTCATCTGGTGAACAGTGGGGCTAAGATTCTAAGCAGAAGGTCAGAATCTGAACCCTTAACCTCAAAGTCATCAATCTTAAAAAATCAAGCTATCAGACCAGAGTCAATCTACGGGACAATCAGTCACCAAAGGGACCTGATGAGATTAATGAAGTACACACTTCAAGACTGGGCTCGGAGTCCTCGGCTTGTTTCTGAGCCGTCAGCATCAATGCTGACACAAACATCCAGGCCACAGACCCGGCATGTCTCTCTCACTGCTCTTCATACCCTCTTCCAGCCAGTCCCACAGACCTCACTCAGCTGCTCATCTGCAGGGACAACCCTAAGCCTCCTGGAAGTGGGCACCTGGAACTTCGGACACACTGAGCCCTGTGAGCACCAGGTGTCCTATACACGACTTACAAGTCAGGCACAAACTGATTAACAATAGCAAGCGGTAAACAAAGACATTCTCGCAACAGACGGTAGAAGTTACCTAAGACTGTAAGCTGCTTAACTCTGGAAGTCTCTACTGAGTACTTCCGGCTGTAGATGACATGGCTAACTGAAGTCTTGGACTGTGGAACTGGGACTGGTGGTTACTCACATTGGGCGGCAGGCTAAGGCGCTCTCCGTTAGGCAGCGTCAAGAGCTTGTTGTCGTCCAGCACGGAGTTCAGGTTCTCTACCCACTCTGGGTCCACATCGCCATCAAAGACAATCCACTGGCGTTTCTGCAGCTCGCCTCTCACATTGTCTATGATTCTAGTGTGAAAACATTTCAAAGGCGCACTCAAACCAGGACTCCTGGATTTAAAAGGCTTGCCCACCCAATGGATTGTTATTTGAGTGAACAGGGTGACTGCAAGCGCTGGGATTCTAGAGTCCCGGAAATGCAAACATCAAACATAGTAAACATACTTTCTCAGCACATGTGTGAAGAGTCCATCTGTCCACTCCCTGGTGTTGGGATCCAAGGTTCCGTAGAGGTGGTCTTTGCTGATGGCCTTAGGGTCAATTATGTGGGCCACACCCTCCACACCCTCTAGCCTCTCAAGAGCCTTCAGCAGCACACGCCAGGCCATGCTCTTCCCACTTCCTGAAGGCCCAACCATCATCAGGCCATGGTTAATCTGGGTGATCTGATAGAGCTGGAGAACCTGCACAGAGATCAGCACCGAGACCATCAGGGGAAGAAGAGACAAGACAGGCTCTGTGACATTTCTGGTGACAGTGAGCAAGAAACAGATCTTCTAAATTCCTAAAGCCAGGAAACCCCTGGAATGTGGAGCCACATCTCAAAGACATTTCTACGCCAGAGAAGAAGCCTGGGGCAGCGGAACAGATGTCTTCTATGCTCTCTGTATCTGGAAACATCCAAATACTCTCCAAGGATGAGAAAAGATCAAACAGAAAGGATTATTCCAATATAGAATACTCAGGTCAATATACATGGTGAGTATAAATATCAGAGCAGAGGAAGGAAAGGAAACTGCAGCTGCCAACTGAAACTTAAGGCATAAACTGATTTTCATTATAATTATACTTTTAGTCAGCACTTTTAGAGTTAGTGCTACACGTAAGAGACATGTTTTGCTACCTGTATGCTGATAGTAAAGGGACATTCAAGCTAGCCTTGGGCAAATCTAAGTCCCACTATGCTCACACTGGCTTTGGTGAACTGGTCTCCTCAGATGGCCGGGAGTCTGTGGTCTTGGGAGAAGCAAGTACAGTACCTTTTCAACCCACATCCCGCCAACTTCTTCGCCATCGCCGTATGTCAAGTACATCTCCTGACACACTTTCTTCAGCTCTTCTCGAAGGGCTGTCATCTCCCCACGGTGGTACTGGACTCCAGGGAACACGTCTGACAGGAGACTGAAGAGCAGTGGGATATCTTCTGCCACCAGCTTGGGCACCATTGTCTCGCAGACACTCTGGATCAGAATCTATGGGGTGGGAGGAAGAACCCCAGACAGGAGGGTCACACTGAGAACTCCAATCCTGACCTAAGTGTCCTAAGGTGAATTTCAGAACATGCAGGTTTTCAACAGAACATCTGTACGAGGGGCACGGTTGTGGGTACCTGTGATCTCAGCATTTGGGAGGATGAGGACAGCCACGAGGTTCCAAGGCTAGCCTAGGCTACATAGTGCATAATGGGTTCAATTTCTAAGGCACAGTGAAGGGGAAACACTTAAAGCACGATGCACAAACCTCCTGCTCAGGCAGGTTCTCAGCAATCTCTCCTTCGTCAACGGCCTCCCCCCGTTCTTCTTTCTCCCTCTTTATCTTCTGGATCCTCTCCCTCTTCACATTGCCTGCACTTACGAGTACACTCTTCAAAGCCCGAAGACCAAAGTCATAATGGCTTTGAGAAGACAGCTGCTCGTCACAGAGTCTGAAAGAGAAAAAAAGGCTCTTTAAAAAGAGCGCCCTTTAAGCAAACAGCATTCATAGTGAAGGAGCATCTGAGAGATGTGGGGACTCTAAACAGGAGCTAGCAGGTTAGACAGCAACAATAACCATCAGCTAGACACATGCCTGTGACAGGCTCTCAGCTACTCACTTAAAGAACGGGACGATTTTGTTGGCAAGGACCTCAGCAGTCCGGAAGCCCTGTGAGTACAGCATGACCTGGGCAATCAGCTGCCGGTCAGGCTTGGTCATCGCCAAGCTCCGGAAGAGCTTCTTGAGGTTGTCGGGAAGGTTTGAGCGACCTGCATAGCCTGGGTTCATGGTGATGAAGATAGCCATGTCCGGGCTAACCTTGACTTGTTTGTTCAGCAGCTCACAAGTAATGGGGGCTGAGGCTGAAATGAGATGACACAAGCTTACTAAAGACACTGAAAACTTTCAGGAGTCTCTAAGATGACAAAACACACCACTCACTCGACCTCAAGACCAAAGCCCAGAACTCTACCTGGGCTACTCTCTCCAGCCAGGCCAACCCTTCTATGACTACTGCCACAGTCAGGTACACAGAAGGTAGCTATCAAGCCACCAGAGGCTCACTGATTGTGCAAGCAATGCTGAATGTCACAAGGGCAATGGGGGACCAAACCTGTCAGTGAATCCAAGTGACACAACCAAGAATCATGGGAATCACCTCCTCCTAGCATCAGCTCAACTTATAAAAGCAAACCCTCCAGCCTCCTGAACTACTTAAGAATGTGTGTGTTTACTCTGTGAGAGACTACAGGGCTGCCTTGATATTACTGTTTTCCTCAGGTCTGGAAGATTCTAACACAAGTTGCTATTACTATGGAGTAAACGTAAACAAGAAAGCCATTCAGTGGTGGCACACGCCTTTAGTCCCAGCACTTGGGAGGCAGAGGCAGGCAGATCTCTGAGTTCAAGGCCAGCCTGGTCTACAGAGCTAGTGCCAGGACAGCCAGAACTACATACTGAGAAACTGTGAAAAACAAACAAAAAAAGTAAACAAGAAAAGGTTGAAGTAGGCGGACAGGAAGAGTGTCTCACCTACCTAGCTACACAGCAGGGACATCTTCTGGCACCAAGCCTACCTCTATCATGTGCCTGGGCTCTGTTAGGTGCAGAGAGCAAGGCCACACCTGGAGTCTTCCGGAACAGCTACTCCTGTGCTGACAGAGGCCCCCACAGACCACACGGTGGGGGCTCTGAGGTCAAACAGGCGCTAAGGAGGCTGGCTTTCCAGGGACACTGGGAGGAAAAACCTCCCAAGGGCCACTGTGGGTGGGGTGCGTGTGTGGATGGGAACATGCCGTGACCGTGGCCTTACAAAGGAGGCTCTGCTCCAGTACCCCCAGGAACTAGTACTGCTGCTGCCGCCAACAGGAGCAAAGCTCATCCCACCCACCCAGCCCACACACAAGTCTCCAACCATCACTCTCTGCAGTGCTCGCTCGTGGGAGTAAGTAAAGGAACTCACATCAGATTTTCTCCCAGCTCCTCAGTGATAAAAACAACAACAAAACCAAACCAAACCACAGAGAAGTCTTACTCTTGTCATAGTTGGGGTTGGAATGCTCCCGCAGTGCCTCTTGGATGCACTGCACCTGCTGGGAGACAGCTGAGAGCATCCGCTCCTCCAGGCGGTTAAACTCATCAAAGCAGCCCCACGCGCCCACTTGGCAAAGCCCCACAAAGATACGTCCCATCGCCTAGAGTAAAAAGAACCAAAGAGCTGAAATCATTTGTTATAGACTGACTTGTGTCCCTTCCCAATGTCACGCCTCCATGTCCTAACCCCAGTTATTGTACTTGGATATAGGTCCTACAGGAGGAAAACTGAAGGGAGACACTGACCAGAGAGGACTGGTTCTTACAAGAGTAGGTTGCCAGAGTCCATCCTTCCAGCCATTGCTCTCTCCCTCTCTGCACATGCTTAGATGGGGGTAAGCAATCTCCACACAAGGCAGAGAGGCCTCACTGGGAGCCAGAGCTATGAAAACCACTGTGGGCTTCTGGCCTTCAGAACTGTGGGGAGACATCTTTGTAGTCTGAGCTGTGCAGCCTGTGGCAACTGTGGCTGACTTGTCCAACTCTGAGCAAGTCGCATCTTTCTGAAATCTACAACTTCTCCTTTCAAAATGAGAATATCATCTACCTCCCAAATGGACCTTCATTTATTCATTCTTCGTTCACACCAGAAACATCACCACCACAAACATGCACTGAGAGATCTTACGCGAATAAAGCCCTTCTGACAAAACTACAGTTTTTATCCTGACACTTCTCTGCTAGCGTGGAAAACATTTTCCATAATATTTATTGTTTTCAGCTATAGGCATTAAGCATTACCTCAAAGTTTCTTCCCTTTCTAGAGCTGAAGGTGTAGCACGGTGATAGAACAATAATGTTTAAAATTCTGGGTTTGACCCCTGGTTTGGGAAGGAGGACAATTTCTGCTAGAGGTGACAGTGATGCCTGCTAGCCCTGCTGAGATAGGACGAGTGGGAGTTCTAGGCCAGCTTGGGCTACACAAGGAAACCCAGTCTCAGATACAGATACAGACAGACAGGCAGGCAGGCAACAGCCTTTTAGACAAACACTAACGGTTAGCTTTGAGACTGAAAGTCAAGTAGGCTTCAATGTGTGTGCTGGGCTCTGCTGCAGGTTGGGGCAGCACCAGGGAAGGCCTGTTTACACTGGGGCTGTGAGAGGGTAAGTTTAATGGCTTCAGACAATGCGAAAAAATATCTTACCTGGAAATCAAAGGTCTCATCACAGTTGAAAACTAAGACAAACCGCCCCAGCTGATGGCCGAGGGCTTTGACAGACTCTGTCTTTCCGGTTCCAGCAGGTCCTATTATTTGTGTGAGAAATAGTTTAGTACTTAAATCTATTACCTAGTAAATCCTTGGCTTGAAAAAAAGCTATAAAATTTATTTTAAAATTGATATGATAAATGTAAGGAAATTAAAGATTTTAGGACGTAAAACCATGGAATAAAGCAACACATCCAAAGCATCAGCTTAGTGTGCAAAAGTAAGATCTGCTACGGCTCGGTCTGCCCAGGCCTGTGAGGTAACTTACCAAATGGGGAGCCACCCAGCCTGGCCTCCAAAGCCTGCGTCATTGTCAAGTAGCAGCGGTCAGTGAGGGGCGTCTGAACCAGCTTGTCCTGGACGCCCAGGTACTCAAAGCCATAGTTGAACTTGGCATTGGCCATCTGAATGGACAGCTGCTGCAGCACGTCGGTTTGCTTGGGGTCAAAGTAAAACCGCATCTGGCTGAGCCACTCGAAAGATTTGGCGTTGTCAATCTTGCTTTTGATCAAGGACCTGGTAACATCTCTTTGGTGAACCAACTCAGTGATCTGAGGAAGTAAAAATTTGCCATAAGCTAAAGACATTGTGCTGTTTGGGCACGCAGACTATCTGTAAAATTTACATTAGGCTTCAGGCCCAGTTACAGTGACTAGCAGCAAATGTTCCAAACTGCAAACACAACTTCACCAGAAGGTCACTGGAAATGTTATCCATGCAACAGTATCAGACTCAGAGTTATAGGAAACACAAAAGCCAAAAGCCCTCCGTAAGTGAGAACCCTGTGCAGTTGAATGTGACGGAGCAGCTTCCTCATGTGCCCCCTACAGGCTGCCCACCTTGTGTCCCCACAATGCTGCAGCCACCCCTCTGGGAAGAAGATGCAAAGAGCTGGGCATGGCCGGTGGTGTTGGGGCACACCTTTAATCCCAGCACTCGGGAGGCAGAGGCAGGCAGATCTCTGTGAGTTAAAGGCCAGCCTGGTCTACAGAGTGAGTTCCAGGATAGCCAGGGCTACACAGAGAAACCCTATTTCGAAAAACTTAAAAAAAAAACCAAAACCAACAACAACCATCAAAATCCAAAGCTGGTCACTTTCTTTCTCTCACATAGTCACCTGGCTCCTCCATAATGCAGGAGCATGCTTTTGTGGGTATGAGTACATGCAGGTATGTGTGTGCAGAGCCCAGGGCCAACTCTGGGCGTTACTCTCCAGGGTTCTCTGAACAGTTTTCCTCAGGACCTGGGCACTAGAACTCATGCCCTCAGCTGTGTAGCAAACTTGTTAACAACCTACCCTCACAAGACTATGTTTAAAGAGGAACAGAGCCAAACACCACCCAGAGGCACAATGAATCCCCACATCCACGCATTACCACGGTCAAAGGCCTCATGTAAGCCAGGCGGGCCTAGACCCCTTCCCTTGCCTGCGCTGTGCAATGCTGGGGTTACAGGGTGGACCCCGACTCCCAATTTTTCTTTTGATACAAAAAGCCCAGTTTTCAGCATCTTTTCCTTTCACTGCTTGAGCTGAGGGGTGGGACGGGTTTCAGGCTCAAGGCTCACCAAGTGCTCCAGCTTCCTTCTTCGGAGAGGGGGTTGCTCCATGAGGACAGAGTCTGCCAGGACGTTGAGTGTGACCTCCACATTGCTCAGCACAGACTGCAAGGGTCCCACATCACCACCTCCCCCAACGTTGCTCAGCGCATTCTCCACGTTCTCAGACCAGGCTATCTGGGCTGACAATACCACTAGCTGGGCCTAGGGAAAAAAGACAGGAGATACACGGGGTTGCTTTTTTGAGATAGAGCATCACTGCTGCTTGGACTGGCTCTGAATTCACCCCTCGACTGGCCTTCCTATCTCACACCCCACGACCACCAGCCTCGCTCGCCAAGACCCTGACTACAGGTGCTATTGTCTGGTTCCCAAGGGGTCATTTGTAGGGACAATTTTGGAATGTTTGATTCTTTAAAAACACAGAAATATCACAGGAGTGTGCTTTCGTTTTAACCCCAGGTGTGGGGTGTGGCTGCTTCGGACTGTCTGCAGTAGCTGAGCATGATTTGCCTTGTACTCTAGTAGGGTCATGGTTTTGCCAGATGCAGATCATTTCTACGATTGTATGACGTTTGGAATTCTGGGAACTTTTTAGAGGGTATATAAATAAATGTAAGGGCCCCAAGAGGGGTTGTCAGTCACTTAAGGAGATCAGGTGCGGTTTGTTAGTAGTTATGCTCAAAGAAACAAAAGGAAAGAAATTATATTCAGAGATCTCTCTCTCTTTCCCCTCTCTCCTTTCTCTTCTATCTAGTGATAGGGGGTAAAACCAGGGGGATGCTAGGTGGGAAGAAAAGAACCCACTAAGTAGCCAGGACCAGCTACCACCATCTTCAAGTCCATGAGAGCTAAGATCTTCAGCCTGCTTCCGCCTATTAAAGATTACCTGGTATTTATCAATCCAAGTAATGTAGGTATTTGGGTCAATAGAAGTTGCTTTTCCAAAAATCTCCACTTCTGTAACAGACTCTGCCAGAAGTTTAGCCAACGTGACTCTCATCTCCTTTTCTACCAGAGTGAGCCATTCGTTGATTTTGGGGTGTTCAGTGATGGACACTGGAGTTTTAAACATAACCTGAAGACAAGAAGACATTCCAAGAATTAAGGAGTCCGAGTGGGCAGTTCCTAAGCCACAAGTGTTCTGTGCTCACCTCCTCCCCCTCTCGGGACGAGATGCCGAGGACCACGGAGTTGTCTTCATTTAAGATGATGCTGGAAACGCCAGCGAACATTTTCTTGAAGTGCTTCTGCAACTTAGCCACATTCTTGCTATTTCCAATGATTTCAAGCAAATCCTCATCACCCACAAAATAGAACCTGAAATCAAAACAACCCAGCTGCTACTGCCTGCTGTACTGAGGGTGACTGAGCAAAATGTCTAAGTACAGGAGGAAGCAGCTACAAGAGAGACCTCAGGTCTGAACTCAGATCTCGTTCAAACACCTGCCAGGGCTTGGTGAGAGACTCGTTAACATAAGACTTGGGAGAATTCAGGGTCATTCACTTAAGTCATTTTGGCAGCACCTGCTCCACTCGCCCTAAGCAAACGCCTTGGAAAGGAAGGGAGAGCAAGCAGGAGACAGCAGAGCTAGACCCTGGAGAGACTCAAGTGGCTTACAGAGAAAATGAGCTTAGTAAGATTGAGGAGAACTGGGAGTTCAGGCAGCATTAGAGACGGGTACGGCAAGGCAGAGGACTCGGTCAATGAGTTGGCCATCAAAATCCTTCATGTCAAAACTGAGCAACGCCAGGCAAAGGGAAGAGGACAGATGGAGCTCAGTACAGCTGAACTTGACTTGATCTCTCAGGCTCACCTGGGGAAAGACGAGCGCTCCCGTTCCAGGTACTCCCCCAATGCTTTCTGGATCTTCCCGAGCAGGTCGGCCAACCTTTCCAGAGACCTCTGGACTCCCTGTATGTTCAGAACATCCATCACAAGTGGAGACTTGGAGACTTTTTTCATCAGAGCCAGGAACTCCGTGCTGATACTAGAGAACAAAGGAGAGCGGGGTCAGCCTCTGCAGAGGGCTCATCAGCCTCTGCAGAGGGCTCATCAGCCCTGCCAGCGCCTGACCCACAGCAGCTGCACCTCTGGAAGCGCTGCGTTTCCACAGGCAGCAGATGTTTGATGTCCGCACTGCCAGTGAAGATGCCTTCCAAGTAGACCCAGCGCCTCTGCACATCAATCCACACGTCAAAGAGAGCCATGATTCGGTTCAGCTTGTCCTCCCAGCTCAGGGCATCTTCTTCAAAAACCTAGCGGGTAGGTACACAGGAGGACAGAGCTCAACTGCTAACCTTTTCACTCAGATATGACAGAGCTCACTGAAGATTATAAACTAGGATCACACTTTAATAACTAGGCATCTGAGGTATAACTGGGGTCCAGAAGAGTGCCCTGTGAAGCCCTACCTTGTAATACGGAGAGAGTTTCATGGCAGAGACGCTGTTGATGTGCTCCTTGACCTTGTTGAAGAGGTCATCCCAGCCTCGGATCAGGCGGCACTTGTTCTGATAGTTGACCAAGTCTAGTTCATATGTGTTCCACACTTCCCGTATCTGAGCGGAACCAGGAAGAGGCCGTCAGCAGTACAAATCGACACTCACATTTTCAGGGGACAGAGGTGACTGCAGACGACAAAGCTTCATTTTACACGGTCAAATCCATACAACAGCCTAATGTCCACTCCCACCACTTGCCTGCTTCAAAAATTCTTCCAAAGCCATCTCCCCTTGTGCCACCAGCAGCACATCCTTGACAACAGCCTCGTTCTTCTGAAGGTCGACATCCCAGATCTGGCCCAGGGTCAGCTCAGAAACCACCCAATTAACATGAAGCCTCTTCATCAGCTGCTTCCAGTGCCGGTCTTTAAGTGCTTCTGATTTCAGTTCAATTACCAACATGTTTATCTGTTCAGGGGCAAACAGTTCCATGAGCAGGTGCCTTTTGGAAAGACACCCAACACCCATGTGTGGCAGTCCCCTACCTTCATGTAGCCTTTCAGCAGCCTCTGAACAAACTCATAGGAGGCGTACTGTCGAAGCCTTGCAGGGAAGTTCTTCAGCTGGTTCAAGAGGCCGTCTAGGTTTTGTCGAAGCTGTCAGGAGATACAGGAGAATGGAGTCCCAGACACAGGCACTGACTGACTCACAGACACAGACACTGACTCACAGACACAGGGACTGACTCACAGACACAGGCACTGACTCACAGACACAGGCACTGACTCACAGACACAGACACTGACTCACAGACACAGACACTGACTCACAGACACAGACACTGACTCACAGACACAGACACTGACTCACAGACACAGACACTGACTCACAGACACAGACACTGACTCACAGACACAGGCACTGACTCACAGACACAGACACACGCTCACCCCACCTAGCACTATATGTTGTTTTTTACTTTTTCTTCTAAGACATGGTCTCATGAATTTATCCAAGGCTAGCCGTGAGGTTCCCCAGAGTTCTGGGGACTGAAGCTAAGGATTTGTGCATGCCGGGCAAACACGCTACCTACTGAGCTACAACCTTTTGAATGGCTCTAAAAGAAAACGTTCAGTTTGTATGAACCACATAAACAACACACAGGGTACAAGTTGTGACTGCTAACACAGACAGAATCGCAGACATCCACTTCAACAAGTACCTTGCGAGGCTGAACTGAGACCCACGGTTGCTCCTTCATTTGATCAATTTGCTCCCAGACCTTAGAAAGCTCTGACCACACACCTTTGAGGTCTTGTAACTCCTCCAAGGCCACCTGTGATTGAGAAGGCAAGGCAGTTAACCGGGAACATGAAAGCAGCTCAGGAATTAGGAACAAGAGGAAAACCACCTCAGCATCTAGCAGGGTCCAGGACAGTGGCAGTTCTCCAGACTTTCCCCTCACAGGGCCATACCTGTACACGTTCTTCACTGCCACTCAGGAGGCCCGTGTCCGTGAGTTCCAATGCTTCCTTGGCCTTCGCACATTTCTCTCTGTCATCCTTCAGCCTGCCGAACTTCCCTTCATAGATGGTGAGGGCCTGAAGAGCCTCCTCAGGACGCAGATTGCCCTGAAATCGCCAGAGCACAGAGAGGGGAGCACTGGGGCTCAGAGGCCTGGAGCCAATAGTGACAAAGCAAAGACCATGCCTAGCAGCTAGCTAGCAGCTGCCGTGGGAAGCATGAGCTGTACTTAGGAAAATCAAATTCTAAATTTGAGTATGCCCAAGAACAGCTTAAAAACAGTCCAACTGTTTCTTTACTCTTCTTACTTCATGTGCATTGGTGCTTTGCCAATATGTATGAGGGTACACGAGGCCCTGGAACTGGAGTTAGACACAGCAGTGAACTGCCATGTGAGCACTGGGAATTGAACCTCGGCTCTCTAGAAGAGTAGCCAGTGCACTCCAACCCTGAGTAAAATCATGTTTATTCATTTAAAAACACCTCCTGGGGACTGGAGGGATAGCTCAGTGGGTAAGAGCACTAGCTGCTCTCTTCCAAATGACCTGGGTTCAAGTCTTAGCACCCAAATGGCAGCTTGCAACTGTCTGACTCTAGTTCCAGGGGATGTGACACCCTCCTCTGGCCCCCAGAGGCACAGCATGCACATGGTACACAGACATAAATAAACAAATATTGAAAAGTACCTCCTACTTAAATGACCAACTCTGGGTAAATAAATGGCTACATGGCTCTCACATTTACAATCTACAAGTATCAGGGCACTGGCACACGAGGCAAGGTCCCTACCAGTTCTACATTCAGCTCCTCACTGTTTATTTTGACAGTACCTTGCTATGCTGCCTTAGGCTCACATACTCAAGCCTTAGCCTAAATGACTGGTTGCCAGCACAGCCTTTTAGTTACTGGAGGGCAAACTCATCTTTAGTATTGAAAAGCTTTGCCTCAGCATGGCCATGTCTGACAGAAAGAACCCATGCTGTGCTGCTGGCTGGCAGGCTTAGTGAAACTCACTGTGACAGGTTTGGTCTTCTCCCAGTCTGTCAACAGATCAGTGGTCCGGCTTTCCACAGCGCGGTCCTCCTGCACGATCTTCATTTGCAGGTTTGCCACCTGTTGCTGAATGGCAGAGTCCTTCCGACGCATGATGTCATTGAAGGCCCCCCACTCGCCCTCAATGTTGTCGATGTAAAGCCAAGAGGGCGGGAACTGGAACCTTTGCTTTTCCAGCAGACGCTGACCATTGCGGTAGAGCTATGAAAGTTAAAAAAGATATATTTTTTCCTTTAATAATAGGAGAAACTACTGCCAACATCACAAGAAGAAGCAAGACTAAAGACCACACAGATCAAAGCACCTGCTCTTCTACAATCGTTTACCTCAAGATTATTGCGGTCGGAGGGCACTGTGCAGAGCCTGGAGTGGCCTGCCGGTCTCTCTAACACCAACTGGGCAGAGAGAATACCCTGCACTGTGCTTCATCTCTTTATCCTGAATTATAACAGAACACTCAAATCCTTAGCACTTGAAACTAGTAACAGATTTAAAGAGCCAGTGACTCTCAAACATAACTCTGCTTATCAATCACACAGAGCTTTTAAAGTTCAGACGCCTAGACTCCCATGATGCTACATGTACTTATTGTGTGCGTGTATATGATGTGCGTGTGGAAGGCAGAGGACAACAGAAACCGGTTCTCTCCTTTACCACGTGGTTCTAGGGAAGAGTCAGGTCGTCTGGCTTGACAGCAGCATTTACCCACTCAGTCATGTCTCTACTCACCATCAGCCTCTTTTGTGAGACAAGATCTTGCTATAAAGATCAATGTGGCCTCAAACTCACAATTCCCCTGCCTAAGCCTCCCAAGTGCTGGGGTTAGACATGTTGCCACCACAGCAGGATTCCATGGTGCATTCTAATGACACGCGACACACAAATGGCTATGGCAGCTGATAACTGCTTTGTAAGAAACATTCCTTAACGTGCTGAGTCCCTCAGTTTTCCACCAGAACACAAGATATTAACAGCTTAATCACGAGTCACATGTAAGAACTCACTTCAACTTGTTTCTCGAACTGTTTGATCTTCCGTTTCAGAGACTGTACATAGGTGATGAAGGTCACCGCGTCAGAGGTACTGGCCGTGTCAACAGAGTGCTGCTCCAGCTCTTGGCGAGACTGTTGGAGAGAGGGTTGATTTACCACGATGCCAGGCTTACCCTGTGGTCATCAGTTCCTGGGCAACATCCCAGTCTTCTCACCTTTGAGATCTGGGAATGGAATTCTGTCATGTTTGAGCCCAGCATCTGCCCAAATTTGCTGAGAACCTCCTTATGCCAGGAGTCATACTTCAAGTTCACCTTGGACTGGACCTGCGGGTGAAGCATCAGCAGCACGCTGTCAGTTCTTTCTTGGAGTGTCCGAGCTCCAACCCAGAGCCAAACACCAATACTCTTACCGCTGTCTGGTGCCTTTTGACAACAAGCCAAGCTCACCTTGCCATAATCTATCACCACTGGTCCGAACTCTTTCTTGGTTTCCGCGTTGTCGAAGGTTCCTCTGGCTTTCCTTATCTGGACCAGGAGAGCCTGCCACTTGTTGAGATCTTCCCCTAGCCTGTTGTAAATGTTTTCTGCCTGCATATCCCACAAACACTGGTACTGAAGCCAAACCTGCAAACAAGAGAAACAGCTCAATTCTGTATGCAGTTCTGTAGACTATTAATATGTTAGTACCCACTGTGCCAACAGTCCAGAGTCATGTTCTCACACCGTTAGAGAACCTCGCTTCAAAGTCTTGGAATTTATACAGCAAAAGGAAAAATTTACTTCTCTTGAAAACCATAGTTAAGACCACACAAGATTTATCTTACTATTCACTCTTGGTTTAAAATAAATACTGCTGGGTGTGGTGGAACACACCTTAATCCTAGCACTGTGAGGCAGACACAGGTGGATCTCTGTGAGTTCAAAGCAAACCTGGTTTATATAGTTCCAGGCCAGCCAAAGCTACATAGAAAGACTCAGTCAGGTGTGGTGACACACGTGTAATCCCAGCTCTCAGGAGACAAAAGAATTCCAGGTTCTGGTCAGCCTGGTGTACAAAGCAAGTGACTACAGGCCAGAGAGGACTAGAATAAGGAAAAAGACCTTGTCTCAACCTAAATAAACACACAGAAGGTGGACAGATAAACAGATAAGGAAATAAATGAAGCAAACATTGCCTGTTGAGTCTTACTCTCTTTCAGGACCTATTGGCTTCCTAGTTTTTCTTTCTCCCTCTCTTGATGGTGCTGGCAATTAATTACCCAGGGCGGCTGGGCTACACCCAGCCCTCTCTCACACTCTTGCATGTCTAGGGCAGCAGAGCCGTGGCATTTGGATGGAGTCAGGAGTGTCTTACCTTAACATACTGCTCAACTTCAGTCACAATGCCCATGACTGCAGAGTAGGACTCTTCCAGGGCGACAGGGCCGTCGGGCATGCGTGTCAATGCATTCCGATAGAACTTCTCTTCCTCGGTCAATTCATAATGCACTCCCACCTGACCAACCAGAGCCAGACATGACTGTTAAACAGTGTACACGATGCCACTCTCAGTTACCTTTTACTTACTAAAAATGACTAAAAAAAGTCACCATCAAAAGCATGAAGAGATAAGATCTATTTTCCTTAGCCATAAGGATTATATTTAATTCATTAAACCAATAAAGGGAATTCAAGAGTAACCACAAACTGGAAAATGCTGAGTCACTAATGGCACAAGGTAAGAGAAGTTGAAGAACACAAGGAACCCTTGGTTCAACTGAACTGCCTGAGCACCCGCTACATGCTAGGCCCCGTCTAAGTACGGTAAGCAGGCGCCCCCACCCATCTGAAGTCACATTCTACAGAAGACAGATAAAGGACACGCATACACAGATTGTCATATGGGACGGAAGTCTATGTAGAAAAGAGGGAGGGAGTACAGGGGTGGGACAGGGAATGGCTGTATTCTAATTAATTTTTCATAGCAGAGGGGATTGGACCAAGGGGCCTTGAGCATGCTAGACAAACACTCTACCACTGAGCTACATGCCTCTTGCCTCTTGCTGGTTGTCCTTTCAACAGAAAACCAGAAAAAGCTTTATCAGAAGGTGATATGTAAACAAAGATTGGAAAGGGACATTTGCTCTCGGGGACTGTGAGCAGAGAACGCCTCAGGCAAAAGCCCAGGGAGCAAAATCAGTCTGTGGGGCTGAGGGCCAGCAAAGATGCAGTGAGGCCTGCGCAGAGCCATAGGGGGAGCAGGGATCAGGGTCAGAAAGGCAAATGGTAACAACAGGCCCGACAAGCAGCAGGTAGAGCTTTCCTGCGAGAGCGACGGCAGGCTGTCAGAGGGTCCACAGAGGAGCAGAGGGGACAGCAGGAGGCAGCTTAGCAAGCCAAGGCAAAGGCGCTCCCTGGATAGGGTAGGGACAGTGACTGGTAGAGCAGATAGCTGGGGCAGGGCGTCTGATCACACTGTGAACCCTAGGGCTGTGAGTGTGAAAAGCCATGCTGTGGTGCAGCTGAGCCCTAGCACACACCGTTTACCCAAAGAGCTCTCTGTAAACAGGATTAAATACAGCCAAAGACAGATCAGGAGGCGGAGCGAGCAACCATTAGACAGGGAGTGAACACAAGGAAGTAGCAAGGAGGGGACTGAGCTGAAGGTATTTAAGACAGAGGAGAGGAGCTTTTTCCTTCTGGGAGGGCAATGCACAGGAAGGTCAGCTGGGTGCTTTCTCTGTCTCTCTGAGCTAGCAGGCTTTCACCACAGCGTCTGGCTCCCGAGTCTTCATTTGGTAAACTGAATGTTGGGATTTTGTTTTAAAAACAACAGACCAGGATGAGCTTTCAAGATAGCAATGACAGAAATCGGGGTGACACACGACCTCTGGGTTGGGTGGAAAGAAGGATGAGAGGAGGAGCAGGCGAGGAAGATCAGCCCATGGGAGCAAGCACAGTACCAGGTCCTGGCTATGGGACAGGAGGAGATGGGACGCAGCGGCTTGAGAGCCAGGCCTGGGTTAGGGTAAGGTCAGGCTGCATGGCTGAATGTGGAGACGGCTGTGTCAGCAGAGCTGTGTCAACAAACAGGGCAGCTCTCATCTGTCCAGTTTGGAAAGGAACAAGACAATGCACAGCCTTACACACAGAACTAGACAGAGAGGATCCCAAAGACTATATATTGATGCCTGGGACAGAAACCAAAATTCAGTTTGGTTTTGATTAGCTGGGCAAAACATACAACAAGGAGCAGGAGATGGCTCAGCGGGCATTTGCTACCACACCTGATGTCTTGAGTTCAGTTCCCAGAATGAACTTACAAAGTGAAAAGAGATAACTTTCTAACCTGCAGGGTGTACTCTGAGCTCTACTTTCTCACTGTGATATGTGAGTGTGTGTGTGCACAAACACACAGCAAATAAATAAATGTAATTAAAACAACAACAGCAAACAAACCCTTGAAAGCGACATTTATGTTCAAAGTCATAAGGAAAAAAAGGTGTGTTTTGGGGCTGCAGAGATTCCCCAGTGGTCCTGAGCTCTGGCTGCTCTTCCAGAGGACCTGGGTTCAGTTCCCAGCACCTAGGGAATCCAACTATTTCTTCTGATCTAAATAGAAATAGGCTCACACCTGATAAACAGATATACATTCAGGCAAACATTCATACATGTAAAATAAAAAAAAAAAATTATTTTATTTTTTTAATTTGAAAGGGCATGTTTCTAGTGGAATTACTAAATCCTAGAACAGTCTACATGACAGTGCTATGGAATCTTTTTATTTGAAAGCCACTGATCCTACTTAAAAGTGACATCAGCCAACACTGTGGATTAAATGGTCTTTCATGTTTTCCTTTGACTCTAGAAGGTTATCAGGAAGACTAGAATCTAGGATTTCCCTTAAACTTGTCAGTGGGAATCTGCAAATTAAGTAAGAATAGCTATGTGCTGATAAATAAGGGTGCAGGCAGGAGCTCACGATTCCCATTTCTGTGAGTGCTTGGAAATGTAGGAGCTGGAGTGGCCATCCCAGTGTTCAGGAGGCTGAGGCTGGAGGTCAGCTGGACCATACAGCGAGACTCTATATCCAAAACCAAACAACACAACAATGCAGTAGGAACTGAGATCATCAAAGTTTATAGACCAGGCACAGTGGCAGACGCCTTTAATACCAGTGCTCAGAAGCAGAGGTAAGAAGGGAATCTGTGAGTCTGAGGCAAACTTGGTCTACACAGTGAGTTCCAAGAGAGCAAGGGCTACATAAAGAGACCCTGTCTGAAAACCAAAGAAGCGGATGGAGGAAACTTTTAAGAGGTGAGGGAGGGAGGCTGCAGCCCGGGAACCCTCGAGGAGAGACAGACACGAACAGGGCTTATTAAACGACTCATCCTGAGAAGTGGCATCAGAGTCCCAAACAAGGCCTGGGCAGAGGGTACATTGGAGCCTCTGGAAGCCTACCTGGTACCTCTGACTCTGGATCCTGGGCAGGGACAGCACAATCATCTTCCAAGCAAACATCTCCTGGTATAGCTTGTACCTGCATTCTTCGATGGGCGGATTCAAATAGATTACCTGATTTGTTATCCTTAGCTCATGAACAATGTTCTGTAAAAGAAAGGTTTTGTTTTTCCTCAGTAACATATTTCAATAACATGGTTTAGATTCTTTACAACCTTCTTTGTCTAAACGATGACCTCTCTAAGTAAATCACAAAGTCTGTCACTATCAGCTGCACTCCTGAGCTATTTCACATTTGTCCCTCTAAGATCACAAGAGGTTGGGGGCAAGCATCACTTCATCTGCTCCAGGTGCCCTGGTGTCTTCGTCGGAATACAGTAGGTACTCACGGAAACCCATGTGCTCAACAAAAGGAGCTTGAGGCTTGAAAAATAGTATCACTGAAGCGGTAGGTGGTGGTGCACACCTTTAATCCCAGCTTTCCGGGGGCAGAGGCAGGCAGATCTCTGTCAGTTCGAGGTCAGCCTGGTCTATACAGTGAGTCCCAGGACAGCCAAGGCTACACAGAGAAACCCACAGTGTACATTTCCTAAACAGACTTTAAGTGTTTATGGCTTCCTGTCTTGAAATCATTTTAAAATGACAGATGTGCAAAGAAAGCACAAGGCGCTCCAGCAGCGTCACTGACACTAGACGGCTCGCCTCACCCTGCACTCAGTCTCCTCAACCCATTCTAGATGGCTCGCCTCACCCTGCACTCAGTCTCCTCAACCCGTTCCAGCCTGGGGCATTTTCTGCTCTGGCCAGATGCTGCGAGACTGACTTTCCAGGTGAGCCTCTATTTTTCTCATAAGTTTTCTGGAGAAAAGGCAGATGGGAAATGCCCTTGTCATCACAAGATGTTACAAACACATGGAGCCATCCACACCACTGGTGGTGCTAACATTCACCAAGCAGTTAAATGGTGCCTGTCAGGTTCTTACACTGTAAGGTAACTTCTTCACAGGCACTTGTACCCAGTGCCAGCCCCTGTGCCAGGGCTCCAGTCTAGGCTCGAACACCTAGCTACACCCCAGAGCTCACCCTAAGGGGCACTTCTGAGACAGGAGCTCACTACTTAGGCAACGCTGACCTTGAGCTCATGATTCTCTTGCCTCCTCAGCGTCTACGGATACTGCAGAGGGGAGGAGCTTGGTTTGCTCTACCCAGGTGAGGGCCATGGAGGTACTTACTTTGATCTTGGGCTCTCCACCAGGCTTGTGGCTAACTTGTGGAGCATCTGTGTCCATGTCAACTTCTGCTTTATCTTCAGCTTGTCCAAGAAGAACCTGGGTCCAGGCGCGAAGGCCAGCTTGCAGGCGGACACCCAGTATTCTTTCAATCTATCGAGAAAGCAGGGTCACTGAGTGGCTGCTTTCGAAGGTCAGCTCACAAAATACAGAATGACAAGGTGGCAGGTGTGCCAAAGTCAAGGTCCAACTCCAATCCTGTCTCACTCGGTGTGGTGGTGTGTGACACCTGTAGCCTTATCAGAGTTGTGTTCTGCACCTTTGGGACTCGTGAACTGCCAGTCTCCTCAGCTCCTAAGTGACAAGGAGACTTAACACCACACTGCAGATGCAGTTAAGCTCTTGGTAGCTGTTCCTTATGAGGTAAAACTCACTTAAGTGCTGTTCTGTGGAGCTTAGAGGTAGCTCTACAGGTGAAACTACAAACACTGCAGCTTGGAGATAAAGACTTTTTTCTTCAACAAGTGAAAGAAAGCCTTCTCTGTCCAGAACCAGGTAAAGTTCTAGGTGACAGATAGGACACCTCTGCAAGTCTTTGCCACCAGTGTGCCCCACACCATGTAACTCCCTAGGAATGTGCTAAGGCTGAGGGAGAACCACAGCATCTGCAGCTGATAACTTTCCTTCCTACGTATCCTTGGTGTGGATGCCATTTTAAATTTAAGGGGAGAACCAGCCAAGTTCAATCTGGACCCTCTACTGTAAAAGATGCCCTTGCCTAGGCCTCTGTAGTGACATGTCCTCTCCAAATGAGTAAGAAAAGCTAACCTGGCTCTGGTCTCATCCTTCAATAGCCTTAGGTGTGGAGGGGGCAGTTGTCAGAGAAGGGTGCCTGGAGTGTTAGGACCTGAGGAGTGGATTCACCAGAGCCCCACCACCATCGCCATCAAAAAGGGAAATAAACAAAACAAACCTTATATCATGTGAACAGGAGGGAAAGAGCAAGAGGAAGTTGTCGAGTATCCAGGAGGAGGAGGAACTCTCCTCTGCATCCCAACACCTTGTTCCCAGTTGAGAACTGCTAGGTCAGGGACCACAGCATTTGGCTGTGTGTGGCATTCGCTGAGGGGTTCTAGAGGAACTGGGCCAGCCAAGTAAGTATGTAGGGAAAACACTTTCCAGGCAAACTAAAGGCCGTACCTAACAGGGCCCATGCTCAGAGGACAGTAGAGGTCAGGGTCTGGCCGACTCAGCCACATGTACCTCCATGTCCAGCTTGTTGACCCAGATGGGCAGATTGGAGTAGGAGTGCAGGTTGAGGTCGTCCACTGCTTTCTGCACTCTGTTCAAGATTTCGGAGAATGTCTTATGATCATACATGCAGGTTTCCAAGGAACGAACTTCCAGGTCTATTTTTTCCTCAATAATCAGTAGGTCATCCACCTAGCAGAGAGTGCATTTAGTATGAAAACATTCGCTTACTCTATGGCTTGCTCATGTTATTTTCATGAAGACCTCTGCTCAGCGTAGTCCCTCCATAAACAGCCAGCCCTCGTTGCTGGAGTGAGCACGCTGCTTTCCCCGAGTGGCCCCACAGAGGAAAAGGAGGGGCCGGGAACACCGCCAGCATCTTTCTTCCCTCTGCCCTGCCCATGGGAACAAGCACTCCTGCAGGTCTGGAGACCCCTGTCCCTCTAGCTGTACACATGCATATCGGCCCCCAGTGCTCCTATCTAGGTTTCCCAGGGTGTCACTTGGCAGCATCCCAAAGCCCCACTCCATCAGTCAACAGCCAGAAACGTCTCTCCTCCTGCAGCTCCAGGGCCTTAGCTTCACTCTTACAGATGGCTGTGGAGAACTAGTGTGTTCCCTGACTTAGTGACTAAATCAACCATCAACACTGAAGGGTAAGTCAGCTCACCTTCTCTTGGAAGTTGAAAACCGTCTCTGCCAGGCGCTGCACATAGGGGTCGAGTTTGTAGGACTCCCACACCAACGCGATGCCTTCTGCAATCAAGGCCTGTACCTCCTTCTTCAGGCCAGCCACTAACAGGGAAATGGTATTGCGCTCCTCCACCTTCTCACAGGTACGTTCGTAAGTCCGGACGCTCTCAATCAATGAGATGGCAAATGGGTAGAGCTGGTTGGCTTGGTGAGCCTTGTTCACAATTGCAAGTGGCACTCGGAAGCCAAGCCACTTGAGGTTCCGGACTTCTTTGGAGAGTGTTATGATCTCTGGAAGAAAGTTCACCTTTAGCTTGAGGACGTTCCCAGTGCGGCCCCTCACGCGAGCGCTCTCAATGGTGAAGATGCGCCCAGAGACACCCAGGTTGCGCTGCTGAACCTTTCTCGCCCAGTCATCGAAGATTTCCTGGGTGTTGAGCTTCATCCGAAAGCTGTCTCCGTCCTGCTTCAGCTTCTGTCCTTCCACGTGGTTCTCCCAGCCCTTGCCCAGGACGTCTTCCACGCGTTTCATGTAGGCAGTGAGCTGCCTGTCAATCTGTTTAGCCCAGATGATAGACCCTGACACAGGGGGCAAGTCACGGACATGACTCATTTTACAAGCTTGGCTTTGCGGGTACTGGACCTTGAACTTGTCGTGCAGAGATTCGATGTCATCTTTTACACGTTGGATCAGCTGGGTCTGGTATTCACGAATGGCCCCTCGGATGTGTGGGCGGACGAACAGTGCATTGAACCTGGAGAAAATCCTGAACATCTCATTGGCATTCTTGGCTGTGCCGAGCTGATCACGGAGGCGGGCGGTGATGCGGGTCTCCACGCGGTCGATCCTCTCATCATACCTCTTCATTGCAGCCTCCCAAGCCTCCGTCCCTTCTTTGGAAACGTCTAGCCCGTCCACTTCCTTGACATTCTCATAGGCCAGGTTCACCTCCTCGATGGCGTTGGCATCTGCAGCATCAAAGAGAACCTCGGCCACTTTCATGTCTTGGGGTTCAGGTGCCTCTCCTTGGTTCTGCTGTGCAACTGCTGTGACCTAAAGAAAAGATTTGGAACAAAAAGTATTTGCAAGTGAGGTTTTCCTGCCATAGGCATAGCACAGGATTCTTGTGCATCAATACCAACCTTTAAATCTTCAGTACTTTATAATCACAATTCAACCATGAGCAGACTATAAAGATCTCCCCACACATTTCTCTTTACTGTATTTCTTTAAAGGAAAGAACTAGTGAAAAAGAAGAGGAAATGAAAACAGGAGCGAGAGCACACAGGGCCTGGACGTAGCTCAGTGACAGAGCACTAGACTGCAGGCACAGAGCTTTGGATTCAGTCCCCAGAATGGAACAAAACAAACAAAAAAACAAACAAAATATCCTACCCCAAAAGCATACCAAGGAAAAAGGAACCGCTGAATTGTTTTAATAAAGCTTAGAGATAAACGGTAATTCACCATAATTTATTATGGTGCATTGCTGAAGGACTCGGCTGATGCTACACACTATAATCTAATGGTCAGGCGTCTGCTCTAAGCTGCGTCCATGTGGAGCACACTGAGTATTTTGGATACTAAATACTCGGAACAACATAACCCTGCCTCAGGATCAAGGATGACAAGTGACAAAAGGAAACTAAAGAAAAAACACTACGTACGAGGTAGTTAGTTCTTTCAAAGAATTAATTAAAAAGAGGCAGCAAAACAAGAACTGTGCGAGCGTCTATGACAGACACACCTGTGGCCTCAGGACTCTGACGATGACAGCTCTCAGCTGCTCATGCTGGCGGCGGAACTTCCTCATCTGGTCGAGGCGGGCCTGCAGTTTCCTGTGAGCGGGGTTGATGCGCCACACCATCTTCAGGTTCTCCTCCCTCTTCCTCTTGACGATGTCTCTCAGCAGCACTTGGAGCTTCTCATACTCGTCATCCCACGTCTGGAAGACTTCGAAGCAAGCCACCATGACCTGGGGTACAATGGAGATGGCTTGTCACTAAGCCACTGTTCTCGCTGGCTCAGGGTGGTTCTCTAAAGAGCATGGCTTACCTTCTCAAACTCTTCATAGGCAACATGCATCAACTTCCTGGTGCCCAAGACTTTGAGCAACTGAGAACTCAAGTCTCTGGAAATTGCCTCCACAAGCCGCAGGGCCCGCTGAATGGGGTACTTTGTGTTTCGGATCTTTCTCAGATGTGTGAAAATTGCAACAAGTGCCTGCCTTATCTTATCCAACTCAGTGGCAGACAGCAAGTCATTCAGAGGGAAGTCTTTCATCAGAGGATTGTAGTCATTCACCGTTTCCAACGCCTGCTTAAGACCTAGATTGACAAAGAGGGTCAACGGCTTTCATGTCAAGTAATAAAATCAAGTAAACTGTATCTTAACTATGAAATGCACTTTGATGCTGAAAATATTTTAGTTATAGAAAAATCATTCACAGTATTTCACAAACAAACAACTCCCCTAGTGGGCTAGTTTTGGTTTTCTTAGGGGCACAGTTGAAGCCAGGTATAGTGGTATAAAAGCCTTCTATCCCAGCACTAGGGAGGCGGAGACAGGTGGAGCTCTGTGAGTTCAAGGCCAGCCTAGTCTACAATGCAAGTTCCAGGAGAGCCAGGACTACACAGAGAAATCCTGTCTAGGTGGTGGGATGGGGGAGTAGAGTTGGGTTGAAACGTTTCCAGCCTTGAGGAGCACTGGCTGGTCGCAGAGGACCTGGGTTTGATTCCCAGCACCCACATGGTGGCTTATAACCATCCTAACTATTCAGGTCCAGAGAATTCAGTATCTTCTTCTAGCCTGCATTGGCACCATGCACACACACAGTGCACATACACACACACACGCACACACACGGTGCACATACACACACGCAGGCAAACATTTATATATTAGAAAGAAACAAAAAGCCCATTCTTCTGCATCTACTTAGTGACAAGACCATCTCCCAAGAGCTTCCTTCACAGGGCTAACGTTTTAGATCTTGCTTTTAGTACTGTCTACATGTTTTACTTTAATAATTAAGTTTAGAGAAACTTCAGTTTTGTCAGCATTGAGAACACTCACTTATGGCTAAATTTAAATTAAATTAAAGTTAAATGTCATTATGAGCTGGGTAGTGGTGGCGCACGCCTTTAATCCCAGCACTTGGGAGGCAGAGGCAGGTGGATTTCTGAGTTCGAGACCAGCCTGGTCTACAGAGTGAGTTCCAGGACAGCCAGGGCTACACAGAGAAACCATCTCGAAAAAAAAAAAAAAAAAAGGAAAAAAAAAATGTCATTATGAACATGGAATCACAAGAAAAACTGGCTGTTGGTCTATTTCTTCCTTTTACATAAGACTTTTGAAAGTATTAGGGAAGAAAAACTTCAAAGCAAGCTGGTGGTGAAACTGCTGTCTCAGTTCTAGGAAGATACAGACAGGATAACCAGGGGTTGAAGGTCATCTTTGATGATATAAGAAGTTTGAGCTATATGATGACTACATAAAAACCCACCCCCCCCCCCCAAAAAAAAAAAGAAAGAAAAGCAGGGTATGAATGCCCAGTCAGCATTCTCTAAGGTGGTCATGACACTCTCAGGGGCTCTGCTTGATATTTACTCACTTAAAGTTCTGAGTGCCACACTTCGTGGAGAGGAAAAAAATGGGTCTTAATCACTTGATTTCTGTGGCTACAGAGCCTAGAGAAATGCTCCACAGATATATATCTGGTCAAACGTATCTGTGTTTAGTGCACACCAGCGCAACTCCACTCCAACTGTCCCTACTAAGAAACGAAGTAGATAATCTACTATAGGCCTGGGCACCGGGCCCAAGACCTGTGCTTGCTAGGTAAGCACTCTACCATCAGCCTACATTCATATCCCGGGGCTTTCTCAAACAAGGGTCTTGCTATGTAGAGCAGGCTGCCCCTGACTCAGAATCCTACCCCTACCTCCAAAGCTCGGTGACTAGGTTGGGGGACAACTCAGCAGGAGGACAGTCACTCAATACCTGAGAGGCACACGCTGGGGGCAGGGAGAGGAAGTGCTGAGACTGAGCTGTGGACATGCCCTGCCCTGACCACTTGGGATAAGGAGGCGGGGAGCAGAGAAGGAAAGGAGCAGGAGAGGGAAAGCAACAGGGCCGCCTCCCCCTTCCTCCGGCTGGGCAATGGCTGCCTTCTGGCTGACTGAAAGCTCACAACCACACAGTGAAGAGACAGGAGGGCAAGTCCCAGGGCTCACTAGCCTCGGGCCTAGAAACTGTCTTATTTTCTCAAAAGCCATGAGGGAAAGGAAATTCGCAGGTGAGGACGAAAGCCCTAGACTTTTACTCTGTAGAACTGAGGGCAAGAGGAGACAAGCTGCAAGAGAGAAAGAGTTAAGAGTTAGAAGTGTTTAGGGCGTGTCCCTGGGGCAGTACTTGTCTGACACATAAAATGCTGGGCCTGGGTCTGACCCCAAACTGCATCCACTAATTTTCACCTAACTCATCAAAGGCCGTAAGCAGGAAGGTCAGTAACTGTGCACCCGGCCACTGGCTTTGGACTGTACCTGTGTCCGTGTCGAAACTGACGGTGGCATGGAAGCGCTTGCCGTGCTTCAAGATGTCCAGAGTCAGGAGCACCTCTGGGCTCTCCCGCTTCTCCTGGATGCGGTACAACGCACGTTCCAAGTTTAGCCAAAAGCTGATTTCCTGCAAGGCAGTTCCCGACGCTGGGTCTCGGTCAAGCTTGGTCACCTTTGAAGACAAGATGGCATCACCTGGTAAATCTCAAGTTGATCCCTCCCCGATACAAGTGAAGGGTTTGGTTTGGAGCTTGGCGAGATGGCTGCGTCAAGTGCTCTCTCTCAGTTGGCAGTATACCTATGACTCTGCCCAGACTCTTGGCTGCATGACATCCCTAGAAGCAGCAAGGCACCTACTGTCACATCACCACAACAGAAGGACTTGGGCCAGCTTCCCACGACACTGAAGGGCAAGCCATCTCACAGCAGCTTTCAATATGGCCCTTACCTTTTGAATTTCTCGGATCCAGCGATTAACTCCAGACTGTAATTGGTTAAGGAAAGTTGGGTCTTCAACCTTATCACCGAAATCTGTAACTTTGGGCTTTTCTCCACGCTCATAGCACTGCTTTGCTACGTTGGTGATAATGGGATGAATTGGCAAGCTGATCTCCGGGATCTCGATATTCTGCTGCAGGTGAAGGAGTCCCATCTCAAGCTCTGCAATCTTCTTTTCAACTGAAGGAGCCATCTTATCACCATCCCTACAAAGATGGAAGCATCTCAAAATTAGAGCAGCACTGGCCTTCCAAGCGCATTATTTAAGATCTGTTAAGTATCAATGAGACACCTTTGTGACTTGATGGAGCCACGCTGCAGTGAGAAAGCAGTGCTTACCTGTCTGCTTTGCCAGACTCTCTGATGTAGGACTTAAAGAAAGGAGCCACTGCATTGCTGATGAAAGAGTGCAGTGTCTCATATGGCGAGTCTTCACTCAGAGTGAGGACTCGGAGCTGGGACGACACTGGCTTATCTGCATCAATCACAGGGGCTCGCTTGATGAATGCCAGGCTATAGAGCAAAGGGAGAAAGCAGAGCAGACAAGTCACATTTTAAATTAGTTTTAACAATTATAGTTTCTGTGTTGAAAACAAGTTAAAATTTGAGTGTTTAACTTAAAATTACATCAAAAACAGACTGAGCTGGGTGCGGTAGCATATGCCTTTCATCTCAGCATTCAGAAGGCAGGAGCATCTCAGTGAGTTTCAGGCCAGCCAGCAATACAGAGTGAGACCCTGCCTCAGACCAACCAAAAACGAGACTGAATGGGTGTTTTTCTAGCTGTGACTGTCCTTTTCCACTGTGGGAGAGTGACTGTATCCTGTATCAGGACATGGTCATAGCACGTCCCCATGACAAAGGTAGTAACTGGACTGGCAGAATTCACAGTTCTGGCTTAAAGCCAACCCACTCAGGCAACTGTGAGCTGCGCATCGGTCTTCCCTAAGGTGCACATGGGCCTGTGCCCTGTCACGTCAGTTCCATGATAAAATCTTCTAGCTTCTCGTTCCCCACCCTAGACACCACTCCACCCAGGTTTCCTATTTCCCTGAATGTATTTCAAGGGCCAATGAGACGGTTGGTTCAGAGGTTAAGGGCCCCGATGCCAAGCCAACCAATCTGCGTTCAATCCCAACCCCGCCCCAGTCTTCCACCCGGAACCCACAGGGTGGAAGTAGAGGGAAGATTCCTGTAGGCTGCACTGTGAGCTCCCCAGTTGCGAGTGCTTTCAGTATTGCAAAAGATGGGAAATGCAAGGAAGGCTTGACCTGGGTATCTTTGCAGGGCTGGTCAGGAAGTGAGCTGTCACATGTGCCATCCCATGTGTGGCAAATCCTATTGAGGAGCCTATCCACTACCACACAATATCCACACACATCTATACCCTTTGTTAGTTTTCCTTTTTCTTCTGAGACCGTTGTTTTCTCCTATGTAGACCAGGCTAGCTCCAAGCATCAGATCCCCTGGCTCCAGCCTCCTAAATGCTGAGGCTACAGGGTATACCACTATACCCTGCATCTCCTCTGTAGTCTTGAAATTGCTTAAGAAGTTTTGAGTGCTATGCAGAATAATGGGTTTTCACATATGGGAACTTGAAAGTCCCTACTGTTGAGAAGTTGATACCAACTTTCTGGAAGGTGATCTGGCAACAAGCATTACAACTTTAATGAGGCCTTTCCTGTGAGCAGAAGGATTCATCATGAAAAGAATCAGGTCTGTGCACAGGAAAGTTCACTATTCATTTATAATGACAAAATAAGATAAAAACAGATTATTAAATCAAAGAATACAAGCAGATCAAAACCTGAAACTCCTAGTAAGTAAACACCATGTACTGGCAACTAAGACTGGAATGTTTCAGCATTTACACTGACGCAGAAATCTTGCTCAAGCTGTGCTCATGTGCAGTAGCCCTGTGGCACGGTCTCACTACTCACCTGTTGGACTTCACCCCGTAATGGATGTCTATGTTGATGTTATAGGAAATGAATTCTTTCTCCTCTTCTCCTTCATCACCAACATCCTCTATAAATCATAATAAGTGTTATCAAATTCACACCGACATTTTAATATGCCAAGTCTTAAAGACTCAACCTCACCCCCCTCCACCTCAC
Organism: Uromys caudimaculatus; assembly: GCA_028551405.1. Taxonomy (NCBI): domain Eukaryota; kingdom Metazoa; phylum Chordata; class Mammalia; order Rodentia; family Muridae; genus Uromys; species Uromys caudimaculatus. The sequence goes on along the minus strand of CM052705.1, from coordinate 110,939,866 downwards.
TTTTGAAGTCCCAGGGTGTTGGCTCTACCTGCTTTTCCTGACTCCTAAGTTGGGCATTTGTTTGCTGCGTGATCTTAGGGACAAGGAGCTGCCTCTGTATCTTCCAGGCAGTATCAAGTGTTGAAGATTAATAACGAGGATACAAGTGAAATCTCGGAGATGTGGGCAGTTTCAGTAGTTTCTGCAAAATTCTCACTGTCTCTGGCCACTAGACTCACTCTCTGTGCCCCCAAAATACAAGTGTCTTTCCATCCCAAGTGTGGTCTGTTCAGCTGATATCAGCTCTTACCACATGGCGTGGCAAGCCTCCCCATGCCACACAGTCAGTCCTAGGCTGGCAGGGCTATTAGCTCTGATTTCCAGGCACAGAGTGTAAGTAAATGATTCCTGAGATTCTCAGCGGGAAAGCGTGAGAATGCAGAGACCTACAGTTAGTTCCACATGAGCTTTGCACCGGCACACAGCAGGGCCAGGCCAAGGGTGAAGCCCACCCTGGAAGACTGCTGGCAAGAAATACCCGAAAAGCCAGTCACCCAGCTTTTCCTTTGCTCTGTCAAGCACATGTCAGTCTGTTGTGGGCTGCACACAGAAGTGTCTCTTCCACCCATGCTAACCAAAGGCAGGGAACATATGGGTCCACACAGCACATGAGCCACAGACGAGCTTATTGGAACTTAGCATACAACAGCCTCAAGAGGCATGTGAGCCAGACTTCTAAACTAAAACTCAAAATTATAGAAAAGTTTGTGAAAATGATACAGATGTGTGCCACAGAAAGGTGGATCTCTGTGAGTTCAAAGCCAGCATGGTCTACATAGTTAGGTTCAAGCTGGCAGGGCTATATAGTGAAATTCTCTCAAAATAATAAGACTATATATAAGATAATGCAAACTTCTCTATCAATAACCTCCAAGACATTTGAACATTCTAGCTGAATTATATTCACAACGACTCACAGTATATTATCAGCATTACCTAAAATCTATTCTCTCTCCCTCTCCTCCTCTCCCTCTTCAAGATAGAGTTTCACTGTATAGCTCTGGCTGGCCTAGAACTCACTATGGCTTTGGACTCACAGACACCTGCTAGCCTCTGCTTTGAGTGCTGAGATTAGAGGGATGAGTCACCTCGCCCCAGTCTCATCTGCGCTGAGAGCCAAGAGGCCGTGAAAGCACAAAGCCAGCAGAATATCCAAGAGTGGCTCAGTGGTCTGGACTCTACGTTTATGAGCAGAGAAGGGCACGGGACATTGAGCCGCATACGCGCTGACGCCTCGTCTAGCAATTAACCCTTGAAATTCAAGTGTAAAATACAGAGCCTAAGCAAACGCTGTCTGCTTTGTTGGTTTTAGGAGGAGACAAAAGCAAAATTCAAAATCATGACATTTGCACAAAATGGGTGGGCTGGAGATCACTGTGCTAAGTGACTAAACTGGGCTCAAAGACCAATGTCTCTCCTATGTGGGCTTTGGATTTGGGGGGGAGTAGAAAGGGGGCTGAGGGGAGGAAGCCATCTTAAGGGGGGAAGGAGTAAAACAGGTAATGGCACATGTGAGATGCAGATGTTTGGGGAGCGGGGGGCGAGCACTGGGAAATGGGGCTCAATGATAACAAAGTAAGATGACACCCATGCACGCAAATGCGGTCATGAGAATCGGCTTTGTAAACTGACTTCACAAAGTTCACACCTAAAGGCATGATATGTAATGTCTCTATCAAGAGACATTTTTTTCCAAACAACTGCTTTTTGATATAATTTTAGAAAGGGAAGGAAGGAAGAAGTAGGTGGAAGAACTTTCTAGCGTGCCTAGTACTACCTCTTGTCTTTTAAAATAACTACTGTTACCATGTGGGAGTCGGCATCTTCAACAGTACCCGGAAGGCCTCAGGCACACTGAGAATATAGGGCAGTGCCCACCCCAGAGAATGCATGCCACCTCTCCTGGGCCTGGGAGTCCCTGCCCTTGACTGTGTACGTCCTCTGCATCTCAGCTGAGGAAGGAATCGTGTAGTGTGGCTGAGTGCTGAAAAGCAACCCCTGTAGGTACTCAGTGTTGGTGGGGATCTTTCCACTGTCTGGCTGCTCCAGCCGTAGTCAGTTGTCTAAGAGTCTTGAGCATGACCACCAAGAGCTGTTGTTACCCAGTGCTATGGAGAGGAGAGTGCCCAGTACTGAGCCTGGGACGTCCATCCAGATTATGAAGCCAGACTTTGCCAAGCCATCCAATGTGTTCCTCTTGTGCAGAGCCCATCCTGGCCTGCTAAGTAAACAGCTTTAGCATGCCTAAAGCTGTTTCTAATCTTTTTTTTTTTTTTTTTTTTTTTTTTTTTGAGACAGGATTTCTCTGTGTAGCCCTGGCTGTCCTGGAACTCACTCTATAGACCAGGTTGGCCTCGAACTCAGAAATCCGCCTGCCTCTGCCTCCCAAGTGCTGGGATTAAAGGCGTGCGCCACTACCACCTGGCCTGTTTCTAATTTTTTAACTTAAAAAAAAAAAAAAGACTATTTTAAAACCCTTTATAAATCAACTGACTTTCCAACCACTCAAATCTGGCTATATCATAAGATAACCCTGCTGCTGGAAAGTAGTCACACCTGTGCCTGCAATCTCTAATTGCAAGCATAAGACAAAGCACATAAAGACATGCCCTAAACTACAGCTGTCAAGGCAGTGGATTAAGAAATATTGTCTCGATGGGCTTGGTGACCCAAGTCTTTAATCCCAGCAGAGGCAGGCAGATCTCTGAGTTTGAGGCCAGCCTGCTCTATAGAGTGAATTCCAGGACAGCCAGGCTGTTTACACAGGGAAACCCTGTCTGAAAGAAACTACAAAAAAACTATAGAAAAGGAAAAAAACAAAAACAAAAAACAGAACAAAACAACCTGTTCCCTTCAGTTTTCTAAACTTCCCACAATCACATAAAATGCATCACCATTCCAGTAAAACGGACAATAAAAGATTCTATAACCACCCAAAAGAAATGTTTGATACACTGAAAACTTTAAAGTATTTCTTCCTCAACAACCATCATCACACAAATGCAATCACAGAAGAGAGAGGCCAGACACAGGGTCTCAGCCTGCTCTGTACTCCCGGATCAAACAGGCTCCACCGCCCACTGCAGGTGTGAGTCAGGGCTCTGTAGCAAAGGCTACAGCTCAACACTAGGAGCACTGCAGTGCGGCAGAAAGCTGCTCAGGCTGGCTCAGGAGAGCACGCCCAGTGACATAATCCTCAGACAGGAAGAACTCGAAGGCAGACCTGCCGCTTCGGTGAAATTCCAGCATTCCCTAAGAATAACTTGGGCAAGTCATTACCAGTTGGTCAGAGAAACAATCTGGATCAGTAATGTTATACAAATTTCTGGTAAATACAGAAATCAAAGTCTGAATATGCCCAAACCCCACTTACAGAATATTATGATGTTTGATAAATTATCAAATACGCTTTTTGCAGAAGGTCAGGCTTGATGGCATACACTTGTGATTTCAGCACTGGGGAGGAAGAGGCAGGAGGATTGCCACAACTTCCAGTCAGCCTGATCTACAAAGAAAGTTCCATGTGAGCCAGAGTTATAGGTCATCTCCAGAACTGTGTGTGTTTGTGGTGGCTCTCTCTTTTTGTCAGTCTATAAATTATTAATCTTCTAAATAGTAAAAAGAAAGTTGGCTTTCTTCTATAAAAATGTTTAAAGTTGAAGGAAGGACACTTGATTATTCGTTGCTAATAATGAGAAGGCTGTGAATGCCTTCTACCTAGAAGCTCACCTACAGACACAACCTACATGTTTTGTCAGAGTGGTACCTTTCACTAAATCTCCAATCAGTTTCCTGGTGTCTATGGATTGCTGGTTTATACAGTCAACACAGGTGGGAAAATCCAATGGCAGGGCTAAGGAGTGCTGCCCCCACGCAGGTCCTGAGAGGCATGCCTCGCTGGGTCACACTGGTGGACACTGCCCAACTGGCAGCAGCATCTGGATGTGCATGCTTCTGCAGAGAGACCAATACATCTCAAACTACTAGTGCAAATTAAGAGCACACCGTGTCTTAATGAAGCTCAACGGCTGTAAAACCTGCACTGCCCTCACTTGAGCAGCCATTTCACCAAGTGTGCTGACTGGGCAGTAGGAAAGGGATAGAGCTTGGTCACTCCTCAACCTTCTGCCAACCAGAGCTGCTGGAGGCACTCACTCAGCCTACACCTCACACCAAATGGCTCCTTACAAGTTTCCGGGCTTTTTGTTCATCTTTTTTCCCCTTTAAAACCTAAAACTGATCAATACCATATCACGATGGTCACCATGCTGGCACTGGGCTTAGAACTCTGAGAGAGGCAGGTTTTCTCAACCTGCGAGTTTACATAGAAGCATCCTTTCAGGTACATTCAGGAAACATTACATCCCACTGACTTCTCGTAATGAACTTTTCAATGAACTGAAGTTTGTTGAAAGAGACAGTCACCAATGCGGTACTTCTCTTCTGGAGCCAAGGTCTCATGCAGTCTAGGCTGGCCTTGGATTCAGCCCTGAACTGATCCTCCTGACTCTACCTCCCTAGTGCTGGGGTTATGGATGTGCACTACCAGGTGCTGGGGAATCAAACCAAAGCTACATAGGCACCTACCAATCAGATTCATCCCAGTCCTAAGGACTCGGTACCTTTTCAGTTAATAGTAACTTAGAATAACTGACATGAAATAGACTAAAACAGACATTCCTAGCTTTTTAAAAGTTTAACTTTATTATATGTGTATGGGTGTTTTGCCTGTATGCATGTCTGTGTGCCATTTGTCTGTCTGGTGTACACAGAGGCTTAAAGAGCGGTGAGTGCTCTTAACCACTGAGCCATCCTCTCAGCATCAAACATTTCCACCCCAATAAATGCACTGAAGAACTGCAGAGACTAGCTTCAGAGTCCTTCAAAAATCCTTTTCATCAAACCCCTGCTCTCAAGGGCCAGGGATCTATTTGAAAGTGGAGATGGCAAAATGTGAGCCGTATGTGGTGGAGACGGAGGGAAAGGTGTCTTCCAGACACAAGAGGAGTGCACTCAGACAGACATTGCGGCAGCACCCACAGGTTCAAGCCAGATGCAGCCCCAGCACTGTGAAAGGGAAGTGGACCCAGGCTCCACCTCCAATCAAGGACCTCTGTGCAATTAATACTGGCTGGCAAGGTGAAAACCAGTTTTCTCCAATGAAGTCTCACTGGGTAACCAACCACTTCAGGACAGGCCTATGCCTAGAAGTAGCTGGCCACCAAAATAAACTCAATGGTTTTTTTTTTTTGTGAACTTTGTTTCATTTTACCATGTTTTGGTATTTTCTGCCTTTTTAGTCTTTTGTTTTTGTGGGGGTTTTGTGATTTCTTTTTTTGTTTTTGTTTTGAAAGAGGAAAAAAACCCCATAAAGCTGGATGGGTAAGAAGGTGGGAGGCTCTGGAGAAATTGGGGGAAGAGAAAATATAATCAAAATATATGGAAAATGTTTTAAATTTAAAAAATAGAAAAAGAAACAACAACTAAGTCCTCTTTCTAAGCAGGTGTAAGTGTCTCCGCCCCAGCCTCCCTCTTCAGTGACGAACAGGGTGAACTGGCTTTCTCCTAGGGGTCTCGGCCCACTCTTTTAAAAAGCAGTGGATACGCCCCTCCTCGAACTCAGCACCCACTGCACTGAACACTCTCATGTGCCTCGCTGCAGACCATCTTGTCCTATGAAAGTGTAGGCCTGCACCGAGCCGCCAGTGAACCCAGGCCGACAGGCTCCTAGCACTGAGGTATCATGGGAATGCTACAGAAAGCTTTTCCTGTTGACTTATTCACTGCTGTATTGACCACTTGAGACGATCAGTCTAGAAATGAATGCAGGCTGAGCACCCGCAGTCTGAAAACTGATCTCAGGTTAGAGAGGCAAAGTCTCACTTAAAGGACCTCTGGTCCTAGCATTCTGTAGTACCTCAGGGATCCTCAGTTGTATTAAGTTTTTAAAGCCATCAATTACTAAATTTCATAATTCCTCTTGAATTTTAAGCCCTTAGAAAAACAACTTTTGAAAGCCCACAGAAACAATTTTCTTAAGTCTCCACACAACTATGTTTCTACGAATCTGGGAACCATAAAAGGCTCTATGTGAAAAATTCTTTTATACTCCGGTTCCCAGCCATGTCTGCACTAAGAGCTGACTCCCCTAAATTACCTGCCCTAGAGACATTGGACTGCTAGTTCAAGGCACACATACTAAGAACAGCCACATTTCCAGTGAAGAACTCCCAAGCCTTAGGGTACAGGGAAGTGAGAGTAAGTGTGTGGCACCACATCACCCCTGCTGAGCACTCACAAAGCTGGAGGACACCAGTCACAGAGGCACAGCGGCTACGTTCCCACAGATACCACCAACTCACCAGGGCCAAAGCACAAGAAAAACCTGCATGGGTAGAAAGAAGTGCTACAAAAACATCTTTACTGGGTAAACCATCCGGTTCAGGACCAAACACCTTTTAAACAATCACCCTACGACTAGGAATTTCAGAAAGGAGACTTCTCAGTGAAAAGCTGCAACTCTGCTGCTGCTGCTGCACTATCAAAAGACGCTGCTAAATCACCATCTGTCTCTTACGGTCTGAGGGATTCTACTTTAATGCAGTTTCTATGTAGCCTCATGTGTCTATTTGGTATGAGTGTTTAGAAACATCTTTAAAGTACAGCCGTGAGGAGAGGCTGGCGACACAGCTTAGCTGGTGGGTGCTTGTCTGGCACGCATGCAATCCTGCATGCTTTCCCCAGCACCACAGTAAAAACTGACCATGGCAGTGAAGGCCCTTAGCACTTGGGAGGCAAAGGCAGGAAGATCACAAGTTCAAGGTCATCCTTGACTACATACAAGTCTGAGGTCACCTTAGGCTACCTGAGAATTTGTCTTTTAACACAGAGGGAAAAGGGAGGGGTGGTTAAGATTAAAAACGAATTTCCCAGTTCAGGAAATCAGCTATATATCCATCCCAGTTGGTGGTATTTATTCACCTTTCACTACAATCAACTAGTGCCTGTACATATCTGACTAAGTGTGCAGAAGCCAATGTGAACTCTTAAGAACTACCAAAACAAGGGCCTCTTACCAAAGGCCCAGAGACTGCATAGGCCGAGGGTGCAGTTCTGTTCTAGACGGTGTGCTTAGCAGCCCCCCCAGAGGAGGAGATTAGGTAAACTCAAGAGTTGAGGTCAGCCTGGTCTACAAAGCTTCAGGCTAACATTAGCTACACTGTGAGACTTCCCAAATAAGCAAACAAACAACAACAAAAAGGGTGTGCTTAGCATGTGCAACGTCCTGGACTCAGCCTCCAGCACAGACAACACGCGTGCTGACAAGGAGGACTCCTTTAGGCATCAATTTGGATTTAAAAGGATGGGATGGGGGGGTGCTTTGGGGAGACCGGGAAGGGGGTGAATGTAAATTAAAAAAAATAAAAATCTTTCCTTATGTTTCTGTAAGTGAACAAGAAATTAATGATATGTTAAATCGCTAGGAATGCAAACAGGATTTTTATAAACACAGAAGAGAGTTATTTCAGTCTCAAGACAGTCAAATTCCTTAGTCAACTTCCAAAATTGCAAGTCATTATGGAACCTGGCTGGGATGCTGGATCATCCCTTTGCTGAAAGAAATGTGTACTGCGTAGGTGCTTGTTCCATTCCACCCTTGATTCAAGATGGGCAGATACGAGAAAAACAAATTACTAATGATACAGCAAAGAGAAAAACTTGGGAATTTTTCCCCCATAAAGAGAAACCATGACTCATGTTTTTTGTGGTTTTATATTGAAACCACTAATTTCAGCACACAAACTGTGCAACAAAGAATATAAAAGAATTAGCTAAGGCTAAACTACTCCAAATCTTTAAAAACATAGGTTACAATTTATTTAATAAAATATATTTGCACACATCCCACAAAAGACCCAAAAAGTATGGGACAAAGGGCTCTGCCGGGGTGGGAGGATTCCAGATGACTTTCATTTCAGATATGTTTCAAATTTTCTATAGTTATATGGTCTTTTGGACAGAAATAGATTTCAATGCAGGAATAAACACAAACTCCAAATGTAAAGGAAAACAACCTTCAGCCATACTGACCCTAAACAGGCACCAACAGCATACTCCTTCAAACATTCTGTGTTGATCCAAGAAAAATATTTTGCTATCTTCTAACTGCAGGCCCAAACCAAGGCCACTTGAACATTTTGTAATTAAGAATAGCCTTTAAGCGATACAAAGTATCTGGAAGATACAAACTATCGAAAGGACAGCCACACTGGTTTTCTAAGGGAACCTCGCAGACTTTCGAACTCTAAGAAACTTGAGTTCTTCTATCCCTAGGGGCTATTTGACTTAGACAGCACATCTGGATTCCTAGGGAAATGCCACACCCATTCACCAGCCTGTCACACATGCTCCCCAGATGCTACAAAGTGATTTTAAAGACTCAAGGAAGGAATACTGAAGGCGAGCCCCAGATTCCAGATGAATCTAGGGATTTTGTGAGCATGCATCTCTACTGGAGGACACAACTGGAGCTTGTCAGCTTTTTTGCCTCCTTCCCCGACTAGGTAAGCAACAGTTAAGTCTCTGAAATCAGACTTAAATGTTACAGGGCTGTCATTAGGGTTATCTAAGCAACAATTTCAAGCTATGATCAGCAAAACAAGCAATTTGGATTGGAAACTCGTATGTTGAGTCTAGTATAAGGTCGGGTACTAGCTGGTGACCTTGGACCAAGCCACGGGACTCGGTTTCCTGGTTTGTAAAATAGGGAGGTACACCCACTCAGCGACAATGCTGAGTCCAATAGAGGCCTACGCATAGGCAGCCACAGATAGCAGAGATGCTGGGTGCCCAGGGCCTGCCCACTCCAGCTCCCGCCAACCCACGGGTACTTGAGCCCATCCAGGGGCCAGCACCCAGGCTACCCTAGACACATCCTTCCTAAAGTGAGCTAAGCTTGGACACGAATCGAAATCAAAAAAGCTCATGTGACTTTGGAGGCAGGGATGCGGCCCTGTGCCCAGTCGGGACCGGGAGACGCCGTCTCCACCCAACTCGGCCATCTTGAGAAGCCACGGAGACAAAGCGACCCCACTGTGCGGGCGCTGGCGGTCCGGGCACCCTAGCTGCTCCACGCGACCGGGGAGGGGGCGCCGCGCACCTTTGAGGGTGGAGCGCTCCACCAGGACCGTGTGGACCTGCGGGTCTGAAAGGAACTTGCGCATCTGCTCCAGGGCGCTCTTCTCCTCCAGCGCCGCCTCCAGCGCAGCCGGTGCGTCGCCGCCGTCCTCCAGCAGCAGCGGCACCAGCTTACGCAGGTGCTTCTGCAGCACCGCCACGTCCGCCACATTCTGCACCGCCGACACCTCCAGGCCGGCCGAGCCGTCCTCGCCGCCGCCCGGCTCCGACATGGCGGATCCGCGAAAGGGAGAGAGAAAAAGAGAGAGAGAGCTGAGAGGAGCGGCCTCCGGCACGAGGAAGCAGTAAGCGAGGGGAACCGGCGACAGAAGACGCTGTGTCCGCTAGCCCGCGGCCGACTGCGGACAGCGGAGCCGGCTCCGCCCTAAAGGCCGCCGCTCCTGCCGGCTCGGCCCCGCCCCGCCCCGCCCGCTGGCTGCAGCCACCGGCGCCCGCTCGCGGTCGGCGCCGCGACGTTACGCATGCGACTGGAGGCGGGGCTAGGAGCGGCGCCGCGTGGCCTTTTGGGACTTGTAGTCGGAGTGCAGGGCGGGGCCCACGTCTCTCTGCCCTGGAGTGGTCCAGGAACTGTGTCTGTCTCCATTGCCAGGTTGCAGAGAATGTCACAAAGCCAGCCCCTCAGGCTCCATAAATAGTATATGAAGAATGCATTGACAAGAGTTGACATTTAGTGAGAGCTCATCCTCTGCCCAACATTGTTCTTAATAGTTAATCTGTGTTCTCCCATTGAATGAATGAATGAGTCTGGAGTGCCAACATCGACCTCTGCCCACCCGTTACTAGATACACATGGGAAGATGAGGACTTTTTCAGAGGAGATGAGGGGCGTGCCCGCAGTGACCCCGCTAAACTGGCAAAGGAGAAGGAGAAAGGGAGATGTTCTTAGCTGAGGAACTGGCGTCTAAGGTAGAGAAGGTTATGTATGGGTGGAGCAGCAACTGCAGTGCAGTCTAAGGTTAAGCTAAAAGAAACCGGGATGGTAGATAACATCAAGCTGTGATGGAACCTGGCTTCTGAACACAGCGTCATTTACCAAGGGTGATGAGATTGTAAGAAAAAGACGCATATAATTGAATCTACTGACAACAGTGTGCTCCTCTCCAAGACCCGTACCTGCACCACCGCTCTGTGGGTTCAAGAATCTGGGTCGGTCGGCAGGAGGCACGGACTCGCACGCCTCCCAACTAAGGTTCCCGGCATATGACCCATCACCGCTCCTCCCATACACGGAGGACAGCAAGGCCAGAATCTAGGTGCTTACTTTCTTAGGTATAGTAACTGGCCTTTAAAAGTTCAGATCATAACTTGCCTGTTCAATTGGGTAGAGGGAACTAAGCCAAAGTGATCTTTAAAAATACAATAATGCCGAGTTAGAAAGCTGAGTCCTGATTGGTGGGATGATGATGGTATGATCTGACTCTCCCAAATCATCTTTGGGAAACAGGGAGCCCTATAATATGCTTACTCCTTGCACAATTGCCCAGAGCCAGGTCCCAGAGGCTGCTAATGGAGCCCAGAAACTACTCAGATGATTCTTCTAGAAGCCGAGAGAGAGAGAGAGAGAGAGAGAGAGAGAGAGAGAGAGAGAGAGAGAGAACAGATAAATATCCCCATCCTCCCTCCATCAGCCCACCCTGGTATAATATGTCCAAGAAGTCGTAACTAATCTTGCAGAGGTGAGAGGACAGACCCAAAGCTACTGTGGTGAGTTGCTACTGTGGAAATGCTGACATACCAGCAGTGACTGATACTGAATGTCCACCTGACACTAGGCGCTGTGTTACTGTTTCCCTCTGTATAACCTGCAGAGATAGGAACAAGGACAAAAGACCGGAGATTCAGAAACCTGCAGGGACTTGGTGGGGGTGGGGCTGCTTGCACACTGGCTGCACCGTGAGTCAGCATCTGGGAAATGCAGTCATTCAGTTATCCAAGGGACTCACTCATCTGCAACCTGGCTCCAAGTCAAGGAACAGATAACAGGCTCAGACTTTGGATTATTATCATTATTTCAAAGAAGACAGAAATGAGCTGGGCAGTGGTGGCGCACCCCTTTAATCCCAGCACTTGGGAGGCAGAGGCAGGTGGATTTCTGAGTTCGAAGCCAGCCTGGTCTACAGAGTGAGTTCCAGGACAGTCAGGGCTACACAGAGAAACCTTGTTTCAAAAAAACAAAGAAGAAGAAGAAGAAGAAGAAGAAGAAGAAGAAGAAGAAGAAGAAGAAGAAGAAGACAGAAATGATCTGTTTACAAGGATTTACAAATGGATCAAACCTGCTTGCTTTTTAAAAATAATTTAAATGCGTTTGTTTTTTAATATAGTGACAATAGATCTGCTGTACAAGAGAGGCTGACATTTCTAAGGGCATCATCCCAGAGGCTGGCCAGGCTGAGATAGGGCTAAGGCAGAGCTTGCCTGAAGGTGTCCTTCTGCTTCGTGGCATAGGATTCAGCTGATCCTGGGTGGGGATGGGACACTACCTGGGGCCTTTCCCTAGTCCCCTGTCCACGAAAGCATCTGCTTTCAATTGTTGAGAGGCGCTGGGAAGAGCATCTCTTTCCTGATGTGGGATGCTGGTGGCGACTAGAGTACATACAATTTTGTCATAAATTTGTGATACACTGTGTAGAGATCCTGCCTATTCCCACCATCTCTTTAAAATACCACATGACGTGATGTTGAGGTACTTGGTGTCAGACTCATTCTCCTTATTTTGCTCCGTCTCTCAACCCCTGGACAGCATACAGTCTTTCAGTGGGACCCGTCAAACCAGCATCTTCAGGCTGTTTCCATATACCCCTCTGGACTTTTTTTTTCAAGGTCTTGTCACGTAGTCCAGGTTGGCCTGGTACTCACTATGTACTTAGTAATACTGACTTCAAACTTGAGCAATCATTCTATCTTGGCATGTAATTCCAGCCCTAGAATTGTGGAGAGCCCTACCATAACTGATTCATGTTGGGACATTCATTCATAATTAACACCACTTCTGGCAGTACTATCAGGCCTGGAGAACACCCAGCACTTGCTAAAATGTGTGTTCCCAGTCTGAGAATGGGAGCAAGGGGAGCGTCAGGGCATGTTTCACTGAGTACGGAAAGATTTGGAGCTTCTCTGCCATACCTTCAGACAGACTCCATCATTTGAGCTACTAGGCACTGCTGGAGGATCCAGCTGGCATTTCACCTCGCTACAGAACACTTTTGATGAAGCTTGTTCCAGAATCTCATCCCCTTTCTGTCTTGGTTCGGAGTTAAATGGACCTCAGAGTGAGGATTGAACTGGATCCGGGTCTTGGAGTTGAAGACCAGGGAAGCCTTGCACCGCCAGGAACAGAACAGTCCATTTGCGCCCTCTGGTGGTCACGACTTTTCTCACTTTCAAGGGGCCTTCTTTCCACCCCCACCTCCCATCCATCTGTGTGATGCCACCCATTCACCTAGCAAATGCCAGCCTGTGGTTCAGCCCATATGCCACCACCCACAGGGAAGATTTATGAAGACTGTCTTCCTGGGCATAAAATTTATCCACGCCCTAGATGCGCCTGGTACCCCAGCTAAGATTACTGCTTCCTAGATGCCTGTCTCTCTCACCTTCTGCCTTCCTGATTCTATCTCTTTCATCCAGCCTACTTCTTTAAAAGGGTTGGGCACAGGTATCTACATAATTGCAGCAATAGACAGGAAGAGGCAGGAACATGGCAAATCCTAGGACAGCCTGGGCTACACAGTAAGACTGTCTCAGAAACAAGTCAAAACAAAGCAAGGTAAGCGAGAGAAACTGTCACATCTCTGCAAGCACCATCTCTCTGCTGCTCTTTCCAGCAAATTCCTTGGGAATAAGCGAAAGGAGGCTTGCCCTGAAAGCTTCCAGCTCTCCTACTGTAGTGCTTCGAATATACTTGGCCCCGGGAGTGGCAGTATTAGGAGTGATAATGATGGAGTAGGTGTGGCCTCATCGGAGGGTGTGTGTCACTATGGGGATGGGCTTTGAGGTCCTGTGCTCAAGCTCCTTGTGGAAGAGAACCTGGCTGCTTGCAGAAGCCAGTCTTCTCCTGGTTGCCTCCAACGTCATGCCTTCATCAGTGGCTCATTTTCTTTCTTCTGGCTTATATGAGGGAGCTCTGGGAACATCCAAGTATAATCAATGGGGGGGGGGTAATGGGAGGGTGCTGAGGGTCTGTGTCTTCACAGACGAGACCTTGTCTGTTTGTGTGAGTCTGGCAGTGCACCATTCCCTTTCCTCCCTCCTCCTAAGGAGGCTGTGGCCCAAGGCTTGCTGTTCAGCTCTCTTTGGTCTTGAACCAGCATCTCAGCATCTCTGCAGCCTGATGTATAGTGCCGCTGTACCCACTGGCTCCCAACATCAGAGGGGTCTTAGGCTGTGCTACAGCTGTTGAGTAAGTATTCTAGAAAATTCCAGGTTGGCTGGGAGTTTAATTCTTCTATATCCTTCTCCTCCTCCTTCACCCTCCTCTTCCTCCTCCGTTTATTCTTTTTTTGTGTTTCAAATTGAACTCAGGGTATTGTGCATTCTTAGCAAGGGCTCAGGGCTCTAGCCCTGGTCTTATCCCCCACTCTTCTTACTAATTGTCTATACCTTTTCTCTGTTGATTATTGAGAGAAGTGTTGAAATCTCTGGTGATAACTGTGGCTTTCTCTCTGCTTGCAATTTTATCTGTTAGCTGCAATCTCTGGAATTATTTTCCCATCCACTGTCATCAGTCAGTTCCGATTTTTAGCCCTTCATCAGTGGCTCATTTTCTTTCTTCTGGCTTATATGAGGGAGCTCTGGGAACATCCAAGTATAATCAGTGTGTGTGGGGGGGTAATGGGAGGGTGCTGAGGGTCTGTGTCTTCACAGACAAGACCTTGTCTGTTTGTGTGAGTCTGGCAGTGCACCATTGCCACCGCCCCCTCCCCTAGAGAGTTTGGTCTGTTTTTAACCCCCCCCCCTGAAGCAGTTTCCTTTCTCAGTATCTTGCACCTTTGAGGCTGCTGCTGAGAAGGATATTCTCCCTGTTGTAGACTTTGGCTCCCATCAGTAAAAAGTCCCATATCTGAATTGGGAAGTGGCTCATTCTTTAAGTCTGACAGTGAGGAGAAAATTCTTTATAATAAAACCTCCCCCACAGTCATGGAAGGGCAACCCCTCCTCTTCAGGCAAGTATGTGGCTGGATGACACCGTTGCCCTGTTCTTGGATGAGGAGGCGGCCTGGTCTTTCCCTTGGATAGTCAGGATCAGGTGGTCTTGTAACTGCCTTAGTACCATGTGGTGCAAGATTTTATCCTGTGTTTAAGTTACTAGGGGTGCTTCCTTGGTGTCTACCGGACTGAGCAAGTCTCACATAAGGACTGTGCAGACCCCAAGACGAGAGAGTTCCATAAACAGGAGCTTCTGTGTACCTCACTGTGTGGTACATAGGATAGCGTGGCAAAGACCAGCTTTTTCCTCAAACAGGTGTCTGCCTCACCTGCCTTGCCTCTACCTCACAGTGAATTAAGAGGTCTCACCTTCGGACCAGAGATAGAACCCTGTGCTTACTAACCTCCTCTTAGAGACCTGAGTGCCCATTCAAATGAAATGACCTCAATGGAACCACAGGTTGAAGCCCAGTCAGATCCCACAGCCACAGGGATATGGGGCCATTACAAGCATCTACACATTCATTCACCATCCATTTAGAAGTTATACATTCCAAGTTTCCCACTGTCTGTGGCTCTAGTTCTAGGAATCTGATACCTTCATATATATATGTGTGTGTGTGTGTGTGTGTGTGTGTGTGTGTGTGTGTGTGTAAGCAAAACACTAATGCACATAAAATTAAAATAAGTTATTCTTAAAAATTCCTAGTCTGTTTCTCTGGAGGCCCATACGAATGCCTCAGTATCCTTCTGAGGCCTTTATTTGGACTCTGGTGTCATGTCCTCAGTATCCTTCTGAGGCCTTTATTTGGACTCTGGTGTCATGTCCTCAGTATCCTTCTGAGGCCTTTATTTGGACTCTGGTGTCATGTCCTCAGTATCTCATCGAGGCTTTGGGTGGGATGCAATCTCCTGCAGAGTGGTCAAGCCTACAGCCGGTGCTTCTTGCCTATCCCAGGGGTCCTTACCTACTCTCATCCTCTTCCAGGCAGAGACTCTGGTCCTGCATTTCACAGTCCCCTGGTCACTGAGAGAGGTCCCTGGAATCCAGTCCGGGGTGTGCACTTCCCATTTCCAGAGACTTTCAGTGGGCCAAGAGGCCCAGGAACAGTAGCCTCTTTGGGCCAACTGGGGTTGCAGTGAGATCTCGCTGGGCCTCCAAAAATGTTGCATGTTTTTTTTTTTTTTCCTAGAATAAGCATGCCAAGACCAGTGACAGTGAAAGATGTCACCAGTGGGATGAAACCAGGATAGCTTCTGACTGTGAAAAGCTTCCTCTCAGGTCCAGTTTATAGTCTCATTTCATATTCTAAAACCACAAGGCAGGGCAGGCAGGCAAGTGAGATTTTGTGACAGTCAGCAGGTTGCTAAGGGCAATGACCCATTCTTTCAGGTATTTCTCCAGGTCTTTTCTGTTTCAGGTAGCAAATGAAGTCACTTTTGGCAAATAGGTAGTATAAGCAGTAAATCATCAAATAAACCAATAAACCAGTATCTAATAATTGGTCTTTTATCTTATTTTACTTCAATATAATTATACAATTTAATTCAGTTTCCTGTAAGTGCATGAAATTTTCAGTCCCGGCCCCAGCACTACATAACCCTGCATGTTTCTGAGCCCAGCACTGGGAAGGTGGGTACAAGAAGATGAGGTCAATCAAAGTCATTCCTAGCTACGTGACCCGGCCTTGCCTACGTGAGATCACCCCTGCCTCCCCCAAAAGAACAACAGAAAAAAAATCTATAAAACAAAACCAAGCTAACCCTATTGCTGAACACACCACACACTCCAAAACCAGGGTCCAGAAGCCCCTGAGCCGGAGCTGACCTGAAAGCCTCCTCCCTGTGGACGAGCTTTTGTGGTACCAGGAGGCACCACACATGCTTCCAAAGGAGGGAAGCAACCACCGGTTCTCCTTAGCTCTGAAGCCTGTGAACCACAACGATGGCTAGCATGGGAAGAGAACCCTAGGGGTGCAGTCGTGGCATACACACCTGGCAGTTACTAATGGCTCTCTCACTGGGTCTAAGATTCACTCAACAAGATGGAGAATAGCCACATACTGGAAACCTACCCACTAAGTGCTACTGATCTTGGAGAACCTACAACCACTACTTTACTAAAACAACACAGTCCACAACAATCTAAACCTTTGTCCTTACATCCACACATAAGTGTGGTCCTCACCCCTCCTCAAGGAACTTAATTCTGCAAGAGATGGGGATCATTACAGAAAAAAAGTCACAACCAATCAAAATGCAGAACTGTGGAGCCCAGTGTCAGTGGATACAATGACAAGCACCCTGCACCCACAGCTCAGGGCGCACTGTAGGAGAGAGGGTGGAAGAATGTAAGAGCCAGGGAAGGGGGTTCTCTGTGCGACTGTGTCTCCTAGCAACACCAGAAACTACACCCATAAAGTCTTACCAACATGGCCTTGAAACGAGGTGAACAAGGAGGTCACCAATGGACATGCCCAGGTGAGTGGCCTTAATTCTACACAAAGAACTACAGGCAACTTGGGGATGCTAGGAGCGGGAGACAGCCTTCCCTAGCCAGAGCGCACCTATTTTTTTTTTTTTAATCAAATAGCAAACTGTTTATCCAAACATACATATGGCTAACATACAGATTAAGCAGGTTATATTCAGGAGTGTGTATATTTATACATACATACATGTAATAATAACTAATAAAAATAAGAGGTCATGAATTTGAAAGAGAGCAAAGAGGGGCCCATGGGATGTTTTGGGGGATGATCCAAAGCTCCAGGATCCACAAGCTGTCTGCCCCTCTCCACACGCATCAGACACACACACTCATGCACGCACATGTACACACATACACAAATGCAGAGGCGGATGACCCTGACCTTGTCAGGCACCTAGAGGCCACTTCCTACCCAGTACCGCCCATGAGGCATAAACTAATACCAACCTTATTCCTAAAGCCAAAATGCCAGCATTCTCCAGGCTTATCGAAGCAGACTAAAACCATGAGCGTATGGGCTGAATAGAAATAGCAGAGAAACCAGGTTTCAAACTAGTCAAACTCACTAGACCAATGAAGGGCCCCCACGAAGAGCACAGCACCCTAACATGGACCCTGTAATGAAGGTGCCTGACATGATGACCACCCACTGAAGCAGAGACCTCAGAACTTTACCTAGGGCTTCATGCCAGCCCGTCACCACCTATTTGACCTGCCATCAATCCACCTATCCACTCATCAGCTAAACCAGTCCTACACCTGAACACTACACCTAAAGCCTAGATCCCTTTTCTCTCAGGTTCTGAGCTCCGTGTCTTCAACAGCTATCCACCTGGACTCCTTAATCCCTAAATATTGTATTTGTGCCAGGTGGTGATGGTACAGACCTTTAACCCCAACACTTGGGAGGCAGAGGCAGGTGGGTCTCTTTGAGTTTGAGGCCAGCCTGGCCTAGAGTGAGTTCCAGGACAGCCAGAGCTGTCCCTGTCTTGGAAAAACAAACAAACAAACAACAAACAAACCAACCAACCCATGTTGCATTGGTAGCAACTATCTGCCTCTGCCTCCAGGAAGGCCTCTGTGAACTCACTGAACTCAAACCTTGACTAGTCATTCTGTAATATTCATTGCAGTGTGAGGTGTAATGTGTGACCCGAGTTATTATTTATTAAGAGAGTGAAAACAGGACTACCCAACAAATCAAGTCAATAAAAGGGATGTAGACTGCCAATTTATTATCAGGAAATTCTAACACCATGGAGAGAGAACCGTGTCCATTTTTCTGACAGAGCACTCCCAGCACAGGGCTACTTTCCAGGGTTACCAGTGTCTCAGGCAAGAGGCAGTGGGCAACAGACATCAATAGGGCTTCCTTGGGACAGGCATGGCTGTGAGCCTGGAGGGAACCAGCACAAATTTCTGGGTTCTTGTGTCCTAGAACAGTAAGACTCAGGGACAGAGTCAGAGACAGGCAGTTTACTAAAAAGAAAAGAAGGAAGGAAGGAAGGAAGGAAGGAAGGAAGGAAGGAAGGAAGGAAGGAAGGAAGGAAGGAAGGAAGGAAGAAAAGGAGGGAGGGATGGATGGATAAAAGCAGAGGGAGAGGGAGAGTGGGAGAAGGAGAGGAAGGAAATAAAAAGTCAAGCCAGGAGGTGCACGCTTTTATTCTAAAGAGAGCAGAGGCAGGAAAATCTCTGAGTTCAGGGTCTACACAGTGAGTTCCAAGCCAGCCAAAAAGAGACCCTGTTTTACAAACAAATAAACAAACAAATAATAAAACCAGCCAAGGAGAGACCCTGTCTTCTGAGTAAATTAAAGAAAGAAAGGGCCGGGCAGTGGTGGCACACGCCTTTAATCCCAGCACTTGGGAGGCAGGTGGATTTCTGAGTTCGAGGCCAGCCTGGTCTACAGAGTGAGTTCCAGGACAGCCAGGGCTACACAGAGAAACCCTGTTTCGAAAAACCAAAAAATAAAGTAAAATAAAATAAAAATTAAATAAAAAAAAATAATAAAGAAAGAAAGAAGGAAGGAAAGAAAGAGGCGCCCAGTAAGTGGAAGTGGGAAAGACGGGGTGCTCAACATCCTCACCTATGTGAATTCTGGTCCCCCATAGTTATTTAAATAGTAAGCGCTTCTACCGATTTATGTTACTGTGTGTCCGTTACACACCCCCTAGGTGGGAAGGGTTTCCTAGTCAGGATGCCGCTATCTCTCCGCGTCAGTTCTCAGAGCTGCTACAGGGCACAGGCCGCATCTCGGGGTTCCTGGACGGGGGTTATATGGGACCCTGGTCACCAATCCCGTCCTTCAAGTGGAAAGTGACTGGGCTGTAACCCAGGACCTGACGTTCACTTGCAGGGGTGTCTGACTGTCTCGGTCCAGAAGCTACTTCCGCAGAGTGCTAGGTCAGTCACGTGTCGCCAGAGGCGCAGTCACGTGTCACCAGGAGCGCGGTCACGTGAGGCCTCGTACTATCATGTGAGCCCTCAAGCCAATCACCGCGGCCTGGAAGAAGGGACATTGCGATTGGCTCCTCCTGTGATCCTCGCGAGATTTAGAGCCAGGCAGTTCCGGATTGGTTGATGCGCTACGTCATTTCCCTGCGCCAGCATTTAGGTTTAAGCTGTTGTACTAAATGTTTTTGCGGTCTCCCTGTTATGTGGGCTGTGGGGCAATTTTCTAGACATGGGTCCGGGCTGTCTACGGTCATCACTCCCCTCCCGCCAAGGGACGCGGCCCCCTGTGCCTGTTTCCTCTATATGTCGCTGCTTTGTCCTAAGTCAGACTGCGTTCGAGACGCTGAACCGAGGTTTCGTGTGGCTTCCTGGCGCTATGACTCATCCAGTCGCGTGCGTTGTGGCGGCTGCGCCGTGCGTCTCCCTGCGGAGATGGCGGGTACCTTCACAGGGCCAACCTTGCCCTGCTGTCTTGTTGTGGTGCCGCTGTGCTGAGCGAATATCCTCTTTACTTTGAAGCTTCGGTGCTTTCTGCACACACTGCATCTCATTTCTACAGGGGTACTTGCTGTTACCCGCTTGCGTTTTGTTTTTGATATAGGGTATCTCTGCTGAGTGTCAACTCTGATGCTTCTGCCTCCACCTTTCAAGTGCTGGGATGGAAGGCGTGTGTTAACACGCCCGTCTTTTTTTTTTTTTTTTTTTTTTCTTTTCAAGACAGGGTTTCTCTGTGTAGCCCTGACTGTCCTGGAACTCACTCTGTAGACCAGACTGGCCTCGAACTCAGAAATCCACCTGCCTCTGCCTCCCGAGTGCTGGGATTAAAGGAGTGCGCCTCCACTGCCCGATAACACGCCGGTCTTACACACATACCCACCTCTGATTGTCTCTCCACTTGGATCTCGCTGTTCTCGATGACCCCATATTTATCTGTACATGCGTCCACTAGACTTTGAGCCAGTGAGTGCAGGAGGGGGAGTGTCCCACACGATGCCAGACTGAAGGTACAGCGATGAATAGGGTACTAGGGACATTGCTTGTACAGGCCTCATGGGCTAGCCTGGGGTGACTGATTAGAGAGAGATTTTTTGCAAGGCCCCTCTTGGCTGCAGTGTGGATTACTCGAGAATAGGGGTTTGGGCCGGCAGAGCTGGAAAAGAGTAGACCTGAGGTGAGGATGAATTCGAATATTGAATGAGTGCCAGGACCTTTCTGGTTTCAATTTTGCCCTTCGGGAATTGGGGGACTAGGGAGACCACTCACCAGCTAGGTGCATGTACGGCTCTTCCAGAAGTATCTGAGTTTAGATTCTGAGTATCATGACAGGCTAAGTCTATAACCCTGGCCCCAGTGGACCCAGCAACCTCTTGGTGACTCCGTAGGCACTTGCACTGATATGTACAAATCCATGCACAGAAACATACATTTTAAAAAATAAAATCTTACAGAGTGGGAGTGTGCTCTGGGGTTTTCTCACTTCTCAGTTCACATTGCATCTAGCAACACTTCAGGCAGGCCGGGATAATTCCTGGTTTCTGTTTCTCAGCATGGAGAACAGTGCTGCCGTGAGTAGCTGGCCTTCTAGCTCAGTCTATGTGAATGTTGCTGATGGCTAACTTTCTAGAAGCAGAATGTAGGCATGTGGACCGTGTTTATAATGCCAGCATTCAGGAGGCTGAGGTAGTAGGATTTGCAGTTTCAGGTCAGACGTTGTACAATACTAACCTTTTAAAACTCATTCAGTTACATCTTTAAGGGTCCTACAAATCTACAAGCCACCAACAATAAACTGAAATGACCCACCCTTCCTCGACTGCCACTGAGATTACTTTCTTGTCCTTCCAGGAGCATTGACTTCTGGCCCTGAGATCTGGATAGGATTCTTATACTGCCAGTGGGAGCCCCCTGCTTAGCTGCCTCTGCTGACTTTGCACCCTCCTCTCTGTAGTCTTCCCCACACCTACGTGGCAAGCCAGTGTCTCTTCTGGCATGTGGGAGCTGGAATTGCTACTATGGGTGTCTGCCTTCAACCAGCTCCTTTCCCTCCAGCGACCTGCAGAGGGCTAGCTAGGAAGCGGTGGGGTGTCAGTGCCCAAGCCAGCGGTGCTTCCTGCAGCCAGCCACAGTTCTGCAGAGCCGTGTAGTAATGGCCTGTCTGATGCCTTTTCATGGTGCAGAGGGAGCCCTGTCACAGGAAACGGAGAAATGCCAGCTACCTCCTGTAGACTCCAGGCCATCACCAATGGCAGGTGGCATACCAGGGAAGATCAGACACTTGTCACCATTTAGAGAAAAACCTCTTTCCTAGGGGGGCGGTATACCGTTGTTGGGAGGTCTAGGATCTTCTACACTCCTGAGATCTGGAAAGAATGCCATTGCTTTCATTTGTAATTCATGACCACAGCCTCATCTTGAACTAAGTTGCTCAGAAACCTTAAATCTCCCACCCTCCTTTAAAAAAAGCAAGCCAAACAACAAAACGTCTCTTCTATTTAAATGGGTCAACTACCCATGCTCCTGCTTAAGACTAACCCTTCTACTGATATTCTGATTTTAAGTCCTGTATCCCCTTCATGAAGGGAAGTCAGAGCAGAAACCTAGAGAGAAAAACCATAGAAGACGCTGCTCAGTGGGTCACTAACCTGCTTTAAAATTTTTTATTTAGCTTTTTTGGGGGGCCGGGGGAGGTGAGGGCAGGTGCTAGAACTTGTTCTGAGGACCAGGCCAGCTTTGAACTAACTCACTTTTAAAAGTACATCCCAGGGGCTGCAGGGATGGCTCAGGGGTTAAGAGGACTGACTGCTCTTCCAGAGGTCCTGAGTTCAATTCTCAGCAACCACATGGTGGCTCACACCCATCTGTGATGGGATCTGATGCCCTCTTCTGGTGTGTCTAAAGACATCGATGTACTCACATTAAAAAAAATAAATAAAATAAAAAATAAAAATAAAAAAGTACATCCCAGAACCACCTGGCCATGAGGTGGTGCTACCTTTCACCTTCAGTTACCAGTCAGGACAACTCTTCACAGACGGATCTACAGAACAACCCAATAATGACAGTTAACCCAGTGGAGGCTCCTTTCTCAGGTGCCTCTGAGATGTGCCAAGATGACAGTTAATGATAACCAGGTGCCAGCCAGAGGAGACGCTTGTCTCTTAGGAAGAGATTTTACACAGTTCTATCAACTTGAGACCACATTGCAGAATACACTGGAGTCTTGCCCATGACGGGTGAGACCACACTTAACCAGGACTGCTTAGTTATACATTCCTCTTGTCGTCTCCCTAAACCCTGACCTCCCGTCAGTACTCAGATAGACTTGAGGGTGGGGGAGTCAGCAGAGCTCATTTGTTTCCTTCCTAATGTGAATTCCACATTGAATTTAATCTCTGCTTTTCCCAACTAGTCTCTTTAATCACCATACTGAAAGTGAGTGGGGAGGCCAGCTTCTTAGGGCTTCCAGGGCGGAGGCTTGGACACTGACCTTTCTGGTAACATTCACAAACCCTACATAGGCCATTTTCCGCTAAACCCAAAGGCATCTCTAGTAAGGTGCGAGGGCCTTCTCCTCTCCCCCCTCCACGCTGCTTCTCCCATTCCTGAGTTACCTGGGTCTCCACTCTCTTGGTTTTCGAGCACTTGCTGCTGGCCTCTGATGCTGCAGCGCCCTGGGTTACCCTGCTTCACGGCCACACACTCTTGGCTCTATATCTGCATGTGGAGTTTGTCACCTTAGCTTCTCACACAGATGCACAAACAGGTTGCCTTTTCCCCAATATAATTCCACAGTGCCCAAAAATCTGCTGATCCTACACTAACTCAGACACTTCCTCCTCCACCTCCTCCTCCTCCTCCTTTTTTTTTCTTTTTGGATTTTTGAGACAGGGTTTCTCTGTGTAGCCCTGGCTGTCCTGGAACTCACTCTGTAGACCAGGCTGGCCTCAAACTCAGAAATCCACCTGCCTCTGCCTCCCAAGTGCTGGGATTAAAGGCATGTGCCACCACTGCCCAGCTCCCTCCACCTTCTTAAGAACCTCCAATAGGAACCAGCTCTGTCAATAGCACTGGGGCCAACCTCACTCACTGTGTCAGTTTCTTTAATGTTTGTGTTCAGTTCTCTGAGGAGAGCATCCATTCTTCCCGTGGAACAGTTCCTCAGCCGCTCCCTGCCCAGTATGTCTCAGTCCTTAGTAACAAAATGCCATGTACTGTGTAATTTCAACATTCTACTTTGATGTGGACGGGTGTTTTGCCTGCCCCCTCCCTCAGTGTGTGTGTGTGTGTGTGTGTGTGTGTGTGTGTGTGTGGTGTGTTCCACATGCGCATGTTGGGGTCAGAGGGCAGGATGTATGGGCTGAAGTCAGGTCAACAGCTCTGTTCACAAGCACCTCTACCCGTTCAGGTGCCTGCTTTCTCCTAGGTTTGGGCAGCACTGTCTCGGGCTCTGCCCTTCTCTCCTCAGTGGGCTCTTCAGTCTCATTTCCAGAGGTTTCCATGTTCTCAGATGGGCCACAAAGCTGACCACAGGCTCTGGATCCTTGTTTGCCTGGGGCTGTATGGTGAGAAGAGCTTCAAGTCAAGACGGTGTGCTTACGGATGAGGAGACCCCTGCACTGCTTCATCTGTCACTGTTGTGGGCCATGTTCACAGACCTCCCTGCACTATATTCCTCTTTTGAGGGGAGCTGCTAGGAGATGGGTTAAGTTTCCCCCAAAGGGGACTGGCCTTTGTCTCCAGCTCTCAAAGGTAGCAGCTATGCCATGATGATCCTGCCTGAGAAGAATGCTTTCTTGTTCTTTTGGGGACTGGGGCCATGATGGGTATACCATGCTGATAATACTGTCTGGGAGGTGGTGATGGGATGGTGGGGGTTTACTGTCAGCTCTTCTCCTGGAGGGGATGGATGCTAAGAGCAGACTGTATATGTGACTAACCCTCAAGACACAGATGAGCTTCCCAGGTGTACAGTCCTCCAGGTGAGCTTCCTCACACTACTGCCAGGCAATGCTGGTGCTGAAGGCCAGATGTGAGCAGAGGCAGCTGACAATATGAGCCAAGCTCATTTCCTCTGGCCTGGGCATCTGCCTGTTGATTGTACCATGGCCCTTCAGCTGCGGTCCTAAACCCTAATACAGATAATATCCAACTGCCTCATCGTGTTAAGGCTTTCTAGGAGCATCTGATGCCTAGGCATACATGGGGACTTCCAGAACCTGCAAATCTTTTTAGCTAGCCTCCCAGAGCCCTGGGTCACAGCTAAGGGTGCTGGTGTGTTCCTACAGCAGCAGGGCCTTGGTGATGGGCTTACACAGCAGGTCTTTATCTGTCTCCTTAAACCCCATAGGAAAGAAGGAAACTTACAGTGTCCTAGCAAATGTATTCACCAAGGAATCATCTGGAATTTGACGGCGCTGAAATCACTTGGTAATAACACTGTTGCCTGGTGTGGTGGCACACACTTTTAATCCCAGCACTTGGGAGGCAGAAGCAGACAGATACCTGTGAGTTCAAGGCCAGCCAACAGTACATAGTGAATCCTTGTCTAACTTGCCCCCCACCCAACACTTCCTGTACAAACTACTCCTTGCTCCAGCTCAGTAGCAGCGGCAGTGGCGGCAGCAGCAGCAGCAGTAGCAGCTGCTTCTCATGGCTTCAGAGTCACCTGCGACTTTGTGGGCTGTGTGGTGTCAACATTTGGATTTTCAGGAGGCTTGGGTCTCAGTCTTATTTCCTACTTAGAAGATGGACAATCTGCTCTGGCAATGCCCCCTGGGCAGTGCTCAGTGGAGTCACCTTACAAGCTTTTAAACGTTCTCATTCCAACCATGCTGGGGATAGCTTTAACAGGAGTGCAGTTATCCTTGTCGGAGAGGAAGCTTTGGCTCAAGTCTCCCAGCAAGGGTGGAAGTTAGGGCCCTTGAAGGTAATTATATCAGAATATCTGAGCAGGGGGCTCAGAACTGGTCCTACTGGCTTTAAGACACCTCTGAAGTCATCATTAGTTCCAGGGATACATCTGCCTACAGGATACATTTTGAAGACAGATCTGAAGATGATTTAGTAATGCCAAGGCTGGGAATGTGCTCCCACACAGCATGGTAACAGTTTCCAACCTGGGGGTCGTGACCTCTTTGGGGGTTGGATGGCAGGGGTTGCCTAAGACCATTGAACAGTAAATATCTTTATAATCCACAACAGTAGCAAAATTACAGTTAGGAAGTAGCAATAAAAGTAATTTTATGGTTGGGGTCAGCACAACACGAGGAGCTGTGTAAAGGGTCACAGCAATGGGAAGGTGAGAAGCACTGATGTATGGGGAACTGTTTCCAGTAGAAGGGGCCGAGTGCAGAGTTCCCAGGCTCCCCAGTCCTCTGCCTGGCTCCTGGGGTGCCGTTACATTTTTTTCCTCCCCACCACATTGTCTGAAGGAATAACAGAAACATCTGTTCCCACCTGCTTTTATTACAGAATTGAAAAGATGAGTCAGGACCTTCGGTCTAATAACTGGTTAGATATCAGTTTCTAAAATTACACATTGGAGAGCGCTAGCTTAGCCCAGCCTGTATTTGGTGTGCTTCCCACAAGCATACCACAGATTGATTTGGCCTTGAACTGGATATGACCAGGAAGACACTAGGGAGAGAAAAAGCTGTATTACAAGTTTCTTTCATTTTGAAACGGAGTCTTGCACAGTGCAGTCTGGCCTTAAACTTCTGAGCCTCCTTGCCTCGACCTCCCATGTGCCAGAATTCCAAGTACGGGCTATGATGCCCAGCAAATTCTAGTTTTCGGCCTACCACTATCCACAAAGTTCTTCAGAATTCATGTTTTGTTAAGCTGGACATGTTAACCCAGGAGGCAAGAGGGCTGTTACATGTTTGAGATAGTCTGGTCTATGTAGTGAGTTCAGAACAGCCTAAGCCACAGATCAAGATCCTGTCTCTAAAACCAAACCAACCCTGTAAAACCATAATGCTGTTGCTTGTCAAAGACATGAAGGAGACGGTGGGCCGCGTCAGGGAAGGATATGCAGCTTCCACGGGTGGAGGCCAACTTCTCTTCCTCCGATATTTTCTTCTTAAGCCAAACCCCAAAACAACCCCACCCCCACCCCGCTGCCACACACTCACAAAGAAACCAACGTTAACTTAAGGGTGGACTTACGATGAACCCATTTCTCCCCAGCCGAATCATCTATAATATACTTTTAACTGTGAGTGGAATTTCTGGTGATTTTTCTGTTTCATGTTAGTATGAGTAACTAAGTCAATGAGAACAGAGGCTAATGTGTTTCAGGGGCTGAAATTTGGCATACCACGTTTAAAGGCTTTGCTTACGTTTACACAGCAACAATATCCCCGAAGCACTGTGAGGTAAGAATGGATATCTGAGGTGCTAAGCCCATGCATGCCCTCCTGTGCCCACGCCTCTCCTGGATCCTAGGGCCTCACTGAGAGTTCATGAGCACCTTACCCTCTGCCCAGACTGTTCATACACCAACTCACAATTTAGTGCTTCCACAGTTCACCACCCTTGTGGTGCCTGGACTTTGTTCAAGGTGGTGTTCAGTACTCTTGGCCACCACTGCTGACTTAGAGACACAAGTTCTCAGGGATGGAGACACCGAGCTTCTGGAAGCCCTATTTCTGGCACCAGTGGCTCTGGTGGCTGTCAATCACAGCATACCTCTGGCCAAGAATTCCTGTGCTGTGGGGTGTTACCAGACATGCTGTCCTTCTCCAGTTTCAAGAGGGGAGACTGAGGCATCTTAGAGAGTTTCCACCCAGTCTGAGGAAGCAGTAATCCTAGTCACTACCCCAGATCTGATGTCTTCTAACCAGTGAGCTGCTGCTGGTAGGGGTACTTTCCTCAAACACTTGTGACCAGCAAGGCCCTCAGGAAACTCCAAGGTCTCCGCTGCATAGCTTCTACCAGAAGGGATGAAAATGCACGTGCCGGTGTCAGGGTCACTGACCCAGAGGGTACCCTTCCCTGACTGCGGAAACTCGGATCGAGCACAGCCACTGTGAGGATACTCAGTCTGTCTTCACAGGCTTCCAGAACAATGCTAGCGAGGAGAGCAACGGGCCAGCGAGGACCTCGACTAACACACGTGTCTACCTAGCTTCTTTTCTTAGCTGGGCATCAAGGTAGAACTCAAGTCAGTTTCTGAACATTGGATTCTCATCCACACTGCCTCTCTGAAAAGCAAGTGCCGTGTGTCAAAAGTTGCTTCTGCTTTCCCTTTCCTCTCTCTTTTCTGAGACAGGGTTTCTCTGTGTAGCCCTGGCTGTCCCGGAGCTCACCCTGTAGACCAGGCTGGCCTCGAACTCAGAGATCCACCTGCCTCTGCCTCCTGAGTTCTGAGATCAAGAGTGTGCATCTCCACGCCTGGAATCTGCCTTTGCAATCAAAGAGGGGGTGTGGTGGCTTACAGGGTCAGTCTCTGAGAAGGACAGCTGACACTAATTAGGGGGACACAGGGCAGACACCTGCTTCCCACCTCAAGCCAGTGTCCCTGGCCTGACAGGAACAGTGTGTCGGAACCAGACTGCCCAACGCCATGGCTAGATTTAGTTTCACGATGAGCAATAAAATTCACATGTTCTTTATTGAGTCCATATAATACACCATTTTAAAGAGTTCTTTAAAATTAGATAAAAGAGCATATTAAATGGCAAGTGCATGAAGTTTTTCTTCATAAACAATGTCAAAACAAAAAAAAGTTTTGAATTACAAAATGTTAAAAAATATGTTGGTACTTCACATTTCACTAAAGCATAAAGTTACAGGTATCTTCTGAGGAAAATAACTGCACCACTTAACCTAGTTTTGCTGTTTCTAGCAACTTTTTTTTTTTTATTCTGTACATAGGACATTTTGTACAAAATACGAAGTCTACATTTTTATTACTTATTACCATAAAACAAAGATACAATGTATGTACAATGTTCAAAGGAAGCCATACAAAGCCACACTAGAAAGACACTTGAACTGTGACATCTCTGGCGCACAGACACATTTTGGAAAGAGTGAAGGTGCCAAACTAGAGCCATCTGAAGAGAAACAGTCACCCGTTTATTTCCAACGTGGTACTTTTTTTTTTTTTTTTTTTTTTTTTTTTTGGGAAACCAGTTTGGTACAGAATCAACAGTGTGTCTTAACAATATACAAGTTGAACAATTAGCACAGGGGATCCGAGTACTAACTAGGGAAACCTTAATAGGCCAAAAAATTAAGTAATACTCTTGTCAAAGAAAATTAGTTTCTCTCAAAACATTTTTTTTTCTTTTCTTTATTGGCGAATGTTTGTCTTCAATAAAGAGCAGAAATAAAACCTGGACCAGAAGTTGTTCTGCTGTGCTGAGCTTTGCACAATCACCCGTACACTGATAGCTTGCTTTCCATGCAGAGTCTCTCAGGACCTCTCACCACACACGGAATGCCCCACATCAGGGATATCTGAGACTCTACCAGCTAAAGACGAGAGTTCAAACAGTGGGTATCAAAACACAGAGATGCTGCTTTATCCAGTAAAAGCACCCTTTTCCCTCAAGAGGAGAAGGCATCTCAACATTTTTTTTTTTAATTATAGATTTCATAATGGTAAAGTGGATAGATATTTGTCAAGTTTCTCAGGAAGTGTTCTCACCCAAGCGACCAACCTGCCCACCCTCCGCTGGGTCCACCTTCTGGTTAGCCATCTGGCTCTCCCTACCTGCACATGCCCTTCTTCCCCACCATGTGGCACGAGCATCAGCAACCATCTAAGAGGACCCAGAAGCAGGTTCTGAGAGCAATGTCTGATTTCACAACTTTTTCATGGATACTCGAGACCACAATTAAAAATCAGGTTTTAAAACAAGCCACATTTTTACTGTATCTTATGCATCAAGACATGTAACACTAAGTTCTATCTATGCTGGAGACAAAGGAAACTCAGTTTTCAGAATAGCAGTCCACATCTCAAGCAGCTGTCAAGCAGGATAAAGAAGTCAAAAGAAGGCCACCCTGAGAGAAAGAAAGACTAGACAAAGCACTAAGTTTAAGGATTTTTCTCCTCGTGCTATTCCATCTAAAACAGAAGTTTAATCCATGCAAGAATTCTGTGAAGTCTGTAGCAGCATGTGAAGACCAGTGGAAACACAGACACTGCACTTTTCCTTGCGAGCTTGGTAACATGTGCTTTTTCCAACAGAAAGGCTCACTGAGGGCGCCCACACAGCGCAGCCTGCAGTACAGCCACAGGCAGGCTGCAGGCTGCAGGCTGCATTAGGCCAAGTGGCTTAATTTACTGTAACTTTCTATAAATGTGGAATTCTTAGATCTTGTAATCTTTATCAATTCAAGAGCCTTGTTGAAGGATCATGTGTAAGTAGGTGAAAAACTGATTCTGCAAATAAAAATATGAACACATAATTTCAACACTGAGGTTCTACTCAAGGTGGACTAAGGAAGCATTTCTCAGAGCTCTCCCTTGCATTGAGGTGGAACCCTGGCCTCTACCACAGACTATGAAATATGGCTTTCAGTAGACATTAAGGGAAGTGGGATATGGTGAACGTGCCATTAATCAAAGCAAAGAAACACCTTGGATGGTCCCAGTGTGGAGGACAGTTGGCCTCTTTCCCGGTAGGCAGCTAGAATGTGAAAGCAAAGAGCCATCTCTGTGAGAGCTAACCGACAACCACTAGCTGCTGACACAGCAAGCGTGGGAACAACATCAAGGGTTGTAAAGTCTTAAAAAGGAGGAGATACCTTTTAACATGTGCCTTTGATTTGAAACATCACTGGTATTACCACAGAATACCTATTTCAGAGGAACACAGGGTCCCCTGGGTACAAGATGACAGCCAGGGTGCTTTCCTACAGCTCTGACTTCAGATCTCACTCAGGGCTACGCTGGGGTGGTGACAACATGGTGATGACACCGTCACCAACTCCCCTAGCCCCCTGCTTGGCCGGCAGGGCCAGGGAAGCCACCATTGTCTGAACTCCTATTCTCGAGCTGAGGCAGACGTGCATTATTGCCTACAGAACGGGGTCGGAAGAAGCTTTAACTTTGAGTGTAACTGACTGGTATGGCACAAAAAGTATGTCTTTTCTACAGCATCCAGAAGAGAACTGACAGGCCCAGCTCGGCGTGCTGCTCCAGACACTAGCGCCCGTCCTGGGAGAGCAGCTCACTGGCTCTGCAGTGAGCTTCCAAGGCTTTCTCGGTGTGGGGGTCCTGAGGCAGCTCGGACTTGCGGCGCACAAGGGGACGGTCCTTCTTCAGATCCTTCTGTGCCTGGAATCACAAATGCAATGCAGTTGGCTATGCACTAGGCTAACCGAGGAGGGAGTTCACTTCCGGGTTAGAAGTTAGAGGAAAATACAAGGCAGACAAGGATCACAGATGTACTACAGCCTTGGCCCACCACAAGAAAGGAGCCCACTTCCTACCCATTTACTCAAAGTACCCTAAGCACTGTGTAATGGCTGGGGTGCAGCTCGGTGGGCAGGAGTAGCTTTGGGATTCTACAGTGTTAGTGCTTGCAGAATTCTCCAGGTGTTACGACTCCCCTAAGTACCCTCCTCTCTCACAAAGCTTCACCAGTACCACTTTATGACCCTGTGCCCGTTACACACTTCAGAAAGGAGACATTTTTTTTTTAAAAAGGGAAAAAACAGAATAAATGAGAAACAAACTAGATTTAAAACCGTAAG
This sequence comes from Uromys caudimaculatus, assembly GCA_028551405.1. Classification (NCBI taxonomy): domain Eukaryota; kingdom Metazoa; phylum Chordata; class Mammalia; order Rodentia; family Muridae; genus Uromys; species Uromys caudimaculatus. The sequence continues at coordinate 110,908,827 of CM052705.1, read as the reverse complement.
AGAGCTAAAATGTCTACAAGAAATTCTAAATGTTTTACAATATGAGGTGTTAAATGTGTCACACAGCTGGGAAAAAAATTGCATCTAGAAAAGTCATTTCACATGGATCATTTCACTACTGAAGTTTCTAATATCAAGTCTAAGAAATAAAACATTCATTTTCTTTTTTTTTTTTTTTTTTTTTTTCTTTTTCTGAGACAGGGCTTCTCTGTATAGTCCTGACTGTCCTGGAACTCACTCTGTAGACCAGGCTGGCCTCGAACTCAGAAATCCACCTGCCTCTGCCTCCCGAGTGCTGGGATTAAAGGCGTGCGCCACCACTGCCCGGCAACATTCATTTTCTTTTCCCCCCTTTCTGAAGTTTAGGAACCCCACTTTAGCAGGATTTAGACTGTGTGTGTGCATGTGCACATATACACGTTTTGAGACAGGATCTCATTATGTAGCCCAGGTTGGCCTTAAATTTACTATGAAGTCCAGGCTGGCTTTGACCTCATGGTGGTCCTTCTGCCTTGGCCTCCCAGATGCTGGAGTTATGGACATGAGCTAGCATGCCTGGGGAGTTAACTACCTGCATCTGTAAAGAATGGGGCACAAAGGGGTGTCTGCACTGAGCAGCAGCCACTCAGCTCTCAGGCAGGCTGCTGTGTTAGCACCAGCACTCGGAAACACCAAGACACCTGCTTAGCTGTCAAAGGCAATGGCTACGAGACATCCACAGGTGGCCAGCGGTGCTTTCTGACCTAAGCTGCTTAACCCCAACTGTTTTCCTTTCTGCCCAGCATCTCCAACCAAAAGAGAATAAACCTTTGTGGTGTAATCTAGAAACCCCCCACAGTTTGAAGCACATCACGTGACAACAGAAAAAGCATGCGTGAATGGCTGCTCTGAGTGCAGATGTCTGACTTACGCATGGTGATAAAATGTGCTTTTATGTTCTGGTGGAAACTCAAGCACCTGCCAAGTCACACACGGAAGCCCGAGTTTCAGAGTTTGCTGTTTCCTAGCAGGGTTGTCTGTGGGTGTGCCTATATGAACAGCAGCAGTGGGCTCAGTGTCTGACACCAGGACTGTTTCTTGAGCTGTCCCTGGAACCTGGACAGTCAACATGGGGAAGGCAAGCTTTTCCATTTTCCTGCCTAGAAACCAGTGGGAGATGGCAAATCTCACCAGTCCCCACTCACTACGGTGTGAGAGTGCATTTACGGATTTGAAAAGCCCACGCTGGTTTCACATTCACGATCCCCCCTGCCTCAGCCTCCCAAGTGCTGAGATTTGGGGTGTGCACCATTGCAGCTGGCACCTTAAGAGTGCTTTATCTTTAACCCATTAGAAACTCTGGTAAAATTCCACCCTGAATTTTATGTCCATACTGATACAAACCAACATTTTAAAATACACGAAATATGCAATTACATCTGACATAGCCATGTCAGAGAGAAGAGACCCCTTAACCGAGAGACTAAGCAAGGCCTTGGAGCTGGAACCAGTGAGGGGAAACGGAGGAGAAAACTGATGGGAGATTCTGGACACACATGTGGGACCTCTCTGCTTAGCACTGCAAACGGATGCAGGAGGCAGGGAGAAGACAAACCACAAGAGGAACGATGAGGGAAATGGGAGGCAGGAAAGAATGAGACGTCATGCAGATGGTGGTCTAGGATGAGTAAGGCCTGGGGGAGAGGCTGTGCTGGCAGCGTGCGGACAGGGGTGGGTGGACGAGGGGGCAGGGGAGTGTCGGCTGAGACAGTGCTGTGTGTGACTCTGGGCACACTGGTGCAAACAGCCAGTGCTCAAGACCTGCAGAGGACACGGGCGGCTACGCAACGGCACGAGCCTCCTGTACTCGGACAGGCACTGAGTTCAAACTTTAGAACTGAGCAGCATTCCTTTAGCTCTGTCTTGCTCATCACAAGCTGTGATGTCATGGAGAGAAGGGAAAATACTTCATGTTCGCCATGGGACTCTTCACGCTTTGGTAGATATAAAGCCTTAAGCACACTCTACGCATTTTCCAAGGAGAAGTACCTGCACTGCCCACTCCTTCTCTACACCTTCCTGACTTGCGTGGTTGACACTGATTTTCTCCCGACAAACTGTTAAAAATGAAAATTGTAAACATTTGAAACGTCTCTGACATCAATGGTATTCACATGAAACTTACATACTTTTGGGGGGGGGGAATTCTGTTTAGGGTTACAGAAGTTCCACAGAAGAAACCCAAACAGTGGTTCTAACAGGCAAATACATTACTGAATTTCTTCACTCCTACCCCCCAACCCCCGCTCCATCAACCCAGATCTTGTCTCAGCATTAGTCTCTTGTCCCCAGTTTCCAGCAGGACCTCCCACCTGTCCTGACCCAACAGTCAAGTCCATTTAAAGAAATGTGGAATCTCTGGGAAAATGGTGAAAGATAAAACCGAGGGCCACAGAAAGTGTTCACACCCCCAAAGCCCAGACCTTAGTTCTTTAGCTATAGCTTTATTTGCTTTTTGAGCTGGGGTCTTGCTATGTAGCCCAGGCTAGCCTTCTACGGGAACAATCCTGCCTCAGCCTCCACAGTGCTAGGACCAGAGGCCTGGGCCACTACATCTGGTACTTGGTACATTCTGCAGGCATAACTGAAAATTTCAGGAACCTAATTCCAAATGTTCTCAAGGAAATAAGAGTTTATCATGCTAAATATCACCTATGTGCCTATAGCTCAGAAACACCTTCATCTAGACAGTGAGACTTAGCTGTGCACTGGCTCAGTGGTTTAACCACAGATACTTGACACTGAGCAGTGCTGTCTTTTCAGATGTTTAAGCTGTTCTAAGTCCTCTGTGTTTCCACGGCGACTTATTTTAGCTTCTTATTCTTTTTCAAAGACAGGCTCTTTACTAGGTAGCCCAGGTGGCTTCAAACTTAAGATCTCCTGCTCTGTCTCTACTCCATAGAATTTCAGAATCTGTTGGTCTTTGAGCATGAGTTGACCTCTGAACTTGCTATGTAGCCAGGGATGACCTTGACATCTTGGTTTTCTTGCCTTCGCCTGTAACCAGTGCTGACATTTCAGGAGGGCACCACGAAGTGTTTATGCTGGGCTGGGATACGTCAGGTTTTCCTGAACACCAGGCAAGTACTCCACCACCAAGCTATATCCTAGGCTTACCACTTCCTTAAGAGGAAAAAGCCTGCTGGATTCTAATGGACAAGTTACTCTGGGGAGAACTGACTTCCCCATGCACAGCATTTCCTGCCTCAGGAGCTGGTGCCACAGAACTCTCAAGGTGGAAGGCTGACGGCTTAAGAAAGTCAATTACAGAAACTTCCACTAGCTGATGTAATCTCGAGAGTCACACAGACAGCAGAAATGTCCTGGGGGCCTCTCAGGGCAACCCTGCCAAGGCTGCTTAGAAAGGGACCTGTTGCCCATGACGGGTGAACAACAGCTGGGAGACTCCATGGTTCCAGAGCCCTCCAACACCAGGGCCCACTTTTTGAGGCATTTTAAAGGTGTAAGGTGAATTTGGTTTGTGTTCTAGCTCCAATTGCTGACCTTGAAAAGCACAGGGTGTAATTTATAGAGAACCACGGCAAAGGCTGAAGATATATGTACCAAAGGAAAAATTCCTCTGTACCTTCAAATACTCAGTGTGTGGGAAATAGCTCACAAGTCTTCAACTTCTAAATTTGATATGGCCCAAGTATCTTAAAATTGAGTATAGGTCACAAATTCCCAGGTTTGCTTTCCCACAGTCCAGGAAATGTGGGAGTCTTAGACAAGCCACTCAGCTGGGCTGCCATGGGCAAACTCGGGGCTGTAAAGTCTAAGTGGAAATAAAAAAGACTTTAATTCCTGTCAAAGTCACAAAGAAATCGTGGAGGAAAACTGCCTAGCTAGGACACAGGAAACACATGGGGTTTCTTTCTTTTCTATCCCTCCCTCCTGCTGGCCTTCTCTGACTTCCGTTTCTTCAGGAGGGTCTCACTGTGTGGCCCAGAATGGCCTTCAACTCACGATTCTCCTGCCTTGGCTTCTGGAGCTCTGGGATTATAGGCCTGAGTACCCATGCCCAGGTGAGCTCTTGATGAGCTCTATTCATTGCTAAGAAAAACCACTATGAGCAAAGCGTGGAGTTCAACTAATTGCTGACGGTCAGTAGGTCAGTAGGTGGCCACTGAGCTTCTCCATTGCATTTCTAGTGTGTTCACTTATCTATTTAAACAATGTTCAATTTAAATCAAGGGGCGGGGGATGAACATGGCAAGTTCATGGGCCCTGCTTGCTCACCACTCTGACAGAGAGCCTAGGACTCCAAATCAGACAACCATGTTGCGATGCAAAAAAGAAACAGCCACATGCATCTCTGCTTGTGTTATTTACACTCAAGACACGGCCTTCCAGGGCACTGTTAGCAGCAATTATGAAGAGAGGCTGCTGCAGCCTCTCTTCATGCCAGGCCTTGGAACGATCCTGGGTGCTATATTGAGACCACAGCCCAGTTCAGAAGGCTCCATTTCTGGTTCTGCAGACATGTGTGGTTGGGGCTGGGGGAGGCTCAGCTGGCGAGAGTGCCCACTCTTGGTAATGCCCTATCCTGTTTTAGTCAGCTAAGGGGTTACCTAGAACTTGAGTACTAATGTCTAAGGACTCTGTCATTGGTCAAAGGGGGCTAAAAATTATGTCAGGTCCAATAGGGAACATGCCCAGAGGAACAGACTTTCAGGACCCACAGAGGAGCTCAGTGGACCACCCTCTTTAAACCTTCCTGTGTATGTTCTCCATTTGGTAGAAAGAGATGTCTGGATTAAAAATGCTCTAAGCCATTGCAAAGAGTGCAGTGTCACTGGAATTGTTGCTGGGATAGCCCCGGCCTGCCGTTGTTGGGACCCTGGGCCCTGAAGGAAGCCAAACTTCCCACCTTGGGTATCCTGGGAGGTGCGGGCTGTGGCACCTGCTGTGAAGAACTAAGGGGAAGTGTCTGTGAACCAGAGCAGGAGAGGCTGCAAGGGGCAAATGAATGGCAAGATGCTTCTGCAAAGCTTTGCTTTTGCCCAAGCTAACACACAACAGTTAGGAGGTGGGTTTCTGTTGCTAAGTGAAGCACCACACTGCAGGCACACACTTAATTGCTAAGCACTTCCCTAGCAATCTGATCACTCAGATCTACAGCTTAGCAGAACGTGACGGACCGTCAAGCACATCTGTAGCAGGCATAGCCCTGCTGTGCTCAAGGCACTTTTTACCTGACGAGTCTCGTCGCTCACTGTCTTTTTCAGCATCTGCATGTCTTCAAACTGAGGCCCATCTGTCTCCATTGCAACCGGAATGCTCACAGCGCTGGCTTGACTATACACTGCATACTGTAATGCAAAGTATGGAGTCACTGTCTGTCAGGCGCTGGGCCTGCACTCAGGGCCCTCATCCTGCACGGGGCGCTGGCCCACTGCCTGAGGCCCTCTTCTACAAGAAGCCATGTAGCGGGAGACACACTTGCCCACTTGCCCCCTGATGAAGCTGGCTGCTGCCTGTAGGATACTAGAAAGAGGCTCACCCTTCTGCAGTCTGGCCTATGCGAGTGACCCTCTGCTGGCTTCAAGATCACTTCTACATCTTCCCGAGTTCATCTCAAGACAGCCAGCCTATAGCCCTTTGCATCCCTGGGCCAAAACACTGAAGGGGGACTGTCCATAGCAGAAGCTGTAACCTTTCTTCACATCCACTCTGGGGCAGCTGCCCCCAGATCCTTCCCTCCATCCCATGTCCAGTATTTTCCTAAGACCTTAAACCTTTCAGCATAGCCCAATATCCTAACACAAACTGTAGCAGCCTGGACTACTGCTAGGATCCCTCTGACCAGGCCTGCTGTGTCTTGGGACCCTGTGCTCAGCCTCCCTACCTCTCCAGTGTGGTCTCCACTCCCTATGCTCTGGGTGCAGCAGGCAGGGTGTAATGGCAGGTGGCCTCCCACCTGCTTGTACCACTGCGTTCAGGCTTTGTGAACAGAGGGATATAGCCACAGCTTGCAAGCTGCTGGCACCTGCCCTGTGTGGTGAGGTCAGGGAGGGACAGAGGCAGTGTCTGCTGCAGGCTGTGCATCATGCTCAGTTCTTCCCTTGTTATACAGGTGCTGTCAGGAACCCCAAGCCTGAAGGGGAAGCTGGGTCTTGTGTTCAGACTTATTTCTGGCCTTCATCTCCACCCCTTCTGGCCAGCAGCTCTGCTCAGCCTAGTCTGGTTCCTGTTCTCAGTTCTCTAACAGGCTGCCTCCTGGTCACTAACCACGTGTTCTGTTCACTTTACCTTCCTGGCTGGGTCCTTGCTATAACCTGGCACTTGGTGTCTTTCTACAACCAGTGGCCTCTGTACCTTTTGTGCTACCTGCTCTGCTCAGCAGCCTTTTCCACACTTCCAAGTCAGCTCCCCACGGGCCTGGCCCTTCCAGCACACCATGTTGCTGCTGACATAACCAAAAAGCTTTCTAAACTGCAAGTCTGCCTGGGTCATTTTGCACCTTATATGCATTTGGAGGGATAAAGGCAGATAGCTTCTGCCCTCTCTCCAGAATTATCACAGCTACTGCAGGGCCAGCCCCGAGTTTCTCTTCATCTGGGCCTTGGGCCCTTGCCTCAAAGGCAAACTGAGTGACAACTGTCAGGTTGGGACTCCCTCTATACGCTCACTGGTCCTCACCTCATCTCAGTGCCATTTCTTTCTGACTCTCCCTACAGACATGAGCATGCCTTCTTCCGAAATCCACAGCAGTCCTCAGTTTGTGCCATAGTTTGGCTGCACTGACCCCCTTAGGCACCCTATGCTTCCAGATGCCTGGCTGTGTTTGGCTCTCATATTTTTATCAACTAAAAATTTCCAGTTTGCTTCAGGACGCACAGCACCTTGTCCTCCAGGTGCTCAAAGTCACGTGGGGAGGAACAGAGAAGAGCGAAGGTCCTGCTGTGAGACAGCACTGGGGTGATCATCTTAACATTCTGGGATAAACCCAGTGTTTTCCACACAGTTGTACAAAAGTGGGAAGGACCCTATGCCCATGGGCTGTGCTGGCTCATAGCAGATGAAGCCCACTCCCAGTTGGCACAGACCTCCAACAGGCAGCAGCTCACAGGAGGATGAGAGTGTACCGGCCTTTCCACAAGGTGTGGACCTGGGGCTCCATCCCCACCACAGCCCAGGGGCACCTGTACCTCAGAGAATCGCTTTTCACTCACACAGTATCCCAGGTGATGGCAGGGTGTGTGTGTGTGTGTGTGTGTGTGTGTGTGTGTGTGTGTGTGTGTGTGTGTGTGTGTGTGTGTGTGTGTGTGAGAGAGAGAGAGACTGCACACACGCAGTGAAATGCCCTAGAGTTGATTTGGTAGCTTAGGAGAAACAGACCCGAGTTGGATATAACCAGTGTTTTAGAATTCCACACAAATCATGTGGCATAAAAACCCAGGTAGGTGCTATAACTGCCAAAACATATCTTCTACCAACTTCCTAATCCCTCCCTCACTTGCTCTGAGCAGATGAGACACTTGTTTGGTCTGTAAAAATGAGATTGGCTTTGGGAAGCCACCTCCTCAGAAGCTAGTGAGCACAGTCAATCACTGTAACCTTCCTTTGGAAAGGGAAGCGCATGCGTCCTCTCACCAAGGCTGACATGATATGGAGACCCCTTAAAACCCCAGATAACGACCACCACACTGAGATGTGTAATGCCAAGTAGTAAGTAGAAATTAGGGAAGGCTTTTCTCTCAAGAGAACGAGTCCTAAGGTATACTTTCAGCTCTGAGGTGTTAACACATGAAGTATTTTCCATTTTAGAGACAGTGTGTCATGGGACTGGGCTGTGGATGAAACTCTTGACTGTCACAGATGGTTCACACAGCGACGGAGGTGAGGACAGTGGGAAGGGAGGTCCCCAAAGCTCCAGTGCCAAACCCACCACAGGTATGCTAACACCAGACAGTTTAAAAGAGCATCAAAAGGAATAAACCAGGAAGCTTGTGGCAAGTGGCAGCCCCCAGCTGCAAGCGTCACACAACAACCCTGTCTTCGCCTGTGAGGAGGAGCTTTGTGCAGTTCTCAAACAGAGTCTTTCCACATACAGGCAAAGCTTGCCTTCCAAGCTCTCCACCGTTAGATTAAAAACAAACAAATAACCAACCTTCCAAACACAGCACGACCAGCAGCGCCATGTCGGCAAGGCTGAGCCACCTAACCCTGCCCACACAGGCTTTTGCCAAGGTTTTAAAACAACCGATGCTTCCGCTCATTTCAACATAGGCCCTGTCCATATGTGCAGGTCTCTGTAATTAAGCTACAGGCCTTAGAAGAACTTCTCTATAAGCATGGAAAGTGCAGTCAGGGAAATGTGAGCTACTTGTTTTAGGTGGAACCGCAGATCCGCAACAGACTGTCATTAAGTCTCCTTTCATCACAGGGATGCAAGCCAGAATGCTGATTCACAGGAAAATACACACTGATATCTTCATGTATCGTTTTTATTAAATGACAAAGATTAAAAAAACCCACATCCAACTTACATAATAATTTATACACACTTCTCAACCAAAAAGAAATACACTGTTTAGTAAGATATTTTCTTCCCTGGAGAGCTGAGAGAAGCCTGAGAGATCTTAGTGTGGAAAAGGTCAGACATTTCATCAAGAGGTTGTTATAATCAGACACACACAACAAGGAGAAAAGAAACACCCAATAACATTGATCATTCAGACCG
>CM052705.1:110855742-110899602 GCA_028551405.1 Uromys caudimaculatus | reverse complement strand
CAGAAGCAACACTCCAGTAGCTCTGATCATTCAGACCAGAAGAGGCAACACCCTAGTAACTCCGGTCATTCAGACCGGCAGAGGCAACAGCAAAGGACAAAGGCTGCAAAGCTGTCCCAGGTTCTGCCAGCGTTCTGGACGGAGGCTGCTGAGTCACCAGCAGCTCTGACAGATAAGACCATCTGCCTGGCTTCGCCTTGTGCGAGCACACTGCATCAGCTAGGGTAGAGGAACAATTAGTGTGAGCAGGGCAGAATTCAGTTAGTTCTCAGCATCCTTCATCGGCTTCACCCTCATCTGTCTCACGAGAATAAAAAAGAGGAATATGGTTCAAGTGACAGATAGCATCTATGACATCCAAGCAGAAAGGGCATTACAGTCTTAGGCGTTACATCCTGGCTTTCTTTTTACCACGTCATATCTTACTTTTAAAAAGAAGAGAAAAATGTCAATTCTGTGGTAAAAGTTCTGTGTGGCAAATAAGTACTTATACAAGAGGAAGTTACAAAGTTGGAAAGTGTTTTTATTGCGGACACTTGCACATACAGTGTTAGTGACGTCGGCCTCCCTTCCTGGGGTGGAGCCAGGTCCTATCTCATCAAACATTCACGCAAAGCCTCAACACTCCCGAGTTACTCTCTTTTTTAGTACCTGGGGATTCGCTTTGGCTAGATTTTCTATTTTAACCCATGCTTCTTCTCGCTCTTTCATTTTTAGCTTCTCTCTGAAAAACAGAAAAACATTGTATTAGAGAAGAGTCGCATTTGGGCAGGTTAGGGGGCAAAAGTAAGGAGACACCAGCGCCACAGTCATGTTTCCCAGTACTTTCCGGTCTCATTCCATGTCTTACATTGTGGCTCTCAACACGTATAATGCAAAAAGAAACCTAAAAACTGGCCAAGAGTTAGACTAAAGATTCTTAAAAATTAAAAATGCTAAAAATTTAACAAGACTTTAAGACATAACCCCTCCCCCATCTCCTCCAAGTCAGTCCAATGTCCTAGCTTGGCTGACTGCCTGCTTCCATACCCATTGTAGGCGAGTCTGCAGAGGAGCAGAGAAGGCCGGAACCGGCACCCCAGCGGTGACAGCATTCCAAGGGAGACCAGGGTTGCTACTAATTCCACCATTAGAGGCACTGATTTTGGGCCATTTTTTGTTTTGTTTTTAAAACCCTCAAAATGCACTACCACGGGCAACTTTTGAAACACCATCACTCTCTAGGGGTGGAGGAGGCACCACTGGAGATGTGGCTTCCGCCCCTGGGGCTGAGCCCTGGTCTGGCGTGGCTCCCTGTGGCTCTGCCACCCCATGCACTGATGACTTTGTGCATTGATTCTGTACTTTACCCAGGGTACTCTGTTTCACTCCACCTGCCTTGTTATGTCAAAGACTTTTGTTACAAGCATTACTGTATTACAAGGAACTCAAATGGAGCCTGACATGCAGCCAAAACTCACATATTAGCTAAAAATTGAGGAAATGGTGGTAGGCTAAACAAACACCCTATAGTTCGTCTACCATAACCACTTTTAAGTGGCTAGTTAAAAATCAAATCTGCTAACGGTTCACACTGGGTTAGGAAGAGTGATTCTTTTTCTTCTTTTTTCTTTAAATAGATAGGTTCTCACTATACAGCCAAGCCTGGCCTTGAACCTGTCTCAGCCTCTGGAGTTGGGGTTATAGACTTGTGTTGCTATGCCTGGTCTAAAACGTGACTTACTTAAGTAAGTAAATAAATAAAACGTATTATTATTGTGCGGTGTGCAGGTACACGAAACAGAATGAAGGTGGCGGACGGAGGACAGCTCTGTGGAGTCTCTTCCTCCCTTCTATTTATTTATACAGGGTCTGAGCTCAGGACTTGTAAAGCAAGTGCCTTCACCCACTGAGCCATCCTGCCGGCCCCCAGAGTGACCTTTCATAACTAATCAATCACATGACTATGCACCCAGCTTAGGGACAGACAGAGCACAGCTTCTGGGGAGACGCAGCCTCTGAGGTTCTCACATGCACAGAAGTAGCACTCTGAAAAAGGTAAAGGTAACTGAGGCAGTAGAAAGGCACATGCCCTTTGGTGACAGGCCACAATCAACCTTTAACCTGCTTCCTAAACCAGAGCAGAACAGGCTTGCTTTACAAGTTCAAAGTTAAGAGTAACTCTGCAGGACAGACAGAGGCGGTGGAATACTCAGGAACCTGTGAGAGGAGCCACTTACTTGAGTTTCTCTGCTTTGAACTGCTGGGTGCAGTCATCGAAGAGTTTTTGGTTCATCTCCATGAAGAGTTTCAGGGCGTTGTATATCAAGCCGTGTATTGTCCTGCAGAGTGGATGCCAGAGTGAGCTGCCAGCTGGGTCCTCCTCACCCTCTGCCTCCTGTCACAGCTCCCTCCCCTGGCCCCCAGCCCCACCCCCAGTCTCCTTTATTTCTGAGGTCCTACCTCCCTGCAACAAGCTCACTCAGTTCTAATACAAGCTGTTAGTTCTGACTCAGTTGTTTCCCCAGTCAGGGCTCACAGGCACTGTCAGGCCAGGAAGTTCACCTTTCTAGCTAACAGCAGGCAAAGCCACTCTGCCTGAAGACAGAATAGAAAATGTGGAGTCCTGAAAAGAACTATGGGTAAGTTATTCAGATGGCAGTAACACAAAGGCTGTGCTTAGGGTGCCCCTGGAGGAAAGGGTCGCTCTGGCATCTACATTTGCTAACGCCGAGTATTAAGCTCAGCCTCAACCCATGGGGAGTTCCTTGCAGGGTGTCAGAGAGATTCCCATGGGTGAACTGATTTCCTCTTCCTCTGAAGTGAAATGGAAGGAGAGGGAACCGAACAGCCCTGGGCCATAAGTCACCTGTTCTTCTCCTTCCTGCTCTAGTTAGTGTCCATAGCAGGGTGGCCATCGAGTTTAACATGGGCTCCTCTGATGTCATGGGATTGTAAGGGCCACCGAGTTCCAACAGGACTGAGTCCTACGAACTCTGCAGTGACCTTTGAACTCCCTTGGAGGCTCCAGGAGAGGCCTGGAAGGTGCTGTTGCTGAGACCAGCAGGGAGAGGGGTGCAGACACATAGGCCCTGTGCTGCTGTGGCGTGGGGTTGAGGAGACAAGACAACAGGTCACAGAGACGATCCACACTGTGGCCTAACTGAAAAAGTCACAATGAGATGGGTGTGGCAGTCGCACACTGTAATCTCAGCACTTGGGAGGCAGAGGATCTCTGAGGTTGAGGTCAGCATGGTCTACAGAGTGAGTTTCAGGACTACAGAGAAACCGTGTCTCATACCAAAAAATCCCCACCCCAAACAAAACAACAAAAGTCTCAAAGAAACGGATGCTCATTTTAAAAGCCGACGGCAGGTTTAGATTTCAGCTGTCACCGCGGTGAGAGCAAGGCATGCACTATTTAGAAGTGACCGGACGCTAAGGCCTCAGTTCCTACTTGTTCCAGTGGGTCTTCGAGTTGCGGTATAAGGATGGAAACATGATGGGCAGAATCTTGGCTGCATTGTCACTGATTAGACTCATGATGTACTCATTGTTCCAGTAATATAGCGCCCGCTCCGCCACCTGCAAGACAGGGTTGCAGCAGTGTTGGTGACTCGTACAAAGGTACGAGGCAAACATCCCCACCGTCGGACTCGTGAGCAGAGTCAGTTACACTGGATCGTGCGTTACGATCATGTCCATCTAACCGTCTAGGTTGTGACACTAAAGAACACGGAGAGGAAAACTGAGAACTTACGCTTCAAGTACACATTGGCATTCGCTTCTCCATTTATTCAGTAAGCACTCCTATGAGACCCCAGTCTGGATGCCGACACTAAGCAAAGGAGTGTCGTTTGTGTGAATGCGTCAGTCTGTAGTGTGTGCATGTGTACACGGACACACACATGTGGAGGCCAGAGGCTGACCCTGGGTGTTTTCCTAAATCGCTTTCCATCTCAGTTTTCATGACAAGGTCTCTCACTGAACATGGCTGGCTGGCAGGGACTCTCCTGTCTCTGATCCCCCTAGTGCTGGCTTACAGGTGTGCCCAGGTGATGCCAACTCAGGTCCTCAGGTTTGTGTGATGAGCACATTGATGAGTCACCTCTCTCCAGCGGCACCCCTGCCCACTCACTCCCACTCGTCCTGTCTTAAGGAGGTTTCTAGTGTGTGTACCACCCACTTAGAGTGGACGCTAAGCAGAGCTTGGCTGGGGAGCAGAAAATGGAGATGCTAACTGATTTTCTAGAACTGACAGGTGATGCTCTGGCAAGAGGGTTGTGTCTGTAAGCGCGGAGGCTGTACCTGAGGCAGGCCCTGGGTGACAGGTGCTGAGAGCAAGGATGGCAAGATGGACAGGAGTTTCCAAGAATGCAGAGCCACATCTGGGGCCTGTGAGCCGGCCCTTGCTTTGGGTGAACTGCGGAGCTAGGACTCCTTCGGATTAGTTACAAGTTCCCAGTCCAGAAAGCTGAAAAGCCAGGATAAGCACTCATGCCCCCCTCCCCACCCAGACTTGCAGTTATCCACGCCTCTGCTCTGACTGCTGTCCTTCAAGGTCAACGGGCACACACATGTACAACCTGAAGAAACATCAGTCACAAAAATACAAAAGGGAACATGGTCAGTTCTGTCCCAGCACACACTCATCCATAAGCACAGCCAGAATGTGGTGCAGTGGCCACCCTCTGAGGCTCAGAGCTGAGTACAGGTCTGCCTTGAGTGGGTGTGGCAGGAGGCAGCTGAGGAGGGTTCAGGAGGCAGGATTAGTTCTTCAGAGAAAGTGAGGAGAGGTGAGCTTTGCAAATGGGTAAGAAAAGAACACATAGAGACATACAGTGTATGTTCGGCTTTTTTGTTTTTTAAAAAGGGCTATGGAGGTGGCTGGGGTAAAGGTATTTGTGACCAAGCCTAATGACCCTAGTTTGACCTTTGTCTGGGACCCACATGGCAGAAGACAGTCAACTCCTCCACACAGGCATCCTGTGGTACACACTTGTCTCCACCCACGCCCACCACACACACACACACACACACAGTTTTAGGATGCCTCACTATTGCTCACTCAGAGTCTCTCACCCACCTGAGCCTTCCATGTGCTGGGAGTAAGGGTGCACACCACCTGGGATGACAGATAATTCTTGTTTGAGAGTTCAAGACCTTCTATGTTTTCATTTTTGCTTTTTAAAAAAACTGTGGGGGCTGGAGACATGGCTCAGTGGTTAAGAGCACTGACAGTTCTTCCAGAGGTCCTGAGTTCAAATCCCAGCAACCACATGGTGGCTCACAACCATCTGTAATGGGATCTGATGCCCTCTTCTGGTGTGTCTGAAGAACAGTGACAGTGTAATTACATATAAATAAATAAATCTTTAAAAAAAACTATGTAGTTTAGGTCAAAGTACGGTTGCTAATCTCCCCACCCCAGCCCCCAAGTGTGGGAGTTACAGGTGTGTGTCATCGTGCCTGGCAATACCCTACCTTTATTTTTTTTTTTAAAAAAAGTTACATTTATTTGTTATGTGTGTGGTATATAGCATACCTTCGCAGCCCCAAGGACAACATGGAGGAGCTGGTTCTCTCCTTTAACTAGGTCCTAGGGATTGAACTCACTGTCAGGTTTGGGGGCAAGCACCTTTACCAGCTAAGCCATTTTGCTGGCCCTGAATTTTAACTTCTGGTGTGTGCACCCATGAGCACGTGCTCTGATGCGCATGGAGAGTAAAGGTCCTCTCTGATTTGGCTCTCTCCCCCCCGTCCGCATGTGGGTTCTGCACCCTGAAGTCAGATCACCCAGGCTTGCAGGCAAGCGTCTTTCTTGGCTGGCATTCTTGCTGGCTGCAATGCTGTGTTTTATCTTTTCACTTCTTTTTGTTTTGAGCCAGGGTCTTACTGTGTTGCCATGACTGGCCTGGAGCTCAAAATGCAGCTAGGCCGGCCTTGAACTCACATCATAGAGAACATTTGTGTATCCATAAACAATTTTGGATATCGCAGTTCAACCCTCATTGGAAAATGGAAGATAGGGCTTAAACTGGAGGCTCTTATTATAAATTTTGTTTTTGTTTTTAACACAATTTTGTATTTCTCTCTCTCTCTCTCTTTTTTTTTTTTTTTTTTTTTTTGGGGGGTTTTTTCGAGACAGGGTTTCTCTGTGTAGCCCTGGCTGTCCTGGAACTCACTCTGTAGACCAGGCTGGCCTCGAACTCAGAAATCCACCTGCCTCTGCCTCCCAAGTGCTGGGATTAAAGGCGTGCGCCACCACTGCCAGGTTCAATTTTGTATTTCTTGAGAAACAGTAGCTAGCCTGGCCTAGAACTTGCGATCTTCCTGTCTCCATTCTGTGATTAACTACTGCTCTGTTTGTTTAATGTCAGTCTCCTGGCTCAGTGACAGCCTGTGCGTGCACCACTTCTGCATGCTTGTCCCAGTTTGGCAGTACTGCCACTGTACTGGCAGATGCTGGTTCTGACCAATGTGGCATCATATTCCATTCAGATTTCCTCAGTGTTGGGCCCTTCATGAAAACATACAGTTTCACTCTGTCCTGCCTGCGTGTCTTCAGTCAGCCTGCACCAGCATATGCGCCATACTTTCGACTTATCTTTCTAAAAAATACATAGTTTGTTTCATGTGTGTGTCAGGGGTGGGGGCACATGCATGGCACAGTGTGTGGACATAAGGACAACTGTGGGGTTGGTTTTCTCTTCCCACCATGTGGACTGTCGGGCTTGCAGCAGACACGTATTTGCTGAGCCGTTTAGCTGGGTCCTTTCTACGTTTCATAACAACTTGGAGTTGAGAGGTGACCAACTCCACAGACGTGGTCTCCTCTGCGGCCACCATGTCCTTGCCTTAGGTGCAGGACAACCTCCAGAAGAGAAGAAGCTACCAAGATGGCCAGCGAGGGAGAAAGGTCCAAACAGGAGAAGCATAGGGAAAACATCTAAATATTAAGAAAGAGCTGGCCACATACTTCTGGAAGATTTTAGAACTGATCTGGGTCTATGGAGACTGGACTTATGGGGGAGGCCCCAACAAGAAAGAGCAAGAGTCTTGGTGGTGAATGACCAGTTCTGGCTGGTTTCCAAGGGAAAGTGAGGGTGGCAAACCTTACGATCCTTTAGTCACAATCACCGTTAGAGGTGTCAGTGCCTCTCTGGAGCAGACATTCTTGGGGTCCCTGTATACTCTACCCTTGGCTCACAGTGTGTGCACAGGTGGGGAGAGCAGGCCTGGATCACTCACTTTTGTTCCAGTAAACAAGGTCAATGCCTTGCAGACTACCTTCCTACCTGGGCTTGTTTTCCCACCTGAAATTTTATCAGATTTGACACATAGTAGTACACACCAGTAATCTTAGCACTTTGAAATCAGAGATAGGAGGATCGTGAGTTTGAGGTCAGTTTGGACTATAAAGTGATTTTCCAGGACAGTCAAGACCACACAGAAAAACACCGCCTCAAAAAAAACCAAACCAAACCAAACCCTAACTCTTCTCCCAGCAACTGCTGAATGTCAGTAACGTCTCACCTACAAGTAGGTCTCTGTGAGCCCCGCCCCACCCATCCTGGAACCCTGGCTAGAATGGCCTTGTGTAGCAGCCATAACTGTCGTGTTCAGAATGCAGCTTCACACAGCCCTCCCTGACCTCTTCCACAATCTTTGTCTCTTCTGAGACTTTCTCTGAGCATTGGAGGAAGACAGTCTAGCAGGGATGACAGGGAACACTCTAGTCACTTACTCTGCACCTTGGTCATCTGTGGTTTTGTGTTAACCTCTGTCCAGTGCACAAAGCAGGTTCTCTGATGGGGTGTGAGCATCACTAATCTAAGGATATAGGGTCAGGATTAGAAGCAATTTAGATATCGTCAGCTTAGCAAACTGACGGCAGTAGGTTTTCCCAGGGTCAGTGTTTAGAAGCCAGTTAGACATCATCAACTTAAGTCATTTAGACTCTGTCAGCTTAGCAAACCGATGGCAGTAGGTTCTCCCGGGGTCTATGAAAGCTCTAGCCTCTGGTTCTGGCTCCGTTTACGATGAGTTCCCTCTTACTGGGCAGGCTTTCAATCCAATCAGATAGCTGTAGGTTATCCCCCAAGACATCCACGCCCTTCTTGTACCATAGGGCACATCCTGCTGGGTGAGTGGTTATCGTAGCCTGCCTAGCACCTTGCAACACTATAGAAACTGGCAGTCAAAGAAATTTCCAGCTCAGGACCAGCTTGATTTCTCTAGGTCCTGTGACCAAAGTGCATGGTGTCGTCAGCAAAAGGGTCTTATCCTCACATTCTGGTGGGCAACCAAGTACTCTGTAGCTATTGCTGTAAAGAGACACCATGACCAGGGCAACTTATAAAATGAAGCAACTAACGGGGGCTCCAAGTTCCAGAAAGTTAATAGTTCACGGTGCTTCTAGCAGGGAGCACGGCAGCAGGCAGGCATGCTGCTGGAACTCCACTCTCATTCACGCCAACACAGGAGGTCTTGTGACACCTCTCCTCCAGTAACTTGAAGGGAGATATCTCATGCTTGGGACTAGTTTTTGTTTGATAGTCAATGGTTTCTGAGAGAAGTCTTAATCTCCCCATGCAGAGAAGTTCTAATTAAACTCTACACCCCACCCCACCCCACCCCTCTTATAAAATAGGTTTCCGTAAAGTGAGGCATCTTTTTCTATCTCTGGGAGGTCCAGGTTCTCTCCATCTCTTCCTGGGGTTCTCACACCTGCCCTGGCTGGTATCCTGAAGTGGGGATGAGAAGATCCACACGGTTTCAAACACCGATGCTCGTTTATGAAAACTGCTCTCTCCTTAAGCTTTGGAAACAAAATCTTTGTGTTCTAGTTCTAACGTAAAATGCCCATGAATGTCGAAAATAACAGCGGCTGAGCTGAATGCAGCGGGAAGCCCTGTACCAGAGGCTCCTTCTCAGCAGAAGCAAACCCGGCCCTGTCCCCAGCAGAGCTGTCAGCCTTCCTTGGTTTAGGTCTGCTGATCCCAGTGACTTCCTTCATAACTCTGGAAAGGCCTTGCATGGAAGGGCCTCAGTACTGGGACAGGAGTCCCTCCATGCAGCCCTGGGTGCTCAGCTAGTGTCATGGTGGCTAAGCGGTCATAGTTTCCAGGGTCACCAGTTTCCTGGGGCACAAGGTTCTGCTGATCATCACATCAGCTGGACACAGCAGATGATGTCCCTGGAAGAGGACACAGCCAAGGTTGCTCAGAGAACTCGAGAGTTGAAAGTGGGTGATGGACACTAGCTTCCCAGACAGGATTTTGGTAGTTAAAAAATAAAATAAAATAAAATAAAAATCGTATAATTTTTTCTTTTCTTTTTTTTATATTCTCTCTCTCTCTCTCTCTCTCTCTCTCTCTCTCTCTCTCTCTCTCTCGGTCTTTCTTTCCTTCTTTCTTTCGAGATAGTGTTTCTCTGTGTACCCTTGGCTGTCCTCGATCTCACAGAGATCTGCCTGCCTCTGCCTCTTGAGTGCTGGAATTAAAAGTATGTGCCCCCTTGCCAGGGAGAAATACTAATTTTTGAAAGATGTAAAGAGATACAAACTTATATGTCAGAAAAGAAGCACTTTATGAAGGGAGAGATTTTCAGAGTTAAAGGTTTTTACTGTTGAGGTATTCATTGGTTCGGATAACTCAATCATGAGAAATTAGGGCCCTATGGACCCGGCAGTACATCACCTAAATGCAGAGCTTTATTTATAGGGACAATGCTGGCAATCACAGTGGCTGAGAAGTGTGTTTTCAGTGATCAGAACAGGGGCAGAAGTAAAACTACCAAGAACTAAGATGATATTTTATTTTTGGGTACAGAGTCTCTCAGTAGCCTAGGCTGGTCTCAATTTGTAGCAATCCTCCTGCCTTAACTTCCTAAGTACTAGGATTGCAGGAATGAGTCACCCTGTCTGGCTAAAATCTTAGCATCTAATTCTGAAGTACATGTTAAGTAAAAAAAATTGAATTTCTCCAGTCGATCACAGCAGAACCAGAGCACAAACAGCTTCACACTGAGAATGTCATTTTGACAGGAGCACCTGACCCCGACCCCCGTCACCGAAACCCACATACCTGGAAGTGAGGGCTGGAAACACATTTGGCTAACTGTCGGAAAAGAGGTTCCATGATCTTCACAAATTCTGATGGCTCAATCACATCTAAAATTTCTTCTAATTCATTTAAGAACATTACTTCTTTTGGACTGTGAGTCTTTGGCCAGTATTTGAGAAGTGCCATTACCACCTACAAAACAGTGACAGCAAAAAAGTGATCTCACAGGATGCCAAGACAGTCTAGTTCTCAACCTGTGGGTCACGACCCCTACAGGGGTCACATATCAGATATTTTACATTACGATTCATAACAGTAGCAAAATTACAGCTATGAAATACCAACAAAATAAATTAAGGTTTGGGGTCCCCACAACAACAGGAAGTATGCATGAGAGTTGCAGCATTAGGAAGGCTGACAACTGCTACCCTAGAGGAAGCTGTCCTGCTTCTACCTGACATCTCACTGCCAGGCAACACACGAGACGATGGTGAGAATTATCACCACCCTTTTCTCCCACTGACAGTCTAGTTTTATATACTTGAATGTGGCTCATCACCTCTGACTGAAGACCAGTGCAGACCACTCTAGCGTGGAAGCAGCCAGTGTTGACACTGCTAGCAACACTCAGACGTATGCACACTACACCTCTCAAGTTAACACTCTCTCTCTCTCTCTCTCTCTCTCTCTCTCTCACACACACACACACACACACACACACACACACACACACATACACACACAGCTTACAACTCTGTTAAAATACATCAAAAGCGTGTTGTCAATGATGTCAGCCTGCATCCATGCAGATGCTGGGCCTGAGCAGGGTTCCCAATGCTCTCCTTGTGTGATTACCCGGAGGCTGAGGCTGACTGCTGGAGAGGGCGTGGTCAGGAGGAAGCACATGGCAGCCGAGGCCTCCACTGTGGCAATGCTACCCTGTTGAGGCCCAGGGAGTCAGATTATAAATTCACAGTGCTTTCCTAGTCTGTGGCTACTGTACGTTACTATCTTTGCCTAAGTCAGACAGCTACAAAGAGTGCCTGTTGAGCAACTTAAAAAAATGCTCCTCTACACTTTCAAAATATCTTACCAAATTATACCAGCAGAAGATACTAGATTTGGTTCAACAAAGATTAACTACAGTTTTAGAGTTTAGCCATCAATGAGCACCAGCAGGCCTGTCTTCATAAGGGCATATGTGTGCACACACCTGTGTATACACACCTGCTCACACACCTGCTCACACACACTTGCTCACACACCTGTGCACACACACCTGCTCACATACCTGCTCACACACACCTGCTCACACACCTGCTCACACACCTGCTCACACACCTGCACACACACACCTGCTCACACACCTGCACACACACACCTGCTCACACACCTGCTCTCACACACCTGTGCACACACACCTGCACAGGAACCACTTGTCCCTCTGAAGCAGCCATGAGGCCTTGTCTGTAAGGCAAGATGGAGAGATGAAACAGGAAAGAGGCATGAGAAAGGAAACCCTCATTTTGGGATTTAGCTTGAGTTTCCTGTTGGTTGAGGATTTAAGAAACCTCAAAAGAACTTGCAAAGCCAAGGCTGTCTACAGAGAACACTCCTTTGCCTAAATACTTCAAACATGGAGGCTAACAATAGACTATGCCTTCTTGGAGTCCGGAGGTTTGTGGTCTGGATTTGAGTTATCAGCACTCTTCTTTAATATCCCAGCCTAAACAATGAACGTCATAAAACTTACCTTACGATTTCATTTGTAAAAGAAACTCTTTTCTATCACACCTACTTATTTCCTGTGTGTTTATATGTGTGTGGCTGTCAGAAGACAGCCTGCAGAGATTGGGCGTCTTCTTTCACCATGTGGGCCCTAGGAATTGAACCCAGGTTGTCAGTCTTAGCATCGAAACCTTTTTCCACTGAGCTACCTTGACGACCCACAAAAAGAAATTAAAGACACACACACACACACACACACACACACACACACACACATATGTATATTTGGTATCTTGAGACAGGGTTTCTCTGTGTAACCCTTGCTGTCCTGGAACTCACTATGTAGGTTGGCTGGCTGGCTTCAAAATCAAGAGATCTGCCTGCCTCTGTTAGCTTCCTGAGTGCTGGGATTAAAACATGTATACCTCCTCCACCTAAACTTTTACAATCTTTATACACTAAGTTATATCCTTTGAACAATGTGATTAGGACAGAATTATATATGTGTGTGTATGTATATATGTATATGTATATATATATATATTTGTGTGTGTATGTGTATGTATACTGTATAGAGAGGCAAGTGCAATTCTGGGAAGTTGGAACTCTTGCCTTGGTTGGTGTCTTAGGGTTTATTGCTATGAAGAGACACCATGACCATTGCAACTCTTATAAAAGAGAACATTTAGTTGGGGCAGAATTACAGTTTCAGAGGCAAGAAGCAAGGCAGCGTGCACACAGACATGGTGGTGAAGGAGCTTAGAGTTCTACATCTTAATCCACAGGCAACAGCACGAGACTGCCCCACTAAGCTTAGCTTGAGTATCTGAGATTATGGTGGGATTAAAGGCGTGCGCCACTACTGCCCGGCTACCAGGCATTTCTTGAGAATCTACTATGAATCAGAACCATGGTTAATAGGGAAGACAGGAATTACTCTAGACCCGCACTGGCCCTCCAGCTGTCAGTGGGTTTTTAAAGTCCCAGGTTCTGAACCAGGTTCACATTGAACTCTTTCTGATCTGTGAACTACTGTAAGCAGCACCCAGTTTTCTGGGCTGTGTGTGAGAAGGACAGGACTCTGCAGGAGGCGTGCATGTCAGCACATGCTAACGCCACTAGACAACAGCAGCTCCAGGCTCAGTGCACGCTCCCTGAATGGGGATAGGGAAGCACGTCAGTGCCCCTGCCTTGAGTCCTGGGGAGCCTGTCCTGGTGTATCTAGGAACAAAGCAGTGACTAACTGAGAGACTAGCTGAGAGAGACAGGCGGATGAAAGGAGACACAGTTATGTAAAAATCTTCCATGAGCCTCTTGCCTAGCAACAAAGAAAACAGTATCTTTGTCTAATGTCCCCAGGACACTTTGGAGTACATGAAAAATATCAATTACAGGGTCAGCAAATGCCCTTCCAGACTGCAGACTTTTAAGTGGAACACTGTGATGAGCAAGTCCCACTGTGGGCCTGACTGGGTTAAGAGTCCCTAAGGCATTGAGACACGCCCAAGGGTTTGTCCTTTGGCCTTCTGCACGGAGCTGTAAACCTGCCCTGTGTTGGTGGCATCATCCCAGGAGGTGGAGTCCTAGATGAATAATTGAGAAAGGAGGAAGGCAGCTGGATTCTGGACTTCCCTCCTTGCTCATCTGTCTGGACTCAAAGCGTCTAAGCTATGTGGTTCTGCAGCTGTCAGCTCTGCTGTCTTCTCAAACCGTGAGCTGGACTCAATCTCCCCCTGTAAGTCGTTTATTGGCAGAAATTTGATTGCAGTAATGGTTCGACACGGCAACCAGGAGCCCTGGGGCAGCATGTGAGGTTCGTCTGTACTGAGCATGTGTACTCAGCATACTCCTTTCCAGGTCACACCTATGTCTTAAATGTTCAGGGCTAGGCAGCAGTGGCACACACCTTTAGTCCCAGCACTTGGGAGGCAGAGACTGACAAATCTCTGAGTTTGAGATCAGCCTGGTCTATAGAGAGTTCTAGGATAGCCAGGGCTACACAGAGAAACTCTGTCTCAAAAACCCAAACTAACCAAACCAACCAACCAATCAACCAACCAACCAAACAAACAAATTAGAAAACAAAACGAAGTGTTCACTTCTAAGTTAGACATTTTTATAAAATGTAAATTTCAAGGGAAGAAATGTACCAGGTCAGAGTCCGGATGCTTTAGTACACTGAAAATGAACTCTGCTTTCTGCAGTTGGACAGTGATATCATATCATCATCTGTCAGCAGATGTCACCTGTCAGCTCGGGTGGCCACATCACACTGGGTGTGTGGGACCTTTGGCTTGTTTGTGCAGGCCCTGCCGGAGCCTGGCATCCTGTGTTTACGGTACTAGGCATTCTCTATTGCCTCCCATGGTTAAGTTCACCCCTCACAAAGCTGCCTATCTGCCGTGTTAGTGGGACCGAAACCTTTACAACTGTCATCTGAGTTCATGTTATGCTCAGACAGATGAGGAAGGAGAGTCAATCTGGGCTCAGCAGGCTAGGGTCAGGCTGAGACAGGGCCCAGAGGCAGAGGTGCTTTGGGTGGGAGGATCCTGTCAGAGGCGAATGTAGACTAAAAAGTGGTGAGCTCCTCAGTCATCAGCATTGAAAAACACAAAGAAAAACTGTGCGAGAAAGCTCAGTGCACCCTTTCCCCATGTCTCTCTTTCCTTTGACTTCTGAATGTAAAAGGGGTGGTGGGAACAGGTAGGATTTCTTTTCTTTTTAAAAGTAAATTATTTGTGGGGTGAGGTGTGGGGGAGAGCGCTGAGCAACCATGCCAGCGTGCTCATGCATGTGAATGCCTCGGAGTCCAGAAGAGGGTGTCTGATCCCTGAGGCTGGAGCTGCAGCCTGCTGTGAGCCACCCCCTGGGTGCTGGCAACCTCTAAAGGGCAACAAGAGATCTTAGACACCATTGTTGCTCTGGCAGGCTTTTCCTTTTCTGAATAGGGTCTTGCTGCATAGCCCAGGCTGACCCCATACTCAACAGTAATCTTTCTATCTCAGCCTCCTGAGCCACTGTGTCTGGCTTGACCTGTACGCCATAACAGATGAACTTCATGGGCTATGGACTAAGGCTTCAATTCTTTTTAAAGTGAATTCAGATGCTCACACACTGGCTCGCATCAGGCAAGAATGAGTCTGCCAACCATGCCTACATCTATTGACTGATTTATTTATTTATTTATTTGTGAAAGTGCTAGGAATTAATTTTTTAAAATTTAATAAAGATAAAACACCCAAAGGAAAAAAATAAATTAGAAATCTGAACCAAAAGACAGTAGTGCAGCCCTCCCTTGCTGTTCAGTGACTGTCAGACAACCACACTAACTTAGATGAACCGTCCAGAGCACCACCACCACCCTCTGGAGTACAGGTGATTTCTACTCTTGCTGCAACACCTGCGCCTGAGTCAGGACACTTGCTGTCCAATGTGGGGGGCTGAGCAGGGTCCAGGCTGGCGGCCACAGCTGCTCAGAGCCTGTTCCACGGACTGTGGAGCAGTATGAGACAAGGTGGCAAGCTTGTTATACAAAACCTTCACTGCAGTGGAGGAACTGCTACCAAACCAACCCAGGAGAGGGACAACAGGGCTGCCTGGGAGGCACTGTGGTGAAATGCAGGCATGGCGGCTGCACGGGGAGGGACAAAGCGATGATCACGGTCCAGATCGAGCACTTACTGGTTCAGTGAGGGTGCTGTCCTTCTCTAAAAATTGCACGACACAGTACGCCAGCTGAAAGGGAGGGGACAGCACGTCAGACGGTCACTTCAGCATGGAAACGCCCTTCTAGAATGACCCTCAACCACCTCCTCTGGGAAAACAGCCTGGTGTGGCTGAAACGCTCCACGTGCTACCCTCTTTGAGTGACACTTTCAGGGACATACCTTTGGGACTGATGCCCATTGGATAATTCTTTCCCTATCTGTTCGTGACAGATTTTATTGCTCTGTGTGTGTGTGTGTGTGTGTCTGTCTGTCTTTAGAAGATGAGAATGAAAAAGTAATGTAATAAGCCGGGCAGTGGTGGCGCACGCCTTTAATCCCAGCACTTGGGAGGCAGAGGCAGGTGGATTTCTGAGTTCGAGGCCAGCCTGGTCTACAGAGTGAGTTCCAGGACAGCCAGGGCTATACAGAGAAACCCTGTCTCGAAAAAAAAAAAAAAAAAAAAAAAAAAAGAAGAAGAAGAAGAAAAAGTAATGTAATATCTGGAAAGTTTTAGTGCAGGGTCCTACCAGAAATCTCTGAACTATTCTTTATTTGTCCTTTGAGATAATCTTTATGTGTAGCTCAAAGTTGCCGCAAGCCTCCTGCCTCAGTCTCAGAGCACTGAGATTAGATGTCCCCCACACCGAGGATACAAGACAAGCAGACCAGCTACCAGGTGATGCCAGACAGAAAATACGTGAATTGTCTCTCAAGAGGAGTGCATTGAGTCAATGAGAGAACACACTTTCTTGTTCTTTCTTATCCTGCGCCACACACTTCTAAGGACCTCTGGAAAATAGAATCTTGTTTAATTTTTAGACAAGGTCCTGATATACATAGCCCACGTTGGCCTCAAACTCCTGATTTCCTGCCTCTGATTCCTGAATGCTGGGATTACAGTTATGAGCTCTAAGCCTCGACAAAAATCTTTGTTGGGGATGGAACCTGAGACCTTGCAGTGACAAGCAAGTACTGTCCTATGATGCCTGCAGTCCTTCCATGTGCTTTCTTAAAAAATAATTGATTTAGCTTTATTTTATGTGCATTGGTGTTTTGCCTGCATGTAAGTCTATGTGAGGGTATCAGATCCTGAAGTTATAGACAATTGTGAGCTGCCATGTGGGTGCTGGGAAATGAACCTGGGTCCTGGGGAAGTGCAGTCAGTGCTGAGCCAACTCTCCAGCTCCCTGTCCATGTGTTTTTAGTGCATAATGGCACCCTAGTCTGTGTCAGCCGTGTAAAAGATTGTGGGCTGCAACCAAGGGTGCTTTCCAGCCTGTACCACTGAGGTAATGTTTCTCTTGCTGAACCAGGGGCTAGCTACATTGCTAGTCTAGCTAGTCAGCTTGCTCCTGGGAGCCTCCTTGAGCGTCAGCATAGCTAAGTTCTGTCTCTGGGAGAGCAGATCCAATGCAAATAGATGGAAATGAGTCAGGAGCCAGCTACTGACTCAGGTGGCAGCATGACTACAGTCCGAGCCCTGCAGCTGGCTTCTACAAGGTGTCAGAGCACAGCAATGGCTACGGCCGGCCATCTGGCTTTTGCTCTAGGGCATTAGGTTTAGATCACACTATAAGAAGTGTCATTTCAAAGTTGGGTCTCCCAGTCTCTGTACAATCTATATTCCAGAGACTCCCTTGAATTTCTTTCTTTTATGTATGCATAAATGTGTGTGGCTATAAATGTACACGTGGATGAATACCAGAGGAGTTGAGAAGCTGACACTGGTGTTTTCCTTGAGGCTTTCTAGTCTGTACCACTGAGGTAATGTTTCTCTTGCTGAACCAGGAGCTAGCTACATTGCTAGTCTAGCTAGTCAGCTTGCTCCTGGGGTCCCGCTTCTACCTTCTGAGGCTGGGAGCACAGGTGGGCTGCCACATATTTTGGCCATGTGAGTTCTGGGGTCTCACAATTGATGGCAAGCAATTATACAACTAAGCCACCTCTCATCCTCTTCTAAATTTCTTACAAGGACTCTCTGTCTCTGGACTCTGAAATACTGCCAGAAGCCCATTTTGCTGTGCTACAGTGCTATGGGAAAGGAGGCACTCTCGGAAACGTCTGGACCGCTGCAGAGGTGGGCAGCTGCGTTCCGCTGGCCTTACCTGGGGATGGTAGACACTCAGGGACTTCACTTTGTGCAAGGGCAGCAACACCTTCAACAGGAAAATCTTGTGCTCTTCCTTTAGTGGTAAGGCAAATCCATTAATTATACTGTGAAGAGAGAATTCAGTTTGAGTATTTACACATTCTAGATTATAATCAGGACACATGTATTCTTTTAGCTTTTGTTTTCAGCATGAAAAGTCAATGGGCAAAATACTTCACAATAAAGAGGATAGGCCGGGCAGTGGTGGCGCATGCCTTTAATACCAGTACTTGGGAGGCGGAGGCAGAGGCAGGTGGATTTCTGAGTTCAAGGCCAGCTTGGTCTACAGAGTGAGTTCCAGGGCTACACAGAGAAACCCTGTCTCGAAAAGCCAAAAAAAAAAAAAAAAAAAAAAAAAGGAGAGAGAAACAACAGCAACAAAATGGGCCGCCATGAGCACAGCCACTCTTATCTTCTTTGCTATGGGCCACAAGTTCCAGCACAGGGGGAGCAGCTGGGCTGCAGGAGCTCCTGGAGACAGACTGACACTCCAAAAGCTGCAGCAGATTAGACAGCTCAGGGGACCCAGTCCAGGTCCTCCCACCCAACACCTTCCTTTAAGACTTCTACACTCCTGGACATTACTCCAGGTCCTCATCCTAGGGTAAGCCAGAGCCCCGGCCCCTCCCGGCGTGCAGGCTGGGTGTTGTTCATTCCGTAGGAAAGGCACACCATGGAAGGACTCCAAACTGAACATGGGCTGGCTTTTCCATGTGGTTTCATGATTAGGCAAAGCAAACAAAATGTTTCTCTGAGCTAGAGAGAGTCAGAGCAATGGTAACTTGGCCCTCCAGGAGTCAAGGGTGGCATGCACATCTGGAGGAGGTATCCTGGGTGAGCCCTGTGCTGGAGGCAGGACTGAAAAGACAGTGTGGTAAGAGCCACACTTAACATGGCTCACACCACTCCTGACACATGGAAGAAGGCAACAGCAGGAGGGAACTGAGTATTCTTCCTATTTAACAGAAGGAACTTGCCCAAGCTCATATAACTGGGAAGAGATGCCCTAAATAAACCGTGCTGTGAGGGACAGACCCATTCTAGGTCTAGCACTTTTTCAAATCACATCTAAAGCAGCAACTCGGGGGGGGGGGGGGACAGACCCACCAAACAACAGTCTCTCTCTCTCTCTCCCCCCCCTCCCCTCCCCTGTATGCCTGTGGTGTGTGGGTGTGGGAAGGTGTGAGGGAGGACACAGACTACAGGTTCAGAGGCTGGAGAGAGACCACCACACTCCGCACGCACACTGGAGGACTTCACTTAGAGGCAGCTCAGAACACTCAGCTGCAAACGTGCATCCCCAGAGGCACTGGAGAGAAGCGCTGCCCAGATGACCTGCCTCTTAGCTCCAAGAAAATCTTTTGGGAAACAGTGGGTTAGGGAAACATAATCTACAGGGTTTTTTTTTTTTTTTTTTTTTTTTTTAATTATGATAGTAAGTAAAAACTTTACTCAGATTAAAATGGTAAAAATTAAATTATACTCTCTCTCTCTCTCCATGTATGTATGAAAGGTCAACAAAATAAACCAATTTGAAATGTCAGCATTTACTCAGTCCCTCAAATATAATTCTTCAAATATACTTGTAATATCAACCTTATCTAACTACTTTTAACACTACTTGAGGGAAAATAAATCGAAGTTGCATAGTTTCTGTAGTGTAGACTGAGGTGTGTGAAGAGGGCTTCGGCTATGGAGCCACAGAAATGGAAGGGCACTGTTATTTGGTGCAAGTTCACCAGCCTTCCCTCTCCTCACATCAAACTGTGTCTCCATTCTTTCAGGACCTGGCTGAAATGGCTCTGCTTGGGGGCAGGGGTCAGAATAGAGGAGCTAAATCATACAGGCGGCAACTCTAGCGTCAGCTGCTCACTGCCAGGGACGGTGACGTACCTTCCCAGGATCTCCAGTAACTCTGCTATGCCGTTGTGGTGCTCTGTCTCATAGATAAACCTGCAACACACAACGCACCATCAGTGTTAGACCCCGAAGGAAAGGCTAGAGGAGAAGAGGGGGCCAGCAGCTCCAGCACTTTGGAGGGATAGCAGCTCAGGTGCTTTCAGAGTCCACGAAATCCTCAAAGCCTGGTGGCAGAATACCCCGAGGGCAGAGAGCTCAAATTCCTTCAATGTTTTATTCTGAAAACTTTCAGGAATCCAGGAAGCCAACACCTGTGTTTCAACCAGCAGATTCAGACAATGCCAGTTTGCACCGCTGTGTGCCTGGTTGTGTTGACACCTATCCGGCCTTCCATCCTATCTACCTGCTAACCCATCAACATAAGGCATCACTCAGTTTTAAAGCCTCTGACCCCTAGCACACCCTCTCCCCTACTCCCGGCATCGCTAGCAGCTCCTCTCTCACATTGTCTCTCCCTACCAGTGCTGAGCCTGCTTCCTTGACATGAGCTTCCATATGCAGCCCACTTCTCCTTGCGCAGTCTCTGCCCATCATACCCGACACAGGTGTCACCCCACTCTGTCAGCTTGTCTCCCTCTAGACAGGGACAAGGACTTCCTATGACTTGTTCCCAGTGCTAAGATCAAGCCTAGCATCTGTGTGCTACTTAAACATGTCTGGTAAGTGAACTGGGAACAAGAAGAGGCAACAGGAGAATGCCCACCCTCAGGAGTCCATGCAGAGTGACCCCAGCTGCTGGACTGCTGGTGGTCTACAGCGCAGGGCGGCACATTTAGGACACGTGATGGTGGAGGAGGCCCTTACCCATCAGAGGGAGAGCCTCCCATTGAAGCTGCTTACTGAAGTTTCTGGACCAGATCCCAGTATCCTGAGACAAATTGGCTAGCGACCTTAAGGTGCAGAAGAGGTTAAGTATGCAGACCTGAAGAAGTCTGAGGAGCAGGTTGAGACATCTCTGTATTTTCAGATGGCCAGGCCTCCCTGGTGGCTCCTACTTGCACTAAGCCCCAGAAGGCCTCTGACAGACTCATCAAGGTGAGGCATGCAGAGGGAAAGAACAGTCTGTGAACCCAGGTGAGACAGGCTGGTGGGCCAGACAGCGTGTGAACAGGTTCCGAGGCTCCTGGCAGCTACACACAGAAGCCTTGAGATGTGCTTGTCTGTAGTGTGAAGGTAAGGCTGTGAGGGTCTTGCCAGAGGAATGGCTGTGGTGTGTCCCAGCTGGGTAGTAGTAGCACACACCTTTGATCCCAGCACTCGGGAGGCTGAGGCAGGTGGATCTGAGTTTGAGGCCAGCCTGGTCTACAGAGGGAATTCCAGGATAGCCAAGGCTACACAGGGAAATCCCCCCCCAAAAGAATTTGTGTCCCACCTGCTTCCTGCTGACCCCTTCCTATCCCTGCCTGAGAGCACAGAGCTGGTATGTCAGCAGTCTGCATGGGACAGTGGAGGAAAGTGATTTACTGTGTAAAACTCAACCTGGCAGTCTCCTCCTCTTCACATAGTTTACCTCAAGTATTTAAAAGGCAGTTGCCACTCTGAGTAGGTGCAGCACCTTGCACACAGCTCACGGGACTGCCAGGCCTTGCTTCTCATCCGTCCTGTGTATTACAGGAGGATAGCAGTCACTGTAAGCCACGTGCCTTTCCACATTAATGCCATCTATGGAGGTGTCTTAGTGCTAAGCACTTGTAACTGACTGTAAGAGAGAGCGAAGGGGACTAGTTCTGCCTCCACAGAGGAGACCGTCCGGGGAGCCAAGCTGACCATTTGGAGCAAGATCCTTCCTCTACAGCCAAAACCAGACTGAACTGAACCTGGGCTAGAACCGCTGCTCAATTGCAGTCTCCATATGACGTGTCCCATTCCTACAAAGGGTGGGATCTACCTCCCTCCCCTCCTGTGGAGCTGAACTGTCCTGTGCCTTGCCTAGGACGGAAGTAAGCGGCACTCATTTCCAGTTTAATCCCTTGAGAAAACTGGCAGCTTCTCCTGATTCTCTCCTGGAGGCAGTTAGTGCTCACAGAAGTAGCATTAAAACCAGAAGAGGCAGCTCTTGCCTATAATTACAACAACGGGAAGGTGGAGGCAGGAGAATTAGTGTCTGCTCAAGGTTAGCTCAGGCTATTAAGAAAAAATCAAAACACAAAAAACAAAAACTCACAAGGCTCCAAGCATGACCAGAGAGGCCATGTGGACAGAGATGCACAGCACTGAGAAGCTCCTCAGGACCTTCCTGCTCTGGACAACAACAGCTCTGCTGAGCCCAGGTCAAGGTCAGAACTGAGAGGAATAACAGGTGCTGATTTAAGCTTTGGAACTGGGCGGGGCAGGAAGGGGAGGCCTGAGTACTCTCTGTCCTGGCTAGCCTGCTGCTTACTGCTTTGGAAAGGCGCACCGGAGTCGCTGTTGGCTCACACTAACAGACTGAGTCAATGAGAAATGACAGATAGAAACCTCAGCTTAATGTTTCAGTCAGTGGAACCAAGTTGCTCAAAACTGCATTTCCTTATAAGATACAGGTACAGGCTGAGAACCTTATCCAGAACGCTCTGGACCAGCAGTTACAATGTCAGAGGTCATTCAGATTCACATCTGCATATATATGAGATGTATCTTGGGATATCACACAAGCTGAAACCAAAAATTCAATTAGTCTATTCAATTACTCTTTACACAGAGCTAGAAGGTAGTGCTATACAACGAAAAACAAAACAAAACAAAAAATTAGAGACAGGTTTCTTTGTGCTGCCCAAGCTGGTAACTATTAGGCTCAAATAATCCTGTCTAAACCTCCTGAATAACTACGTCTGTAGGCATGAGTCCCGGGCCATTCCTGCATTTTAACTATGACCCATCACATAAGGCAAGTGTGTAATTTTCCACTGTGGTATCATGTTAGTGCTCAAATTATTCAAATTTTTGAGTGTGTGGATTCTGGGTCGGGGATACTGAACGCACACAGCACTGCATTTTAATGATTTGGGAGCCGCTCGTGAGCTTTCTGACTCTTTTTACATGAAACAACAATAAAAAGATCCAGACCAATTAGGGATTCTTAGTAATATGTTTGCTTTTGAGTGTATACATCAAGATAATTATAGAAATGATGACCTAAGGGAGGAAGCGCAGAAACACCATGCGGCAGCACCAGCCTTTCTGCGGAACGGAGCTGAATCACGTGTACTTATTCTGAATAAGCAGCCGAGCGGTCAGCACTCACAGCAAGATCTCTGAGGGAGGAGGCCCTTCCACACACTCCCACAGTGCAGGAGCTCATCACATCTGTGGTTCTGCTGCCTGATCAAACCACTGGTCCTGGAGAAACAACTCTACAGGCAAGGCCTGGACTTTGGGGCTAAGAGACTGGAATCCAGGTTGTATCCATTCTGTATAGAGAACGACGTCAGCTAAGTGATGACCTTGTCCGTCAGGAAGCACAGCACTAAGAGGTGAAAACCAGTCAGGGCTGGGCTGGGCTCCATCACAGAACATCATGTTATTATAGGGAACCTGGGATGGCTCAAAGGGAAGCCACACAATGGCGGCCCCAATATCACCATGTACCACCAGGCAAAAGATCCAACTGCAGGGAAACCCCAGGCCTAGAAGGCCAGCAGGCCACACAGCCAGCCTCACTGTCTCAGCTCCCCTTTCTGGGTCACTTTCAGTCACTGCTGGGGACTGAAGCAAGGACCCAGCAGGCCAGTGTGTGGCCATGAGGGCTGAGAGCGCAGGTCCTGTATGTACACAGCAGCAGGTCTGGCCCACAGCTAGACCGTGAAGCTTACCTATTTTATATCAGATGGAGATCACATCTCCATCACTGCCAAGATTTCTTACTTTTAGGCTCCTCTGGAGTCAGATGCCACAGCAGGAGGCCAACCAAAGAAGCCAACAACTACAGAGTAATCTGCTCATTTAGTAAGCCTTCCAGGCACTAGTAAGAAAGAGCTACACAGCCTAGGCCGGACAGGGTGACTCAGCCTTAGTCCTAGGCAGAGGCAGGAGCTCTGAGTTTGAAGCCATCCTAGTCCACTGAGTTACAGGCTACCCAGGGGCGACAAAGTGAGAGCTTCCCATGAAAGAGCTACCCAGAGCCTTCCAGCAGCACCCACTCTGTAATCACTGTGAGTGTCACCGAGGCTGGCCCTGGGGAGGAGGAACCATGTTAGCTCATGTGGCCTTCTTGAGGAAGGAGGTCTGAGGGCTCAAGGCAAGGCAGGGCAGCAGGACAGCCTGGGATAACACACAGCTACACAGTCTGGGAGAGGCCAGAGCCTGGCAGCACAGACAGCCTGGTGAGGCTGCACATGTGAACCAGACAGCAACAGTGACACAAACCCTGTGAATGGAGCCCTGGCTCACTAGGGCCTCTATGTAGATGAAGCTGTGACGATCGCTCTGCCTCAGCCTCCCGAGCCCTGGGGTTATAGGTATATACTTGCATGCTCACCTGGGATAGGCCTGGTCAGAGATGAGACGGGGGAGGGGAGGAGGGGCAGGTGGAGATAAGACATCAGGGGTCACAGCCATCAATGTACTTGGAGGGTTCTGATCTGGGGGCTGCCGGGGCAGGTCTGTGGTCACTCTCTGGTCCTGAAGGCCCAAGTCTGGGCATAGATAGGAAAGTTGTCCTGTCTGCCAGCTGCCGGGCTCTCCTCTCTGTGTTTGGCTGGCCCTCAAACTGTTACTGTTCATCTAATTCCCAGGTCCTCCCAGGCAGAGGCTGCCCACTCCCCCGCCCCCGCCCCCTCCTGTCTTCCCTGTGACTGAGCAGGAAAAACAAGGTAGCAAGCAGGTGCATGGAACAGAAGTATCCACATTATGAGCAACTGGACAACTCTGTAGGAACCCAGCAAGGGTGTGTGTCTGTCTGTCTGTCTGTCTGTCTCTCTCTCTCTCTCTTTGTGGCGGGGTGGAGTCATGAGCCCATGGTTCAGTTTCCCTCCCCGTCTTTGATGTGACAGCATCAAGGGTGGATGACAATCACATGGGGACTTACCTATAAAATATATTATTGATCTGTTTCCTGATGTAAGCGCGCAGGCCTAAGAACTTTCCATAGATTCTGTGCAGGGTGGTTTTTAGAAAATCTCTCTCCCGAGGATCCTCGCTGTCAAAGAGCTCCAGAAGCTTTAAGAAAAATAAAGCCGCACTTAGTGACTGCAGCCATTCTGTCCTCAAGGCTGCTGAGGAGCACCTAGCTGGGAACTTACCTGCAATACAAACTTCTGATCAATATATTTCTTTGCTATATTGGGCTGGAAATCTGGAGACTCTAAAAATCTTAAGAAAAATTCATAAACAAGCTAGAAGGAAAAAAAAACAACAGTGAGTCAAGTTACATGGTGCTTCACTCGGCCTGAAGAACATGTCTCTCATTCATTCTTTTTTTTTTTTTTTTTTTTGTTTTTTCGAGACAGGGTTTCTCTGTGTAGCCCTGGCTGTCCTGGAACTCACTCTGTAGACCAGGCTGGCCTCGAACTCAGAAATCCTCCTGCCTCTGCCTCCCAAGTGCTGGGATTAAAGGCGTGCGCCACCACTGCCCGGCTTTCTCATTCATTCTTTATCTGTTGAAAACAACTGGACTTAAAAAAAAAACAAAACCACACATGCATTCAAAATTAACGCTGAATTGTGTGGCTTAGCATTATAACCGCAGATGGAATTCTTTTATTTAGTGAGAACCACAGATGATTTCTTAAATGGCACACAGTGCTCTCCATGGCTTAGCTGCTACACCTGGGACCATGACCAGGCCTGTGGGTGGAGCCTGCAGTCTGCCATCCACATGTATCGTGGAGTTCTAAGTGGACAAGAACTTTAGGACTGCCTGGGAGAGGAACACAAAAACATAGCCACCGAGCCACAACCACTGTGTTCCCTTTGTAAATAAACAGCACAGTGGGCTAGATAGCGCGGATGGTCTATCATGAGCTGTGTAGAAGCCAGATGCCTTGAGGGTGGGACATCTGGCTCCTTCCTAGGCTTCTCACTTTGCTTCCTTTCCTCACCATGGACATGCGTAAATTTCTGCTTGTGCTGGCCACATAACAGTGACCTTGCATCGTACAGGTATCAGCAAGGAGCCTAGGATGCACAGTAGCAAAAGTCAAACCCAGGCACTGAAAGCCAGGAGCATACTGGGGAAATGCTCTAAACATGCGCTGGGTGGTTTTATATCAACCTGTCATAAGCTGCAGTCATCTAAGAGGAGAGAACCTGGACTGAGAAAATGCTGTAAGCAAGCCTGTAGGGCATTTTCCTAATTACTGATTGATGAGGAAGGGCCCGCCCATTGTGGGTGGTGCCATCCCTGGGCTCGTGGTCCTGGGCTCTATAAGAAAGCAGGCTGAGCAAGCCAAGGAAGCAAGTCAGTAAGCAGCATCCCTCCACAGCCTCCGCATCAGCTCCTGACATCAGGCTCCTGCCTGTTTTGAGTTCTGGTCCTGACTTCCTTTGATAATGAACAGTGATGTGGAAGCAAAAGCCAAATAAACCCTGTCCTTCCCAACTTGCTTTGGTCATGGTGTTTCATCACAGCAAGAGCAACCCCAACTAGGACAGAACCTGAACTCAGTGTGACTGAAGGCACACAGATCAGCCTGCATCTCCGTGGCTTGGGTAAGGGGTCACCAATCCATCCTTTTCACTTCTCCCACGTTTCCTTTCCTTCCCCCTCTCTGCTCTGCTAAAAGTTTTTCAGCTAGAGAGGCCCTGGGCCTCCACTCACACAGCACACACCGTCCTATCTGAGTGGGTGCCAAGTCCAGTACCTGCAGATGAGGCCAGGCTGCTTCTAACGTTGGTTCGTCTTCTTCTGGGTCGAATTCTGCTCCCGTAGGATTGGAGGAGGGTGGCAAGGTTCGAAACATGTTAACTGCAAACTAAAACCCACATATTCCGTGATCACAACCAGGATCCCTCGAGTATTACCAAGAACATTCCAAGAAACACTGAATAATCCTAGTGACAGATGCTTCCCATTCTAAGTTGGTTGTTGTTGTTTCTCTGCTTTTCTTAAAATTCAAAAGCTGTGTTGTCTCCAAAGGAGACAGGATCAGACCTGTAGCTTGAAGCAGACCTTCCCGGGCAGGGGACCACACGACCGACTGCTACAGTCACTCGGACTCTCAAGTGTCAAACTGCCAATGACAGCTGACTCCAGGAGATGTTTAGTGGTTGGCACTGACTTAGGAGACTGTTACATCTGTGAGTGGGGACGTTTTGAAAAAGCGAGAAGAGGACAAGATGGTAAAGGCCACAGAAGACTAAAGAAACAAGACAATGAGCAAACGGCAAAGGTGCTCAGGGCCGGTCTCCTAACAACCACAGAAGCACGAGGCAGGTGAGCAGCTGCTCAGGCAGCTGGAGCTCACTTCGGAAACAGGACCGCTTGCTAACACAGGGAGACTTGACAGGGCAGAGTCTGGCTGTGTATCCAGTTGAGCAGAGACCTTGGTCTGACTGGACCTGCAGAAAACACTTTGACTGGCCAGTGATGGAAGCATCAAAGTCTAGT
This sequence comes from Uromys caudimaculatus, assembly GCA_028551405.1. NCBI lineage: Eukaryota > Metazoa > Chordata > Mammalia > Rodentia > Muridae > Uromys > Uromys caudimaculatus. The sequence goes on along the minus strand of CM052705.1, from coordinate 110,872,527 downwards.
TTTTTTAAGTCATTAATTTTAGGTTAGGGTTTTTTCCCTGCAAGTTTACATATGTCCTATTATGACAACTATAAACCCATCAAATGCCATTACAGTCCACACTGTCAAAAGCACAAACCCAAGTATCAGACACAAATGCAAACGGCAGCTCCGGGACAGCTGACGAGCCTTGCAGTTGACAGTCCAGCAGGCAAATGAGCACTTGGTATTTCCCTGGCTCTTCTCCTCCTCCTCTTCCGCTCCAAGATTTATTTTCATTTTCTGTGTGTAAATATTTCACCTGCATGTCTATGTACTGCATATATGACTGGTGCCTGTGGAAGCATGAAGAGACTGCTGGATGCCTTAGAGCGGAGGTTACAGATGGCTGCAAGCCATTGGGTGGGTGCTGGGAACTGAACCCATGCCCTCTGCAAGAAAAACCTTCTAAGAGTCGGGATTATAGTAATGAGCCACTAGCAGCAGCTTTTTCCTCTTTCTTTACTGTCACCACTACCTGGCTTGCAATCTGGGTATTTCTTTTTTTAGTGTGTGTGTTTAAAGATCTATTTATGTTATGTATATGAATACACTGTAGCTGCCTGCAGATACATCAGAAGAGGGCATCAGATCCCCTTATAGATGGTTGTTACAGATGGTTGTGAGCCACCATGTGGTTGCTGGGAATTGAACTCAGGACCTCTGGAAGCGCAGCCAGTGCTCTTAACCGCTGAGCCATCTCTCCAGCCTGCAATCCTGGCATTTCTTATGCTGTCAGCAGCATCAAAGCTAGGAGCAGCTGTGCAGCTTCTATGAAGAATGGCACAAAGGCAGAGACAGTAGAGGAGGAGTGCAAGGGAGAAGAAAATGGCCAGAGATCCAGAAACGATGTACGCCTAGGCGCCAAGCTCCAGTGCCCACAGAGGGTGATCATCAACTCCTGGCCTCTGGGGACTGGAGCCTTCTGGGACCCAGAAAATGTGCACAGGGCCCTGTGAGGACTCCCGAACAATGGATGGGAAGCATCAGAGAGAAGCAAGCGCACAGGACATTTCTCAGCAGACAGGGGACCAGGACAGAGGGTTTCCTGAGGGACCACTTTCGAAGCTCAAGGATGAGCCCAGCCACACACAGCCTGGGTGGCCATCAGTGCCTCTCAAGACCTGCCCACCAGGGACAGAATTGACCCTGTCATCACCAGAGATTCCTGGGGCTTCCAGTACCTTCCCAGGCTGTGAATGTATTGGGAGAAGAAAGTTAGAATAGAATTGGGTCCTCTGTCTGGTCTGATTGTCTCCTTTCTCCTCAGATGGAGAAGGGCTAAGGGGCCTTAAAGAAAATAGGAGACTGGCTCTTTGCTCTCTGGCAGGCATAAGTTGCAGGCTCAGGCAGGTGCCACCTCAGAAGCAGAGTAGGGTATGTGGATACCCAGGAGGGTCAGCATCTGTAGAGGAGGATCCAGAGAAAGATCTTACACGATGCTGCACACTGCCCCGCAGGCATGGACACACCACATAGGAAGGACCAACAACGCTGGTGGCAGCTACAGGCAGTGATGGGAAAACAAGCAACTGCTCTCGGGCTCAGAGAGAGTGAGAGGGTAAGCCCTTCACAGGTTGTCCCCAGGAAGAGGAGAGGAGAGGAAGCCCTCAGATTACAGCTCCAAGCTAGGTCCGATTCTACAACCAAAGATGATGTGAGTTATGCAACCAGGAGGATGTAGGAGCACAGCTGTGCTGTCGCGGGCCATGAAGAAAGGCAACAGCTGAAGAGGGAACCGGCAGCTTCGCTCACTGGGCACTGCCACCCCAGGAAGGCTTGTGTAAGAAAACCTCATCCCTGGAGACCCCAGACATTTTCTTAGCGTATCACCATACGCTGCCTCCCCCAGAACAGGCTGGTGAAGCGCTAATGCTCAGCGGGGGAAGGGACAGAGGTAAACATACGGTGTGATACCCCAAATTATACTTGGGTTTCTAATCGGGTGCCATGTTTAAATATAAAAACTTCAGGAGCCAAATTCGTGGAAGGACACAGGTGGAGGAGAGTGATGGCACTCATGTGACCTCCTTGCTCCTGGGACCTGTGGTGCTGGAGCAATGGGACCAAGGCCGGATGAAGGGCCAGAAGGCTGAGGTACTGCGCAGCCGGCCAACCTGTAATCTTGTAAATGGAATGCATATATCCAGAGCATAATGGAGACACAGACACAAACCAGGACCGGGTCACATGTGGGAGGGTAGCACAACACTGTGGAGCAGCACCTTTCTGTGACCTTTTCTTATCTAGAGTCAAGACAGTAATGGGCATTCTGCCTGGGCCTCAATGCGTTGTCTCTGCAAAGGGCAAACCCTCTCTTCACACCAGGCTGCTCTGAGGGTCACAGAGAGCAGTTGCCATTGTTCAGCACGTCTCAAACGTCTTTCCTGTAGATAGCAGGAGTGGGCTCACAAGTACGCATGTGTTTGTGTCTGATCCACAATCAACAGCTAGAAACTGTATGGATGGAAAGATGCCAGAAACACAGACATGAAGACACCCAGTGCGGAGAGCGAGTCATCTGGCTAGGTGGCCCTCAGAGAAAGCAGGGAAACTGATCAAAGGCTGTACCAATAGCTGCAGTGTGGCAGAGCCTTCCTCACCCTCTCCTACAGGGAGCCCACAGAGAAATTCACAAATTGAATGCGATCTGTTTGTTGTGCGCCATCAGGTGTCACCTGGAGCTCACTGACTTGGGTACACACTGGCTGCTCAGCGAGCTCCGAGGACCTACCTACCTTCCCAGCACCGGAATCACAAGGCAGGCTGCTGGGTTGGGCTTTTGCATGGGTGCTGAGGATCAGAACTCGTGTCCTCATGACTGCATAGCAAGCACTTACCAAAGAGCTATGTCCCCAGCCCTGCATGCAGTCTTAAACATGCGGGAGACAAATCTTGGATAAACTTGGTGAACTTGGCCGGCCCCTGAGTAGATACTCAGAAGCTTGTTCAGAGCAGGTCCTTTGGAACAGTGCACATCTAACTGAACTAATTTCCAGAAAACGGCCAAAGACAGTTAAGCCATTGCCTCTCAGCTGTAATGCAATTGCAGTGCTCACTGTGTCCCTAACCTAAGCTCCTGCACGAAGCTCCTCTGGAATGTTTATCTCAAACGCACTGTATGGTGGGGACATGCTAGGCTGGTGTCTTTTTTTTTTTTTTGGTTTTTCGAGACAGGGTTTCTCTGTGTAGCCCTAACTGTCCTGGAACTCACTCCGTAGACCAGGCTGGCCTCGAACTCAGAAATCCACCTGCCTCTGCCTCCCAAGTGCTGGGATTAAAGGCGTGCGCCACCACTGCCTGGCTAGGCTGGTGTCTTTCATTCCCCCACCCCAGACCCCTACGACATTCACTCAGTAACTCTCCAGGGGAGCAAGGCAGAGCCTTGTTTTCTACCACTCCACAACAAAGCTGCTTGCAAACAATGTCATTTCCTGCCAAAGAGACGCCAGTACATGGCATTTAAAAACCCACACTTAAAATTCTTACATTTGAATAGCTTTTCATTTTTACAATCTGTCAAATATGGTTGAATGTCTCTTATCTGAAATGGCTGCTATGAGAACTGCTTGTATTAATAGTTATGTATATATATGAGCCATTTGGGGGTGGGGTTCAGATTTAAACACAAAACTCATGTTTACTTTGTCCCTTGAACACATAACCTGGAGGTAAGTTAAAACAATTTCCCGCATTGACTGTACACAACATTTTTAGTGGGTCTAGGTCAAGTGCAAAAATTTCTATTGTGGTATTATGTTGGTGCTCAAAAAATCAGTTTGGATTTTCAGATTAGAAGTATTTATTCTGCATGTTCTATTTCTTAAAATAAGAATTCATTTTATGTGTACAAAGAGGTGCCTGGGTGTATGTACTGCACAGCAGTGTGCCCGTGCCTGGGAGGCCAGAGGAGGACTGTTGTCACACATGGCTGGGAGGCTGTGGTGTTGGGTATTGACTCTGGGTCCTCCGCGAAAGCAGTGAGGGCTCTTAACCGTCATTCCGGATGCCCAGCTTCATGTTCTAACATAATGGTTGAAAATATCAGGGAAATAAAAATTTACAATCTTTATAGGATATTAAATAAAGGGAATGTAGTTGCAATTCTTTTAACAACTGTTCTTCTAACAGTTCTGAGTATTTTATAGCTATTGTACAACCAAATGTGCGACACTATCTTACTTCTGATACTGATGAAATAGGACAGCCATGTTAGTGTGTGAGTTTATTTAACATTTTTAAGAGTAAAGAAACCATCCATGACAAGTGATAGTTCGTAAGTCAGTTCAATTAGAATGTGCTTACAAATACCAGTGGGGCCGGGCAGTGGTGGCACACGCCTTTAATTCCAGCACTTGGGAGGCAGAGGCAGGCGGATTTCTGAGTTCGAGGCCAGCCTGGTCTACAGAGTGAGTTCCAGGACAGCCAGGGCTACACAGAGAAACCCTGTCTCGAAAAACCAAAAAAAAAAAAAAAAAAAAAGAAATACCAGTGGGGGGGCTGGGGCTGAGCTCAGTTGGCAGCATGCTGGCTCAGCGGGCACGAGGGCACGGGCTCCTCCCCAGCACATCATAAAACAGAGCGCATGCTTGTAACCTGGCATGTAGAAGGTGGAGGCAAGAGTGCCATAAATTCAGGGCCGTTCTTAGCTATGTAGCCAGTCTGGGCTACAGGAGACTCTGTTTCAAACAAAACCGAACAGAAAACCAAACCACACCAAGTGTTTGCTGAGCAGGCAGCGGCTTGGCAAGGGAGTCCTCTGTCAGGCACAGGCCCTAGCCTAATTCCCAGTACTGGAAGAAAGCAAAGCAGGACAGAGGTGGGTCAAGAAATGAATCCTAAGTTATTTACCATGGCCAACAACTAGTTTTAAGTAGATTCTGGATGCTGAATTCTAGAATGTTTGATGCTGACGAATTTCAACATGAAGCTGTGAGTGCCGTCTGGTGAGTGGTTACATGTGGATGCCACCATCAGTGTTCTACCACATTTGCTTTGTCTAGCAGCAGCCTGAGGTTTTATTGGGATAAGATATGAGGGGGTTAGGAAAGTTTCAGAACATCCAATCAATACACTCCACCTCCCGCACAACGTCAGGAAGAGAGAAAGGCCACAGAACCGTCACTTATGCGACCACCTTTAATCCTTCCACCCTGTGCTCACTGCTGGCTCAGTTAGGAACACAGCTAAGTATCACAGGGATGGGGCTTCTTCTACTGTCCCAAAGACCAAACATACTAGGTAAAAATACATGACACTACATCATGCTGATCCCAGGAGATGGAACAGATGAAGGGAGACCTGTAATGACCACCAGCACACTGCCAGGCTGCAGAGTATGGAGAAAGAGCCAGGTAGAGGCAGAGTTAAGGCAGAGTCAGCCCCACAGGAGGAGTTCTGCATCTGGAAAAGGTTCTGCCGTTGATTAGCACAACACCATGCAGCTATCTGATGTGAGAAATCTATCAGAGGCCATGACAACACACAAGAGGATTAGTGAGGACTCAGTACAGCTGGTGCTTTACCTATAGGTTCCATGTCCCTGGATTCAGTCAACCAAGGCTCAAAAATATTCAGCAATAAAACACTGCATCTCTGCTGAACATAGAGGCTTCTCTTTTTAAGTCATGGTCTTCTAAACAATACAGTACAATGACTCATTACCCAGCACCTGCAGTGTTCTAGGTAATGACTCATTACCCAGCACCTGCGGTGTTCTAGGTAATGACTCATTACCCAGCACCTGCGGTGTTCTAGGTAATGACTCATTTCCCAGCACCTGCAGTGTTCTAGGTAATGACTCATTACCCAGCACCTGCAGTGTTCTAGGTAATGACTCATTACCCAGCACCTGCAGTGTTCTAGGTAATGACTCATTACCCAGCACCTGCAGTGTTCTAGGTATAAGTCTCTAGAGATGACTTAAAGCAGGAGATAACTGAAAGTGGACAGGAAGACGTGGTTTCTGCAGACATGATATCCTTCATATAAAGGTCTTGAGCATTCCCAGATATGGAAATCCCCCTGGATGTTGGGAGGGAACTGTACTAGGGGAGGCTGGGGAGAGTGGCTACTTCATCAAGCAGACCAGGAAAACTCCCAACCAATGGTGCCTTAGATCCAGTGTCAGCTGGGCCTTGGCTTGGCAATGGAGAGTTCTTAGCTCCTGGCTAGTATAGCTCAGGTTCTATTTAATGCTTAAAAACAAGAACCAAGAGGATCAAACTATCTTCATATTTCTTAAATTGCCTCTCCAAGTATGTCTCAAAAACATTAAAAGGAAAAACCTAAATATACAGGACTCAACAGGACAAATCCACAGTTTCACACAGGTAAAGACCAGATAGGTGGAAAAACAAGGATATGAAAACAGAATAGGCCATTCATCTTGAACTGACCTGACTGATGTGGGATACGTATCAGCAGACAAATAGTGAGGTATAGACATAGAAGCTATAAACAAAAGATGCAAATCCAACTACCAGGGATGATGGCCAAAGGGTGAGATAAGAACTCTGGGGTGGCCGGGCAGTGGTGGCGCACGCCTTTAATCCCAGCACTTGGGAGGCAGTGGCAGGTGGATTTCTGAGTTCGAGGCCAGCCTGGTCTACAGAGTGAGTTCCAGGACAGCCAAGGCTACACAGAGAGACCCTGTCTCGAAAAACCAAAAAAAAAAAAAAAAAAAAAAAAAAAAGAACTCTGGGGTGGAACTGACAGATGAGATACCAGGGGAAAGATCAGGAGCCTAAAGACAAAAAGAGGAAACAGGCAGGAAACGGAGGAGCAGCAGAGAGCAAAGAAACTGCCCTGGTCAGCCCTAGATGCCTACCATGACACTGGGATCCAATAGACAGCAGTGTCAGAGACCAGAGCCCCAGAGACCAATGGCAGAGCACAGTGGAGTAGAGAATAGACTCACTAATATAGTCAAGTGATGGCTGGCAGCTTCTCCAACGCTAGGGTAGCTCAAAGAGCCTGCAGACAAACGAGCCACAGACCTAAATCAGAATGTAAACCTGTAACAAAAAAACACGGAAAACCTTTCTGGTTACTGCCGTGGCTCCGCAGTATTAGCAGTTACAGGAATGAGTCAGAGCTGACTCCATCTACATGGAGGATAGAGTTCTTGGGTGCTAAGGTGCTGGCCCTGGAACCCATGGCAAGTACTTGACGTTCACGCACACCCGAGTTCAAAGCTCATCTACAAACACAACAGCTTATGGCCAGCATAGAAGCAACCCAGATGCACCAACTGGGGGAGGGGTAAGCAAGCTGGGGCCTTGTACAATGAACAGCAGCGCAGGCAGTTACAGGAACTACTGACTCACCCCACAAGGTCAATCTCAAACACCTGCTTAGCAACAGAAACCAGACTCTCCAGTCACATCAGGACGAGCCCACTTCCCAGATAGCCTGGCAAAGACCAGGCACAGGCATATAGAAAGACTAGTGACTGTCAGACAGTTTGAGAATGATACTCTCTAGACCAGAAGCTCCTCTAAAGTTCCTGGATCACCCCCATCCTGGTCCTTTGAATCTCTTTGCTGTGCTCCGTGAGCAAAAGAAACACCTAGCAACTATGATGGCTTGAGACTTGTTACGCAGAGCAGACCAGCCTCAGACTTGCTGCCATCTTCCTGCTTATGCCTCCTGAGAACACGGGGATTGCAAGTGTGAGCCACCATGCCCAGGGTTTACCTAACGACTCTGGGGCTTAAACATCTAGCTTTACTGAGGTATATTGGACAAGGGAACGCCACACATCTGGCACACTGGCCACACTCCTCAGCGCACCTGTGACATCACCTATGACCTGATAATGAACTCATCCTCCCCACGGCTTTGTAACCGTTTTCTCAAAAGGAGAAAAAAAAAAGAACTTGGATGAACTAGTTGGTTGGAAATGAACTACCTAAAGCAGGGAGAGGGTTAGTGACATGAGGGAAGAGTTAAGTTTTCTTTTTAAATGTTTCATTTGTTATAAAAATAACCATGTACTTCTTTTACTATTTAAAACCATCAAACAAAGGAAATTTACAAAGTTGTAAGAGCAGTTCTCTTTTAAAAACCCAGGTTATTTCAGTTAGCATGTGTACTGGCTGGTTTTGTGTCAACTTGACACAAGCTGGAGTTATCACAGAGAATGGAGTTTCAGTTGAGAAAATGCTTCCATGAGATCCAGCGGTAAGGCATTTCTCAATTAGTGATCAAGGGGGAAGGGCCCCTTGTGGGTGGTACCATCTGTGGGCTGGGAGTCTTGGGCTCTATAAGAAAGCAGGCTGAGCAAGCCAGGGGAAGCAAGCCAGTAAATAACATGCCTCCATGGCCTCTGCATCAGCTCCTGCTTCCTGACCTGCCTGAGTTCCAGTCCTGACTTCCTTTGGTGATGAACAGCAGCGTGGAAGTGTAAGCTCGATAAACCCTTTCCTTCCCAACTTGCTTCTTGGTCATGATGTTTGTGCAGGAATAGAAACTCTAAGACAAAGCACGTCACTGTTATTTACTCGTCTTTAACCCAGGATATTGTAACTCTGGTTAAAGAAAAGCAAAGAACTCCAGAGGGCCGTGTGACATAGCCCTCACCGGAAGCAGGTCTGTAAAGCATAGGAAACTTCCCTGGTGATTGTCCTCTCTTTCTTAATTCTAACCCCCCCTTCCTTTCCAATGCACGCTCACAGCACGTGTACAACACCCTTTCCACACAGAAGCAGCAGGCGCAAAGCAGCGACAAGTGTCCAAAATCAACCATCACAGGGTCCATGAGATGCCTGTCCTGGAGTGTGGGCAGGAAAACATTGCAGGTTTGCTCCAGTCTATCCTGAGGAAAACTCGTAAGCCAATGTGTAATCAAGTATGCAACAGTGACTAAATTAACAGGGTGAGCTCTAAAATAATGGGGTGACCTCAGCTTCCTGGAAAGCAACAGGAGTCCTACGTGGGCAGCACTATCACAATGTTACACAGATTGCTTGATTTTAGTTTAGTTTTGTTTTTAATTTGTGGGTTTTGGATGACAATAAATGTGGTACATAATCATTGTAAAAATATTTTAGAATTACCAAAAGATAGAGCAAAGAGGAATCCCCAAGGTATAGCTAAAAAGCTGGGACTGTGCTCCTCTAGATTTATTTTTGGAACCTACTTAAATAAGTAACCAACACCTCAGCCTGTTATACAAGTGACACTTCACTGTGTGTTTCAGGACTCACTTTCTGTCTGCTATTTTGATTTCATCCTTCTGGATTTATTTTTATGTCACAGACATAAAACGACACTTCCCATCACGTGTTTTTAATATCCCACCTATCTAACCGACTCTCCATGAAATAGTTTTGCAGTTTCATGTCCCACTGCAAAAAGCAACACTCACACTAAACCAAATACCTAAAGCCACAAACAAACAAAACAAAACAAAAACAACCCACCTAACTTCAAGTTATCAAAGCCTGGGAATGAAAATTAGAAACAAGGGGCTTGAGGGCGGGCCCAGTGATTGAGAGCACTTGTTCTTACACAGGACCCAGGTTCGACTCCCAGCACCCACATGGAAGCTCCAAGAGAAGAAAGGGTGTCTGAGAGAACAGCTGCATATTGAGCATGGGACATGGGGCAGAGAGAAAGTTGTCCCTGAGAGTCTGTGGATCAAGTCTGGGCTATCCTCAAGTGTCCAACACTCTCCTTTGAGCACACAGTACAGCAGTGAACTGGGCATCTATGTGTAGAACTGGAGTTGTCGTCCTACTTGAAGTTAGAATCCTGGGCAGTAGCTTCTCCTTCTACACATCTCAAATCAAATCAAACCACATCTTGTTCCTACCCTACCCCAACCCACACCTGCCATCCCAGCCAGGCAGCTTACTCCACTACTCTGACATGCCCCAGCACGTCTGTCAGTCAGCCTGCCACATAGCACCCCCATGTCAAAGCTCTTCCTACATGTTCTCAGCAGGCAGCCAGAGTGAAGGGGCAGCACAGACAGACAGACAGACACACACACACAGAGCACTGCTTCTATCAGTAGGCTTCATTAGGTTTCCAGGGTCAGGAATCTGTTCCACTCTCTGACTGGGTGGATCAGCTCATCCTCCTGACAGTGACAGTGGTCAGGCTCCCTGTGCAGGCCTCAACTCTGATTGGTGCCTACTGATGTCTGGTCTTGTTCCTCAGACAAGTCCAGGCAGGCTCTGAGAGGGCTGAGACCATATTACCATTCAGTGGAAGCACCCTAAGGCAACAGGGCGCTGGAGTTCAGAAGGGACACAAAATGTTTCCTGATTCAGTGAGAGCACTGAGTTGTGTTCTGGTCAGTGATCCAGCAGAGGTGGCTGGGTAATCCCAGGGCTCCGTGTCCTGTGAAGGAGCCATGAGCCAGCCAACCTATCCAGACACTGCCCTAGCCAGACCCCTTTCTGCCCATGAAGCCCCCCCCTTCCGTGTCCAAGGCTTTGGAGAAAGCAGCACCCCATGAATTCAGCGATTCAGGGTCTCAACTTTCCACTTAGGGAATTTCCACTCAGAAGTTTTCTGCTCTATTTTTACATAAATTAAGTCATTCCGGGTAGAGATGGTTAAAACAGCAGTGCTTCTAACTGCCCTTCCAACTCCTTCAGTCTGTGGGCAGCAGACTTGACTGTGACAGCAGAGGACTGATACTGCAGGTCCAGGCCTCCAGCCACCATTGTTATGCAGGAGCCACAAGGCCAAATCCGGGGCCTGTCTCTTCACCTTGGTCTTCCCTCAGGGGGAGCAGGTGCACTTGGCATGCTGGCTGATCTCAATCTTCTCTGTCTTTTCTATTAAAAGGAACCATGGTGGGTCCGTGCTTACCAACAACCCTGACCTGAGTGCATTCAGCCATGTCACTGTGCCCAGAAAAGAAGCTACAGGTTCTGCTAAACCTGTGACAGGTACACCTACCAGCAAACTGGGTGGCAGTGAACAGCCACTTTTGTTAATCATTTAGCAAAAGATGTTACTTATGTTCTGAGTATTCAAGGGGATTTAGACAGGTGTTTGGAACAACAGATTGATACTCTTTATGATACTATTCAAATTATTGGAGAGGAAGTTCAGAGTCTAAGAGTAAGAAGCCATCTTGAGTGTCACACTAAATACCAATGGATTTGTGTTCCTTCTAAAAATTACAATGACAGTCACTATAATTGGAAGAAAAATTCAAAGACACTTTGGCATAATTCTAACACCTCTCTGGATGCTTTAACTTTGCATACTAAGATCATGAACTTAAAGAATACTGCTCCGCCGAGTTTTGATGCTGTGGATATTGCTGATAAAATTTTTCCTGGCTTAAGGTCATGTATGGTCAAGATGGTCAGTGTTTCCATCTTGGTCAAGCTTCAAGAATGGCTTATACAGCTTGACCATGTTGGCCCTTCTTGTCCTGGGAATACTCTTATTCCTGCCCATATTGATAAACCTTGCCTTTAACAACATCAACATGCTGGTAGTCAAAATGCATGGCTTGAAATGAATCACCAGACAGAGTCACTAGCTTATTAACAAATTGGCAGTCAATGATGGGTAAGATTCTGCACAGAGCCTTACTAACTTAATAAAGAAATGCATTGCCTTCGATAATGCATTTTCAATGATAGGTAAGGAAGGCATTCTTGTCAGAACAACCTAACACAGATGCAGTCTTGTTTATGAAATAAAAAGGGGGGAGATGTGGAGAGCTCTTAGGGCCACTTCAAAGAAACTGGCAAGAACATCTGAGGCTGGGCTAAGACAAGGATGTAAGCTTAAGAAAAATACAGCTGAGGAATGTCCTCCTTGTATCTTGAGCATCTTAAGTCCCCAAACACAGTGACCACAGGACCTTTGTTCATGCCTTGCTTGTCCCTGACCAAGAACTGACCCTATTCCTTGCATGTACCTAGAATAGTATAAAAGCAGACTGGGAAAAAATAAACTCGCCTCAGCCTCAGCACTGGCTGGAGTCGTGGTATAATGTTGTCTAATGGTCTTTTCTTTCTTTAACCCTCACTCCCTACCTCAGGACCCTGCTGACTGACTGAGCTGGCTGGGTCAACCTGGGCCCCTGATGATAGCTGCTTTGGGAGATAAGAGTTCTCCTTACCCCTTTTGGAATCAGGATCCTGCTAAGCTCCTAAGAATTACCATGGACCCCAAAGGACATTTCACCACTCTACCCACTAGGGTCTGCTGTGTGGGAAACTAGCCAGAAGTCAGAAAGGGATTATGTATACACACAAATGTTCATGAGAAGAGGACAGTGCTTTCCCAAGCCTAAGAACTTTCCCACCCTAAGAAGGGTGGCACTGTTCACACCAGTAATGGATGTGACGCTCTTCTTGGTTGCTGACCTGACCACCTCTGGAATGAACTAAAACTCAAGCGGCTAGATACACCTACCTGTGGGGAATTTTCTTCTTAATCAAATCACTTGAAGTGGAAAAACCTGATTTAAATCTGGATCTTCTGAGGAGCTCCAGATCTTTTGAGGTGGGAAGATCCACCTTTAATCTGGGCCACACATTTTGATGGCAGTCTACATAAAAACATCAGAAAGGAAGCTTGCTCTCTTTGCCTGCTTGCTCTCAGTCTCAGTGGTGAAGTCCATTTCTTCATAGGCCTTTAGAGCCTACTTCTTTTGAATGCCAGCATATACCAAAGACCAGCTGAGATATCCACCCTTATGGACTCAACAGCTACTGGATTCTTGGACCTTCCATTGGTAAAAGGCCATCATTAGACTAGCTGGAACACAGCCTGTAAGCCATTCTAATAAATCTCCTTTCTATGTATATATACATTCTTTTTTTTTTTTTTTTTTTTTTTTTTTGGTTTTTCGAGACAGGGTTTCTCTGTGTAGTCCTGGCTGTCCTGGAACTCACTCTGTAGACCAGGCTGGCCTCAAACTCAGAAATCCGCCTGCCTCTGCCTCCCAAGTGCTGGGATTAAAGGCGTGCGCCACCACTGCCCGGCGCATTCATTCTTACATATCAGTTTTCTTTCTCTAGAGACCCTGACTAAAACAACAGGTGTGGATTTACAGAAAATAGCTGGGCCATCCTGCTCCCCCCCAGGCATGTACTAAGCGGGAGAAACATTCAACAGCCACATAAATGGATTTCTTTGGTACTGTAACAAACTGGACCAGTAGTGATTTTTTACAGGTGACATGCTGTAGGGACAGTCAAACCCAGGTAGGCCACATACTCAGTGTGAATACATCCTTTCCTGTGAGTGACTCTGGAAAATACCAGTTTGTTGTTATACAGATCCTGATGACTTATCCCCATGCTACCAAGCCCAAATCTCCGTGAAAGTTCCCATGTTCACAACAAATACCAGCAGTTATTTCCTGGAAATTATAATCTCATTTTCCTTTTTTTAAGAAAAATGCCTGCTAAATACTGTAATCTGAATCATAGGTTTTTAACATTAGTTTTTCAGGTAAAAAGTTTCCACGCAGACAATGGCAAATTCTGTACCACTTCACTGACCACCTTCTCTGAAGGCATCAGTCCCTGTGCATGATGCAATCACCACAGCCGTCTTCCATAGCTCATCAGCCAACATTAAAGGCCATGATGTGACAGCAACCGTCTAGTCTATTGTTTCAGTCAGCCTGGAGTCCCATGTTCCTTACTGTGGGTGTGTGGGTAGGACTGCACTAGCCAGGCGGTAAGGCTCTGGTTTGCAGTGGGATATGAAACACAGAGCACACATGAAAAGATGCTCAGACAAATGCAAGTCAGGACCACAAAGAGTTGCTAGGTCCCACTCACGGGGACATTAGAACCACAGAAACAGGCAACAAAGGTTCTGGAGGTGTGGAGAATTCACACTCAAAACTACAGACAGGAGTGTGAACTAGTGTAGCCACTCTGAAAACAGCCTGACAGTCTTTCACACCGTGAGGCTCACTAAGCATGCTGCTGCTAGGTGCACACCCAAGACAGAAAGTTTGTGCCGGTGCTGCTTCATGGCAGCTTTATCTGCAGAGGCCCAAATCCAAGTTGGTGTGGTGGTACATGCCTGCAATCCCAGAGGTGGGTGGGTTGATCTCTGGGAATTCCAGGCCAGCCTGCTCTACATAGGGGGTTCCAGGGCAGACAGGCCTATCTACTGAGACCTTGTCTCAAAACTGCATCAACTCAAAACAAAAGGCCAGAAATGACTTAATGCCCACCGGATCACGAATGACTGGGCAGAGGGGACTCAGTGGTTAAGAGAACTGGCTGCTCTTCTGGAGGACTTAGGTTTGATTCCCAGCACCCACATGGCAGCTAACAACCATCTTCTTCTGGTCTGAGACATAAAATAAAAATAAAATAAAAAAAAAAACACTCAAAAGAAGAGTGTACTTATATAACAGAATACTATGATAAAATTATTCATCCAAAAAAGGAAAATGCAATATAAGCACGGCTTAAACGGAAGCACACTCTGGAAATGCTTGTCTTGACGTACGATTATATTTCATGAAATGTCCTGCACAGTCAATCTACAGAGAGAGAAAGCAGGTCAAAGGTCACTCAGTGTGGGCAGTGGTGAAGGAGCAGGATGAGATTTCCTTTTGGGAGAAATGTTGTACCATGAGAAGTATCAAAACCACCAATTCCTTAGGTAAGGGGTGCACTTTAAGATAAATAAGTGTCATAACAGCCATGAAGAAGCCACACAGCATTCCAGTCAAACAGGCGACTTTGTAGAGCTACACTGCTGTGGATTCTTCCGTTAGTGAAAACTAATGTCTCTAAAAACACTAGAAACAAAGTCACATGTACTCCACACTGAAGAAACAGCAGCAGGTAGCCTCGGAGCATGGGCAAAGCACTGTGAACCTGTGGCCACTGGCTGGGGCTGCAGGCTGCTGAGCTTCTCGTTAGAATGGACCCAAGGCAGGCCTCACTGGGATGGAGGCCAGGGTAGGCTTCCTGAACCCCACATGTGCTGCCGTGCCTCACTACAGCCACCCCCGCCCCCCCCACTCAGCCGGCACTGCACTTTTCATTGTTGCTGTTGTTACTTTGGGCTTGAAATGTTTCCCACGGGCATGTGTTTGAACACCTGCTCCTCAGCATCAGGCGTTGCTTTGGAAGGGGTGGGGCCTCTGAAGTGGGAGGTATGGCTGGTACAAATGGGTCACTGAAAGTGGGCCTTGGAAATTCACAGGCAGGCTGG
This sequence comes from Uromys caudimaculatus, assembly GCA_028551405.1. Taxonomy (NCBI): domain Eukaryota; kingdom Metazoa; phylum Chordata; class Mammalia; order Rodentia; family Muridae; genus Uromys; species Uromys caudimaculatus. The sequence continues at coordinate 110,857,335 of CM052705.1, read as the reverse complement.
AGCTCTCTTGATTCTAGATTCACCAAGATGAGCACAAGGCACACCATGGACAGACTGCCAACCATCATTACCTTCCCCAGTGTCAGGGAGTCTGAGAACTAATATACTATCAGTCCATACAAAAATCGAATCTCTCCCTGCTCCTATTCTCCTCACAGAACACCAGACAAACAGGACAGGGCAGACACACACATGCATACACACATACAAACAAACAGAGACACATGCAGATATAGACAGACACACAGAGACACATGTTGATATAGACAGACACACATATACAGACATACACAGACATACAGGGACACATGCTAATGTAGACAGACAGACAGACAGACACACAGACACACAGAGATACAGACACACATGCTGATATATACGGACACAGACACACAGACACAGACACAGACACAGACACACACATACAGACACAGACACACACACACACACACACACACACACACACACACACACACACACACACGAGACATCTGACAGCTTGAGTAGTTCGTGACTCTCCTCTCTGGTTCTTCTCGTGCACATGGAGAGGAGCAGAAGTCACACCCTCAGCCTGCAGCCCCAGCTTGCTTTCCCCCAGTACCAGCACCATCTGAAGCATGCAATTTTTAAGCCGACAAAGTACTGGTTTCAACTTTGTTAGAATCTGTTCTTTCTACCCTAAGAGTGCCTGGCCCATAGTGGAAATTCAGAAGATGTGTGTCAAATTCTTCTGGGAGCCACCTGATCACCCCCTCAGGGAGGGCAGGACGCTCAGGAGAGGGAACAAAGTTACAAAAGAGACAGACTCTAACTAGAGAACCTCTGTAGCAAGAGTAGGAGCAATGATCAATAAAAGAAGTCTTTAGAGCGTCTCAGGTGCTCCAGGGAAGACAAATGAGAAACTGAGTCAAGCAGTCTAGAGTGTGCTTGGCTTGACCCAAACAAGGCAGATTCTTCCTTCTTGGGTTAAAAAGTATAAATTGGCAATACAGGCTGCCAAGATTGCTTAAAAACAGAAAAATTTCATACTGTAACTGACCTATTAACAAATGTAATAGGTACTGAGAGATAGATTTAATTTTAAAAGAAAGTTATGTTCAATACATTCATCTTAAATGGGTGGAGGAAATGGATCTTAATATCTGATATAAGAAGAATTTTAATAATCATAGAAGAAAATGAAGCTACACTTCTGATTTAAGCCACTGAAGAAACTCCAAGAGGATTGACTGTAAAGGTCACACCAGATCAAACAGAAAGCTGTGAAGATACTCAGTGCAGTTCCTTATAGTCCTGGACCTGGGGCTGACTTCCACAGCCTGTGAGATGGAGTTAAGGAAGGAGCAAGAGCCTGCCGCTACCCTGGACATCTGCTCTTTGCTGAGGGCACATGGGTGGGCAGGACATTTACTTCTGAACTACATGAGGGCACCAACACTGAGGTTGCTTATGCTTAAAAAATCAGACCAAAGAATTCAGAGACAATGTCATAGTAAACAGAGCGAGCCCTCCCGCTCCCACCCCAGGGAAATTCCTGGTGAGGCTGGGAAGGACCCCTCTGTAGCGCGGGGGGGGGGGGGGGGGGGGAACCAC
>CM052705.1:110820822-110855642 GCA_028551405.1 Uromys caudimaculatus | reverse complement strand
TGGATAAAAAGCTTCTCTTGATCTGCAGGAGGAACATCTGAAAGGGGAGAGCGAGGGCTGTCAGTCACAATGATGCTTAACCCACAGGGCCAGGAGACACTCTTAGCCTCCGAGTTTTACTGTGAATGAATAGGAGTGCAGGAAAAGAGGTGGGTGAGGTAAATGGTGGTTAAATATCCCTTAAACTGTGAAAAGGGAGTGAGCGTGTGCCCCACAGCTGGCCGCTGCTGACACCACAGGCTTGGCTTGAGTGACAGCATCAGTCCCAACCAACCCTTCTGAAGGCACTCAATGGACAAATACTTTCTGGGCAGCCACACTCACATGCCAGGCCCTAGGCTGGGGAAAAAGGGTGAGAAAAAGCAGCAGACAGGCAGGCCAGGTCTGAGTGACAGGGGCAGAGGCAGGTATGGGATGGGGGATAGACTTCTGCCTGCCTAAACACAGCAACTGCATCTGCCCAAAGACCTGCAGTAAGAGCAGCATCTTGATTTTACTCAAAGTCCCTTCCATTCCTCCCCCTGGGTGACATGCGTACAATGGCAGTGATGTGGTCACTGGGACTTCTTCAGTGGGCACTTACTAAGACACCTTTCACTTCATCGTTAATGAGGCAACAGAGATGCAAAGCATTGTCAGGCTGGGGGGCAAGGAGGCTGAACAAAGACAGCCCCACAGGGCCGTCCAGGGTCCTGAGAAGTTTAGAGAGCTTCAGTCACCAGTGTGAGGCCGATGGCTTCTCTGGGCTGAAGAGGCGGCCAGTGGTGATGACCTCAGTGGGGTTCATGCACATATGCTTGGAGCCCATCAAAGGCTGGCCAGATGTCTCAGAACACGTGTGCACCTCTGCCAGCCAGCATTTCCTTAGTATTAGCAGATGCCACCGTGATACTATTCAAGAGCCAAACTATCACTTCAAGTGTGCAGGAGACCACTGAATTATTGTAGAATAAAATGTGCCTGCAACTCATCTGTTTCAGAGTCACACAGAATAAATAACTCCGTAACAAACCACTCACTTATTAAACTCTGGAAAGATGTCCACAATTCTCTCTAAGAGTCTTTTTCGAGACCACACCTTCCCACAACCAACCAAAAAGTCACAAGGCCACAGGCTGGTGTAGAACAGATGCATGGGGGGGACCCAGCCACCCACCGGTAAACCAGACATTACAGAGATTACTCAAAACACAAAACCACAGCATTCTTCTCTCTAAAGGTTTACTTTGGAAAATAAATAAATTTTCATAAAACTGTCAACTTCTCTCAGTATATATTTTATTACTATTTTACTTTTAAGACAGGTTCTTGGCTGGCTCAGAATGTGATGTAGATCAGGCTAACCTCAAAACTGCAGTGACCCTTGCGCCTTTGCTTCTCAAGTGTAGAATACACAGGGCTAGCCTGTGATTTATTACACTTTAAAATGATTCATAGAAGCATTAACTTTTTTCTGTTTGAGTCCCCCACCTCTGGCTTAATTTCAAATGTGAACTTGCATAAGTTCTCCTGGTGAGTGTGAGGCACCCTGGGAGGGCCTTCCCGGATGAGCCTTGCAGCAAGCATCCCCGACTAAGCTGCTCTGCTCCCTTCAGCTCATGGCCCTCCTCGGTGCTCCTGTTGCCAGCTTTCTGGTCAGCTTCTCTACAAGGCCCTTCCTTCCTTCATAGCTGGATAAGGCAAGGCTCTGCAGAGCCAGCCAGTCATGCAGCACCTACAGGCGGCTTAGCATTCCTCACTTCCCGGGATGCCATGAAAGCAGGTATCTTCTGATGACAGCTTTCATTTCTCCGAATCCTTAATGGCTAAGCTTAGGGAGCACAGGCACTGACACACGGATTCCATAACCACACAGAGATAGCAAACACTGAAGCAGGGTGAGGAGGCAGGGCACGAGAGCCACCACATCACACCATCACAACATGCAGAGCCTGTGCCTCCTCAACCCAGTGCTTTCCATGGAAAGGGTGTGTTTCCTGAGTTATCCTCTTCCTAGCCTCTGACCCTTGGGACTATGTATTCACATTCCATCTTGCCAGGGTGCATTAAATAAGCTTAGAGTTGGCACAGCTTGTCTATGTAGATTCTGCCTGGGCTTTGTTTACTTTCTCAGCAATACAGAGAACCAAGAAGACCATGGTTAAGCTGGGCAGTGGCGGTGCATGCCTTTCGTCCTAGCACTCGGAGGCAGAGGCAGGCGGATCTCTGAGCTCAAGATCTAGCTCAGTCTACAGAGGGAGTTCTGGGCAGTGAGGGCTACACAGTGAGCCATGTCTTAAAAATATAAATTAATTAATTAAAATAGGGGCTGGATGTTTGGCTCAGTGGTTAAGAGCATTTGCTGCTCTTGAATCAGACCAGCATTTGACTCCCAGCGTACGTACGTAGCTTGCAACCATCTGATCCAGTTCCAGAGGGTCTGAAGCCCTCTTCTGACCCTTGGAGGACACAAGGCATGCATGTGGTGCATATATACTTATGCAGGCAAAGCACCCAAACATAGAAAATAATATATAAATCTAAAAAAACTTTAAAAAATAAAATATTTTGTCTGGCTATTAAAAAAAAAAACCTTATCAATGAACTAGGGTTGCAAAGCTAAAGTAACGCACTGTCAAATATCTCCATGTCTTAACAACACAGATTAACACAGGGCTTCTTGGTCAGTGTGCTCTTTAAAACTCCTTCTGCTGAGCTAAGAGGACAGACAGCACAGGAGGCTAGAGATGCCAGAGGTGCCAGGGGACCGTGCTTCGCCCTGGGTGGACGCGTTACTCTCCAACACCTCAGTGTGCATTAGTAATTTCAGCATGCCTTGCTCTCGGCAATTTATTATGAATGTGAAGCAATTCACACTTGCTGCATGCTCAGTCCTTGATGGCGCTAAGGCATGGAGCATGCAGACACGCTCATACAGTGTCTGCAGGGAAGGAACGCAAGAAAGACACCACCAGCCCCGGGCCTCGGAAACAAGGGAGCTGGGGGCTCACCCTCAGAATCCTGGTAGTGGCTAGTCCGGACTCACAAAGACCTGCAGTGTTCTTCTCTGCCCAGCGCTCACACTTGCCGACCATCAAGACAGCTGGAGCACACACCTCCACTGTGTGCCTGTGTGTCGGAAGGAACGCATCTCAGAAGACTGAAGCAGGGGTATTACTTTATATTCAAGTCAGCCTGTGGCTACAGAATAAGTTCCAGGACACTCTGGGCCACAAAATAAGATCACTGTGGGCCAGTGAAGAACAAACACTGTAGGCTTTTTTGAGTCCTGAGTGGTCACTAATATAATAGCCAATTGCACAGATGAACTTACAATGTATGCCTCAATTACAGAACTGACTGACAATTCCAGGTACAGATTTTAACCCAAATCATGGGGTGTGTAATGTAATAGGCCAAGTGACTCAATTGCCTCACTGTGCCAAGAGGCATTATGTGAACTCTGATTTGAAAAAAAAAAAAAAGTCAAGGGAGCCAGCCTAATTGGTTATGTACACACACACAAGGACCTGCATGCACACACATACACACACAAAACAAACAAGAAACCCAAAAGCCAAGCCTTCTGCTACATGGCAAGTTTTAGGTAAAAGGACCTCTGGTCAGGTGTGGTCTCAACTCCAGTTGGCTTGGAACTTACCGTGTAGACCAGGTTAATCTTGAACTCAGAGATCCTCTTGCCTTTGCCTCCTGAGTGCTGGGATTAAAGATATGTGCCACCACACCTAGTACTGTGGGGTTTTTCTTTGCATACTTATCTTTATTTTATGATGATCAGGTGTTTTTCTTACATGTATGTGTGTGTGGTCCCCTCGGAGGTCAGAGGAGGATGCTTGAGTCTCTGGAACTGGAGTTACACATGGCTGTGGGCCACTGGCGGATGCCATGCAGGAAGGACTACAGTGGGCAGGTGAGCTCCCTGGAGATGGCTCCCTGTCCTGCTCAGCTGCAATGGGGAAGCTCTGGTGAGACACAGCCCCAGAGACTTCTTGCTGCTGCTGTGCTGTATCATGGTTGTGATTGTCACACTCCTTATTTATGTGGCTTGGTGTGAGTGGACACCAAGAGACTCTCACCGCCTGTAGCCTGGTGTGATTACTTCCTCAGAGATAGCCCACCTATTGGGCAAATTTCCTGCAGATCAACATGAAGGTGTTGATTTATGCTGTTTGGATGAATTAATGACTTTATAGAATTCCTGATTTGATTCAAATAATTTTGGAAGAAAGTTTAAGGAGATGGTTTTAGTTGTTTTGCCAGAAAGATTTAATAAAGTTAGAATCAAGAACAGAATGTGCCCCCCCCTCATAGAATGGTAAGTAAAGGCTGCATAATAAGGACTACAAGAAGCTTTCACAATCACACTAAGAAGAGAAACGGGCTTGGGACAGATTTGTAATTAAGGAGAACGTTCATCCTAGGTCAGGTCCAAGGATGAAGCCAAGGGTGTGTTATGATAAAGCCAGGCTGTGTGAAACTGTGGCTTTGTACTTATAATGAGCTTAGAGAATGAACCGTTGCTTTGAACTTACTATCAACATCCTCCTGTGACTCCCTTTGTGTAATTTTTTTTTCCTATGAGGTAATTTTATAAAGAACTTTTGTGTGAGAAGGCTGAGAGAAGAAATAAAGTGTGGCAGCTGTTGGGGCTCTGCTCCATCCACCAAATGTGTGTGTGTGTGTGTGTGTGTGTGTGTGTGTGAGAGAGAGAGAGAGAGAGAGAGAGAGAGAGAGAGAGAGAGAGAGAGAGAGAGAGGGAGGTGGCCTTTTTTCCCCCTTTCTCTGTGAAATTGCCAGAAGCCATCAGCTTTTGGTCCCAGAACAGTAAGAGAGACTTAAAGGCCAGAGGTCATCAGCCTTTGTCCTTCGTCCAATGCTGAGCCTCGTCTCAGTACTTGACCCTGTCAGGGCTGGCCCATGGCAGGTCACTGTGTGGGTCTAGATGAATCCAGGTCCTCTGCAAGAACAGCAAGTAGCCCTAACTGGTCTGTCTCTAGCTCTCTTTTTTGTTTTTTTTTTAAAAGAACCACCCATGCATCATTTTAATGACTATTTCTACCTAGCAAGGTAGTACACACAATCTCAGCGTCCAGGAGACAGAGGCAGGAAGAACTGAGAGTCTGGGGCTACATGGGGAGTTCCGGGCCCTGGGGTCTGTACAGCTAGGGCTATCTTCTGCGAGCATTGCCCTTCATTGTACTACCACTTATTGGGCCCCATTTTGGCCCTGGTTTGGGCCCTGAGGACAAACCAGAGCCTGGCCCGTGTTTCTACGGCCTTGTAGGAGAGCCTAAGCCTGGCTTGAGCTCTAAGACCTGTTTGGCCCTGCCTCTGGCCCTAGCCCTGTCAGTTACCCCTTACCCTCCGTCACCCTTCCCTGCCTCCTACGTCATCTCTTCCCATACCTAAGTGCCCACCTCCTTGCCTTCTCTATATAAGCAAGTGCCTAGTTTAATAAAGTGAGTTCCTGCTTCCACAAGACTCCCGGTCTGGTGTGTTTCTTTTGGGCCATTGATACCATCCCACTCAGCTCCGGACAGACCCGGCTAGACCAGTTCTCTTCTCTCGCCTGGACCTGCCAGCAAAGGAGCTGACAACCACTGTAGTTAAGAATCCTTCATCTTGTCTTCCTTTGTGGCTGGAGTATTCATGAACCTTTGCTTGCCCCACACAGGTTTGAGGAATGTGTGAGTTTTCTAGATGGAGTGTCCAACACAGGAAAGCAAACCATTCCTCTAAGTACTCACGTTCTCCTTTTAGCAAAGTCGGATAATTTTTAGTTAAAATGTGCTTAAACATTATTGGGGGGGGGGGGAGCAGTTTTCTTGGGAGATGCTATGCTGATGTTACTGCGAGATGATATTCCCCAAAAGATTAATTTTAGATTGTTGTTGAGATAAGAAAGAGCAACGTGTAACTGGCTGCCCCGTTGGGCTGGCGGAGTCTGACCCTGCTCCTGTGAATACTCCTTTCCATGTGCGAGCCCTGGCACACTGTTCCTCCTTCCTGTGTTTGTGCTAGCCAGGACCTCCAAGTGGCACTAAAAGAAGTGGGAGAGGCTCCTCTTCCTCTGCAGCTTGGAGATCACCACTGGAGTTCAGTTGTTCTAGGAGGCTGCATGAGAAACTCACCTGTGTATTCAAAGATACTCCAATCTGCTACCTAACCTCTAGGGGCCTGGGACCACAGAATCTGCAAGTATGGAGTGGGGACCCAGCACCCTGGAGAGGAAGCATGGTGGGAGGAGTTACTGCTCCAGTAACAGGACTATTTGTGAAGCTCACTGGGCAGGTGAACAGTGGGTGGCAGAGGGCTGGACCCTGGATTCACAGCAGCATTGGACTGCAGGGCACAGTATGTCAGCCTTTCAACACAGGACACTAGGTTGGCTAGGGCCTGGGGTCCAGGAAACAGAGACAGAAAGGAAGTTAGATCATATTACACACAAAGCCCAAATAAACTGGAGCATCACAGACTTGGATCTAAAAGGCAATAGCTAACACATTTTAAAAAAAAAATAGTTTTAGGCTGGATATCTTTTTGTCAACTTGACATAAGCTTAGGTCATCTAAGAGGGAACTTCAACTGAGAAAAATACTTCCATTTGATTGGCCTGTAGGCAAGTCTATGGTACACTCTCTTCATTAAGGATGTGAGGAGAACTCAGCCTACTGTGTGGGCACCATCCCTGGGGCAGGTAGTCCTGGGTTGTTGAGCAAGCCATGGGAGCAAGACACTAAGCAGCATTCCTCCATGGCTTCTGCTTCAGTTCCTGCCCTGAATTCCCCTCATGATGGACTGTGATGGGGACAAGGAAGCATAGTAACCCTTTCCTCCTCTCCTCAACTTGTCGTGTTATTTTATCATAGCAATAGATAGAAAACTAAAACAGTTGTAGAAGAGTGTCTTAGAAGAACTGCCAGGCACAACCGTTAATCCCAGCTCTAAGGAAGCAGGGGCAGGTAGATCTCTGGGAGTTCAAGGCTAGCCTGGTCTACATAGTAAGTTCCATGTAAGATAGCAAGATAGGGCTACACAGTGAGACTCTATCTCAAAAATATACAAATAAATAAAATAGGAAAGAACAGAGGATTTTAGACACAGAACCTAGCAATCACTAAAAAACTCATCAAGAAAACTACAGTAAAGCTAAAACATTCTTTATCATCACCAGGAAGCCAGGTCTGTGGTTACGTGTTTGTAATCCTGGTACTCTAGAGACCAGGACAGGAGCATCACAAATTCAAGGCCAGCCTGGGCTATACACAGAAAGTGTGTGGATCAGTGTAGGGAACACAGCAAGACTGTTTCAAAAACCGAAACAAACAAAAATACAACCAGACACTAGCAGCTACCCAAGAGTTGGCACACACTCAACAGTAGGGGAGGGCAGGACTGCGCCAGGGCTCCCACTCAGTGCACTGGACTGTGCGGCTTTGGGCACTGACAGCTGTTCTAGAAGACATCTATGCCCGGGAGCTGGACCTACACCCTAGCACGTTACCGTGTAATATCAGAATCTACATACTATACACACATAAGAGAGTGTTCAGCAGGGCCGCCCATGTCCACCACAGGAGAGCAGACAGGCACCCCGGAGCGCTTGTACCATTCTGTAACAAGGGAGTGCATGAGATAGGGAGACAGGGAGATACAGATGCATCTTAACAAAACACTGGCATGAAAGCACTTGGCACACCTGAGACTGGAAGGACCTGGAGAGGCCTCTGGATGTCTGGCTAGGGAGGCAGTTCCATGGGTTTGTTTTATAACTATTAACTGAACTCTCCATTAGCTGCTTCTGTATGTGAATCATATTTTAAGTGAAAATACTAAGTGTGTATGCATTTGGAAAAAAATTAAAAGCACGTCAGGAACAAACGTGGGGGCTGCAGCAATGGCTCACTAACTGAGAGCATGCACTGCTCCTGCGGAGGACTTGAGTTTGGTTTCCAGAACCCACATCTGGCTGATCACAATGGTCTGTAACTCCAGCTCTGGAGATCCACTGCCCTATTCTGGCCTCCATGGGATGCTCTCTTTACCTTTATTTAAAAATTACACAATTAAGATAAAGACCTGAGTGACTTCTGAATTTTTTAAAAAATTATTTATTATTTTTATTTATATGAGTACACTGTAGCTATCTTCAGACACACACCAGAAGAGTGTGCACTGGATCCCATTACAGATGGTTGTGAGCCACCATGTGGTTGCTGGGAATTGAACTCAGGACCTCTGGAAGAGCAGTCAGTGCTCTTAACCTCTGAGCCATCTCTCCAGCCCCGTGACTTCTGAATTTTTTTCTCTATTTACACAATGATCTTTTCTCCCACTCTCTTATTTCTAAGGCTTGAGAATTAGCATATGTGGTGGCTTGAATGTGCTTGGCCCATAGGGAATGGTACTGTTAGGAGGTGTGGCCTTGTTGGAGGAAGTGCGTCACTGTGGGGGTGGGCTTTGGAGGTCTCCTCCTATGCTCAGGCTCCACCCATTGCAGAAGAGAGCATCCTCCTAGCTGCCTGAGGATCCCAGTCTTCTCTCCTTTGGATCAAGATGTAGAACTCCCAGCTCCTTCTCCAGCACCATGTCTGCCTAGATGCTGCCATGTTTCTCACCTTGATGACAATGGACTGAACCTCTGAAACTGTAAGCCGGCCCCAATTAAACGTTGTCCTTTATAAGAGTTGCCTTGGTCATGGTGTCTTCTCAGCAATAGAAACCCTAACTAAGATAAACACTCAATCTAAAAGAAAAACAACTAAAACCAAGAGGAAGGTGAGGGCATAAGTGTGGAGACCTGAGGCAGTGCCATGGGGACCCAGTGGGAAGGTGATCCCCTACAGACTGAGGAGGAGATAACCCATTAGCAATGGAAGGCAGAAGGTCATCTTTTATAGTTTGGATATGCAGTAGCTCTCCCCAAACCTCACAAGCTGGGGCGTGGTCCTTTAGTATTTGGGGAGGTTCTAGAAACTTTAGGAGGTAGGGCCCAGCTGGAGGAGCATCTCACTGGCCCTGTGGTGTCACCTTGCCCTGGCTCCTTTCTCTCTGTCCCCTCTCAGATTCCTGTGTGCTGTAAGGCCACAAACATCCTCCACACATTCCCACATCAGGATATTCTCCCCACATTCCTGCAGCTAAACAACACAGACAGCACTGAATCTGTACCAAATAAAACAAATCCTCCCCCTCCCCTGAGCGGTCAGGTTTTGGCCACAGTGAGGAGAAGCAATTAATACATAAGCTACTCTGCTGTAAGGCAAGAGGAATACAGGTTCAGAGGAGCAGGAGCCACAGCTGGAGAGCTGCCACAACTGTGGGGTGTTTCAGCCATGCCAGATGGAGAAGACTACCTAAGGTAAGCACAGTTCCAAGTGCAGGACTTAAAGCTACGGTCAACTGCTGAGTTCACTCAGAAACCAACATTCCTCAACAAGTCACTGTCATGACTGAAGATGGTGCCTACTTCAGGCCATGTTCCCTGTGTTATCCACATGGGTACTCAGTGGAATGTCATCACAGATCAGTGACTCTGTCATGTCCTGGAGATGCTCCCCCACCTCCTCACCCCTGTCAGCTGCAGACTCCATGTGGGAGCCGGACTTGAGCCACAGAGGCTCTGGAAGCAGATGGGCGCTGTAACTCGATCCGGGACGAGATCTCCTTGGAAGAGACACTCAAGGAGGAGGCCAGAGCAGGAAGATCTACCTTAGCAGACATGGCCAAGCCGCAGCCTGTGCCCCTGGCCTTTAGCAGACATGGCCAAGCCGCAGCCTGTGCCCCTGGCCTTTAGCAGACACGGCCAAGCCGCAGCCTGTGCCCCTGGCCTTTAGCAGACATGGCCAAGCCGCAGCCTGTGCCCCTGGCCTTAGCACAGTCACCATGCCTTAGCTCTGCTCCTGGGGGGGTGCTGGACTGGCAGGTTCACCTGTGGTGACAATGATCTCTTTAAAAATATTGTTTACAACTTTAGTACTAAAGAACAACTTTAGGATTCAAAATCACCAGACGACGACGAGGACGACGACGAGGACGATGACAACATGTTCTGGCTTTGCTTCTCTTGCCATGATAAAATAAGAAAGCAAAAAGCAATTTAGTGGGGAAAGGGTTTACTTGGTTTATAATTCCAGGTTATAATCGTGTAGAAGTCAGAGCAAGAAGCTGAGCGGTGAACCACACCCACATCAGGAGCAGAGAAAAAGCGGACACACCTATTCCTTCTGAGTCCCTTTCTACACATGGATGCCCTGTGTAAAGAACAGTGCTGCCTGTTGTGAGCTGGGTCCTCTTCTGTCCATTAACACCGTAATCAGGAGCACCCACACCACAGACTCACCTACAGGCCAATCTGATCTCAACAGACCCATGCTCATTCTCCTGTCATGTGATTCTAAACAGTGTCAAGTTGACAGTGAAAATAACTGTCACACCATTATTTCTGCTGGTGCTGGGGATAGACCCCAGGGCCTTGCACATGCTAGACAAATGGTCAACCACTGAGCTATACCCTCAGCCTCTAAGAGCTAACAACCGAATTCCCTCAAACTGTTGTGAATTTGAAATCTTTTCTAATTTCAAAGTGCGAATATCTTCTTTTGCCGTTTTTATGTGTATTTCCCATAGTAACACCCCTAAAATCAAGTTGAGTCTTTATCTTTAAGAAATAGGTGGATTCTGTACTAGTTTGACAAAGTAGCTGGGTTACCCTATACACCGCCTCTGTGCAGGGGTCTAAACAGGTGTATGCCGTCTCATTTCTCACCTGTTTCCACGTTACTTCATGTCACATGGACTGTAAGGACTGAGGTGACCTCCTTCACAATGTCACATGGACTGTAAGGACTGAGGTGACCTCCTTCATGTGACATGGACTGTAAGGACTGAGGTGACCTCTTTCATATCACATGAACTATAAGGACTGAGGTGACCACCTTTGAGTGACATGGACTGTCAGGACGAGGTGACTACCTCGTTCTCGGAAGAAGGCAGGTGCTGAAGAACGATCACTATCACCAGCGTTGTCTGTCCTGCTGTGGCTAGGTGTCTGTCCTCCTGTGGCTAGGCTTGCTTGGTGGCATTCTAGGGGAAACCACATGGAGACAGCAAGTGGCCCTCCCTCAGGGCTGTGGAGGTGCACTGAGGGCTAGTGGGGGTGGGTAAACACTTGCTAGCGAAGCCCAAGCTCCCCACACCAGTCCTTCACAGCTTCCCATTCCACGGCCTCTGTGTTGTGCTCATCGCTCAGCCATAGTCCCCATGCCACAGGAAGAGAGGCTGGGCCCTCGAGTTTGAGGCTGCTCATTTTCCCAAAGCTACTCCTGCCCCAAGCCTCAGGAAGGGCCTTGGGATGCCTGCTTTCATTTCAGATGAATTGGGGCACACTCCTTCCTTATGCCTAGCCACTACTGGGTCTCATGAAATTGCAGTGCTGTTCATTTGATAAGGCAGTCACTATACTTGAAAAAGCAGGAGCTGAAGCCAAGTTCTAGTTCATTCACGTTCTTCCCTCCACAACAGGGTGGGGCCGGGTGGAGGTCAGGCGGAGATAAGGTGGGGACCAGGAGAGACTGGTCTCCTTGGAAACTAATTCAGCTAAGTGAATTTTCCAGTGAAGACGTGAAGACACACAAAGGGGACAAGTGCTTTCCAGTCTAGACTCTGCCAAGTTAAAGAACAGAAGGTAGGCAGTTCTGTAAGCCTCAGCAGGCTGGAGCCTGAAACCGCCCATGGATGTGTACAAACAGGGTGGGATCCCACCTTAGGGACAGGGACAGCCGGGGGGAAGAGCTAGGCACAAGACAGGGACAGCCAGGGGAAGAGCTAGGCACAAGACAGGGACAGCCTTTCCTTTTCTCTCTCTGTTCAGATGCTGGCCAGAGCCTAAGTCTGCCTTTGCTTTAAGGTACTTGGGCTTCCTGCCTCTTCCCCTCAGGCCCCCCTCCCCGAGTGTGGCTCACCTCCCTGCTGCCTTAGCTCAAATGGCATGTCTGTTTTCCTCTCCCGATCTCCTCCTGGCAACTGCTATGATTTATCGGTTTCCTGCCCTGGGGTTTTTCTGAAATCCTAAAAAAGTTGTCCTCTTTAAGTAAAGAAGGAAGGAAGGAAAAGAAAGAAATGTAGGTTTTCCTGTGAATCACAAATTCACAATGCTCACCAATACACAGCGCAAAGAGAGGGATTCAAACACTTAGTCCAAGAGAAGATCTGGCTTTTTAAATAGGAAGGTATTTAGACAGGCTAAACAAACTCGGAAAAGTAAACGCGTGGATCCAGCAGGCTGCTCTCTGCTGATGCAGGCCACACTCCCTACCCCAGAACCTACTTCTAGAATGCCCGTGGGGAACGGAGATGGACACCGTAATTACTGCTAATTAGCAAATGCTCATCACCTGTGGTAGAGCCCTGTCACTTCATCTTCCACTCATTAAATATTAAACAACACTGCCACACCTGGTGGCCAAGCTCAGCAACAGACAGCTCGTTTCTCTGACGAACAGGGGCAGACAATGAGCATGACTGGCATGGGAAGATTCCAGGACTTCCAACAGTCAAACAGTGTAGCTGGTCGCCAGGGTCCTGTTAGAGGGAAAACAGGCAACTCTGTCAGCTCTGCTGTCTCCTGCTTCCTTTCTCAGAATCTCAAACACACAGGCACCTCTTTCTGGACACACATTCTGTTGCTATGGATCCTGGACTCTTCATCCATGATGGCCACTGCAGGGCTGACAATAGGGCCAATGAAGGAAATAAAGAACTGGTGTGTGCTGTCACCCCTGGGAGTGCATTAGGGCATTCCAGTCTTCCTTAAGATGCCTCTCTGAGTCTACCACATTTCCGCTGATACAAGTGAAGACCTCCTATGGCCTGAATACCCCCTCACGGGTTCGTGTGCCAAAACTCAACCCCCACAGAGAGGTATGCAGTCCACAGAGACTTAGGCAGGGCCTCTGGGAGATGATTAAGAGCAGATAAAGTCATCAGGTGGAGAACCAAGCTTGAGATATGAGCTAAATAAACTTTTCTTTATATTACCTCACGGATCTCAATATAGTAAAAGAGACCTCACTGAGAACAATCAAGCCCAACCTGCCTGGCCATCAACTAACTCACTGCTGCCAGGAGGCCGGCCAGTGAGGATACACAGCTGTCCTTCCTTCCTGTCTGAGCACGCTCCCTCGGGGCCTCTGGAGCTCAGGCTGGGTACAGCAGGCTGCCCGGCCTGAAAAGGCGGAGATGAGGCCATACAGGGTGTGCTCTCCTCCCTGGCCACCCCCCGCAGATGCCCAGCACCTGACAACTGTGCCAATGACCCATGACTTCTGTTCCTGCCAGCTGTGGCCGACCTCTGTGACAGCCTGGCTGCCAGCTAATGGGCTTTGGGGAGTGACTGATCCTGGGGGCTTTGAGATCATCAATGGACGAATCCCTTGATGAGTTCACAGTATGATATGACCCCTGGCAAGTGGTAAAAGGGAGGTGGGTGGCTCAGGCCTAGTCGGAGGAAGTAGATTTCAGGGGTATGTCCCAGCATTCCTTTCTCCACCCTGGCTCCTTCCTGCATCTCTTTTCTTAGCTTCCTGTCCGCCATGAGGCCACCAGCCCCTGCCACGCACTCCCTGTAGCATGGTTTCTGTCTCACCATGGACCTAGAATCACGGGAGCCAAGGCTCCAGACTGAAACCTCTGAAACTATGAGCTCAGATGCATCTTCTCCCCTAAGTTATGCTGAGTACTCCGTCACAGCGACATACAGGGCCACTCAGAGCTGACTGGGAGTGGCAGGGGCATTCCTCAAGGGACAGACAACCCTCTCTCACTGGGTACTTACTCTTTGTCACACTGAAGGAGGTCACCACTGGGCCAGGATGTCCAGTCTGGGGAGGGAGGGAAATGCACGCATCCTGAAGTATAAATGGAAAAACCTGTATTTCTTTCTTCTCCTTCCTTCTTTTTAAAATGTATTTGTTTTCCTTTTTTTTTTTTTTTTTTTTTTTTTTTAAATTTAAAGAGGACAACTTTATTAGGATTTAAGAAAAACCCCAGGGCAGGAAACCGATAAATCATAGCAGTTGCTAGGAGGAGAGCGGGAGAGGAAAACAGACATGCCATTTGAGCTAAGGCAGCAGGGAGGTGAGCCACACTCGGGGAGGGGGGCCTGAGGGGAAGAGGCAGGAAGCCTGAGCACCTTAAAGCAAAGGCAGACTTAGGCTCTGGCCAGCATCTGAAACAGAGAGAGAGAAAAGGAAAGATAGTTATGCCTATCCGACTCAAGACTCCAAAAGGCAGCCAGAACCTCACGGTGGCTCTCAGGATGGCTGAACCTGCATTTTTGAGCCTGTTAGTTACTGTCTCTAGCAAAGAACAGATTAATAATTTTAACTAATTGCTTCAATGCAACAAAGTGCTGAGAAAACCCCATCTTTCCTGTCCCCCCCCCCCCCCAATAGGCTGAGGGACCCAGGCCCATGGTAGGCCTGCTTACGCTGCTGTCAGAGCATCCTGGAAGGCCAAACAGAAAACAAGTGCCTGCTGCATTGCCCAAGCCGAGTGTTCCTGGAGAGCCCTGGGATGCCAAGGCAGCAGGAGAATCAGCAGTGGCACAGCTTCTTTGTATCTCCTCCTACTGCCTGTCACCAGCAAGCCAGGGGGAGCCACTGACAACAGTGTCCTGGATGGAGTCCAAAACCAGCTCACTGCTCACTCTGCTTTCTTCAGAAACCTCTGGCGGCAGCTTACCAAGCCAAGAAAGTCAACCAACCTGCAGCAAGTGGCCAACCTGGAGCCTCTTAGCAACTGTGTCCTTCCCTTTTAATGGCAACTTGAGGGGAGGCAACTCTGGCCTCTGACATAACTGCTCCCTGAATTACACACCTGTACATTTTAGTAAGAAATATATGCATGTGTAAACATGCATACTCACAGGTTCAAGTACGTATTTTAGTTTTGGGGGACAGGGTCTGGCTATGTAGCCCAGGCTAGCCCTGAATTCCCACTCCTGCTTCAGCCTCTAGAATGCTGCTGAGCTTACAGATTTGTAAGCCTCTGGCTACTCAGCAGGGTGTTCAAGGGGCTGACCAACAGATTGCTGTTCCTTTGGAGTCTAGATGCATGCTATCATCTCTCCTCTGGTGATTAGATTCTACGCCAGCCATTCACAACTCCCACTTCCTGCCTCCCACCTCTTTTTTTTTTTTTTTTTTTTTTTTTAAAAAACAGAGGTAAGGATGAAACCCAGAGCCTTGTGTATGTCAGGCAAGAGCCTCATTCCCAACCCATATCTGAGCTTTCTTCCGTATCTGCACAAATGATAAGCCTGTGTCCCAGAACATGATTACACTCCTCACGCACTCCACTTCATGCCTGTGCAGCCAGACAAGCCTAGAGTGGGCCTAGTTATCCAGATGTGGGGAGGACAGTAAGTAGTCTGAGGACTGTGGTACCATCAGTGGCTCTTAGAAAGGACGGGAAGCCTGCCAGGCAGAGTTTGCTCCTCTCCAGATGCAGCCCCCGGTGACACCAGCCTCCTGTGGCCCTGACTCAAGGCCTTGCTCCCTGACTGGCCCCATGACCCATCAGCAGACACTTCTTTCTCTCCAGTTTCTAGGACCATGACAGCCTGGTGCCCCTGCTCTCTGTACATCCGAAACAGAGTGGCTTTCCTGCAGAATGTATGCTTATTTCTGTGGGTCCCCATCCCCTTCTGACTCTCTGTAACTGAGGATTCCTGTGCTGAGGCTTCCAGCACTGTGAGCAGAATCCTTTGGGAGCCTCCTGACCACTGCTCTCAGCTCTGCCCTCCTCATGTGGGGCTCCTAAGATGCATTCTTTATGGTCCCGATCTTATGGCAAAAGCAACTTATGCTCCTGACTCTGCGGGGCCGTCTCAAGGCACAGCTAATCTTCAATTCCTGACTGACTCCTTAATTCAACTCGTATTTGTTACATCTCTCATACTAAAGGCATGAGGCCCGGGGAAGCTGAGTACAGCAGTGCACACCTACAACCCCAGCACCCAGGAGTCAGAGAAGATAGGGATGAGGTCAGCCTGGGCTACACAGCAATCCTTTCGCAAAACCGAAACAATACAACAACCCGGGTAATAGTAGGACTACCTTAGCTGGAACCCCCCAGAACTTAGTCTGAAGACACTAGTGACCTTGGGCAAGAACCCTTCCTTCTTTGGGCCTCAGCTTCCTCATGTAGGAGTAGTTGTCACACTGGGTTGTGAGCTAGACGATGTAACGTGCTTACAGCAGCCTCCCCAATCCAGCAGGTTCAGTGAC
The DNA here is from genome assembly GCA_028551405.1 of Uromys caudimaculatus. NCBI lineage: Eukaryota > Metazoa > Chordata > Mammalia > Rodentia > Muridae > Uromys > Uromys caudimaculatus. The sequence goes on along the minus strand of CM052705.1, from coordinate 110,839,353 downwards.
GTTTTGGTTTTTGATGCCAAGTGACTTACTAGTACTTACTGCTGGATCCTGTCACTCACTAACCCTCCGGGGGCATCTGCAAGGGAAGAGACATTTCCCATCCACTCCAGGCATTTCCAAGCAGGCCACTGATGTACCGGATTTAGCAGGTAAATCTGTATCCACCTCGAGGCAGAGTTCCTACTGAGCAGTGTCTGGCTCTGCATAACTCAGTTATGTTCCTGCCCTGCAGAACCCAGAGCAGTGCCTGGGCATCCTTGCTGTCAGAGCAGAGCAGTGCATAGGAGGAGCTGTTTAAATGTCAGCCCGAGCGGGTCGGCTGAACCCGAATGCAATTATCATAATGTACCACTGAGTCACGGGGCCATTTTCTCTTCAGGTCTATACACATTTTAATATTATCAACAATTGGATAATTAGATTTGGGTGGAAAACTATCCTGAAAGTTTTTATGTTGATGAAGGGTTATAGTAGGTTCTTTTTCTTTTCTGTAATGTGTGTGTGTGTGTGTGTGTGTGTGTTAGCACACGCGCGCACGCAGGCAAGTAACTTACAAGTAGATACTGCACAAGAAAGCTTGCGGGTAAACTGGATTTGATTACTGGCTGGTGCCTGGACTTCAGCACTTGTGATGCTGGAGCAGGGAGATCATGAGCTCAATGCCAGCCTGAGCTACTCAGTGAGACCTTGCCTCCAAATGCCTGAACAGCAAACTTATAAATTAAATTCTCCATTGTGGACTACTGAGCCATGGTTTCTAAATGAAACTACATTTCAGTAGCTGATTGCTAATACCACATAACATATTTTGCATATTTTCAAAGAATTTTGTCTCTAGAAAAATAAATGCTCACAGTAAAACAAGAAACCTAATACAAGAAGGGATCACGGAGATTAGCACTGTTGGAATTTGGATGCCACTACAAGGGCCCCCTGAAAGCAGATATGCAGACTGAATGATCATGCCACACCACTGTAGACTGTGGTGGTTTGCTTATGCTTAGCCCATGGGAAGTGCTACTATGAGGAGATGTGGCTTTGTTGGAGTGGGTGTGGCCTTGTTGGAGGAAGTGCATCAGTGTGGAGGTGGGCTTTGAGGTCCTATGCTTAAACTCTGCCACAGCGGGAGAGACGGTTCTTCCTGGCTGCCTTCAGATCAAGATGTAGCACTCTCAGCCCTTTCTCCAGTGCCATGTCTGCCTGCCTGCTGCCATGCTTCCTGCCATGATGATAATGGACTGAATCCCTGAAACTGTAAGCCAGACTCAGTTAAATGTCCCTTATAAAAGTTGTCTTGGTCATGGTGTCTCTTCACAGCGATGGAACTAAGACAGGGATCAAACATGACATACTCTGCTGCTCTCGCCTCCACCATCTAATGTCCAGCTGTCCTCTCAGGCCAGCATTGCCTTCACACGTCTGCATGAGCACGCAGTGTACACAGGTTACTAAGATGACAGGGACATTATACCACACATACCTCAGGATTACCACACTCCCCTGACTCTACCTGGGCCTCACTGACAGAGTGAACTCTGTAAAGGGCTAACAACCTCTACCCTACAAAGTCTTTCCTGCCCACAATAAGCTTGTATCAACCATGTGACCTGCTGCCTCTCACCCCTGCAGTGAGGATCAAGTGGGGACCATCACGCCCTGAGTTTCTCCCTCTGTCCATCTTAGCACCAGCCAGACCACACAGGCTCGTGGTAGTTCTACCATCTACAGACTGTGCATGATGAAATAACCCCGACTCAAAAACCTTTCTGCCTTGAATTCAACTTTGCCCAAATATTAACACTGTGGCTCAATATTTCTTCTGTGTCTGCCTAACAAGTTTTACTGTTTATTTTTAATTTTTATATTATCCATCTTATTTTAGGATTTAAAACTACAGTTAACAGAACAATTCTTGTTTAAGTTTATAAAGATAAATGCTAAAACTTTAAATTATGGTAATAATCTTTAAGTGTCAGTTGGCTAGAAAAAATTCACACATTATATCTAATGTTTAAAATGGAGGTATTATACTTAAAATTTTTATTTAAACAGAATGTAAACAACTGTCCTCAATGCCCTGGCACATATGTAAGTTCCTAAAACACAAGACAGCGTCATTTCTAACAGCCACTTGACAGTGTCGCAGACTCTGATTGTCAGTGAGCTCCATTCCAATAGCTGTGGTTTCAGTTTAAGGCTGGCAGGTGGGGCACACAGGGAGGAAGGGTAGAGAAAGACAGCGGGCATCATCTGGATGTGGGAGGTGCCTACGAGCTGGCTCGCCCTCACCCTTTAGTGACCACAGGATATCTAGACTTGGCACTCATCCGAAGTTCTGTGGATTGTGGTGACTTCGGCTCTACAAAGCATTTCAGCTCCTGGGAAGTCCACAGCTGTTCCTCACCACTTCAATGTCTCCTGTCCCAGCCAGAGCCAGTCATCCCTTCCTTAGATGGTCTTGGCCAATACCTCCACACTCCCCAAGGCCAGGAATGGTCCAATATTCAGTGTCCTGGTTCTAGGTGATCGGAGGAACTGGAATCGGAGGTTCCAAGTCTCCAAAGATGATTTCCTCACTGGGAATGTACTGAATATACTCCCCAAACATGGAAGCAGAGCAGTGTCCCCAGACCTTCACTCAAGTCCCTTCCTTCCCTGAGGTTCCAGAGTCACAAGTGAACAGAACCGCTCTAGACTGAGAGAAAGTTATGAGGTTTGAGGATCCCTCAAAGCTTCTTTGCTTAGCAAAGTCACCTTTAGACAGAACAGTGATCCCTAACAGGGTGGTTCCAATTCTACCCAAGGTTCCCAGAGGACCCAACTTATATCTTCCTGCTTACGGCATAAAGAGTCCCAACTGTCTCCAGGCCCTAGCCAGGCCGTGGCAGAGGGTCAGACTTCATGGCTTTGTAGTTTTAAAGGACGCAGAGGCAGGGGATGACAGTGGGCCTCCAAGGTTGCTCCCTCTTGTGCGATCAGCCTCTACTGTTACACTCAAATACCAAACCGTGGGGGTTGGGATAGCTTCTTTTTTTTCTCCTGGACCTCCGGCAAGCCAGACAAGTACTCCACATGAGCTGTATGCCTGGTCTGGTGTGCTTCTGTGTCTTCAATTTTGAGAAAGGTTTCTAAGTAGCCTGGCAGATGACTTGTTCTAGAAATACTGCTGTCAAATGTAGCTTCACACAAGGTCTCTGCTGCTGCCACATGAGAGTCTATGGTCCAGATACAACACATCACCTGTTCAAGTTCTCAGGTGGATGCTACACTCAGGATAGATCTGTCCTGACTGGACCACGTTTGGTCAGAGTGCAGATCATTGAAAACTTTCAGTTCAGTATGGACAGCTGGAACTAAACTCCCAGACACAGTGAAGAGAGAACTGGAGACAAAACACTTTCATGCAAGTCTGACCTTTAAGTCTGTGCTGTATAAACATCATCTTGTCAGACAACCCTAACAATCTCCCGGGAGAAAGAGCAGACGATTACCTAACTCAGCCACACAGGGACGGGTGGAACTAACTTGCACATATTGTGGCTTCCCCAAAGGAGCCCACAGAATCTCCAGCCACAAGATCAGACCAGACATTTTCAGTAACTCAGTGACCCTGTAACTCTTTTGCCAAACTTACAGGCAGAAATCTCAGCCCTGCCTTCTTACAGCCTCTGATTCAAAGCTGGCCTCCTCATTCCCTGGCAGTCTGGGAAGCCCTACCTGGTGCTTCTCAGTGACAAGTTCATGCTGGTGGGACGGACTCAGAGCCTACAGTGGTCTGCAAGGGCATATGAGGGCAGCTAGGCTTGTTAACATCTGACTTCATGCAACCTGGACAACAGAACAACTTGGGGGCAATGTTGAGGCCGAGACAAAGTCATCCTGAAATGGAAGCCACCAACAGTCAGACTTCGTTAGCTGGCGTTGGTGATTTTAGCATGTTCTAGACCCAGGCCAAGCATTCACACTGCTCACCCAGTTCAAGATCCATAGCTCTTCTGCAGGAGACCCTGTGGTTATTTTATGGAACACCAACCTGTTAGTAACTTGCTCCAGGTCACAATAGTTAACGGTCCATGCCATAAGCAAAAGCTGAAGGCAGGCCTGAAGACCAGGGTGACTCCTGGGACAGGCACCCCTGCACTGAGGCCCCTGTGTGCCTCCTGTAACTAAAGAGAGCTGGGGAGCTGTCCTCAGAGCCACATTCTCAGGCTGTATCCAACTTCTCGATCCTGGAGGGCCCTGCTCCAGCCTCTTGCCAACCCCCACCTCAGTCTCTCACCACAGCATCATGGCCATGCCTTTGCTTGAGCCCCGCTTTGAACGGACACACTTCTGACTAAACCCTGTCCTAAGCAACAGTAACCGAGAAATCAGGGATTTAATGCGCTAATTACATATGGTCACATTTGTTAGTATATAATTACTAACGAAATAACATTCAACTATGAATCACTTCAAAATCTCCTCTGGTGTTGCCAACAGTGGTGCATGCTGACCACATCTGGAGGCACTTTGGCCATCCTACAGTACAGAGGAGAGGGTAAAACAAGTCATCCTCTCTTTGGTTAACTACTCAGCAAAGTGTGCAGTTCGGGTTTCCAGCTGTCCACTGAACAAGGAAGAAGAACATGACTTAATGTCCATGGCTATGTTCTTTTTTTCCACTGGGAGCACAGACAGACAGACAGACCAACTGATCAAACAAGTGACCCTTTCCTCCTAGCCTTTGCTGACCCTTGCCAGCTGTGGTGGCTTGAGTAAGAATGGCCAATAGAGGCTCATATATTTGTACCCTTAGTCCCTAGCTGATTATGATTGTGTCGTTACTGCAGTAGGTGTGTCCTTGTTGGAGGAACTGTGTCACTTGGGAGTAGCCTTTGAGGTTTCAAAAGCCCACGCTAGGCCCAGTCTCACTCTTCCTGTGAACCAGGAAGTAAAGCTCCGAGCAACTGCTCCAGTACCACGCCTCCTGCCTGCCTCCACACTCCCTCTCCGAAACTGTGAGCAAGCCCTCACTGCGTGCTTTCCTTTTAAGAGTTGTTGTGGTGGTCGTGGTGTTCTTCACAGCAACAGAACACTAAGACAGCAGCTTTGGTAGTAAGATGAAGACTAAGCTCCCAGTGTTAGACTCTCTGTGGGTCCCAGGCCCCCGCTGGTTCTATAAGGTTTCGCTTTTGAATTTACACCATATGATTGCAGCTCAAATAAGAACATTTCTGTATGGATGTTGACAATAGGCAAATTCTTTCACTTACTTTAGGAACACTCTATATCTATATCTATATCTATATCTATATCTATATCTATATCTATATCTATATCTATAGATCCACCCTATCTTACAGACAATGGACTCACAGTTGCATCCCCGCACCCCAATGCCATAAAACAAAACCAACCAACCAAACAAAAACCCAAACAAACAAACTCCACTCAAAAGTTGAATCAGTTCTGTACACTGGATTCTAGTTTCTCCTTTAGAATACTGCTGCTGAGCTCAGCATGGCCGTGCCTGCCTGCAGTCCCAGTCCTTGTGAGTGAGGGTGGGAGTCGGGGTCATCTTGGACATTTCTGAGAGCAGCCTAGATCACCTGAGACTGCCACTCATCGACAGATCTGTGCAGATGTTCTGATCGCTTATGCCATATCAAATTCTCTTATGGAAGTAGCAAACAAGTAATAAAATGTCCCATGTCCTAGTAAATGTGAGCTTTTTATACATATCAAGGCATTAATATCAACACAGCACAGACACTCTTAGGTTGTCCACAAAGACAGTATTTCTCTTGTGGTAAAACAAGTAAAACTAACAAAATGAAGAAAATGGAAGCAACACACACCTTCCCCAGGGCTCAAGTAGCTTCTCCCGTAGGCTGGGAACATCCCTGAGCCAGTTCTCACCCGTGCCACATGGCTACTCTCATGGCACCACTGCTGTTTGCTGCTCACTTAAAACTGTCTGACGAGTGAACATGTACAGGAAAGCCGCATGACAGCCATACACCCAGCCCCCATGTTACCAGCCCCCACACACTTCTCTGTCAGGCCTCCCAGCATGCCGTGCTACAGAGGCTGCCCTGTAATACTGCTCACCTGTGACTGGGCAGGCACTATGGCCACAGGAAGGAGGGACAAAGTGTAACTACGAGAGCCTGACTCAGCTATCAGACAGCCAACTTGAACATAACACACAAGGTTTCAAAGTTTATACTCATCTCCTTTCCAATGCTGGCAGCGGGACCTAATGGCTGCCTCTATCATTGATGGCCACCAAAGAACAGGCCACCCAATGAGCCCTGAGATGAAGTTCAGTCAGATTTAGCTGAATGGGCCTTCATAATGTCCAGTTGTGTAGTGCGACAGGCTGTAGAAAGCCTTTCTGAGAGGAGGTAAGCAACTGTTTGGAGTCTCGACTTATTGTTAAACCAAACTTGTGGCTTTCCCAAAGCAGAGCACGTGTCTGGTTCAGCATCTTCTAGTAATGCTGATGCTTGTCAATACACACAATGTCTACACAGGTGAGTTGAGTGCTCCCAGGTCCTCACCAACAAACGCAATGTCTACACAGGTGAGCAGAGTGCTCCCAGGTCCTCACCAACAAACGCAATGTCTACATGTGTGAGCAGACATGCACCCCCCATGTCTAGATGTGTGAGTACTCCAAATTCTCACTAACACACACCATATCTACACAGGTGAGCAGAGTACTCCCTGGACATCTCCCCCCATGTTTACATGTGTGAGCAGAATGCTCCCTGGGTACGCTCCCCATACAATGTCTACACATGTTAGTGCTCCAGATCCTCACCAACACACACAATGTCTACATGCATGAGCAAAGTACTCCTGGATCCTCACCAACACACATTATGTCTGTGTGGACAGAGTTCTCCCCAGGTCACCCCCCCCCCCAGACAATATCTGTGTGTGTAAGCAGAATGCTCCCTAGGCCCTCACCAACATAATGTCTACGTGCACACGCAGAGTGCTCCTCGGGCCCACAGCTTTACAACACTCGCCACTGCCAGCCTCTACGTAAATTATGTGGATTAGCGTCCCATTTCATAATGACGGCAGTTCAGAGCAAGTGATCTTGTTCACTTGCACCAAGCCTGATCATCTAGGAAGCAGGTCATATCATCCTGGCTATCCTAATGAATACTTTTTATATTTCATTTATTTATAATTTTTTTTTGAGACAGGGTTTCTCTGTGTAGCCCTTGGTATCCTGGAACTTGCTCTGTAGACCAGGCTGGCCTTGAACTCAAGAGACCCACCTGCCTCTGCCATCCTCTGGGATTAAAGGTGTGCCATTGTGCCTGGCTAGCAATGAGTACTTTTTAAAGGGATGGTAAAACTCACACGGCACAGAACACACCACGTCAACGTTTCAGACCCTCTTCATCACAGGAACACGGTCAGCACCTTCTACTCGCTCCACCCGCCACTGGCACTGCAATCACCTCAGTATCTACCAAGCTGCTTATTCAGGATATTTCATATAAAACATGGACTCTGAAATAGCAGAAACCATTTGAGGTATCTTGTGGTAACTCTGAATGCAAACATTTTTTGGGTCTATGGGATGGAGTTGGAATTTCACTGCATATGACTGGTGAGATTTTAAAAAAGGGAAAAAAGGAAAAAAGCCCAATTTAACACCAAAAGGACATTCTAGGTATAAAGGACAATCCTTTATACTGGAAACCAAAACACAATGCCCTCGTTCTTCCTCTGGGTAGTCACAAGAGTTTGCACAGGGCTTGGGACATGACTGAGCCAGGTTCCAGGGAAACTAAGAGTCTGTGGGCACAAGTCGCACCCTGATCTCCCAGGGAATGAATGAATTTCATCTTGAAAGAGTCACATCATCTTGATGGGCAAGACTGACAAGAACTGAATCTACGTCAGGATCAACACAAGAGGATGGCAGCACTGAAGAGGACATAGGCCTTGTGAATCAGGTTACATCTTGGCCCCAAGTAGATGGGAGGCTTTAGCTTTCTAGTTGGCCTCCATTCTAGAGAGGTTAGAGGCAGGCAGAGCAGGACGGTCTTCACAATCAAGAGGGCAAGCAGCAGCTCCTCCCCTTTTACACAGCGCACACTCTCGGAGGGTGTGTGAAGCCACAGGGTAATGCTATCTGCTTCCTAGGTGATTAGTTTCCTATGCAGCTCAACAGTCACAGCTTTTACCCTGACCTGTAAGTATTAAGTCCAGACAAGTTTTCATGATCACTCCCTTCAGGTTTCAGAAGCATAAACATCTGGGAGGTGGGCTTCCCCCTCAGACTTAGAGGAGTATAGGTGGCCCCGTCTTCATCACTGACTTGATCTGGGGAGGTCACAGAACAGAAGAAAGAGACAGGGTGTGCTGACAAGCAGACCCTAAAATTTATCTGGAAATGCAAGAGATCCAAAGTATCAAGCCATCTTGGGAAGAAGACAGAAGCAATGGGAGCCACACTTCCTGTGGTTAGAGCTGAGAGCAAAGCCAAAGCATTCAAGACCAAGTGGCTCAGAATTGAGGGTGGGAACCAATGGAACAGAGCTGGAGCCCAGGAACAATCTTCCTACTTAGGGTCCACTGACTTTCAGCAAGCCTGTCAAGTCAGTTCAATGGGGAGGGAACAGTTATCTCAAGAAATGATAATGGGAAAAAAGGTATCCACAAGCAGAAGGCTGAAGGCCACCCTTCATCTGACTTGAGATAACAACCAACTCCACACTGATCAGAACGCAGGCTGTAAAATGACTTGGAAGGACATGGGAGCAAACCTTGGGGTTCTGTATGGCTCCTTAGATGTGACTCAGAGAGCACAGGGACAGAAGGAACAGCCTTTGTGCAGATTAGAACCACTCTTCAGCAAAACAGTGAGGACACCCAGAGTGGAAAAGACCTTGAAAAGCCTATATCAGCAAGGGTGGTGCAGTCACACGGCCACTGGCCACACCCTTCCGGCCATTCTACCCTTCACCAGTCCTGGGTCCTCCCCTGTTTGGACATCTAGCTACCCATTTGTTGCCCTGACCTGCTGAGGCCTCCTCTCTTCAGCAACAGGAAGACCAAAGCCACCAGGGCCAACTTCCTCCCTTACACACCCTCCTACTCCAGAAATGGCAGGTGCCATTCTCCTCAGGAGACTGTAAGGGTCAAGTGTTTTCATCAGAGTTGCTCTTAACCATCTTACTATTTATCATGAAAAAACAAAACAAAACAAAACAAAACAAAACAAAAGGCATACGCCTACCAGGAGCATGTACCAAACCAGTTCATTCAATTAAATGAACACTGAAACAAGAGGTCAGCTAAACTAGAGGGCAGAGCAGGAGCCAAGCCTCACCAGGGGCCGACCTGGACACTCCACCTGCAGTCTGTTACCTTGGCAGACCAGGGCAAACGCTGAGAGGACCTGCCTGGCCAGAAGGACTAGGAAAGCCAGGTTCTGACCAAGTCTCAAATCCAAAGCCAGGATGGTGGTGCTTCAGTTCTGCATTCTAGCCACGAACTGGGTAAAAGCATGCATCTGCCAAGGAGCAGGAGGCAACGCCCTCACTCCCATGGCTGCTGGCCCTTCTTCTGGGTATCTGTGTGCTTCAGGTACACACATCTCCCTGGTCCACCCTCCTACTGTAGGCATCACTTTCAGTTTCTTCTGAGGGTGACTTCATCAGAGCCACAGCAAACCTGCAGGGAGCCTGGCTCTGGACATCATGGCCCTCTGTCCTGCCTCTGCTGCTCTGCCATCAGCCCCGTGAAGGACTTCCCTACTTATTCAACACAAACCCCATCCTGGTCTGACCGCCCCCGCACATCTCCCTTTGCTCTAGTGCCACCAATTAGCCTTATAAAATGTCGGCTGAGCGGGGCCTCCTGCCCTCTCTCCTCAGAGCCTCTGAACGCAGGCACACACACACTTGAGCACCTGTAAGACGACCAAGTCTAGTACCAAGCAGACGGCCCGGTGCCATGTCAGTGATTTCTAAACACTTGCCTAAAGAAAGACATCAAACTTTACATGGCCATGGGCAGGAACTCAAGACTCAGCTCTGCTGCTCTTCCACGTATAAAGATCTCTTGGGTTTGCAGTGAGCTCAGCATCTGGTACAGTAAAGGCTTCGTGGTCTTCACGCTATCAGCAGTGCACACAGGGCTCTAGAGCAGGGAGCTTTTCTTCACAGTACAGACCAGGGAGCACTTGTATCTACAACCATTTCTCCTTCAACCAATGGGTGAGCTAAGTCAGAGCCTGCTGCCAGAGGAAGGTGCCTCTGTTCTCCAGGACGGCCATGCTACCTCACACTGGCACAGAGAAGAGGGTCGCCACAGTGCCACACTCGGAATCACACTAAGCGTCTTTACCAGAAATAACATCAGGCTCAGCAATGAAATGCTTGCCAGCTATGCTTCAACAATCTAGCTGGACAGTGGATCTCTCGGGGTAGCCGAGGTCCTTAACTCAAATGGAGGCAGGTCACCATGAGCACCAGAGCTGCGAAGAGAGGCTGCAGCCGGCACTGGATACAGCTACACAGCTCAAGGCCCTGTTGAGTTAATTCCACCATAACCACAAGCCCTTGGGAAAAGCCTTACCTTCCTGCCCCAGGATCTGCATCTTGTGTTTTTCTAGATGACACCATCAGATTGATGAGTCTGTTTCGGGAGCCTGCACTCTACACCACTGTAAACACAGCAGACAGCTCTGCCTAGATCTTCGTGATAAGGGAACCTGCAAGAGCAGCTTCCCATGCCTGTCTAAGAGCATGTGAGCCCAGAACTGTGAGTCAGAAAGCTCAAGGCCTCTGTCACCAACTGCTCCAGGACCTCAGGCAAGCTGGCCAACTCTCTGCTCTGAGTTCCACAACTGTAAAAATGGTGCTAATAACACCTGTTTACTACCTCCCAGCCAAGAGCACGGCTGCTAATGAACACCTGCAGGAGCTTTGAAGATGAAAAAGGTTCCCGGGCGCTAATGACAGCAGTGAGGGTCACTCCACTCTCCCTGGGAGCCACAGGCAACACACCGGAAGTCCTCGCTCTTCCAAACTTATGAAGAACCCCGGAGAAGATAAAGGATGGTGGTGCTCTGCACACTGGGTAGTAGGAAGAAGCCCAGCACTGACGGCTCTGCCTTGGGGCTGATGGGTAAATATTTACTCAGGCGGCCTGTCTAGTTACTATGGATGCCACAGTAAGGCTATTAACTTGGCTGATAAGTCCCTGCTTACTGCCAAAGAACACTTTCCTGAGAATGCTTCTTAAAGTTTCCTTTTTTTTTTTTTAAACATTTAAATGAGAAGTGTGTTGTCAAAATTACTTTGTGGCTCCAAGGTTAGCCCACAATTCACGTATAGGCTCTCTTCTCTTTGTGAAAAATAAAAGGGTGGAGATTCTCAAATAAGCCAAAGGCCCCGCCGACCTGCTGCACTAAATGAGCAGCAGAAGGCTAGAGGGCTTATGTATGTGTGTGCGCGCGCACGCGCGCACACACACACACACACACACACACACACACACACACACACACACACACACACACACGCCAACTAGTTAGCTTTCTAACCTAGGAAGGCAGGACAGTTCTGTGTTTGTTTAGTTGAATATAATAAATTCAGATCACAAAAAATGAAATACAAAACTTCGTGATTAATATTTTAAAGCTCACATTTAAATATGTATAAAACTTAAAAGTGAAAAAATGCCAAATTCCTATTAGTATTGTTATTTAAATAAGTCACACCCCACCCCAAGTTACCTGCCTCAGAAAACTTTGGTTTCAATATGTGATGGCCTCAGCTACATCTAGGAAATAAGTCAGAAGAAACAGAGTGGGAGTTGAGCCCTCAGGAGGCTAAGGCTAGACCTGGTCAACCTCAAAGAATGGAACTTTTACTTAGAGTAAGAGAGGAGGAAAGGCAGCTTTAAGGAAAAATCAGATTATAAATTTTCTTTAGCGTGTTTGTTTGTTTGTTTATTTATTTTCTGCAGCACTGGGAACTAAATCCAAGGCCTCATGCACGCTAGGTGAGCACCCCAACACTGGGTCTGTATCCCTAGCCCTAACTTTGCCTATACATTTTACTGTTTGAGTAATAACGTTGTGTGAGTGCATGGGTGTGCACAGTGAGTATGGGAAGAGGTGCACACTCCTGGGTGTAATGGCCAGGGGTGGGCTAGGGGTGTCGAGGATGACACTGGGCGTCCTGCTCTGCCACTCTCTAGCTTCCTCTTTTCAGACAGGGTCTCTTACTGACCCTGAAACTAGGTTTGCAGCAAGACAGCCCCAGTGGTCCTCTTCTGTCCAGCCCACCTCCCCACAGCTCTAGCGCACTGGCCACATGCACATGGGCACACCTGGCTTTTCACAGGGGCACTGGATCTGAACTCCAGTCCCTGTGCCGCTGAGATACAAGCACTCTGACCTGCTGAGCCGTCTCTCCAGATTCCCACACACTTCTTTTAGCACAGTGCCCCTGTGCTAAATTATGAAGAAAAATTTCTGAGTCAGATGTGGTGGCACTTGCTTATAGTCCTAGCATCCAGAGACTGAAGCTGAAGGGTGGGTTATCTGAGGGCATCTGGGACTACATAATACCCAGAGGAACCTACATATAGTTCCAGGAATACCCAAAACAAACAAAAAATTGGATCTGAATGTATTAGACTGTGAGCAAGCCTACTCTGCGGACAGCCGCGGGCATTCCCTCCTGGCAGGCATCTCCAACAGGACAGAAGGAGAACTCTTTGTGCTTCTCTTCTTCATGGGTGTTATTCTGAAATTTCAGAGTTCCTTCCTGTCAGCTTCCCATGGAAATAAGGACTCTGGTCAAATGCATTTCTAAAGAGGACATGCTTGCAGACTCAGGAAGGTAGAGACTTAAGCCAGACCCTAGATCTGACAGCGTTGATTCTAGGGCAATATCAGCTGACAACCCAGGAAGGGCTGAGTCTGGAGGGGAGGGGCACTCTGTGAGAGTGGCCTAACCTTTTAAAATTAAAATGTCCTTCAAATGATCAGTGACAGTCGCAAGAGTAAACAGTCTACTTAGGCTCCGGTCTGAAGAACTAAGAAAAGGAAGCCCACATCTCCAGGCCCTGATGAGGGAGAACACCGAGACCCCACCCTGAAGCTATACCAGGAAGCGATGTCCCGCCTTGTCAGCCCTGGCACCTGTGAGATGACTACAGAGCGAGGTGCAGGCTCTGTAAGGTGGTGAATGCTACACACTTGCCTCTTCCTTCCAAATGCTTACCTCATTTAAACCAAAGTTACCGAAAGGTGTGGAAGACTGAACCCAGTGTTTATGCCCTGAATACAACAGCATGTGGCGGGTTATAAATGTGCCAACAGCTCAGAGCATCACTTGTTAAAAACTTGCAAAAAGTTTTGTTTTCTCACATTTCTCTCATTTTACTTGTTCTCCTTAAAAACTGGAGAAATAAAAATGACTAGAAATTTTTTGTGAATAAGTGCACATTTGCATTATTTGTGTGGATAAGTAAACACATACACAGGGAATGTCTGCAAGTTCCCACAGCAGACTGTAAACAAGCGGCAAGCACTTTGCAGTGCAGGTGGACGCAGAAGGTAAGGACCAAGCCAGGGAGAATTTTGGGTTTAGTTCTGATTAAGAAAAATGCAAGAAGCGGGACAGTGGTGGCACATGCCTTTAATCTGGAGGCTGAGGCGGGGGGATCTCTGTGAGTTTGAGGCTAGCCTGGTCTATACAATGAGCTCCAGGACAGCCAGTGCTACACAGAGAAATCCTATCTTAAAAAACAAACAAAACAAACAAAAAGAGCAAAGGTGGCTTATTCATATATGGATCAAAGGAAAAGATTTCAAAAATAGATTTCTAAAAAGATAACAAACAGGAACTAACCAAGATGTGTGGGAGCCAGTGAGACCCGGACATTCACCCTGCACAGCCTCAGAGCCCTTTCCAGGATTATGGGGTTAACTGCTTAGTTCACTGGACCTATTTTGTCTGGTTTGTTGTATGGATCTGAGTGGGAACACACAAGACACCAGCTCTGGGAAACACAGGGTTAGGTTCACCTCCAGTTTGGGCTAGAGATTCTTGGGATATAAGGTTTTCTGATTTTTTGTGGTGTCAGAACCCACTTACCGTGTCAGGTTCTATATGAAGACCAAAAAGAGCTTTGATTAGGTGGGTTACATCCAGAGATCCAGGCCACAGAGGAGAACTTTTAAAATGTCACTCTCTCCTTAAATTGGTTATTAATAGGCTGATTTCATGTCAGACCACACCTTTACTAAAACAAACTTATTTTTTTAAATTAGGGGAAATGGCACTATCCTACACTTTTGTATATATGTCTTTGACAGCAGACTTAACGGAAGGCAGGCGGGTTTGCAAGGCTGCCTCTGTATTCAACTTCCTGTGGTAAGCTGTTTTTGTAGAGGGGTATGGGAACCCTTCTCTCTCTCTCTCTCTCTCTCTCTCTCTCTCTCTCTCTCTCTCTCTCTCTCACACACACACACACACACACACACACACACACACACACACGCCAAGGGAAACACCCTTAGTTGGAAAGAGGACTACTTCAACAGCCTGAGCATTTCTAATGGTCTTCCATCTGACATTGGAACTCAGGAAGTGACAGCTGCAGCTTTATTTGCTTTTGTTGTTATTTTTGACACTGTCTTACTCTGTAGTCCAAGCTAGCCTGAAGCTAACAGTGATCCACCTGCCTCAGCCTCCTACATGCACCAGCCACTATACCTGGCCAGCCAATGCCACCTTCTTAATTAAATGCTGGCTGCAATGTGGATCTAAGGCTGTGCTGATGAAGTTTCCGTTACCGGAAACTCCTCTGGTGTGCAGCGTCCTGTCAGTGGCTCTGCTGCCGGCATGTCTTGTGCTGCGTGTGGTTACTGTTAGTCCCTAGGAGCATACTGGAGCACTGAGTTATACAGACCTCCCACTGTAAGTGAACAATACCACCAATGCCAGCAGGGCAGTCTTCCCTGGGAGCTTTCATGCTTACAATGGTGGATACAAATTTTCCAAAATCTCTACTTGGTTTGAAAGCTGCAATTTTACAAGAGGCAAAAAGTAGTGTCGAGACGGTTTCCATTGAGCTGATAAGCTCACTCACTTCTTGGGTATCTGAGGAAATGCGCCCAAATGTCCATGTCATAAACACAATGTGGCTTTTGTTATTTCAAGTAAAAGTGATGGTCCTAGGACGGTGGCTAGTGGCTAGAGAAGTAAGCGTGCAACTCAGTTTACCTCAGCAGACCAAAGCACGGTGGCGGTGCTGAGACACCTCTCTGTGAGCTTTGCACCTCATCACACAGGCTTGAGAATGTTTGTGTCACAGGTGGGATTTTCTAAAACGAATCATGCTTCATCAAGTTAGACAGGCATGTGCGTGTCAGAGTGCATGGTGGCCACTAGCTGGACATTGCTACCTTCTTCTGTGAAAGCAGCTGTTGACCCAACACTGCCTCACCATCAAGCCAGTGTCTACACACTGGTCTTCCTATGGTGACAGCATTAGACTATCTAAAAGGGGCACCTGCAGAGAGACTCCTTGAAGGTAGCTCTGCAACTCTGGGGTTCCTGGTGTGTATGGTTCTCTGTAGACTACAGGGCTATCACAACCAGAGTTCTGAGTATGTGGCTCTCAGGTGCATTTGGCCTACACAGAGTGGGAGACTCGTTTTCTGTAGCTGTGTGGGAAGAGAAACCAGCTACAATACACACCTCCTTCCATCTCTTCCTGAAGCCTACCTAGACTGAAGGGCCAGCAACCTTTGCAAGGGTTATGAGTGTTCCCTAGAATGGAATATTACTGTTCTCAGGATTTTATAAGTTAAAACACCACAATTTAGAAACAGCACTTATGAGTAACACAACCAACAGACAAAAAATTCAGCATATGATAAAGCTGTCATATGCAAATGATAAAGAGATGGTAATCCCAAAATATTAACATATCAAGCTCTACTAAAACACCACGATATTAAAAATTAAAACAGTAAGACTTAAGGTTACACCTGAGATCTCACTTATTTCAAATGCTGCCCAATCTGACAGGCGAAGATGAAAGTGAGCTGAAGGGAAAGCGGGCATCAGCGCTTCCTGACTGCACACGGCAGCACTAGCTGGGCGCGGCGGCACATGTCTGCAATCCCAGACACTGAGAGGCTGAAGCGAGAGGGCTTCTTGAGCCCAGGAGCTTGAGACTAGCCTGGGTAACGTAAGCCCCATCTCAAGAGAAGGGGGAAAAACAACAAAAAAGAAATGCATCCCTAGGGGCCGCGAGTCCCAGCGAAAGCACCAGACAGCATCACTGTGCTCAGAACCCATATGGGAAATGACATGTGTGCGGTGGGTCACAGGCCACATCACCGACTTCAGAACTGAATGTGTCTTACGGCTGCTAACACTAAGACTCCACTTGGACAGTTAAAAACCAAAGTTTGAGTTTTTAGTTTGGACTTGACAGAATTAAAAAAGGCTGGACCAGGGGTGAGGACATGCCACACAAAGGCCATGGAGGTGGCACCTGGAAGCACCCAGCAGATACTTTTATACACGCTCACAGGGCACAGAGGGTGCTTTAGGGGGGCAACACAGTAAGGGATGAGAAGGCTTGGGAAGCCAGAGACAAACAGACCTCAACTGAACTTCAAGGAGAGCAAACATGCAGGTGCCCCAGCTGCAACTGTGGTTAGCTCCTGGGCTCCAGAAAGTACCACAGGTACCCCACAAAAGGGTCCCCACGCCACCACTAACATGGAGAGACTCACAACATTTCATTTTAAGCTACTGACTTACATTTACTTGTTCATCCCTCTCACAAGCACTGAAGAGGCAAATCAAATTATTATTCCTACTTCTAGGCACACAGAAGGGCTCACGTGTCTGCTTTAACCATGGTTTTGGATCTAACCATGTGTCTTCATCTTTACCCTGAAGCTCAGAAGAATCTTGGTTTTATTTCCTCAAGTACCTTCAAGGCAGCTAGTTACTATGTAAGGCCAGTAAGAATACTGTCAATATCAAATCAAGCATAGACCCCAAAATACATGGGGAGCTGTGCAGCCGCTGTGAGTCAGCAGCCAGGGGGTAAAACAGCCAATGCACAGGGCAGCTGACTACCTAGGGAGCAATTCCTGCACTGCGACAGGTCTGTCACACTCTGCCTAGGGCACAGCTTCTCAAACATTCTTCCTTCAAGCATCATGAGAAACCCAGAGCCTATGTGCAAGTGAATGGCTCTATAGAGGTGTCTCCTTCCCGTGATCCCGCGCTGTCGGTATTAGCACGTTACCTTAGACTTAGGGGCACCTTTACTATTTGAGATACTGATGCTTCACCGGTAGATGCTTCAGTCTGCATTCCCTGGCAGTAAGTTACAAAATCCCATCTTTACCATACCCGGAGAACCAAGGAAGTCCACAGCACCAGGGTCCTGCAGCACACAGTGTTCCCTAACTGTCCCAACTTGCAGTTAACAGGTTTCACTACTGGTGTGTGTCACAATGTAGCCCCAGGTTGGCCTTGAACTTACAAGCACCTCAGGCTAGTCTTGAGGTTTTGATCCTTTTCCATTTGTCTGGCAGTGCCAGAATCACAGGTGAGCACCACTCCAACACCGCTTCATTCTGTAGCTATTTTAAATAACATTTTAAATACATTTTGGTACATACATGCTCACAAGTCAGAGGGCAGAGAACACGTTTCAGGGTTCCGTTCTCTCCTTCACCGCACAGGCTGCTGAGACAGAACTCAGATCACCACTCTTCCCTCTGGGCAGTACTGTTTGCCCCTTGGTTTTGTGTTTCTCCAAACAAGAAGCTGATCTACATTTACTCAGGGTGTTTAACCATTACACTTTAGCCTGCATTCTTAAACCAGAACGATTTTTTTGACTTATGAATAATTAACGAACCAAAAATAAAACCAGTCCTCTATATGCTCAGAGTGTAGTGTTCTTGCTTGCTTCGGGCAATGTCTTGTCAAAATTAAAAAAGAAGGCTTTAAAACGTTTTCAAAATTACATTACAAAAATTTTAGTGTGTGTGTGTGTGTGTGTACGCGCGCGTGCACAGGCACATACAAGCATGCATACCTGTGTATGAAGGTCAGAGGACAACTTGTAGGAACTGGTTCTTTCCTTTCACCGTGTGAATTCCAGAAATTGAAGTTATTAGGCTTGTTGGCAAGCTCTTTTACCTGCACTGCCATCTTTTGAGCCTGTCTGGCTTTTTTCTACATAGTCCAGGTTGACCTTAAATTGACAACGTACCTCAGACTGGCCTTGATCTTAAAACAATCCTCCCTGTCATAACCTTTCAGAGGGCTAAGAATACACTCCATCATACGAGGTTTAAGAAAAAGCTCTTGAGCAGGGCAGTGGTGGCGCACGCTTTTAATCCCAGCACTTGGGAGGCAGAGGCAGGTGGATTTCTGAGTTCAAGGCCAGCCTGGTCTACAGAGTGAGTTCCAGGACAGCCAGGGCTATACAGAGAAACCCTGTCTCAAAAAGAAA
>CM052705.1:110746008-110820722 GCA_028551405.1 Uromys caudimaculatus | reverse complement strand
ACCTGTAAATCCAGGTGCAGAAAATCCAGCGCCTTCTTGTGGCCTCCTTGGGCTCCTGCACTCATATGCATATATACACACTTACACACACACTTACACACACACACACACAGACACACAGACTTAAGTTTTTTAAAAAAATTATAAAAAAAACCCCAACAAACTTTTGAGGAAGTAAGTGGGTGCATATGACCCACAGCAAGCCCTACTTTCTCAGATAAGAAAGGACTGCTGCCCCGAAGACATCACAGGACACAAAGTCCTCTGTGCCGGAAACAATGAGCATGTAGGGATACAGGACTGTTCCCCTCCCCTCCCCTCCCCTCGCAATTCTGTGACAGGAGCTGGGCTGGGCTCTGTCTGTCTTAGACTCACTGCATTTCTGTGGTCCTGCAGAAGGTGCTCCCCTTTCACTCCAGAAGGAAAAAAAAGGAATAATAATATCTTTCGACACTGGAAGGACTCAAAAGGAAAAGTGGGATGGGTGGATGTGGCCTTGGTTCTGAAACTAACAAACATGTAGTCAATGCCACTACTGCTCTGGGACAGACACCTGAGGCAGTATCTACATACTAGGCCCCCAGGCTGGATGGCCCAAGGTTGAGACAGACACACCAGTAGGCAGGACCGTTGAGAGCCACAGAGCAAGCCAGTGCTCCCTGAGCCTGCAAAGTAGTGTAGGGTAAACATATAACGAGCGCATGTGGGGTAAGGAAGCACAAGTTGGTGCACGCCAGCTGTGCCTCTGACTTGCCACCAATTCTTTTAGGTCTAAACCCCCCAGCCACCCCTCCTGGGACATCTTACCCAGGTTCTTTCTCCCAGAGCCCAGGCTGCTGTCCTTGAGCTCACTACGTAGTGCCGGGCTTCCCGTCTTCCCGTCTCCACCTCCACAGTGCTGAGAACCTCAACAGTTGGCTCCATACGATGCTGGGGATTGAACCTTGGGCTTCATGGATGCCGGGCAATCACTGGCAGCTGAGCAACATCCCCAGCTTTCCCTCCCATTCTTCTACACAACTAACATGTCTCAGTGAAAAAAAAATCAGAAAATGGCTTCTTGCTATCAGGCAACAGGCACGTGAGTAGGCCTTCTCCCCCACTCCAAGGGCAGAACTAATTACTGCGAGCAGCCTTCACACACACCCCTTCCCCAGGAGGCCACAAGGCACACGCACGGGGAGGCTGCACTGCTCATTCCTGTACCCTGCCACTCAGAGGGGGTGACAGACAGCTCACCAAGTTAACTGCAGGCAACCAGAGAAGGAATCCTTATTTCCCTCTTTACAGGTCTCGCTCGGGCAGCTTCCCTTCCCTGTTTTGACAATGTGGGTAACAGTGGATCCCACGTTGATCAATGTCCATACAACACCGGCCTCAGGCGTGGCCCGAGTGCACCCACCCATGCTGCGCAGTCACTGTCACAGTGTCGTGCAGGGAAACCGAGGCCGGGGGTCAGCTGCTTCACTTGCGTCCTGCATATTGGCAAAGTGAACGCCCTCCAACCCATAACCCAGCAAGTATTTGAGACAGAGCAGAGCTCCCTTCATTAGACCTCACTTCTCAGGAGAAAGGCTACTTTTAAAGGAACCACCAGCTCTCCTACTTCCAGCTGGGCTTCCCCACTGTCCCCCAGGAAGTTTCTAGGAGATTGATCAGCACAAGGTTATCAGGTACAAGACTTTCTGATGGGCCTGAATGCGGGTCAACAGGAAGAGGTTCTAGGCTGCTGTTCTGCTTCCTTCTCTGGTCACTGGTATCTTTCTGGCTGAGCTGTCTCTGCCTGGCTCTGAGGTGGGTCAGCTGAGCTCCAGGGGCCAGCCATGGAAGGCAGGAGAGGTGGTGCTGGAAGCTTCAGGAATCAGGCAGTTCAGATATGCAGGAGTAGCCAGAGCAGGTCAGGAGCCTGTGACCCACGAGCAAACCTAGCCTGCTCCCTGCATGTGTAAATAAAACTTTGTGGCTTGACAGGCAGGCCTCTTTTACCTTTGTAGCTGCTTTTGCTCAGGGCCAAAAATATTTACAGTCTGGACTTTACTTGAAAGACTGCGAATTCCAGACTAGACCTTTGCTGTCCCTTTTGACAACCCTGGCTGACACTTATCTAAAACAAAGAATTTTAAGTGTTTGATGGTCACATGTGGCCACAGGCTAGTAGAGTGGACATCACAAAGTGTGTTCTCATCTTGGTAGACTGCTCTCTCGGACAGCACTGCAGGTGCAGGATCTAAGTCATCAAGCTAAGGTTACAGCCATCACTCTCCCTGAAGGCAGTCGGGGCTGCACTGGGTTAAACCATCTCCCCTCACACTTGAACTTTTGGGAATGTCGAATTTGCCACATTAATCTCTATCGGCATCACCCACTACCTTCCGAACTAACTGGGAGCGCAAATCAGGTAAGCAGCAGCATTCACTGCTACTTGACTGCCCCCACCCCAGTGCCCCCACCCACGGTGAAAGCAGGCCACAGTATGTGCTCAAGTTCCAAGTCCGGATCAACCTAGTGTGTGGTATTGTCAAACACAAGGTATTCAAAATGAATAAGAAATGAATCTGGGTGTACGACTGTCATGCAAAACGGGGCCATAGAATTGAACAGGTTCCGGGCAAGGGGAGGAAACCGTAATCCTCTGGTAAGATAATCTGCCAACAGCCACAATTTCTCTTCAAAAGTGACTTACAAAGATTGCAAACAGCTTCCTAGATTCGGACCTTTTAAGGGCTGTGTGATCTCGGACAAGCAGTATTCCCTCTGGGTTGAAAGACCCTTCTGCCTGAAGGAGGCGCGGAGGGCCGCCCTTTCCTGTCCTGCCTTCCCAGCACCTCAAGTTTCTGTGCTCCCCAGGGCTCCCTGTCCACAGGTGCTTCTTCCTGTCCTTGGCCTTTCTCCAGCAGGGGACTTTGGGGAAGGAGCTGTATGTTAGTCATTTTAAATGACCTTCAGCACTTGGTTCCCACAGCCCAAAGTTTAAGACAATAACATTAACATGTCTGCTTTAAGAAGTCTTTATGCGGAAATCGAGTATTCCTAGAGACTTAAAATTAGGAGCTACTCCAGCTGTTTGCATCACAAGCAATTTTTAGGTTGCTACAGGTTTCTTTCTGAAAACCTGGAATCCCTTTCAGGTCAGGCACTTCACTTTCCTTGACAATTAGACACTCAACAGCTAGAGGAGGACACTCCATGACAGGCATGGTAAAGTCTGGAACTAACAGGGCCTCCCATAAATTAATAATTTCTATTTATAAAATGTTAAACCAAATGATTCTATTTTTTGAACAAATTCATAATTCCAAGAAGAACTGGAGTATCAGGGGTCTGATAAGTACCAGAAGGCTCACAAACCAGAAGGGGTTGCTGAGGTTGGAGGATGGCCCAGTGGTTAGGAGCACTTGTTGCTATTGGAGAGGAGCTGGGCTCAGTCCCTGGCACCTGCATGGTGGTTCATCAGCATCCCTAACTCCAGTTCTGGAGAATATGAAGCCTTCTGACCTCTGTGGGCACCAGGCATGCATGTGGTACACATACATACATGCAAGCAAAGATATACACATACATAAAATAAAAATTTAAAAATTAAAAAAAAATTACCCATAAGGGACCTTAAATGTATTAATATAGGACTTCTAGCTGTAATCCAGTCATTAGCCAATGGTTCAGAATCAACATACATACTGATGCCTGGGTCCTGCAGCTAAGGCACCTGTGGTCACCTTTTGCTTCTTCCTGGCCAGCTTACATCTGGCCATTGTGGAAGCCAACCTCTACAGCACCTCAAGGAGGATGGAGAAAAGGCTACACATTTGCTTCCAACAGGCTGGGCAGTCCCGTGATCTAGAGACACACTGAAAACTTGCTGCCCTTTGAAATCTTAACAAAGCCTGTGCACTGCTCATAAGCCAAGAGCTAGCATTTAACAACCAGAACCAACCCCAGCAGATCTCAGGATTTTACCAGGAGCCTAGCTCCCTTCAGGCCGCACAGCTAGAGTACACATCCTCCAAAATGAAGTTCTCCTCTGATCAATTCTGCACAATCAATTCTGCAGTTCATCCTTAATTCAGAGCTGTGTCCGTGGCAAAACCCTTGCAGTATTAACCAACACTAACACCAAGGTAACTCAAACTCTGAGCAGACAACTTAGCCAGGCCCGCCGGCCCGCCTCTCTTTCCTTCCCCCACCCAAGACCTTCCCCGGGCAGTGACTTCACATCCTTTGACATCAGCACAGCCTCGAAAGGGGGATGGGAGAGCAGGGAGAAAGCAGAAAAACCAGCTCTGAACTCTACGAGCAAGGCCTCCTGAGCCTCAGGCCCCGTAAGTAAATGTGTAAAATGCCCCCCGATCGGAGGTGACACCCCCTGCCTGCTCAGACGCAGTCCCGTCAACGTGAAGGGGACTCTGTTGGTTAGACTTCCTGCTTTTCCTATCCAAAGCACAATAGCCATTTATTAACTACCCACAGAAGGTTCCGGTCGGTAGGACACACAATAACTCACCTCGAATGTGGAGAAGGGCCACGGGCTGGAAGGGCCCGTTGGAGCCGGCCGCATCCACCACCATCCCGCTGCCCGCTTTATCACATGTCAACATCTAGGCTCCAGCGGGAAGGGCGCTGTACTCCTTAAGGCAAGAAACCAGCCTCCATTTTAGTTTAAAAAAAAAAAAGACAAACTGAAGCTCTCTGCAGCTGGAGGGAACTGGCTGCTTCGTGATGTCACTAGGCATGGAGCTCGCTGATTGGCTGGAAGCTGCAACTTAAAATGACACTGGGAAAAAAAAAAAGCCTGCAAACGGAAAGAGCGTTCTGTTTGGCTGTCAGTGTGTGTGCATTAAGAGCCTGGGCATTTTCTGGCTTTCTACAGTCTTCATTTCTCACTAACTTTTAAGTAAGAATCCCAGCTCTCAGAGGACGGCACCAGGAGCCGCAACCCCCATCAGAGAGTGTACAAATGACTCCGAGAGCAACCAGAAAAAAGGAGCATATGTACGCTTGTTCTCCATGATTCTACCTTCCCAAACTGGCTCCCCCCAATTCAGTGGCACCTCACACAACCCGTGCTGTACCCTCTACAGCTCTTAGTTTATTCAGTGAGGTTTTTTTTTCCTTTTTTAACAGTACTAGGGGGTGAGCCTGGGGCCTGGTGCTCCCTAGGCAAACCTCTGCCATTAAGTTATACCTTCAGCCAGCACTTCAGGGGCACTCTGGCAACCCGGCTGCTAGGAAGTAAATGGCTGTTTAAATACTACAGAGCCCCCATGGGTCCAAGCCCTGCCTTGTGCTCAGCCTCCTTACTATCAATAGGGCAACTGAGGGAGCTATAATCAGGACACGGGTTTCTTCCTGAGACCTAGTTTCCACCCCCAGCCCAGAAAAATGAGGGTTAAAAAAATCTATGGAGGAGCTGCTCAATAGTTAATAAGCAGCAAGTGCTACAGTTGAAGATATGTCTACTCCATGGCTATGAAAATGTTTAAAAGGCAGAAAACAGAAGTGGGGGCATAAGAAAAAAAACAATGTCAGGTTTGATTATTTTACATTTAAATAAATTTATTTACTTATTCACCGTGTGTGTGTGTGTGTGTGTGTGTGTGTGTGTGTGTGTGTGTGTGTGTGTGTATTTTCACAGCTCATGTGGAAGTCAGAGGACAACCTGTGGGAAAACAGTTCTTTTCTTCCACCATGTGGTCACAGGAATCAAACTTGGGTCTTCAGACTTGGTGGCAAATGCCTTAACCCACTAAGCTGTCTGTCTGGCCCATTCTATTTTTGTAGTTTAAAAATGCTATTACGTTAAGATTCCTTAAGTTATGCTTTCTTTAAACTTAAAATTAAGATTTTTTTTCTATTCATTTGTTATACTACTATTCATAACTTTAATAATAATAAAAAAAGAATGAATGTAAAAAACTATTCTCAGAGAAAAGAGCACTCCCGAGGCGAGCACTGTCGGAATGGTGGTGAGATGGTGCTCCAACAAAAAGAAGGCTCTGGCTAGGTCCACGGGGGGGGGGGGGGGGGAAGCAATGGAGATGGGGGGGGTCACTTTCAGGACAAAATCCTTCACTTCAGAGAAACAGCTCTGGAATTATGCTATGCCATTTTATAACACTCAATTCAACAACAAGACAAATGAAAGCCTTCAACTCCTAAACACTCCGGACACACTGGGACTTCTGTGGTTCTAGGAACCCCACAAGCATTCAGGTGATTACCGGACCCCCCCTCACCAACATGAACAGATTTACCTTCTCAGCAGCTATTCCAGGGATTCAGCGGGAAGAAAGTCTATTAGGACCCCAGTCCTCTCTCCTTTAGAACCAAAGATGCTGCAGGGTTCTGCAGCTCAGCAGAACGTGAAGGTGGGGTGAGCTTGCGGGGTTCAATGGCCCTGGGACCTCAGGCATGCCAGGCCAGCGACCTGCCATGGAGGTACACCTCGGTCCTAGTACACGATCTCTAAAGACCCTGGGAAGCAGAAGCCACCTGATGCAGTTCTCTGCACTTGCACTTGTGGGCTATACAAGAGCGGCTTGATAGCAAGCTAATGCACATGAGATCCTGCCCGCCCACTTGTCTCCAGGGGTTTCTCAACGTAACCCCCCTACAACCTCCCCACCCCCACTGTCTCTCAAGACAGGTAGGCAGTGCTGAGAGCAAAGGTCACTTCCTTCATGTCACCTCCACAGTCAAGGAGTGATCCAGAGTGACTCACGCCACATAAACAGCAATGTGGGAAGGGGATAAGGGCTCACCAGCAGACACTTCTACCCTGCCTGCCAATAGTTTACCATGCCATTCGCAGTGAAATAGGGGTGTGTACACCCTAGGGCTGTGCTCATGAACTGGAATACAGACACGCAGGGGAGGAGATGCCTAGAAGCCTTTTTTTTTCTTTTTTCTTTCCCCTAGCAGCTTTATATAACATAGACAAATTCAAAGGCAAAAAAAGCGAAGATACTTTTTGATGTATTTTTCCTAATGATCTTAGATCAAAGGATTTCAAACCTTACTAGGGACTTCTCCCACACTCTTGGAAACCTTATGCATATAAAGCAGTTTTTAAAGAATTCTAAGACTAGAAAGCATACTGCAGCTGGATATGGGGCAGGCACACCACACCCTCAGCATCCAGCTGAGGCAGAAGGACTCCTGACAGATTAGACTACACAGTAAGCCTATATAAAAAGAGAGAGACACCTCCAAAAAACCACCTAAACCTCAAAAAATATAAACAAACAGCCCTAAGACAGGAGATGTGCTCCTGGACACACGGTAACTGTAAAGGTGCTTGGGTCAGTGTCTGACTAAATGCCTCCTGCTCTTTTCTGCTCAGAATCCAGGTGGGCCTCTTTATTTTTTCAAGATAAATGACGAGATCATCCTAAAACTCACCCAGAAAACTAAATGGCAAGGAGGAGGACAATTCTGAGGAGAGAGGCCAGTGCCCCCAACACAAGTCAACGGATTAATGAGAGTGACCAGACACACATCACAGGAGAGCAGGGCACAGGAGCAGTGACCCAACACCAACACACGCTCTCAGACAATGAATAAACCATGTCAATGGATGGAGAATCATGTAAGCAGCTCCTGGAAGACAACAACTAAATGATATGCAAAAAAGTCAGCTCAAGCCTCTCCTCACACCGAAACCTATCTGCTGTGAATTAGAAAAACACAAAACAAGTCACAACTACTCCACACCTTTTAGAAGAAGAGATGTCACCCCCACAGCTAGACCAGGTTGAGTAGCCCTGGTTGTCCTGGTCTCGGAGATCCGCCTGCCTCTGCCTCCTGAGTGCTGGGATTAAAGGCCTGGGCCACAAATATCTATTCACAAGAATTAAAGCAGAAATAACCCCGAACTTTTTCACATCCCCCTTCAATGAAGGAAAATATAAATATAGATTAATAAAGTTTATTAGAAAAACATTGAGCCCTTAGGATTTAAACGGTCTAGTTCATGTAAAAAGAACCATGAACAACCAGTAGCCGCATGGCAGAGGGTTTTAGGTCAACAATAATTTTTTTTACATGTATCTGCCTGTATTTGTTTAGTGCACACAGGTCAAGGGACAAATGTGAGGATCAGAGGACAGCTTGAGAGTCAGTTCTCTCTTCTTGCTATTACCCACCCAACTCTAATGATCCAAAGAACAGTAACTGCATTGTGCCTGAGGTCTGACAGCAGAGCTCTAGACTGTGCCCATCGGCTTAGAAAACAGTCTGGCAACAGGCACCAAGAGGCTTTGCTTAGTAATTTTACTTTAAGAATCCATTCTAGAAATGTAATAACCATGAATGAAACAGTTCATTCAGAACATATTTTATAACTGAGCTGAAATATGACATGTAACCCAAAATTTATTATTTATTACGTTTACCTGGGTGTATGCACCCACACACACCACGACATGAATCAGAGGACCACCTACAGGAGCCAGACCTTTCCTTCTACCATGTGGGTCTCCCTGGGACAGAACTCGGATCATCGGTCTCGGTGGCAGTACCTTCATCTTCTGCAGTGCCAGCCCCATCCTGACCTTTTCACGTGTACACTTCAGTGTTCAAGATTCTTTCGGATGTGTGCCCGATGTGGAATGGAGTAATTCCACTTTAAATTGCGTGAATTCCTCCCTACGGTTTTTACACCTCTTGTGTCATCTGACGTTCCTACATAACACACAGGGTCCAGTCCTATACCGTCAGTCAGCAACGCTGGTTGGTGTGTGATCTCAGGGTAATTCTCATTTGCATCACTAATGATTAGTGATGCCGAGCTTGTGTGCTTGGGCCTGTGGGTCATTAGTGTATATTTTGAGAAATGTCAACTTGAGTCTTCTATATATTTAAATGAAGTGGTTTTGCTGTTGCTCATGTGTAGAAGTTCATTCATACGGTCTAGATATTGTTATCAGGCTAGTCATTTGCAAATATTTCCCTCTCCTCTGTTGGTTGCCCACTCTGCTGACTGTGTGCCCTTGCACACACTGAGGTTTTTAAGTTCGATACAGCACAGTTTACCATGGTTGGCCTTTATTATACATAATATTTAACAACGTGTCCAAGAATTCATTGCTGAATCTAATATCATGAACTCATCAACCCCAATAACTTCAAAGACTTTTTATACTTTTGGTTCATAGCACTTAGAACTTTAACCTATTTTGAGTTAATTTCTGAATGCGTGTGAGGTAAGGATCTAACTTCACTCTTTTGCTTGTGAACTTCCAGTTTCCAATACTTTCCCCCTCTGAACTGGCCTTACTCCTAGCTCTCCACTCTGGTCTAGCCTTGGGTGTTGTTACAGAAACCCACAGTCATCCTGTTTACTGTAACCTTGTTGTTCTAAAATCAAGATGCGTAAGTCTTCCAGCCCTTTCCTTTTTTAAGATCTGGGATGTCTTAATCTTCCCAGTGGATTTTAAGATGACTTTTTCTATTTCTAGATGAAACACCATTCATCTCTTGGTAGGATTGCCTACATCTGTAGGTCCCTAGTCTGGCACTGATCCCTGAACCACCCCAGTCTTCCAATCCAAGAGCTTTGGCTGCCCCTCTGTGGCGGTTTGACTAGGTCTGGCTCCCATGACTCATGTATGTGAATGCTTGTTCCACAGGGAGTGGCACTCTTAGGAGGTGTGGTCTTGTTGGAGTAGGTGTGGCCTTGATGGAGGAAGTGCGTTACTGTGGAAGTGATTAAACCTCTGAAACTGCAGGCTAGCCCCAATTAAATATTTTCCTTATATGAGTTGCCATGGCCGTGGCGCCTCAGAGATAAAGCCTAACTAAGACGCCCTCCCTTCACTGCTGTCTTCTGTCTGTTAGGGGTGCTTTAAGAGTTCTTAGTGAGGAACTTCTCAACTCCTTCATAAGTTTATCCCTAAGAAATTTTTTCTTTGAGAATATGACATTTTATTATGATTCTAAGTCACTGTAAACTACTTTAATGTCAAAGGGACTGAGAAAGATTTTGAAAACTTACATAGCCATATATGTGTAAAAATTAGAAATATGAGTGAAAAAGACAACGTAATTTCTGTGTCCAGGAGGCCACTGAGGGGTGACATGGTTGCACGGCTGCTCTTTAGAGATCTCACTGTTTTCAGCATTGCTGAAGTAGTCATATCATTTGCTCCAATGGAGGTGAAGGAAGGTCACCGGGAAGAGGGAGCCACTGACGGCCCAGGAAGGACCCTGGGAAGAGGGGGCCACTGATGGCCCAGGAAGCTTCTGTGGCTGGTAACAAAACAACATGCCTATAATGTATGACTGTGAATCTCTGCATCCATTCCTGTCTGCTGCAGGAGGAAGCTTCTCTGATGATGGCTGAACAAGGCACTGACCCATCAGTATAGCAGAATACTGTTAGGAGTTCCAACATGCCATAATGCTCCCCCTGCTGAGTTCAAACACAAAGTGCAG
Organism: Uromys caudimaculatus; assembly: GCA_028551405.1. NCBI lineage: Eukaryota > Metazoa > Chordata > Mammalia > Rodentia > Muridae > Uromys > Uromys caudimaculatus. The sequence goes on along the minus strand of CM052705.1, from coordinate 110,810,291 downwards.
GACCCAGGCAGGATGCCACTAAGCCCAGTCCCAACAAGGTCAGCAGCAGGCAGGTGCAGCCATTGCTCTCCTCAGAACATGACTCCGTCCACCAACTGAATACTGCAAGGACCCCACGTGATGATCAGGGACACAACAGAGCCACTTATAGAAGCTACAGGGAGACTAACCCTGGAGTGACCACTGGGCTTGATCAGCCTGGGGGCGTGGCTTTCTCCCACAGGCTTTAGGTAGTACTCTGTGAGTGTATGGCAAGAACAGGTGGAGCACAGGGCAGCCCCACCTCTGGTCAGAGCGCCTTGACTATACTTCTCTTCTGGCAGTGCAAAACTAAGAGGGAGGATATGCTACTGAAACGCACCACTCAGAGCACCACCCACAGTCGTGAAGAAGCCCCGCTGGCGATGCAGTGGCCTGCGCACACTGATTCTCGGGGTCGGAACAACCAGGAAAAGTGCCAGGGGAGCTGGAGCTTCCCATGAAGACTCTGGAGTCTTCCAACTGCGTCAGAGACCTGTGCGCAGGAAGCATTCTCTGGTCTTCTGTCACTGTTTTGTTCTCTACTAAAAACAAACAAACAAAACAAAAAACCTGCCTGTAAATACATCCCACTGATTTTAAATTTAGGAAGTATTTCTGAACAAAATTTTCAAATCTTGATTTCTAAATTCAGCCAAAGGTTTTATTGTTTTTCTTTCTCAACCACCCCAATCTGGCATTTTAGCTGAGACGCCTGTGGTACTGAAGCAGCAGTGTGTGGCATCAGGCTGGCCAGTGCCACTTTGTAAAACTCCTGGGACCTGTGTGAGTACAGCTGGTATGGGTCTTGTTGGGTAAGAAGTCTAACCTAAAACCTCTGCCTTCACTTGTAGTTCAAAATAGACTTTCCTTAGACAGAGATCAAAGCTCCCTAGTATGAAACTCTGTTCAAAGGTGCCAGGAAAGTCAGTTGCCAGCATCAAGGACAAAGGGACAGGCTCGGGTGGCCCTGTTGGTTTGAGCAAGTCTCCAGTGACTGAGCAGAACCACCAGAGCTTACCTCACATAGTTTATTTAGCAAAGTTTGCCTACTCCAGCTCCTGTGTGCAGACCTGGCCAGGCTCACTTTAAATCTTTGCAGCTGGGCTGGGATGCCCTTCAGACCACAGCGGTGCTCACATCTTTATTTTGCTCTGAGAAGACAGGAAACCCATGAACTATATAGAAAGTATTCAAGCATCTCAGAGTTTGCACACCGCTGTTTTATATGGTCTGCCTCCACCCTTAGCAGGCCGACAGCAGTCAGGTGAGCAACTGATCTTGTTTTCAAGAACCCCGAGGCAGAAGGAAGCCATGAAACAGCCCGCGCCTGGGCACCCTGACCACCCTGACCATCCTGGGCACCCTGACCACCCTGACCATCCTGACCACCCTGACCATCCTGGGCACCCTGACCACCCTGGGCACCCTGACCACCCTGACCATCCTGACCACCCTGACCATCCTGGGCACCCTGACCACCCTGACCATCCTGACCACCCTGACCATCCTGGGCACCCTGACCACCCTGGGCACCCTGACCATCCTGACCATCCTGACCATCCTGCGAGGTCGCACCACAGCAGTCTCTGAAAGGATAGGGAAGGACAGGCCAGAGCTGTGGTGCTCTTCCCTTCTCCAGCCAATAGCAGACACACAGGGCCCACCCTCACAGACACCAGGGACAATGACCAGCATGTGGTAAGGAGTAGCATGTTTGAGCACTGTTTACTTCAGCTGTCCAGTAAAGGAAGTGTCAGTTCAAGCAATTCGACATCACTTAGCCTCAGAAAGGAGTAAAGCTCTGGTGAGCCTTAAGGGCCTCTTGCTATGTAAAAGGAACTAGATGGAGAACATACAGGAGGACCCCTCTTAGGAGACCCCTCCAGTCATCAAACCCCAGAGAAGCAGAGTAGAGACTGACCAGAGCTGCAGGAGGAGTGGGGACTGCTGCAGGGCAAAGCTTCTGCAAGGGAGACAGTGTGCATGGGCCTGGAGAGCTGGGACCTCATATGCTGCTGAAGGGCACCTGTGTTGTGTAGCTCACATGTCGAGCACACTATGTGCATCTTACCACACCTGAAGGTAAAGGTAAGGTCTGAGCCAGGGAAGCTCAGTGGTGAAGACAGCTCATGCTCAACACATGAGATGTGAGCCGCAGGTCAGGTTTTCCTGGGGCTGCTGCCTGGAAAGGCTGAACAGCTCAGAGAAGTGTGGGGAGAAGGGCAGCTGTAGGACATGGAGGGGCTGGCCGCAGGTCCAACTGGCAGTAGTTATTAGTCATTAAAAGCTGCTGGCTGCTACTTATGATATTGACCAAGGGTCACCCGCGGTCACCCACGGTAGTTAAGAACTCACCGTGCCCTGGCACCTGCTCACCAGGGCATACAGGTAATCAAGAGAAGACAGCATCCAAGTAGGGAGACGATAAAAGTCTGTGCAGAGAAGACTTGGGAGCAGAGGGTTCCCTCCCTGGCCATGCGTGCACTGCTGCACCAAGGACACACACCCTGGGAACATGCTAATGTCCAGTACTGTTCTCCAACAAGCAAGCGAGAAGCCAGATCCCGTCAGCAGAAGCAGAAGTCGCGTTTAAGCAGTAAGGACGCACACTTGGTGTTTAAGCAGTAAGGACGCGCACTTGGTGGAAACCTTCAACTCTGTTAGAATGTAAACTCTGAAGGTGGAGTATGCACTTTCACAGAGGAGGGCAGGTCTTACCTCTATTGAAAAGCCAGTCTGAGGAATTCTACCAGTCAGGTCATGGAAGGAGACCCCATCCTTAGCAACTTGCCCGCAGGGCTTCTAGCTCACCAACAGGTCCATACTAGCCTCCGCCTAGCTTTCCTGGTTTTTGGTTTTTTGTTTTTGTTTTTTGTTGTTGTTTTGTTTTTGTTTTTTGTTGTTACTGTTTTGAGATAGGATTTCACTATGTAGCTCAGGCTAGCCTTAAATTCATAGAGATCTGCCTGCCTCTCCCTCCAGACTTCTGGAACTAAAAGTGTGCACCACCATACCCAACACAGAAAATAGACTCAAGAAACAAGTTGTAATCAATTTACTACTTTCATATGTTTCTTTTTAAAAAACAAACAGCCACCCGCCTGTGTTTCCTTTAACATTTGGCACTTTTATCTTCCAGACCCCAAAGCACCGAATGAGGGACTGACTTGGACTGCTGTTTCACTGAGCAGGCCTAGAGACTGTCATCAACCTCTTGGGTTAAAAACTACAAAAGACCCCTTCACACAGCAAATGACTGAAGCTTTTGTATGACCTAGCAGTGAGCAAGCACAGTGAGACAGGCAACTCATACCCAAGGGGGACACCACCAATCTGGGAGTTCCACGGACAAAATCTGTAATGCGTCAGATTCTTCCCTTAGAAGTCAGCTTAAGGGATGGTTCTGTTAAAATAAGTTCACAGATGAGTCTGTGACGCTTAGAAAGCACAAGCACCCAGTGGAGCAGTCAGCAGTGCCGAGAACAGCAAGAAGGTGAAAATCGTCTCAGCAGACGGAGAGGCGCAGTATACTCCTGAATAAAAGAATGTACGCATCCTACAAGGCCAGCTCTCTCTCCACTACTTCCTCCCACCATGTGTGCTGAGACTGGAACTCGGGGTCTTGTACATGGTAGGCAAGTACCTTTCCTCTGAGTTGTATCCCTAGCCCATTCACCAGATAGTTAACATTTTAATGGGACCACAATTCAAATGTCAACAGTTCTTCTGCATTAAGACGAACCACTCAAAGTTCTGATCTACACTGTCAGTATTTTTGATGTTGTCGTTGCTTTGGTAGAGCACAGCCACAGTTATACCCAGAATGGGAGGAATCAAGATTTCCCCATTTAATAAGAGATAACACCAAGAATCTAAGACAATAAATAAAATAGCATAAAATCTAAACAGAAACATTAAATGAATCGCAATTCCTTGAAAGTACTTAAAAGTACTGTGTTCCAGTACCGATGAGCACCCCTCCCCCACCTCAGCAGCCCAGTCTGGTCTCCAAAGCGCTCTCCACCGCAGGCCTGAGAGAGGGAGGACTATAACAAGCCTGGGAGGCACCTCACTATGCCAGAAATCAAGGTATCAAAAATAGGTAGGAGGCAGGGGCCTGGCTCAGTGGGTAAAGCGCCGGCCATGCAAGTATGAGAGACTGAGTTTGAAGCGCTGGTATCCACGTAAACATGTAATTCCAGGGGTTGTATGGAGACGAGAGACAGGCAGGAAGCCCTTGGGCCAGCTAGCTTACTGTGTGTGTCATCAAACTCAAGACCCTCCTTCAAGTAAGGTGGAAGTTGAAGGCTGACCCCTGAGATAACTTATCAGATAGCCTCTATGTACCATGGTCAGTCACACCGATGCTCTACACATAAATGTACACACACACACACACACACACACACACACACTCGCGTCCAAAAATACATAGGCTGGGCTGGAGAGATAGCTCAGCGGTTGAGAGCACTCCCTGTTCTTGCAGAGGACCTGGGTTTGATCCTCCCCATTTATACCCCAGGTCCCTTACCTGACCGCTCCTTGTATAGCTCCTATCAGTTTCCCTGTGTAGCTTGGGGACAGCTATGCTGTTTGCCAGCTTTCTGGGTCGGCTTCCTTGTAGAGTGTCTCCTTCCCTCCCGTTGGCAGGGAGCAGCTGTGGCTGAAGGCCTTTGTGGGCTACAATGGGAACAGGCAGGCCAACACGGTCTGGAGGCCCAACACAGGTAGGCTCATATCATCTGTAACTCCAGTTTTAGGGGATCTGATGCCTTCTGCTGACCTCCGTGGCTACCAGTCACAGACATGGTACACACACACATACATATATATATATATATATATATATATATATATACACACACACACACACACACACACATATACATATACATACATATATATACATATATATATATTTATGTATATATATACATAAATATACATATATATTTATGTGTATATATATATATGTATATATATGTATATTCAGGTAACTTGTCCATGCACATAAATAATAATAAGCTAAAAAAAAATTTTTAAAGGCATAGGAAGGGTTGAAATCTTGCATTTTAACATTAGAAAGAAAGCTGAAATCAAAGATAATAAAATAGTCACTCATACAAAGGTCAGAGAGAAACTGGTAACCCAAAATCAGAATAATGCTTAACCTAGGTTTCATATATCCAGTTGGTAAGATAAAGAACGTCTGTTAGCTCAATCCACTACTGACTCTGAAGGGATTAGCATGGCCATGAAGCATTCCTGAATGGCTGGCTGACACAGGATTCATGGACAGAACACCAGAGTGTACCTCATAAACTATTCCTAGCACTTTTGCATTGCATAGGGTGAATGTGACTGCGTGACACAGAGCAGCCTGCCAGCACCCTGACTTCTGCTAGGCCACCACAGGTGATGTAGCTTCCACAATGAGGATGGCATCTCCTGAGTGACACAGAATCACCTTGGATGTTGTCTTAGTCAGGGTTTCTATTTCTGCACAAGCATCATGACCAAGAAGCAAGGTGGGGAGGAAAGGGTTTATTCAGCTTACACTTCCACACCGCTGTTCATCACCAAAGGAAGTCAGGACTAGAACTCAAGCAGGTCAGGAAGCAGGAGCTGATGCAGAGGCCATGGAGGGATGTTTCTTACTGGCTTGCTTCTCCTGGCTTGCTCAGCTTGCTTTCTTATAGAGCCCAAGACTACCAGCCCAGGGATGGCACCACCCACAAGGGGTCCTCCCCTCTTGGTCACTAATTGAGAAAATGCCTTACAGCTGGATCTCATGGAGGCATTTTCTCAACTGAAACTCCTTTCTCTGTGATAACTTCAGCTTGTGTCAAGTTGACACATACCAGCCAGTACAGATGTACTCCAGCCCAAACAGAATCCACTTGGAGCACTACAGGAGTGAGTAGGGCGCTGAGGAGCAGCCGGCTCAATGGACTATTTATTAGTCAAGTGTCACGGTTTAAGGAATTCCTAAACTGAAAGTATTTGGCAAAAGGATTCTGGTCCAAGAAAAACAAACCAAGCCTTCTGGAGGACTCTCATTCTAAGGCCTCAATTTGTAAAAAATATTTGAGGATGGTGATTAGCACATCATAAAAATAAGGAGGCACGCAGAAAGAAGACATTATGAGCACAATGTCACAACTGCCGGTGTTAGTCTGACACTGGAAAACACCAGTGATTGCTCTATTTAAAGAAACTAGTTTGACAGTACATGCAAAAGGATAGCAAAATATTTGAAAGTTGTAAGACATTTCTTTTGGATGTGGGTATTAGAGGTGTAAGCACATGTGTATGTGTGTGTCCTTGCAACATATGCATGCGCATACACACATTTGTGGGCAGTGTATGAATGTATGTTAACATCTGCACAGTATGTGTATGCACACGTGTGGTGTAAGCATGTATGTATACCTGAGGTGTAAGCATGTGTGCATGTGTGTACATGTGTGGGGTCTGTGTAAATGTACACATATGTGGTGTGTGTGTTTGCATGTGTGCACGTGTACACATGTATGTGTATACGTGTACACATGTGTAGTGTGTGCCTGTGTTTGTGTGTACCTGTACCAAGGCCAGCTGAGATGTCAGGTGTATTCCTATAGTTCTCTCTCTGCTTTATTCCCTCAACACAGGGTCTCTCTTTGAACCTAGACCTTGCTGGTTTTCACCTAGGCAGGTGGCCAACTACCCAGAGGTTCTGTCGCATCCCTAGCCACTCCCAACTCTGACCCTAGAGGTGGTCTTACAGGCAGGCACAGCCACACCCCGAATTTTACGTGGGCATTGGTTGGGTGCCCAAACTTGTGTGTCCTGCACTACAACCTTCCAAACTATCTCCCAAGCTCACAAGTCAAAGTAAAAATTAAAACAATCGGCTAGAACATCCAGAAATGAAAAAACAGCCATGTGAAATTAAAAGGTCAACGGACCGGCTGCAGAGACACACCAGCAGAGTCTCAGTGAGACAACAGGGAACAGGTGTTCAGAAATTTTTATTGCAAAAAACCAGGATGATTCATTGCCTGCTATTGAGAATTAGGGGTGCATTGTGCATTTAGTTTTTGTAATAGTGATAAATATATTTTATAATAATAAAAGGACTCATATCCAAACACACAACCTACATTTCAATAATAAAGTCAAGTTAAACACTTCTAGAGCTGCTGGGTGTGGCTGGGCATGGCTGGGCATGGCTGGGCATGGTGGCACACACCTTTGATCCCAGCACTTGAGAGGCAGAGGCAGGCAGCTAGCTCTCTCTGAGGTCAGCCTGGTCTACATAAGCAAGCTCAGGCCAGCTGGGGTTATACAGTGAGACCTGTCTCAAAAGAAAAGGACAGCTTGGCTGGGTTCCGGGTATAATGCTTGTGAGGTTCATCTAGGCTGAGTGGTTATCTGTTTTTAACGCTGGACAGTATTCTTTTATATGGATAATACTGTACTTTCTTTTTCCATTCAGCAGCTAACAGACATCTGAGTTGCCTCTTAGCTGTCATGAGTAATGTTTCTATGGCCATTCATGCACGCCTTTGCATGAACGTATGTTTTAATTTCTTTTGTTATACATGAGTGGAGTTGCGGATTTGCATGGTGAGTTTCTGTTTAGCTTTACAAGAGACTGACAGTGCTTTCCAGAAAGGACGTACCACTTTCCCTTCCCACAGAGGGGCTAGGGATGTCCCTTTTCCACCTGGGCTGTGACTAGAGGTGGCCCCTCCGGACCAGCAGAGAGATTTCTTGGCATGAAGAACTGAAGTCTCCAAGAGAAGCAGAACAGTGAGGGAGTTTACCACCACCAGACCACCTTGGTAAGGCTTGCCTGAGGAAGCATAAAGATAGCCACTAGTGATTTTAAAAAAATGCCTATGTATAAAATTCATGGCACTTATTAAAGTATCAATATTAAAAAGAAAATGCCAAAACATGTCAAGGAAGAGACAAAGAAAGAAGCCAACACTGCACAAGCAGCTGACCACAGAGCGACAAGGTCCTACTAGTAACAGCCTTGATGAAAATAGGTAATTCCACAGAGCAGTACAATAAAGAGGAGACCCACCCACACGACACCTATGAGAAACTCACCAGCTCGGCAAATAGACTGGCAGTTCAGGGATCAAAAAAGATGTCACACAAAAGAGCCTCAAAGCAGCAGGAAGTGCTATACTTACATCAGATAAAATAGAAAGGAGGTAAGAAAATTCAAAAAAGGGATTTAAGGTATCACTCTGGAATGGGGGTGGATACCTCTGGTAAGGCCACGTAACAATTAGACAGGTCTGTGTGTTCTAAAGCAGAAGTCACAAGGATATACAGCAGCTTTCAGATGTAGGGACAGGGCACAGTCACAATACAACAACATTGAAGGACTTTTTTTTTTTTTTTTAAATTTTGGTTTTTCCAAACCGGTTTCTCTGTGTAACAGTCCTGGTTATCCTGGAGTCACTTTGTACCCGGGCCGGCCTCGAACTCACAGAGATCCGCCTGCCTCTGCCTCCCAAGTGCTAGGATTAAGGATGAGCACCACCACGCCCACCTTCACTGAAAGACTTTTAACAGTCCAAATTCAACCATGAACAAATGAACAAAATAAGCCATGAACAAACTTTTCATTAAAAAAAAAAATACTGAAGTGTGTGGGGAGAGCTGGGGAGAGGACTTCGTGGTTACGGACACTTGTTGTTCTTGCAGAAGACCTAAGTTTGATTCCCAACACCCAACAACCGCCTGCAACACCAGTTCCAGAGGACCCAGCAACTTCTTCTGGCCTCCCCAGGCAATGTACCTGATACACTTAGATACATGCAGGTAAACACTCATACATATAAGATAAAAATAAATACATCTTAAAAAATGAAAACGGGGGAAGCAAGAGACATGGCTCAGAGGTTAAGATCTCTGGCTTCTCTTCCAGAGGTCCTGAGATCAGTTCCCAGCAACCACATGGTGACTTACAACCATCTGTCATGGGACCTGACATTCAGGTGTACATTCAGACAGCATTCATACAAATAAATAAATCTTAAAAAAGAATAAAGAAAATGGAAATAAAACATGCCAAAATCTGTGAGACATAACAACAGAGAGGCAAGAATGATTTGACATATAAAACCAATAAACTTACCACATTAACAGAGTGATGGGCAGAAAGGCTGTATGACCATCTTGACATCAGATACAGGAAGAATACATGGCTTTCTGTGATGGTGCATGTCTGTAATCTCAGCCCTCAGGAGGCAGAGGCAGGTAGGTCTCTGTGGGCCAGCCTGTTCTACATACTTTTAATTTGTAATTTAGTCGATTCTGAGAAGGCTAGGCTGATTGTCTGACAGGCTTCAAACTGGAAGTTAAGGAGACTAGGCCTAAATCTGTTTCCAAGAACTGGGCAATTCCAGGCAAGTCCTCAGAAGCTGTCCCGCCCGCCACCTGGCCTGAGGCAAGGACAATGGGTCAGCAGCAGTTTCCAGACCTCCCCAGCAAGTTTCCAGCCCCCACACCCTGGTGAAGGAACGGACCCAACAGATTAATGTAGAGGTCACCTACCCTGGAATTCCCCAATGTCGTTTAAATCAGTCCTGCGAACTCACTTGGGTGTCTCTCTATTCTGGTAATAGGAGACCCTAGCATGCTGGACTTCTGCAGAATAAAACACTCTTGGTGTTTACCTACTATTTGAGTCCAGGGTATCATTCTTCTGAGAATCATAAACCTTTATAGGTTCCAGTTTAAAAACAAAAAAAAAAGAAAGGAAGGAAGGAAAACTAAACAGAGAGACAGAGAGAGAGACAGAGAGAGAGAGAGAGAGAGACAGAGAGACAGACAGAGAGAAAGAGACAGAGAGACAGACAGAAAGAGACAGAGAGACAGAGAGAGAGAGAGAGACAGAGAGACAGCAAGACAAAGAGAGAGACAGACAGACAGAGAGAAAGACAGGCAGAGAGAGAGAGAGAAGAGGAGGACAGGTGAGGAAGGGCCACATTTCACGGCAGAGGCTGTGCATACTGAGTGGGGAAAGCTGACAGCAGTTCCGTGAGGTAAGGAGCAACAGGAGGGAGGATGGCAGTTTCACGCCCTGCCCGCGGCAGCTTCACGTCCGACAGAGACAGAACCATTAAACAGGAGAAGGAAATCAAGGGCAACCAAACCAGAGCTACGGCAGAGCTCGGCCTCACCATACTGAGGGCTTTTATGTTTGCTTTGGTTTTTTCAGACAGGGTCTCTCTGTGTAGCCCTGGCTATCCTGGAACTCACTCTGTAGACCAGGCTGGACTTGAACTCACAGAAATCCACCTGCCTCTGCTTCCCTGAGTGCTGGATCTTAAGGTGTGTGCCACCACTCTGAGCTGATAGCCTTAACTTTAAAACAAGGTAATTTCTGTTTTTATGTGTATGAGTATTTGGTCTGCTTGTCTGACTGTGCACCACATGTGTGCCTGGTGCCTATAGAAACCAGAACAGGAGACTGGATCACTTTGTGGTTTGAATGAAGATGCCGCTTACCTCCCATCCCCCATCCCCACCCCTCCACCCCCCACCCCCGGCAGGTCCTAGGGAATGGTGGGATTTGAAAGGCTTCTCAGGTATGGCCTGTTGGAGGAAGTGTGTCACTGGGGGGTGGGCTCTGGAGTTTCAGAAGCCCCAGCCAGGCCCAAGGTTTCATTTCTCTCTTCCTGCCTGTGGATCTGGATGTAGAACTCTCAGCCCCTTCTCCAGTGCCATGTCTGCCTGTGTGCTGCCATGCTTCCGCCATGATGATAATGCACTAAGACACTGAAACTATACGCCAGCCCTAATGAAACGTTTTTCTTTCTAAGAGTTGCTTTGGGTATGGTGTCTCTTCACAGCAATAGATCAATGACTAAGGCAGATCCCCTGCAACTAGGTGAGCTGCCTTGTGATGGCTGGGGTTTGAACCTGGGTCCTCTGGAAGAGCAGCCAGTGCTTTTAACCACTGAGCCATCTCTCCAGTCCCTATATAAGAAAGCTTAAAGGTTAATAAATAAATACCTACCAAAACCGATAAAAGAAAAAAATGATGCAAGAATTTAGTAATGTTGACAAGCACAAAAATCAACATTTTAAAAAATGAGTGTAAGTTAGGCCTGGCACTGCAAACACCATCCCAGCTGTAGGAGGCTAAGGTAGGATGCTAACAAACTCAGGGCCTGTTTGGACTATAGGGTAAGCTTAAAGATAGTCTGGCCAAATTAGTGAGTTTATGTTGCAAAATAATAAAGTCAAAAGAAGGCTGGTGGTACAGCTCAGTGGTGGAGCACTTTCCTACAATGTGTAAGGTCCTCGGGTCAATCAGTGGTACAGTAAAAAGAAAAAGGACAGCCAGTGTAAGCTGGCCACCGTGGCCTATGCTGCAGACCCAGCTACTTGGAGGCATCATTTGGGCTCACAAGTTCAAGCCTGGGGAACACACTGAGACTATCTCAAAAACAAAGCAATCAATCAAACAAAGAATCCAGGATCATTAGTATGTATTGACAACAAATTTGCAGAAAAAGAAAACATCCCCACCCATAATGGATATGAACAATAACGACTCAGGAATACACTGAAGGAGGAACTTGATGCATCTCCGGGAAGGAAATTACAAAGCACTGATGAAAAAGATTGAAGGGGACACCCTAAGACGGAAGAACATAATCCCATGTCCCTGGGTTGACTGAAGGAATATTATATAAACGCCTGCACTACCTAAGGTAACTGATTCAATATAATTCCTATCAAAGTACTAAATGCCATTCTTCACAGAACTAGAAATAAAAAAACAAGCACCAAAATCTGAATGGAACCACAGAATATCCATGCAGTGCTGGGATCAATGGCGGACCTTCTGTATTCTGGAGGAGCACTCTACCAAGGAAATGTGCTCTCAGACCCACCCAGCAACTGGGAGCAAGAAGAACAAGACTGGAAGAATCAAAGAACCCAACTTCAAATATAGTCTACAAAGCTGTAGTTCTGGCGTAAAACTGATAGACTAGTGAGACTGGATTGAAAACCTATAAATCAATCCACAGTCACCTGAAATATACACCACAGAGAAGAAGTCTGCTAAATGGCGCCAGCAAAACTGGACAGCCACATGTAGAAGTGTGACACCAGACTCTTGTCTTCTACAACATATACAAATTAACTTGAAATGGATCAAAGATTTAAATCTAGGTTTTGAAACCAGTAAACTAGTAGAAGAAAACGCAGGGTGGGCATGATTCTCTCTAATGATTCCCTAGAAGCAGGAGCAATCAAAGAAGGAATATACAACTGGAGCACAGTGAAGTAAGAAGAACACAGACAATGTGTAGACAGAACAGTGCAAAAGCAAATTTCTGATGACCAGAGTCCAGACCCATGTGCAACCCAACCCCTAACGCCCTGAGGTACCTGACTTTCAAACAAGCAAATGACCCAAATCTAGAGGACATGAGTCAAACCACATGGAGGTACCATTTCTCCACGGCCTGTGGCTCAAGGGCAAACCCCAGCAAATGTTCACAAGATGTGAGAGATGGTTGGGAATATAAGTTAGCACAGTCATTGTGGGGTTCCCTCAACAAACGGAAACAGAGCCACCATCTGACCTAGCAAAGTCCATTCTGTCATGTACCCAAAGAAGCCATGCTCGTGCCCACGTTTACTGCAACACTGTTTCAACAGGCAAAACAGGATATCAACTGTGGTACCCACTGTAAAAGAACGGACACAGGCAATGTGCTAGAGAACTATTAGTCTCCATTAGTGACCCATAAAATGTTAAAGTCGTTTGTGAAAACACAGGGTAACTGAAGGGCACTCTGTTAAGTAAACGGAGCACAGGAACACAAAGGCTGCGTGTTCTGAGGGCAAGAGCACGGTGCCCATCAGCTAGGCTCACAGAACATAAAGGAAATCTAGTCGTCAGGGGAGGACGGAGACGGCAAGAGGAAGCCGGGTTGAAAGGATAGCGGGTGCCCGGACAGTTAGCCAAGAGCTAAGTCCCAGAGTGCTGTAGCAGCAGGACGGCCAGTCCACAATTGTGATAGATTTCAAAATACCTACAAAGACAGCATGATGAACGTTTAAGGGGATAGAACACTAATTGCCGTGACTGGGCTGCAACACATTGTATACACACATCCAACCATCACACTGTACTCAATAAATGCTATAATTATTATGTGTCAATTAAAAATAAAACAAAGTAAGCAAACAAACCAAAATACTCTTGATCCTTGAGAGGGGCTGAGGCTTCATATTGCTTCAGAAACTGGCAAATAAAAGGATCACTTAAAAAAAAATCCACATGGGGCTGGAGAGATGGCTCAGTGGTTAAGAGCACTTGTACCCTTCCAAAGGCCCTGAGTCAGACTCCCGGCTCCCGCCCAGGCACTCCCAGCTACCGGTGAGTCCAGTTCTGGGGAATCGGATTGCCTCTTTTGGCCTCCTCAGATACAACACACAAGGATGCACAGACAACAACAGTACATATAAAATAAGACTGGGTGTGTGTGTGGAAAACAAAAGATCATCTATAGTTTCAAATATAGATAGAATGCAGATCAGAAGTTACCTGTACATGGGGTGGGAGAAGGACTTGACAGTAATGGGGCACAAAGTAACTGGAAGACAATGGAACCATCTTAGCACTTGAGAGTAAAATGGTTGTATACTACCTGTACACATTTATTAGACAATTTATTAAAACTTCCACTAATGTAGATGACCTCAGGGTATATAAATTGTATCTTAAGGAAACTCTAAAAAAGGAAAACTAACTTGAAGTTGGAAACCTAAGAGTAGAGCTAAGGTTATTCTCTTTACAAGAGTACATTGCTTTCTATTGGTGTTAAACTAAAATTAAAAGAATTCAGTTCTAACTTGATACATAAGAAAAAAGTATTTTAAAAATCGTATAATTGGGGCTGGAAAGATGGCTTGGTGGTTAAGAGCACTGGCTGCTCTTCCAAAGGTCCTGATTCAATTCCCAGCAACCACATGGTGGCTCACAACCATCTGTAATTGGATCTAACGTCCTCTTCTGGTGTGTCATGGACAGTATAGTGATATACATAAAATAAATAAATCTTTAAAAAAAATCGGATAATTACCATGAAAGTGGGGATGAAGGGGTAGTGAACAGAAATAGTCAGAAGAAGGGGACGTAACTCCCAGAGAGGGAGAAGAGACAAGTCGGTCAGAGGCCCCACGAGACTTACAAACTGACAGATACTCCATGGGGCCACTATGAGAGGATGACACAGATCATCGCAAAGAGCATGGCCCAGCAGAGCCCACATCATGGGCTCACAGGTCACCCTATTTGATTACTTCTGAAATCCAGGCATATCAATCCCTGCCATAGGATGACATCAGGAGAAGCGCAAGGACTACCTCGGGAAAAAGCACTGAGTGCTTGTACCGACACACCTTGGGTCTGGGGAGAGCCGGTGCTGTAGAAAGGAACCGGTATAAGGAGAACAGACGGAGACAGACTTGGAGAGCAGCAGGTGGAGGCAGAGCAGTGGCTATGAGGGGCCTCTCACAGACTCCTTCAAACACGTGAGGCTCCCAAGTTAGAAATGGCACCCCAGCCTATGCTGAGCTCTCCCTGGGCTCTGACCTGTGTCAGGTGGGCAGGACACAATGGAACACGCCCTTATGACATGCACTAGGAACCAGCTGGGACAGGGGAAGGCAGGCTCCACATAGATCTAAGTCTCCGAGTTGACCTCCTGGGGGCAGTGTAAAAAGGGCTCACACACGCCTCAAAGCCTAGCTGTTGAGTCCTGATGAGGTACGCTTGGTTAGTGCCACGCCCCTTAGCTAGAACACCTGCATCCAGAGAATGGCAGCCCACCTACTAGCAAATGAAGGAAAGAGAGCCCTCACCGGCCCCTCCCCCAGGCACATCTGCATGGAGTTCTGCAATGCCCTGGCCCTGCAGATAGCACTGGGAATACAACTCTAAAGAAGGCCAACTTCTGGCTCTCTATGCATTCAGTCAAGATTAATTATAAAACCAGCCATCATTACAAACTTCAGATATAGCAGACTCCTACAGCTACTCTGTTTTAGGTCTCAGAATATGTAAAGATCTTCGGAGGTTCACATCTGACCACGGTCCTTGAACCATTCTTCTAGTCAAAGTCTTCTGGACCTCAACACTGAAGCCTCCTGGAGGAAACTTAAGAGTTTAAGGGTTTTTCTGGTGGAAAGAGGCGGCTGTGCCAAGGGGAACAGTTCCAGGTGAAGAGCCCTAGGCCACGGCTGGTCACAGGTAAGGGACTGATCTGGCTGGCCATGGTTAAAGGAGCAAGCCCCTGGACCTGGGTGAAGACCTGGAGTAGCCTGTTCTGAAGGTGGTGTTATGAGACAGGCCAGAGAACCCCGTGAAGGAGAAACAGCTGCTGCCAATCACAGCTTTTACCATGTTAAATTTTCCTTAGTGTCTTACTGTAGTGTACTTGTAACATATGTAGCCATTAGACTTTTATCCTCCAAAGCTCTGGAATTAAAACTATCAGTGCAGTAAAGTAAGGTATTCAATCCAATGAAAAACTGAATCAGAAGAAAACAAAAACAAAACCCAATCACTAAAGTAAGGAGCCAGCAGGGCTTGAGCCGGCCTTTCTCCACGGCCACAAATGAGAATTACCTTTTAAAGATGGGAGTTTTTGTAGTTCTCTATTATTGCTGGCATTAAACCGTGAAGAATTCTGCCGTTTGTCTTTCTTCACAGGGACAACGACGGGCTGAGGGACTGGTACTTTTATTTTAGTAGATGTCGAAGACTGGACAGCTACGAGGCTGTTTTTCCTGCTGGCTATCTGTTTTCAAAAAAGAAAAAGAAATGATTATGTAAAATGTATTATTTAAAATGACTGTTAATACAGCACAACTGAAATGTAGAAAACACACAACATACACAAGTACTCACATACATGTGTACATGTGTGTGCACACGCGCGTGCACACACACACACACACACACACACAGCTCTGGGGCAGTGTTCTTCTCGATCCTTAACTGGAGCCACTGGATGCCGAGGCTCAAGTCCCATCCTCAGCAACCCTGAACTACAAGAGTCAGGCACTACTTATGTCCCCCTGAAGACCTCTGAGTTCTTTTGTTTGGGACAGTTTTACTTGGTGGCTCAGGCTGGCCTTGAATGCACTGCATAACAGAGGCTAATATCCAACTAGTGGTGATCCTTCTGCCTCAGTCTCTTGAGTGCCGATTGCAAGTGTAAGCCATCTGCCTGGCTGACTTTTAAAATGCTACCATAATGTGGTAGGCTAGGTAATGATTGCCACAAAAACGGTCACATCCTACTCCCTGGGACATGTGAACATGTCACCTTGCTTGGCAAAAGAATTTTGCAGATATGAATAAGTCACAGTCAGAAGATGGGAAAGACCCCTCACTATGGCCAGTGTCCGCAGAGAGGGAGGACCCTCATTATGGAGCTGGCCAGTGTCTACAGAGAGGGAGGACCCTCATTATGGAGCTGGCCAGTGTCTGCAGAGAGGGAGGACCCTCATTATGGAGATGGTCAATGTCTGCAGAGGGGAAGGATCCCTTATTATGGAGATGGCCAGTGTCCGCAGAGAGGGAGGACCCTTACTATGGAGATGGCCAGTGTCTGCAGAGAGGGAGGACCCTTACTGTGGAGATGGCCAGTGTCAGCAGAGCACTCCTCATGAGAGAAGGAGGACATTGGAATGCGGAAGTTAAAGAGATAATGGAACCTCAAGTCCAGAGTCAGGAAGATATGAAGCTCACTGTGGCTTAAAGACAGAGGAGGGGCAGTGAGCAGACACACCACCCTGGGTCTCCGCTTGGGCCCTGATTCAATTTCTGCCCTCCAGAACTGGAAGATGTGAGAGCATATGCTCCTACAGCCACTGAACAGAGACAAGAGCGACACCTCCTCCTATGACCGCAGGTTCTCACTGGCTCACTACTCTGTCTGCTGCGTACAGGTGCCTTCCCTGAGCCTAGGAACTGGGCTCCCAACTAGCAGGCACATCTCTGATGATAGGATAGCCATCAGGGCTAGACAACCTCCTTGTGGCCAGCTACAACATGGCCAGTGAGCTATTCCTGCCAAGTAGAGGAGACTGAAGGAAAACACAGCAAAGCCACTAGAGGCCCTTGTCATCCACACAGGTTCAGTGGATGTCTCACCACAGGGATCCTGTGGAGCTCGTGTGGGCTCTGAGCCTCTGTGTATGACCAGCTGACATGAGACACTGTGGTTTCCTGCTACCACTGTCCAGAAATGACAGCCACCATCTACACCAGTAAAGGCAAGATAGACACACCATGTTCGCTGCACTTGTGTCTGTACAGATGTTCTTTCAAATGACCATCAGTGGGGTTGAAATGGGTAGAAGGTGACAGAGGAGGAGGTAGACACACTCCATCAACCTCTGGCCTCCAAACACCCACATGCACAGACAAGCATATCTGTACACACATGTGCACATTGTCACCCGCTTGCCCCTACACACACTGAAAGGCCAACAATCTCCAACCTGAAGATACAAACCCCTTCGCCCCCTCCCATCATTACACAGGGCCATGGAGACTAGCCACACCAACTCAAGTCCCACACTTATCGGATGTCATCCTTGGGGTGCATGTCTGCTAAGCAGTAAAGGCCTGCTTTGTTTTTAATATGCTGCCTATTAACACTTCAATAGGCTGTTCCAAATGTGACAGCCCAGAGCAGCAGCCGGAGTTCTGATCTGAGGGGGTTGGTAGCCTTCCCACACAGTCTGTGGCTCTGGACTTTCTCTGATCTCAATGTCTGGTATGGTCTGATCTTGATCCCTAGGATGCTGAACGGAAGTGGTGTGAACCTTTAACAGCTGGGGCCTCGTGGGGAGTGCCTGTGGACATGGGGTTCTTCCTGTTCCTGGACTGAAATGCGGTAAGTCACATACAGTCCCGCCATCGCCACCTGCCTTTCTGTCCTCACCAGAACTGTCACCTCCAAAGTTGTGAGCTAAATAACATTTTCCTTTATAAGCATCTATGCTTGGCATTTATTAGTGTGACAGACAACAAATAAAGGATCTCTCATTCTTATATCTGGCACAAAAAAAATAAAAAATAAAAAGGTCACCCACGGGCTGGTGAGAGTGACCAGTGGGCAAGGATGCTTGCTGCCAAGCTTGGTCACTCGAGTTCAGTTCCTAGGACCCAAACTGTGGAAGGAGGGGACTTCCACAGGTTGTCCTCTGAACTCCACGTATGTGCTGTAACATCCATGTACATGTGTACACACACACACACACACACACACACACACACACACACACACACACACACACACATAAATGACTAGAGTAAGGAGTTTAAAAAGAAAGCTCTATCTATAACTCACCTCTTCCATGGAGCCCTCCTCCCAAGGTAAAACTTATGTGTTGGCTTTCCTGGCCTGCTCCTTCAAAGCCGTTCGGTTTCCAGCACCCACACTGGGCAGGTCACACAACCTGGAGTTCCAGCCTCAGGGGACCCAAGGCCTTTGGCCTCCAAGAGAACCTACACTCATGCATGCACAAGTGCATGGACATACATGTGCGCATACACACATCCACACATGTAATTTAAAATGACAAAATGTAAAAGCCCTAGGATTTACTGCAGGGCCTCAAGACCAGTCCCACAGAGTGTTCCTGGCTCCCATGTGTGCACTGCAGACTGCTCTGACCTCCACCTCCCACGGTCTACTGCCCAATCCAGGACCTCACAGACAGGGACCCTGAAGAACAACAGTAGAAGCTGCCTCATACCCAGCAGGAAACAAACTGCATTTTATGTAAGCAAGGGTAAGACTGGGGATGATCTGGTTAACTCACAAAACAGAATGAAATCAAATCCAGAGGCTGGCCAGCCGCCCTGCTGGGAAACAAGCTGAGGTAAAGTTTTCCATGTCTAAGGAAATGAGGTTGTCCTTACCTCTGTAGACACCAAGCCATCAGCTCCCCTCCCTTGGACCCTGCTGAGTTTGCCTTCCTCTGGACCTCTCCAGAGCCTTCAACTACTAGGAGGCAGAAAACTTCCAGAGAGAAAATCTGGCCACTGCCCCATGTTCATCCAGTGTGACAGATTCTTCTAGTTTCATGGTAGTTACATGCCTGTTTCCAGGCCTGGCCCACCACCACGTTTCTCCCTGCAGCTCCTCCCGGTCCTCACCTGACATGCTGTTTTCTCCCCATGGCGCCTCCACAGCCTTCCCATGTCATGGCATGTTATACCTGAGCACTTTTGACCCAGAATGCTAGAATCTTACACTCTTTAATGGTTAGAGCACATCTTTCTCCCTGGAGGAAAGGGCTGTCCAGCCACTATGTCAGTTTTGTGAAGATCTCAGGAGCTGCCAGCCAAGAAGAGCTTTTTCTAAAGAAAGGTGCTCACCTCCATTCCACACCCTCTGCCATGGCCTTGGCATGGCTGAGGAACAGGTAGACAGAAGACTGGAAAGGCACAGGGGCCTTCCAAAGCAGTGAACAGACCAACAGCCTGGGTGAGAAATGGACCTTACATGGAAGAGAACTCCGAATGAAGTGAAGCAGTGTGGTATGGCAGTGAGGGAGCAGGTCTCTTTCTCTAAGGGCCACTCTGGCTCTGTGGCCTCCAGCCCTGAGAAGGCTTTGGCTTCAACTATAAAGAAGAAATTCAGAGACTAGCTTGGGCAGGAAGCAGCAGCTAAGTGTGGAAAACAGTCAGTGTCAGACTGTCAACAAAACCAGCATGGCTGGAGGATGAGGCAGGTGTGTGGGGTGAGGAGTGGAGAAGAGACCGGGGGAGAGATTGCCTCCCTTCTGGCTGAGGGGGACAGGTGAAGTGAGCAGCAATCAGCCTGTAAGGCAAAGCAGGAAGTTCAATGTGACTGCACTGAGAAGAGACCAAAGTTCCCTCTCCCTGCTTCTTCCAGAATGTATTCTATTTTCTTCTCATAAGAATAAGACTCAGAGGTACTGGTGAGATGGCTCAGTGGTTAAGAGCACAGACTGCTCTTCCAGAGGGCCTGAGTTCAATTCCCAGCAGCCACATGGTGGCTCACAACCATCTGTAATGGGGTGTGATGCCCTCTTCTGGCATGCAGGCATACATGCAAATAGAATACTCATATATATATAATTAAATTTAAAAAAGAATAAGACTCAGAAGCTAGATTCTTCTTCTTTTTTTGCTTGTAATCTTGGCTCTTGGCTATCCTACCCATGAAACAAAATCTCAAGTCACCTTCCTCACTGTGTCCTGATGTTCAGGACAATCCTTCCAGACACCCACTAGACACTCGGGAAGTACACCGGGACTGGTCATGCGACACTGGAAGTCAACAATATCTAAGTGAGTTGCTCAAGCCATGGGAATGATCGCCTGGCTGATGAAGACAGACAAGGAGCAGAGGACGGGACAAGGGGCCTGAGCACAGCGGCAAAGGGGAGTGTGGCCTCACAGAAGGTGTCTTCCAGGACAGATGGATGGCTGCAATGCCAATGGCTGCAGGTCAGCAGTCAATGGCTGGGTGAGGCTGGTCTTGAGCAGCATGGGAGAAGTAAACCAGAGCTCAGATGGAGCAGCAGCAGCATGTCAGTATCTGGCTGGACGAAGAGTAAGGAGAAAGGGCACAGGAGGCAGGGCAGCTGCTTCCGGTATGGAAAGACTGACTGTGCCTGGTGCTGGTAGGACAGGGCCCACAGGAGGAAGTCATAGCTCAGAGCATAGCTGAGCTGGGCCTAGACCTGGAGCTGCACAAGAGGCAGAGCATGGGTTGAGGGGGAGCATGGGTTGAGGGGGAGCATGGGTTGAGGGGGAGCATGGGTTGAGGGGGAGCATGGGTTGAGGGGGAGCATGGGTTGAGGGGGAGCATGGGTTGAGGGGGAGCATGGGTTGAGGCATGGATGCCAACCAGACTGTGAGTCCATGTGAGTAAACAGTATGAGGTCTGCCAAGAGCCACTTGGAAATGGAGAAGCAGCAAGAATCAAGGTCTAAGGACATGGAGGAGACCAAAAGATCACCACATGAAAGGCAAAAAGCAAGGAGCGACTCTGGATGAGTATTCCTCCTTAATGGCCAAGTCCCCTCGCTCAGTCAGTCCTGAAACAAGTGCTGCCCACACAGCATTTCCCTGCAGCCTCCAGCCAGATAGCCCATTCCTCCCCTGCCAGTTCTCCAACAGTCCCCATGTGCACTGAGAAGAACACAGCTGTGGCCTTTCCCACTGAGGTCCATAAGTGAAAGGTTCGGATGTGGGTGAACCCAATGTCTCGCAGCACTAGGCAGGCTTCAGCCATATCCGGCCAGATCCCCACTTCTGGGTGATACCAACACTGCCTGGATCCTCCATCCTTGCACTCTACACTGAGCAATTCTGCCTTCCAGCATCTTCTAAAGCTCTGTCTTTCTGCAGCTGTATGGAGGACTGTATAAACTGCTGCCACCTAAGTGCCAGAGACAAGCTATTATCACGTGACACAAAGTTGAAAAAGTGCTTTTTGCTTCCCCAAAAGGGCCAGCCTGAAGCTGGTCAAATTTCCAGTCTAACCACCAGCCCCTTAGAGACAAACTGGAAAGAGACTCAGTTAACAAGCAACGGGCTGCAAGGAGTGGGGCATGGCCGCAGAGGGGCGTAGTCGAAGAGGGTTGCCGCTGCAGCACAAGAGGCAGGCAGGAAAGCTTTGTGGTTGGAGCTGTGCTGTGCACTGTAGAAACTTTACAGCATCCTGGCTTCGTCCACCTGAAGCAAGCAGCCCTGACTTGGATTGAGACAAGAATGTCACCAGCATTACTGAATGAGTGGGGTAGCAGGGTGAAATCACCTTTGCTTGAGAATCACATCTTTCCAAAAATATGTGACTAATTTGATTTAAGTAATAGCTAAATTGCAAAGGAAAAAGAAAAGGAGCTCACAGGAGGAGAAAGCAGGGTGCAGTAACAACCAAGTACAGCCAGGAGCTTAGCCGCCCCTGGCTTGAAGCCAATGGCACTAGCAGCCTGGGTGGCTATCTCCTGCTCACTTTCAGGGGGTACTGGCAGCAGTTTGATTCTGCTTAAGAGTCTCCAACCCCAGAAAAGATGCAAAAACTGGCAAACAGGATGACATCAAATAAAGTTTCTACATAGTGAAAGAAACAATCAACATTTCAGGGAAGAAATACCCCATAAAGAGAGAGGACATGTCTGCCAGCTAGTCATCTGATAGAAGGTTAATATCCAGAATACATAGGGAATACAAAATCAAAGGCACATAATCCAATTAAGAATGGGCAAGTGGGGCTGGAGAGATGGCTCAGGGGTTAAGAGCACTGACTGCTCTTCTAGAGGTACTGAGTTCAATTCCCAGCAACCACATGGTGGCTCTCAACCATCTGTAATGGATCTGATGCCCTCTTCTGGTGTGTCTGAAGACAGCTATGGTGTAGTCATATAAATAATAAATCAATCAATCTATCTATCTATCTATCTATCTATCTATCTATCTATCTATCTATCTAAAAGAATGGGCGGGTGATCTGAACAGACTCACCTCAAAACACAAATGGCCAACAAATATGTGAAAATACCTGGCATTATTAATAATCAAAGAAATGTTGATCAAAATTACAAGCTGCTGCTTCACCTTAGAATTGTGAACACATATACAATACATGTATACACAAATATACACATGTATAAATATAAGTGTGTATGTGTGTGTATGTACAAAAATATACACGTGTATCCAGACATAGAGACACACACACACACACACACACACACACATCAAAGCTAGTGAGGATGTGGAGGAAAAGCAAGCTGCACACTGCTGGTGGGGATATAAGTTAGCACTATTATGTAGAACAAAGCTGTGGTTCCTCACTAAACTAAAAATAGCTCTACCATATGATTCAGCTATCTCACTTTTGGTTCTGTATCCAAAGGAAGTCAAAGCAGCACAGCACAGGTACCCGAACCGCACTCGGGTTTCCTGCAGCGCTATCGACAATCCCGGATCTGCAGAGGTACTAGGCAACAGATGCACACTGGAGTAATACTTGGCCATAAATAAATTAAACACCACCATTTATGGCAACAGGGAGGGAGCTGGGGGATAAGGCAGACACAGAGAAGCCCTGAGTGGAGGAGACTGGTCACCAGAAGTGGAGGAGAGGAAGCAAGACATCGTCACTGCAGCCGCTGTGTGCACATGCTGTGAGCAAGGGTCTGAGCCCTGTGAACATGCTCTGGTTTTGCGTGTTAGTACGAAGGGTTCTTATTGCAAACGCACGTTGGCTCTGACTGGCTTCAGAACCATCTGAGAAGAGGAAGGAGGGTGCCAGGTGACAGACTGGCAGCACTCTAGTGATGTTAAGGCCGGGTGACAGGACTCGGACCATCATCAAACTTTCCCTTTGTTCCTGTGTATATGAAAAGAATTCATAACAGAAACTTTAAATATCTCTCTGGTTTAACCCCAGAACTTCCAGAAGAGACTGGAGTATACGCCCGTCTTTTCCCTCTGTATCCTGTGACCAGACATCCCTTTCTGAACCTTAGTCCACACACAGCCCTTACATCAGGCACACCAGGCTACTCTTGGACTCTCCACTGTCCCCTGAACGGGGTGCTGCGTCAGTGCCTGCTCTCTGTGTGTGGAATGCCTTGTCTTCTGTCCCCACTTCCACCCCTAACCAAGTTTTTCAATACCTGACCTTGGGTACTGGCTCAGGACGGCTTGCCATTTTCTCTCCCTCCTCACTCTGGAAGCCAGGTGGCCACACCCTTGGCGCTCTCAGGTGCTTCCCCTCGTGGATCAGCGGTCTACAGAGATGCTGAGGCCACCTCCGTGTAACCGCTTACGTGCACACACTGCACATGCCTGCACACACACACACTCTGTGTTCCAGCAATGCCAAGCGGTTTGTTTTCCCAGACCCAAGCTATTTTTGCATGTCTGTTAACATGTCTTAAGACGCAATTTTAATTAAAATAGTGTGATATGACTGACATACTGGTAGGACAGACAGAACAAATGAGCAAGACTACCCCACAGACAAATACAGAGACAATGGACCGCGTTTGGGCAGACACACGGGAAAATATGAAAGTGAGTCCTCAGCGCGTAGCGTATGTAAAAACGAATTCAGAATGTACCAAAGGCCCAAAATACAACAGGAAAAACCGTAAAACTCTTAGAAGCATGGAGAGAAATCTCGTTGCCTTGGACTCCACAGCAAGTTGCTAACTACAATGAAAACAACAACAAAACCAGATAAATTGGATTTCATTAAAAGTATATTTTTTGTACATAAAAAGCATTATAAAAAAGTAAAAGGCAACTGATAAAGACAAAATACTTGTGAATTACATATCTGATGACAGTATACTAGTAGCCAAAATATAAAAACTTTCCAAATAACAAGAGGAAGGCTACAGGCACACAGAAAGATGCTCCACCTCTCCCGCTACCAGCATCACCATGGGCAGCGCGTGCAAACAAATGGAGGACAGCAATACCTAACAAGTGTGTGTGTGTGCGCGTGTATGTGTGCGTGTGCCGGTGCATGTGCGTGTATGCGTGTGCACGTGTGTGTGTGTGTGTGTGTGTGTGTTGGGGTTGGGGAGGAGCTGGAATTCCTCAGTAAGTGAACTGCACAATCGCCATGTGATCCCCCGGAAGATATCCACAAGGACTCAAACTGGCACACAGAGAAAAGCCTGCTCACACCTGATCGCACAAGTCCTGTCCACAACCGCCAGAAGGTAGAAGCCAGCTGGGCACCTCAGCTGATGCAGTAACTCCTGTTACAGCCTTAGGATGGAGTGTGATCCAGGCAGAAGAGAACACCATGGATAGGAAGCCAGGATAGATCCTCCGAGAGCAGGCCAGTGGCTGCCAGGCTTTAGGGAGGGTAACAAACAGCAGCTGCTTGGTGGCTGTGAGCTTCCTGGAGCTCAAGCTGAGGGAAGGTTCTGGAAGGAGGTGGTGGTGAAGCTTCTCTGCCCTCCGGCATCCTTGCCCCTTCTGGATCTGCTGCTACAAACATCCACGGTTTGGGGAGCCCCAGCACAGCCTATCACTGATGTGGGCTAGATAGTGAGAAGCAGCAGGGGCCTCTGCAGGTCAGGAGCTCACTTATGAAATAAAAGTGAGACAAAGGAGTGTGTGCTGTTTGCTGCCTGGTTTGGGCAAGTTCTCAGACTCGGTTCCTCCCTCTGACCACTGTCCTGAATTGGAGACCATGACAGGTGGCTTTGCTCTAATTGCTCAGCCGCATGACAGACCCAGGGTTTCCGTTAGCCTTCTTGCATTTGACATACTAGTCTCAAACACACTGTTGCTCATCAAACTCAAATCAAGATAGATGACTTTCCCCTTGAGAGTTCTAAGTGCAAACTATGGCCCCACTACCTGCATCTCTGGGGACCCCTGGGCTGCTTCAGGGTGATCTAAGGTACCCTGAGGCACAGGGTAGCTATCTTTCTGACCTTTTTAGGGCCCAAGCACTTGGATTCTGAATCCTTCAAGGAGTAGTTCTTGAGAGGAGGGAAAGTAGAACTATCAGTCACCACGAGGAGCTGGGGCAATGAACCAAGCAGGCAGCTCCTGCTGACTTCTGTTATTACCACAGTGGGTACCAGGCAAATGGCCACTCTCCAAGTCTATTGCGCGTGGTGGCACAGGCTACCACAGAGGAACAATACAGACATCAAGAAAGGGTGAGGAGTTTCTAACAGGCAATGTCTCATCCAAAGTCCAACTGTCACTTCTATTCCTCACAACCTCCTGGGTACCAGGCAGCATCCTCCTCCTAAATGTGGAGTGAAAGAATTCTGGACAACAGGGGCATGGTGCTTGTTAGTCTCTGTACATTAAAATTATTCATTCAACCAGCAAAATAAGCAATTGGCTTGGTGACAAAGCCTCACTCTTAAGTGACTTACCATATAAGGGATTACTACACTGAACAAACAGCATGTTTCCTTCATTCAAACTCCAGCAGTCTAAAAATTACAACTACGTGTAAGATGCCTATTGTGCCACTGAGCAGGGCAGAGCCACGGGGATCACAAGGGGCTCATGATGGTGAACAGAGTCAAACACAAAGGATGCTCCTTGCCATGAACTAACCAGGGCTGGTTTCAGATGAGGGTCTAAAGCTGCTGCAGAACCAACCACCTCACCACTTTCTCTAAGTAGCCAGCTGCATGGATCCACCCTGGACCAAGGCCAGCAAGCCATGTCCCTGCGCCACACTGCCCTGCCTCCACCTACTCTGTGAGATGAAATTTTGTTAGGAGGTAGCACCTGTTTGCTGGCCATTGTCTAAGGCTGCTCTCTCCTACAATAGCACAGTAGGTGACTGTGACAAACCATACAAATATTTTAGGCCCATAAAGCCTAGGACAGTTATATCTAGCCCTTCACAGAAAGTTTTATTTTTCTAGGCCAACACTTCCTGCTGAGAGGTGGAAACAGAGAGGAAGGAGGGTTTTCTGATCAGTGTTGACCAGATTTGAGCAAATCCGCCAGCCTGGTTCCCAGTGGTAAGAGACCTTTAGTAGCAATGATACTGAGGATCACGTGTCATAGGTGTCTCTGGGCAGAGTTCTCCACAGACGCATCTTCAATGGTGAAGCGAAGAGGAGGGATGTGACCTGGCTCCAGGGACCCTCAGAGGTGGGTATCTGGAATCTGTCACATCCCATGCCATACACAGCCACCTTCCCCTACTCTGCAACACCCCACCCCACCCCCACCAGTCGTCTGCCCTCACTCTCCCGCTCCAAATGCCCTAGCACCCTTGGGATGAGGGTCCCACCTGAATGTCAAATCCTTGGCAAGACTGTCCCTGACCACCTAAAGCAAGCTGAGTGTGTACTGAGAGTATTTCCATACTATTTTAATAAAAAGATACTTTTTCCAGTGCTGACAGTCAAACCCAGGGTCTAATGTGCAGTAGGCACACAAGCACTGACAATACCCCAGCCTTCATACTATATTTTAACCACAGATGTTTTGATCTTTAAAAATGTAGACATACAAGACACTGTCTGCAAGAATGACTGATGCCTTGTGCCTTCTCTTGGGTCTCTCAAGGTCCCTCACCTAAGAAAATGGAGTCTTCCACATGTGTAGAACTGGGGGAGGCCTGTTATGGACCAAGAAGTATTCTCCCTTGTGTCTTCTTTTCTCTAAGTTTTAGCTATTCTCTTCTCTTGCTCATTTGTCTCTTCTTTTCATTTAAATTTTTAATCTGAAACTTGATAATTTGTATTATTAAAGAGAGCTAATGAAGCTAAATTACAATACATTCACTCATGTTAGAAGTGGTTGTGTAAAGCACTGTCTGGCTGCATGTCAGCTCTCCCTCACAGGACTCTCTCAGCACTATATATATTCTACATCTGGTAGCTACCAGCCACATGGGGCTTCTGCACACTTGAAATGCTGCTAATCCAAGGAGCTTGACTTTAAGATTAATTCTCATTACTTTAGGTTGAAATGAAATCGCTTGATGTGGCCAACTTCTGAGCTCCTCCCTGGACAAAGCTAACATTTGTTGCTCCACCAACGCCTGTAGGCTGTACAGTGTGGAGAAATCATCGATCAATGTCACATTTCTCAACAAAAAGATAAAGGACAGCTCTATGCATCCTGAGTGAAGGCACTTATTCTCTCCCTGGAGTTTAAATTCTAGGCTTGTTCTCTGACTCCCCCAGGTGGAGAAACACGGGTGCTGTGGACTGGGAAGTAGCACTTCTCAGGAGAGGCTAAGTACTGCTCCCAGCAGGGAAAGCAGGGGGACACACAGCTGCTCAGGCTGGCCCTCTGTACCCCCACCATCTGGGAACCACTGTAGGCTCTTCCCACCACTGAACCTTTCAGGGGAGCTGTCTTGTGCCTCAAGAAGACTTCTGTGACCCATGCCAGTGGCTGGGCAGTTAGTTGGTGACCAGTTAGCTCCTTTACAAGGGCAGGGAAACCTCTGTTCTGTCCTGTGCTGACCACAGGCCTGTGCTCCCTGCAGCCATCTGTGCCTCTATGTTTAGGTTACTTCTTCCATCCCTTCCCCTACTGCCTCACAGACCTGGTCCTGTCTGCTTAGGTGCTAAAAGCACCTGGTGTCCTGACCCAAAGCAGCAGCTGACTCTTCCTAGGAGATGGGCCCTACCTAGGCCCTTCCATTCGACACCAACTAAGGGGAATTGGCAAGAAACTCCCAAGCACACAGGCTGTCCACAGGCAACAGGAGTACACATCACACCTCAGAGCCAGTGCTTAAGTTCTAAACAGGGCAGGGCTACATTAGCTTTTTTGTTTTTTTTGTTTTGTTTTGTTTTGTTTTTCTCGAGACAGGGTTTCTCTGTGTAGCCCTGGCTGTCCTGGAACTCACTCTGTAGACCAGGCTGGCCTCGAACTCAGAAATCCGCCTGTCTCTGCCTCCCAGGTGCTGGGATTAAAGGCGTGCGACACCACTGCCCGACTCTGCATTAGCTTTTTATCCTCTCCAACCCTTAGCGCCACACTCACTCACACAGAACCAGAGGTGCCCAGGCCAGACATCCATCCATCTATCCATCCATCCATCCATCCATCCACCCACCCACCCACTTATCATCTATCTGTTCATCATTTATGAAGTGTACTACCTCCTTGCAACATACAGTAAAAATATATTCTAAGAAGTAGTCCCCAAATGAATGTAGTTAGGAACCAGAAACACATTTCAGTAGAAATTCTATTCTGAAATGCTTTACATAAAAACAGTCTACATAGATAGACACATTTACCATTGATCTTTTTTAGTAACATCTGTAAGACAATTATTCTTTCTTCAACTAAAAAGTTTCTATTGCTCAGGACTTTCATAAAGCAGCAGAGGAAGTCCTATGTCCCAGGTGTGGTGGCACATGCCTATAATCTCAACATCTGGGTAGCTGAGGTAAGAGGCTACCTTGGGCTACATGGTAAGCCCCTGTCTCAGATATAAGCAAAAAGAAAAAGTCCTAACTGCCATATTATCTGAGCTCGTATGACATCATTTACTTAAAATCAATAATATTGAATGAAAGCTCTGCATTGAAATTCCTTTCAGAATCAAAACTAATAAAACAAGTGACAATTAAAGGATATTTATAACTTACAATAACGGAAGGGTAAGCAGCCTGACCTGCAGCTCTCCTTTTTCCGGCACTATTTATTAAGTGCGGAGGTCTGACCACAAGGCCTTTGTGCTCCCCAGGTACACGCTCCACAACTGGGCAAAACTCCCAACCTTCTAAGCACTTTTTAAATCCATCAACCAAGTATTTCTCCACTGTAGGGCCTAATTAACACATGGAGAATGCAAAGATGAATCATGGAGCTTGTTAAATAGCTAGCCTCAAAGGACTCATCTAGTATGGCAGTCAAGTCACAGGACAGTAAGGTAGCCCAAAGCACTGTGTCACAGATAAGTGACAGCAAATTACCCACATTTGAAACAAAGTAAGTATAGTTTAAGGAAGAGAAGCCTTCCCCGGAACTGGACAGACGGCTCCGAGTTAGGAGCACCTGCCATCCTTGTAGAGGACCTTGGTTTTATTCCCAGCACCCACATGGCAGCTCACAACCACCCAGAATTCCAGTGCTGGCCACCCTCTTCTGGCCTCTATGGGCACTAGTACATACAGAGTACACACAAGTACGCATGCACATAAATAAATATTAATCATTAAAAAGATCAAACCTAATCTTAAATTTCAATAGATTAACATGAGTTGGCGCTAAGGAAACTTGAAGGTCTCCATCACTGTTTTGAAAGACAGGAAGGGTATTCTTTTTAAATTGTCTTATATTCTTGTGTGTATGTGTGCCATAGGCAAGCTTGCGGAAGTCAATTCTCTTCCACCGCGTGGGTCCCAGGGACTGAACCTGGGTTGTTAAGATTGGCAGCAGTCCTCAGAAGGGTATTCTGTAACAGTTGCTCTTAAAGTATGTCTGCAGCTGCTGCCTAGAGACTTGTTAGATGCTCCGAGGGATCCAGTTGCTGTCTTCATAGCAACTTAGCTGTGACTTAAGGAGTTAAGTCTCACATTGTGAGGATTTTTGTGAGTTACACATGTGCTATCAGAATGGGCTGACTGTAGAGCCAAGCAGCTAAGGAAATCTGAAAAACCTAAAGCAATGCAGACACAGCAGAAGAGGACATTGGATCGCATTACAGGTGGTTGTGAGCCACCATGTGGTTGCTGGGAATTGAACCCAGGACCTCTGGAAGGGCAGTCAGTGCTCTTAACTGTTGAGTTATCTCTCCAGCCCCCTAGCAATGCCCCTCTTTTCAGGGAATTTTTTTAAAAATATATTTTCACACAAATGCTATTTTTGCTAACATGTAATGAGTATTACTGCTATTATTAGCTGAATTGATGAATACTTAAAAATTTTTCAGTTTTAATTTCTAATATGAAAAATATGGGTAAGAGAGCTGTAACCACCTACATAAAATCTGTTTAAGTTCTCGACGCCTTTGAGGAGTGTAAAGGGCGCTTCCCTTTTGTCTGAGCACTGCTGTTCAACATGGAAGCAGACCCAGTAGAGAGCAACAAATGCACTCTGGAGGCAAATGTGCACACTCTGAAGAGCGTCTTTTCAGTGCAGGGCTCAGCAGGGGTGAATCTGTCCTCTGGAGACATTCAGCAATGCCTGCTACTGGCATTTAGTAGGTAAGGTCAAGGATAAATGCAGAGCCCTGGAACAGCCTCTAAGAGAGCGCCTGGCCCGATACGGCCAGCACAGGCACCGGTGCTTCTGAGGCCCAAAGGCAGCCAACCCAGAGCACTGGGCAAGAGCCTAAGAAGAGTCAGCCAATGCATGGATGGAGGCTTTGGTCCTTCCACAGAGGCTATCAAATAAAGTGACCCTGTGGCTCTTTCCAAACTACTCCTACGGTCTTCTTTCAACTTATTCAAAAATGATGTCTGCTACACAGACAGTGAACAGAAAGCCCCAAATTAATTTTGAAAGATGTTTTCATAAAAATTTTACCTAGGTTCACATGTAATGGCTGTTATTAGATTAATAACTTCTATAAATTTTAGTTTAACTTACAAAAAACATTATTTTGCTCCCAGCTTAACGTGACCCCTGGCAAGCCTTAGCCTTACTGTCCCTTCCTCCCAGATGCCAGTGGGTAGTGGCACTGAAATGCAAAGGGACAGAATGTTCATAAAGGTAAACAGTGTCAACGTGAGAGACCAAGCCTGAGAGAAGACTGCTCCAGCTCTCTTACAAGCACTGGGTGTTACATAAGAGATGCTGAGAAGACTTTCAAACAAAACCAAGCCCAGCATGGGAAACACACAGACGGAAAACAAGACTCAAGCCACCTTTAATGTGCCCAGAACAAATCACTTTATAAAAATCATCAACACATTTAAAAATCTCAACTTTGGACAAAGTACATAGATTTTAAAAACACAAGACAATGTAGCAACGCCATCCAATGGCCTGACCCTGCAAAATAGATGTCTAGATCTCAGCGTAATTTCAGATTTTAAATATTCATGAAAATGTGCCTAGTCATGTTCCCCTGTATCCGAGTGATAATTTGTTCTCTCTGCCCATCTCCATGTTTTCTGACTTCAAGTGGCCCGTGGGTCAGCTGTGGCCTGTCAGTTAAAGGCACACAAAACAAACCTGTATCTGGCACTGGACAGAAATGTTTCTTTTCAGGACACATGGGGATAAGCAACAAGTCCAACTTTACCATACTCTGTTTGACAGAGGAGAAAAGGAGAGGAATGCACTAATGTCCCGCAGCAGTATCAACCCTGCGCAGGACCTGTAACTGCACTACCAGGTCTATGCAGCTGGACCCCTTACAGGGCAAAACTGCGGAGGAGAAGCAGGGCCCAGTCTATCCCGCACAGTTAAAATGGCCCCCCAACATCTTTAGCTCACTAAGTTGTCTTAGAGATGAGGAAACGCGTTTCAGGAGGCCAGTGAGTGCGTCACTCCCGGCAGGCAGGAATCCCTGTTCGCTCTTTCACTCCCAGCCTGGATTACCTTCCTGTGTCTCATGCTGTCTTTCACGCCAGTACTTTTCCTTCCTATTTAAAAAGCCCATGTGCTAGCAAAAAAGTGTTCTTCGATGTAAACCAACTTGATGCCTTGTCTCTCGTGAGGCCAGCCAAGTGTCCATCGTAAGGACTCTCCACGTCCTGGACAGTGGTATGTTAAGTCAATCACAGGCTAACTTCTTGAATCTCCCTGGGATTACTTCCCAAGCCTTTGAGCAGCTCATCCACGGCTGGGCACCTGCCCTGCCCACCTCTCCAGGCTGTGAAGCGGGAGTGTGCAGACAGTCTAGGCTCTGAGCTGCCCTCACGGGACAGCGTGAACAACTGGTGCTTGTGACGTTAGAAGGGCTCAAGGAACAACCATGGGAATACCAAACCCCTTTACACGGTTCAGGTGCAAACACTCAGAGTCAGAGCAGTTGGAGGAGAGGAGAGTGTGCAGTAAAGACGGAATTCACCAGCTGACTCAATCTCTTGCTAAGTGGGTGGGACTAGCAGTGAAGAACAGAGCCGAAGGCTGAGGGGAGGAGATAGTGATCAGAGAGTAAAAGTAACTCAGAGGTCACCGGAACTACAGCGCCTTGATGTGTATTCCTGAGAAATAATTTACACAGTGATCTGCCAAGGGCCAAGCTTAATATGCCGTGTTGCCTCGAGCATCCTCCTGAGAAAGGGGTGAAGTGCCCAACATCTCAGTGTTTGTCAGTGGCCATTTCAAGCTCTGTGACTCCAGCTCTTAGACAGTAGCACTAGAAAAGATACAAAGAGACAACTGGGGCATCACACAGGACACTGCAGGCTACACTCAGGAGCCCTAAGCAGCTGACAGTAAAATCCCCAGGGACTTCACAGACACTCTACACAGCAGTGGTATGGATAGCTTTCAACTGGGATGGGGTTTTTCTGGGTTCAAACCTAACTTTATCCATCCTGTCCTTATAGCAATGAATGTAAAGACTGCTATTTCTCTGTGATCTCCAACGGCAATGGACACAGGTATGTCTGAGCGAGGAAGCTTTGGGGAACAGCAAGAAGTTTTAGCAGTTCTAATGATAAGACAACAAAGCACACAGTGTATATACCCCTGCAAAGCAGCTACATGTCGTGTAAAGATTGCTGAAGGGCTGGCTGTGCAAGGCAGTCAGACACAAGCGTGCCACAGGAAAGACGTCATGATCCGCTGTACAGAAAGGGCAGACAAAGACTGGCACGGACAATCCTATCTACTGGTATTTCAGGAACCTTTTGGATTTCTGCTTTCGGCTCTAGGGAGGGCAACAGATTTGCTGGGATGAACCACCTGCTGCAGAGAAGGGAGGCTCAGAACACACCAAACGAGGGGTAAAAGACAACCTGGAGCTAAAATAACCCCTGCAGATTATCGACAGTTAGCTGCCTTTCTCCGGGCAGAATTTAACTCATTCTAATGTGGCTTTCAGGAAGCGGAGGCCTAACATCTACAAATTAAAAATGTCTGTGGTAAGATCTCAAAAATGCAGCTCTGGAGAAGGGAGACTTAAGGAACAGCTTCTAGGCGCCCTTAAATTAAAACCTGAGCCTCGTGGCTTGGGCACTTTAGTTCCTAGACACTGAGATACAAAAGAAGGAAAGAAAAAAAAAAAAAAGTGGCTGCCCTGCAAATCCCCCAAGGACACAACTCTATTACAGATTCCACCAAATGACCCAAAGGGTCATTCCAGATATTCTTGAAATAAGCCAAAGCCAGGAAGCAAGAAAAGCCAGAATTCAGCAATGAGGATGGGGGAGCTGGAGGAAAAGGAAATAGAAGACTATAAAAAAAAAAAAAAAAAAAGTACCCAAATTAGAGCTATCAAAACACGTCCACACTTCTTAGTTGAAAAGGACCAGACAGCAGCAGAAGAGAGAAGCTTGCCCAGGACACCAGTTCAAGAGGCTGCAGCAAGGAAAGCAAGGGCTGTGGAAGAGTCACTGAGAGGGTCACCTGAGAGACTGAAAAGGAATGAGGAGAGGACCCTAAAGCTAGAGACTCGATTTAAGATCAGTTCGCTGGGAGGGCTTGAGCTACCTTAAAAGCCAACAAAATTGTTTTTAAAATGTCAGCTTCACCGTGCACACTTTAATAAAAGTGGGGAAAAAAATAAGTAACTCATATGACAAGAGTTCAGAAAGTCGTAGACAGGAACACAGTTTAGGACACTTTGGTTTGTGTTAGACCCTAGATTGAAAGCTGATCAAGAATAACAATGAGCACGTACAGAGGTTACCTCAGCTTCTGCTGTATCTTGTCCTTCTTTTGAACCTTTTCCACTTTTCACCGGTTTTGGTGGTTCCTGGGAATCGTCACAAAACAAAACAAAGCAAAACAAAACAAAAAACAAAAACAAACAACAACAAAAAACCAATTAGGACCGCTAAGCATCATCTCAAATGCTGTTTCCAAATAGATACATATCACTGAGAGCTTCTGATGGCTTTCACACGCCAGCAGCACACGACATCATATTGAGTATATTCACAGTACCAGGAGCCTTCAAATTCCGTTTCTCTTCATGTCTGTGGGGGGGGGGGGGAGGTGAAAACTCTAGGTAGGGACAGATAAACCCAGTGCTCTCGGTCCATCCCTTTCTCCCCTCCCACTCTTAAACCACAAGTGAAGGTTTCTGGGGCGAGTCCGAAACGCTCCAGCACCCCAGCCCCCGCCAGGCAGAGCACAGCACGGAGCATCAGCCGCCACCCAGAGCGACCGCCGCACCTCAGCGCCACCTCAGAGCCTGGGCGGCCTCCCCAGCTCCATGCAATCCTGCCAGCGCCCTGGGCCCGCCCGCGAGCCTGGACGACCTGCCGCCCCGCCCCTACCCGCCGACGCGGGGACCCCCGCCCCGGTCCCGGAGCCCTCCGCCCCGACTCACTTTCTC
Organism: Uromys caudimaculatus; assembly: GCA_028551405.1. Classification (NCBI taxonomy): domain Eukaryota; kingdom Metazoa; phylum Chordata; class Mammalia; order Rodentia; family Muridae; genus Uromys; species Uromys caudimaculatus. The sequence continues at coordinate 110,775,300 of CM052705.1, read as the reverse complement.
CTTCTTGTTTTTATTCGGCATGGCTGGTGCGGGCCGCCGCCGCCGCCCCTGCCGCCGCCCGCCGCCACTGCCGCTGCAGCAGCAGAAGCGCCCCCGGCCCGGCCGTCGCGCCGCCCCGGCCGCCGCCGCCGCCGCTGCAGCCGCCGCCCGGGGACTGAGTCGCTCGTCCGCTCTCGCTTCCCCTTTTCCAGGCTCCCAGAGGCTGCGGCAGCCGCGGCGGCGGCGGCGGCGGCGGCAGCGGCGGCGGCGTCTCTCCGCCCCTCTCCCGGCAGGCCCCGCCCCCGCCCCAGGGCCCGCCCCGCGCCGGCCCCACGCTGCCCTCTCCCCGCCTCGCCGCCCTCAACGACGCCACGCCATTGGCCGATGCGGCCCCACGTGCCCTAACGCTCCGCAGCGTCGCCCCGCCCACTTCGCGGCCTGTCCCCACCCCCTCGGTTTGGACGGGCTCGTGTGCGGCCGCGTTGCTCCGGTTTGAAGGTTTTTGGTAGAGCCACCAGGGAGGGAGCTACTGGCAAGAGGGGGGGCGTGTGAGTACGACGTAGGTGATAAAGTCACGGCCACTGAACTGGGACGGGGATGAGAACAGAGGACATTGAGGAGCGGAAATGCACATGTGAAGTGTATGGCAACTATTCTGCAGCCCGAAAAGCTCTGTCCCATAAGCCTGGTCGCGGTGACGCTCGTGCAGAGCTGAGGAGACCCGGGACCGCGCGAGCGGCGGTTTCCTTGGCCATTAGGCCCCGCCCACAAAGGCAATGCTGCCGGTTCTGGGGTAGGCTCCGCCCACCGCACGCCTCGGAGGCGGGACTTGTTTAAGTCCCGCCCATAGAATCCACGCCTCTCCCTTCGTCCCCGCCCACGTGAGCAAAGGAACTCTCTCTTAGAGCAGGCTCCATCCATCGCGGTCCAAGTGTAGACTCCGCCCAGTTCTTCAGTGGTCCTGCAAGCTTAGATTTCTCTGTTCAAGACCCGCCTGCAAGGCAATCCGCTTCCCCAATGTAGGCACCGCCCACCTTACGTCTTGGGGATTGGATCCACCGAGGCCGAGCCCATCAGCTGTACCCTGTGAGACTCTACCTGCACTCCCCACCCACTGACCCGGCCCACCAGAGATATTGTCAGATCAGTTCAGGCTTTTTCCCTGCGCCCATTACATCTGAGCGGCCCTGGCCTTTGAGATTGTTATTCTTTTTTTTTTTTTTTTTTTTTGGTTTTTCGAGACAGGGTTTCTCTGTGTAGTCCTGGCTGTCCTGGAACTCACTTCGTAAACCAGGCTGGCCTCGAACTCAGAAATCTGCCTGTCTCTGCCTCCCAAGTGCTGGGATTAAAGGCGTGCGCCACCACTGCCCGGCGAGATTGTTATTCTTTAATTACCAGTGGTCATAAGCCTGTAAGAAAACTGCACGAAGACCAGGGATCACTTGATTCTCTCATTTCTCTGGTAGCTCTTTATGAGGGAAGCAGCTTAGCCTTCTAATTCGCTACTTACACAGTCTTTTTTCTTTTTCGGCGTTGTCAGTGTCTGACATCCTAAATTGAGGGGGAGCACTTGGAAGGAAGTCTGTAGGAGTGAACTGTTTCAAGTGCAGGAGACTTTAAGGGTTCACTCATGATTTAGGAGCTGCCTTCGTCGATAAGCTTTGAACGTGTTAGACAAACGCTGGAGCCTTCAGGTACATCCCCAGGCCAAGGCACTGGAAAATCGATGTATCTTAACCCTTGGTTTTTGTTGGTTTTGTTTTAACCCTTGAAAATGCCAAGCAAAGCATTTTTGGTTGTTCTCACCCAAGCTCTGTGGGATAAAACAAAAGAGATCAAAAATGAAACGTGCTATAGGGAGTTAGAGTAAGTTTTGTCTGCTGGTGTCTGAATGTGCACCTAAATAAAACTAATCTGCAGGTAAGCATGACAGGCTAGAGTGGGTATTTTTACAGAATGGGTATTTGACAGAAGAATGAGTATTTTAAGTGGACTGATACTTTGCCTGAAACAAATAGAAAAACAATGCCACTAGTTAATTTGAAATTTTAAAATTAAGTGCTGTCAATTTAGTAAGCACGGTACAAATTTGAATCTTAAAAGAGTAGATCTGAAGCTATCGTGTTTTGGCCATGGAATGAAAACGAGTCTGGGCTTCAAGGAAATACACTGATGCTGCTAACATCCTGGTATCATGGTACATGGCCCAGGGTTGCACATTCTTGGTCCCTTTGACAGACATTTGCTGGACATTCACGACGCATAGTACTGCACAGAAAGTTCCTTGGTGAGCAAGATATATCTCCCCTGTTCTCTGGTAATTCACATGCATGGATGGAAACAAGAAGCCCTGTATCATCCTGCAGGATGTGTGGCAAGTCAGCAAGGAAAGGGGTGGAGATGGTCTAACTCAGGAACATGATAACACGGGGTGCAGCATGTTTTCTTGAGGCTGGAAAGGGGAGGGGAGGGACAGTCCCTGAATTGAGGCAGATGGCTTGATGGGAAGCATGACTATCTTCCAGTGCAGTGAGGAGTGCGGGAGATGTTTAGCTGGTGTCCTGGCTGGTTCTGTGTCAACTCGACACAAGTTGGAGTTATCACAGAGAATGGAGTTTCAGTTGAGAAAATGCCTCCATGAGATCCAGCACTAAGGCATTTTCTCAATTAGTGACCAAGGGGGGAGGGTCCCTTGTGAGTGGTACCATCTGTGGGCTGGTAGTCTTGGGCTCTATAAGAAAGCAGACTGAACAAGCCAGGGGAAGCAAGCAAGCCAGTAAGGAACACCCCTCCGTGGCCTCTGCTTCAGCTCCTGCTCCTTGACCTGCCTGAGTTCCAGTCCTGACTTCCTTTAGTGATGAACAGCAGCATGGAAGTGTAAGCTCAATATCCAACTTGCTTCTTGGTCATGATGTTTGTGCAGGAATAGAAACCCTGACTAAGACAAACTGGTACCAGCGTAGTGGGGTATTCTGTGACAACCTGACCATGTTTTGGGGAGGACTGTGGAAGGGCTTTGGAACTTTGGGCTAGAAGATCCATTCAGTGATAAGAGCTTTGTGGTATGTTGTGTAGGAGCTGGGAAGATAATGTTGAGAACAGTGCAGAAGATGGAGGCCTGGCTTGTGAAATTTCAGAGAGAAGATTAAAGACTCTTATCAGGGCCGTTGCTATCTTGATTGTAAAGATTCTGTGGTTTTGGTTAGCTGGGGCTGAAGAAATCAGCTGCGATTAACAAGATACCAGAACTACTAAAGCAAAACCATTGTATTGCTGGGACTATTGATGCTGGTTAGCTGGAGCTAAGTAATTGGTGGTGATTAAGAAGAGACCAGCATCATTGAAGTGACTTCTGGGAAGTGTTTTCTGAGAGCACAAAGAGGCTGTGTTCCAGAGATAGCCAAGGTTGTACCTTGTGCTGTGACAGGACTTGGTAATGTGTAAGAGTCACCCAGGTGGTACTGGTTTTGAAGGCATGAAGGAGTCATGAAGAGCAGCTGAGGCCTGGGCACTGTGAGAGGCCATGGAAGGCCATTGGTGAAGGTGCAGCCTCAGTTGCATTGACAGCCCAGGGATTGAAAGGGTCATGCAAAGGAGATGAGGCTTGGCACCATGAAGAGAGCCTATGAGAAGCTGTTTGTAAAGCCTAGTTGCAGCAGAAGACAGCAGTGTTTTGGAGATGCCAGTACCATAATATGACCACCAAGAACAGCAGCAGCAGTGGGGTACAGGCATCTATCTGGAGCTGTGTGTGCTACAAAGGGCAGAGCTGGAGAAGTGACTAAGCCCTTGGATCAATCCACAAGATCGTGAGTAGATCCCAGACATTGGACGCTTGGAATTTGATTTCACTTTTGATTGTGACTTTGCCCTGATATATATTCCCTCCTGAAGAAAGAAGGTATTTTAGTGGAGCCCACAGTTAAAAGACTTTGAATTTTTAAAGACTTTCAATTTTAAGAGAGTGGATGTTTAAAAGGGACTGAAATGTTAATATGTAAGAATTTGCAAAGACTGTGGGACTTGTAAAGTTATTTAGATCTTGGGGATGAATAAGGAAGTAAGGGTTGAGGCTTATTGGTGATGTGTTTGTGTGTCAAGTTGACAAGGGGTCAACTGTACTGGCTAGTTTTGCGTGTCAACTTGACACAAGCTGAAGTTATCACAGAGAAAGGAGTTTCAGTTGAGAAAATGCCTCCATGAGATCCAGCGGTAAGGCATTTTCTCAATTACTGATCAAGGGGAGAGGGCCCGTTGTGGGTGGTACCATCTGTGGGCTGGTAGTCTTGGGGTCTATAAGAAAGCAGGCTGAGCAAGCCAGGAGAAGCAAGCCAGTAAGCAGCATTCCTCCTTGGCCTCTGCATCAGCTCCTGCTCCTTGCTCTGCTTGAGTTCCAGTCCTGACTTCCTTTCGTGATGAACAGCAGCATGGAAGTGTAAGCGGAATAAACCCTTTCCTCCCCACCTTGCATCTTGGTCATGGTGTTTGGGCAGGAATAGAAACCCTGACTAAGACAGCTGGATATTGACATGTTCTGGCTGTTGTGGAGAGATGTTTAGCTGGGTAATGACATGTTCTGGTCGTCCTTTAACAGTTTCCTTGAGATGGAAACATTCCATCCTGCAGGAAAGCTCTTCAAACAGGAAGGTAAACAGCCCAATAGCTTCCAAAAGTGCCTGAAGGTGACCAGATTCACTAAGCCCCTTCCTGCTAGAGTAGCCAATAAAGGCCAAGAGCTCCCCTCAGAGGGGAGGAAATTGAGCTGGAAAGACTTCCAGAGGAGGAAACCTGGGAAGAATGCTCAGACCAATCCAGTTGCCAGGAAGAGTCCTGAAAAGGACACTCTCCAATGTATTGAGCTGCCTGCAGGCTGTGTGGTGTGCTCCAGCTTGTGATGTGCTTGGATGGGGCTTGGGGAGTGGAGCTACCTTCCAGTCATTTCTGCCCCTGTGAATAACCCCAATAAAACTTATGAGTTCACCAAGTTGGACTTTGGTGGAATCTGTACTTTGATCTGTTGTGAGTTTTGGTCTTCGGTGAGTAAGTGTGTGTGTGTGTGTGTGTGTGTGTGTGTGTGTGTGTGTGTGTGTGTGGTATTTCCCCAGGAAAAGTTTTTTCACACAACATAATTGGCATCAGAACAGGGACATGAGGAACTAAAGGTAAGTTAGGGAGGACTGAGTGCATCGTCCTGGCTGTGGGTAGCAAGGCATGCAGCTGAGGCAAGAAGCCCGAGGGAGAACATCAGCCCACTGAGGAAAACTCAGTGCAGCACCCTTTCCTGTATCGTGTACGTTAATGTGCCTCTGTGCTGCGACAGCAGTCTCATGGTTCTTGCTATAGGGAATGAGATGGGCAACTGAGTCTGAGCCATCAGGACTAGGCGTGTCTGTAGGAAGAATCCCAGGATGTCAGTCTTCATTGTGTGATATGGGGTGGCATATTGCCCTGATGAAGTGCAGGGGGCCACTGTGTGAATACAGATATTCCCTGAAACAGTTAAAGGTTTGGAGGGAGTTTTGCAGTCTTTGAGATTAGCACAGAAGAGTTGAGACTGTCGACAAGCAGTGGCAAAGGTTTCCTGGCCACTGTTGGGTGTAGTCGAAAATGCATCTGGGGCTGACATGGCAGCCAGGCTGGGACATGTTTGTGTAAAGCAGGAATGTGTGTGTATACAGGACCAATCACAGCAGGCAAGGGAGATTTGGCAGCATCCTTTTTGCTAGCATCTGATTCAGCAAGTAAACCAGATACATGAGAGGATCTCTCACTCTCTTGTGGTAAAATCAATAGAAGACACCCATCAAGTCAGAGCTTACATAGAAAAATAAGGGAGGTCTGTGATCCAACTCAGATGGCAGGGAAGGGAGGGTGGGCTTTATACTGGTCCAGAACAAAGAACTAAGATAATCAGCAAATACTCAGTGCTTGAACTGCTGAGGTTAGGAAAGACTTCTAAACAAGCAGTAAAAGAGACTGTCACAGCCTGGCAGGTGAGGCTGGGGGACATGGAAGGAGATGGGATCAGTCTGAGTGCTATGGAGGCAGGAAAACTGAGCATTGTAATATCCCAGCCCTCCATAAGGCAAAGGCTGCATAATCCGAGACCGTGTGAGAGAAACCAGTCCCCAAGGGGCTGGCTTATCAAAGCCATTAGGAACCTTGATCATCTCTATCTGAGGTCCACACAAATATCAGGGACAGGAGGACCATAAAGGAGGGGAAGATGCTATTGAGGGAACTAAGAATAAGAGGATCTGTGTGTGGACCCCAGTTCCTTGGACCAAAGAGAGCTGTGTTCACAGAGGAGCTAAAGTAAAGGCAAATCCTGGAGGCTAGCATGGAACTTTAGTGTCTGCTGGGTCCATTGGTGGAGCAAGATCTTTATAAAGCAGGAAAGGCTTCACCAGAGCTCAGTGACTTAGGCCAGCATGTAAAGAGTGTCTGTAAAGTGAGAGAGCAGCCTAGAGGGGAAGAGAAAAAGTAGGCAGTGGAGGAACCTGTCTGGGTTGTCAAAGACAAACGTGGCAGGATTCTCGTTGAGCTATATAGTTGTAAGCAATAACTGATGGAAAGCCAGACTGTGCACTAAGGACCTTCTGGATGCCTTTGAAGCCTGAGGAGCAGTCCACAGAAGACATACATGATAGAACAATATAGGTACAGACAATCAAGCCAGTCATGGGGGGGATTATCCCCCAAATAAAAAGGGTACATGTACCCCCCAACAGAAAGCTATTCTGGGAGTGGAAATGGTTTGCCAGGCAGGGATGGTGAACGGGAGGCAACAGCTACCATGACAACCGAGGCCTGTCTGACTCAGGAAGCCAGCAGGTGCAGCAGGGGAGACCTTCCCCCTTGGGCCCTGGGTCTGAACAGATTAGTCAGGCCCATTGAGTCCATCAGGTATAGAGCGATGTAGGGATGCTCTGTGGAAGAGCTCCAGGGTACGGAAACATGGCTGGGAGAGAATGACCAAGGATTACTGGAAGCTGATTAAGTTAGAGCCTCCTCTCCATGCTCTGGACCCAAGTCTATCTGTGGAGGAAGCAGTTGATACAAGTGGCTGGATGCTGTATTAGACCTTGCTTATGTTTGACTTCAGCTTCTTCTTAGTTGTAGACGTCTGGGATGACCTAACACCTGCTGAGAAAGGAGGACAACAGACTTTCAGAGAGCTCCACCAAGATAATCTTTGTCATGGGAGGGTGGCTTGGGATGTTGCCTTATCCTGCCCATCTCTGGGAAGACATGATGCTAACTTCTGAGTCCTTTGCAGATTTGAAAAGTCATTGGAGAGCCAACTGGGTAGAGTGGTACTTCCACCTACCTTAGGATCCTACTCAGGATGGTTAGTTGAAAGGAAAGACGGGTTTAAATCCAAAAGCTATACCCTACGAGGGTAGAAAAGGAAGTTCCCAGAGGCCATAAGGTTACTCAGTGGAACCCAGTGTCAGGGGTGGGCTACCTCTGTGAGTTGTTGGTTGGCGAAGCCCCTAAGGCCCCACACACCACAAGGCTATTGCTACTGCTGTTGGTCGTATACCAGAACGTCCCCAGTGGCATCTGTGACCTCCCCAGCCACAGGTTTACCGAATGAACTCTTCTGTGGAGAGGGCCTTACATCCAATTGGAAGCTGTTGGTCTTACCCACAACAACTGCAGTCTGCCTGCTGCTGTAGACATTGCATGTGTATGCTTTGACTCTAGGACATGGAGGAGCTGCTCTGGGATTGAACTGTGAACTCCCACCCTGCTGGCTGGCTTTCACAGTGCCAGAGGGGACCGTGCAGGCTGTTGTCACTAAGATTCCTGCTCGGCTATGGACCCTGCGTGCTGAAACAATGACAAACTAGGCAGGATGTATCTGCTTGTGCAATCGTGGCTCAACTGTGGTGGGTAAGACCAACAGCTTTTGTCTTAGTGTTTTACCGCTGTGAGCAGACACCATGACCAAGGCAAATCTTATAAAGACCACATTTAATTGGGGCTGGCTTACAGGTTCAGAGGTTCAGTCCATTGTCATCAAGGTGGCAGCATGGCAGCATCCAGGCAGACATGGTGCAGGACAAGCTGAGAGTTCTACAACCTCATCTGAAGGCCACTAGGAGAAGACTGACTTCCAGTAAGCTAGGATGAGGGTCTTAAGGCCCACACCTGCAGTGACACACTTCCTCCAGCAAGGCCACATCTACTCCAACAACATTATACCTTCAAATAGTGCTACTCCCTGGGCCAAGCATATGTAAACCACCATATTCCACTCCCTGGCCTCCATAAGATTGTTCAAACATGAGTCTATGGGGGCCATACCTAAACATAACAATGTAAAATACTCCAATTTCAAAAGTCCCCATAGTCTATAGGAGTCTCAACACTGTTAAAAGTCCAAAGTTCAAAGTCTCTTCTGAGATTCATGCAGTCCTTAACTGTAATCCCATATAAAGTAAAAAACACTGGACCAAACCAAGACAGAAAACCAGCTGGGCAAACTTCTAACTCAATGGCTCCATGTTCGATGTCAAAGTGCTCTTCAGGGGCTGGAGAGATGACTCAGCGGTTAAAGAGCACTATCTGTTCTTCCAGAGGTCCTGAGTTCAATTCCCAGCAACCACATAGGGGCTCACAACCATGGGATAGGATGCCCTCTTCTGGTGTATCTGAAAACAGGCACAATGTAGTCATATACATAAAGTAAATAAATCTTTAAAAAAAAAAAAACCAACACTCTTCAGATCTCCAACTTTTTCATCCTTGTTGACTGCTGTTTACAAATCTGGCATTCAGCAGCAACAAACTTCATTCCCTGGGCTGGTTCCACTCCCTGTTAGCAGCTTTCATCAGCAGATATTCCCAGATCTGACATCTTTAACATCTCTAATATCTTGGGGGTCTCCAAGGCAGCTTCAACATTACAGCTTCTTATTCCGAGGTCTGGGATCCACACACGATCTTCTGGGATCCTCCAAAGGACTTGGGTCACTTCTCCAGCTCCGCACTGTGTAGCACTCTAGGCTCTGGTTGGCCCCACTCCTCTGCTGCTGCTGTTCTTGGTGGTCATCCCATGGTACTGACATCTCTAATTCACTGGAGTCTTCCACTGCCACAAGCTTCACCAATAGCCTCTCACAGGCTTTCTTCATGGTGCTAAGCCTCAACCTTCACCAATGGCCTTCCATGGCCTCTCACAGTGCCAAGCCTCAGCTGTTCTTCATGACCCCTTCATGCCTTCAAAACCAGTACCACCTGGGACTTTTACACATTACCAAGTCCAGCTGCAGCATGAGGTACAACCTTGTCTACCTCTGGAACACAGCTTCTTTGTGCTCTCAAAAAACACTTCCTAGATTTCACCTCAGTGACGCCGATCTCTTCTTAATCATTGCTAATTTCTTAGCTCCAGCTAACCAGCATCAATTGTCCCAATAGTCCCTTCTATTCTTGATTCTAAAGCCAGAGCCAGGCGGCCAAAACTGTTGAGTTCTGCTACTTGCCTTGAGTTCTGGAACTTGGCCCTCTTGTTTTATTACATTATCAGCAGCTTTCTGTTTTCCAACTCCCTCACTGCCTAAGCTTGGCTGTCCTGGAACTTGCTCTGTAGATTGACCTTGAACTCAGAGGCTCTGTCTCCTAAACACTAGGATTAAAGGTGTGATTCACCAGACTTGTACTTAAGCATTTCTCTACTTAGAACTTGTACCTGGCTGGCCTTAGACTCAGAGATCCACTTGCCTCTGTCTCCAGGAATTAAAGGTCTGTACCACCTTGACTAGGCCTAAGATTTTCATGGAAGTAACCAGATTCACCAGGCCCCTCCCTGCCAGTGTAAGCAATAAAAGCAGCAAACTTCCACCCCCATCCCAGAAGGAAGGAAGGAAGCTGAGCTATAAAGAAGACTCTGAAGTCAGACCTGAAAGAAACAGAAACCAAGCTGAGCTTCCTAGAAGAGATTTCAACCAACTGAAGCACCTGGAAAGAACACTCTTCAACCTGTTGAGCTACCTGCAGGCTGTACAGTGTGCTCCAGATTTCCATCTTTGTGAGCTGTCATCATGCTGGGGTGGGCTTTGTTGATGCAGCTGTCTTTGAGTCATTTCTGGTCCTGTAAGTGACCCCTCACCCATATTCCTGTAAGTAAGCCCAATAAAACTCACTGGCTCACCAGATGGGACTTTGGTCAGTGATAGGCTCCCTATCTGGGGTGAGTATGTGTGTCTGCTGTTTTCCCAGGAAAAGTTTTGTTACACAACACTCTTTTGCATCTTTGAAGATGCCTGGGGCAAGGGTGTGGAAAGGTGGCGTATAGGCTAAGGTCAAGGCTGGGTCAGAAGGGAAGGCTGGCATGTAATTAGAGTGAGACACCTCTGGTCACAGGCAGTAATGAGTGTCACAGATGCCTTCCTGTGGTTTTGCTTAGGCAGCAGCAGAGAGCCAGAACCCAGGAAGAAAGAGGCCAGTGTTCATGTTTGCACTTCTGTGAACCTCGGAGGGCCGTAGATTTATAGAGGCAGGAAACAAAATTTCAAGGCTCAGGATGATATCACTTGGGGAGGTGCTGAGTGTGAACCCCATCTAAGCTGGCAGTCAGAAATAGTGAATAGACGTCGCATGCCATGCTGGAGTTACTTTATCAGGTCAAATACGAGTTTAAGGGGTGAGATATGTCAGTAACGAACTTGCCAACTTTGAGGATCTGGGTCAGAGCCCCTTTACCCACGTACAAGTTAGGCGTGGTAGCACCCATCTGAAATCCTGGAACTGGGATGGCAGAGACAGGTGGATCCTTGAAGCTCATTGGCTGGCCAGCCTCACTGAATCAATGACCTCCAAGTTCAGTGAGAGGCTTTGTCTTTAAACATCAGGTAGAGAACCAGCAAGATGGACTCAGCCAGCAAAGCACTTGCCTCCAAAGCCTGGCAACCCGACTTCGATCGCTGGGACTCACATACATGTGGAATAATTAGTCCCAAATATCTCCCTCTGACCTCCATGTACACAACACGACACCTGTTCAAACCTCTACACACATGTCATGCACACACATACAATAACAATAAATAAAAAAGATAAGAGAGTGACAGAGGAAGATACCCATGTGTACATGTGTGTGTATGTACATATATGTATGCACATAGACATCACTTCAACACACATGCCACACACATAGGGGGTTTGAAATGTGCTATCAAGGAAGGATGCAGAGTGTGGGTGTGTGCACGTGGGAGCACATACACTGTGCTCGTGTGTGTGTGTGTGTGTGTGTGTGTGTGCGCGCACGCTCGTGTGTGTGTGTGTGTGTGTGTGTGTGTGTGTGCGCGCATGCTCGTGTATGTGTGTGTGTGTGTGTGTGTGTGTGTGTGTGTGCGCGTGTGTGTGTGTGTGCGTGTGTGTACACCCCTGTCTAAGGGATACCTCTTCCAGGATGGCCTAGGTTTCCAGTTCATAAAATTACCATCCATATCATACAAACCCTTTTCTTCAGGCCCTGGCCCTTCTGGGGACACTTCTTCAAGAAGGCTATGCACTCTCCATGTCTAGCTCTGAGGTGGCAAAGCAGAGGATGCCCCTGATGTCTCACTAGAGGTTCGGAGAGGCTTGAAGAGGACCTGCCATCTACAGACTGGCGCAGACTCTGCCTCATGCTGGGCATGAAAGAAGATGCCCTCACCTAAATTCAGCCGCTGGAGTCTGCCCTTCTCATTGCCCCCTCTCAGATGCCCACGACACACACATTTGTCCTACTTCCTAGCCTGCTGGGGCAGCTGCGAAGATGTCTAGTCTGACCTACTACAGTGTGGGTTTCATTGCCCAGGAGGTATTTAGCTCCGGGCCACTAGCTGGTGGGCTCAGCTTCGATCATGCCCGCCATGCACAGCTAGGCCCTCTGAGTGCTGGGGTAACCTTTTGTGCTTGAGTTTTGGGCTGAGCATCCAGGGGACAGTGGTTTGGCCTTAGGCATTCAGTTTCCTAGTGCGAAGCTTTGGAAGAAATGGGTGCCACCTTCAGTGTGGGTTTGCCCTGTTTCCCAGGCTACTCCTGTTAGGAGTTGTCTTCTCCAGTCTGCGAGGGAGCCATAGGCCTCCCTCTCTCCATATCATCAGCTCTTTGCAGGCATCTAGCCCCTCAACCCTGGCCAGGGGTTGTCTAGATGGGACAGTCACTTCCTTTAAGGACAAACCAGATTGGCTCACCTTGTTTCCACTGAAACTACTTAGCGATAATTTTTAATTGGATTTATATCTACTTAAACAAGGGTTTAATTGGTAATAAGTTAGAGAGTCTGTGGATACAGGCCTGCAAGGGTCAAGCAAGAATGAGGGGGAAAAGTATGCAAGACTGATAGCCACAGGTGCTACCTTGTAGGCAGTGGGGGCTTCCTGGCTTGGCAGTCAGGGCAGTCAGAACTCAAGTGTGGTAGGCGGATGAGACAGCAGGTCTCCAGCTCCCTCTGCTGTAAAATTGCCTATGGGCTTGGGGGATTCAAGTGAGATCACATTGAATCAAATATCCACCTGTGAGGAGCTCTGACCCCAGTTGTTGGCACGGAAACCTGCTCAGTAAATTTGCTCTTCAACAAGTGGATAGTGATTGGATGGAGGTCTTGTTCAGCTCTGAGCAGTCCAAGGAAAACCTCAAAGTTAAACATGTAAGAGCCTGGGGTACCCAGAGAACCTGGTCAGGATGAATGGGGAAGAGTTTTTGAAAATGCCACCTTCAGTGCGGGTTTGCCCTGTTTCCCAGGCTACTCCTGATAGAAATTGTCTTCTCCAGTCTGCGAGGGAACCGTAGGCCTCCCTCTCTCCATATTTTCAGCTCCTCCCAGGCCAGGGGTTGTCTGGAATGGACAGGGATTCACAGCACTCAGAGATGCAGGTACGGGCGTGGGGGAAAGACTCTGAAAACCAAAAGGATAAATCCCAGGGACTCCTAAAAACTGGGAGTCTCCTAGACTGCTCCCAGAACTTCCATAATAAAGGTGTGCATTCAGGCATTGATGAAAAATGGGAAACAAAAAAATATTTTCAGGTAAATAGGGTAAGATACAATCCCTTCCTGGTCTCCTCCCAAATCCCTAAGTCCCGTGGAGAAGATGAAGTAGACAGAAATAACCAGAGGTGGAGAAAGGACACCTTAAGAGCATTAGCACCCCAGATTAGAAGGCTGCAGAGGTGGGGTGCCATTGAAGTGAGGATAGCAGAAAGCCTGCCAGATGGGAAGTCATGATACAGAGCTGGCGTGGTCAAGGGCTTCCCTCCAGGGAAGGGAAGATTTCACTGCTCAGCCCAAGTTTGCCGTTACTGGTTTTAACAGGCAGGAAACAGATGGCACTGTCACAAGGGTTTAATTGGAAATAAGTTAATGAAGGGTCTGTGGATACAGGCCTGCATGGGTCAAACGCATTTGCAACGGAGTAAAGCATGCAGTGCTGCCAGCCACAGGTGCCACCTGCTGGGCAGTGAGGGCAAGTGAGGGCAAGTGTGGTGGGCAGTCCTGGCAAATGGCTCCACAGTAGCTCTCCCTTCTGTCTTCTCCCTTCCCAGGGCATCCCTTGGTCCTAAGTTAGCCAGAGACAGAGAGAGCCCAGGAGGGTCTTAATGTAGGCCCTTGTTCAGGGCCTAAAGCATGACCAAAAGACTGGAACTGGGTCTCAAGGGGTCTTTGGGTAGAGAGTAACCTGGGGCCAGTGGGGAGGGTGTGTCAAACTTGCACATTTGGTATTGGCAGGCTCTGATTTACGTGTGGACTCAGTCTCAAGGCCTTTAAAGGAATGGTTCTTACGATAGACATCTTTGCCCCCTGGGGTCCATTGGCAATGTCTAGAGACAATTTGGGTTGTCACAACTAGGCATGTGAGTTGCTGTTACCCTCTCATGGATAGAAGCCAGGGTCACCCCACAACTTCCCACAGTTTACAGGATGGCCCCTACCAGGAAGTGTCCTCCCAGACCCAAAGTCAGCAGTGCTGCAGTGTAGAAACCCTGCGCTATCTACACTCAGGCCAAAGGGAAGTGATGTGACATGTCCTGACGTCTCCTGTGGTCACCGAATGTCAAGTCAGCAGTGATGTCAAAGCCAGGACCTTGGCCACCGACTTTATTAAGAGGAAATTCTCCACCTGGGTGGGCTTGAAGCTGGCTGCACATGCTATCTTCCTGTCCTCCTGGCTGCCCCTGTCCTGTGGAAACCTGACTGCTCCTGGGAAGGTTGAGAACAGCCCCTGCTCTGGGGTACTGGGTTCCCTTCCAGGTCACTCCTGGTCTAGGGAGCCACAGAGAGATTGCCTTGAGTATGCTCCAGCGTCCGAGTTGTGGGAAGAGGTACTGAGTGGGCCTTTTCATTGTCTCCATGTAGGAAAATGTTCAAGATGGAGCAAGTGGTACTGTAACTTTCTCTTTCAGTTTTACAGTGGCTAAGTTTTTGTGGCTTCCCAGAGCTGTGCTAATCTGAATAAAATTCTAGGTAAGAACAAGATGTCAGCAGGCTGGAGAGATGGCTCAGTGGTTAAGAGCACTGACTGCTCTTCCAGAGGTCCTGAGTTCAGTTCCTACAACCACATGGTGGCTCACAACCATCAGTAATAGGATCCGATGCCCTCTTCTGGTGTGTCTGAAGACAGTGACAGTGTACTTACATATAATAAATAAATCTTTTTTTTTTTTTTAAAGAACAAGACGTCAGACATTCCACTAGCTCTGGTAAGTGACCATGGACTCCTCGGAGTGTCCCTCAGTGCTGTTGACACTAGAGCCGCTTTCACCCACTCATCCATTCCTCGTATCCTCAGTATGTGTATGTTTGCACGTGCTTATGGTGTGTGCATGTGTGTGCTCCTGCACTCAGAGGTGCAAGGCGGGTGTCAGAAATAACCTGCATTGTTCTTCCATCTTACCCATTGACCTAGGGCCTCTCAGTTGAACTCAGAACTCACCAGTTCGGCTCATCTTGCTGGTCAGAGGGGGTTACAGGGACCCTGTCTCTGCTTTCCAAAGCTGAAACTACATACAGACAGCTGCCACACTCACCCAGCAATTATGTGGGTTCTGGGGATCTGAATCTGGTCCCTGTACCTGTGAGGCAAGTGCTTTAACCACTGAGCCATCTCCCCAGTCCTTCCCACTCCTGTTTTGACTGAAGCACTAGCTGGGTCTTATTTACTTAATCACCTTGGGAGTCCTCATCAGTTCCCAAGGCAGTCAGTGACAGAAAGATATAGGAAGAAACACTAAGGGCAGGCTCTCGGAGGTCACTAACAGGAAGTCAGGGGCTGGGCACAGTATCCAGCAGCTGTAATCCTGGTACCCAAGAGTGATGGTTTGTATATGCTTGGCCCAGGGAGTGGCACTATTAGAAGGTGTGGCCCTGTTGGAATAGGTGTGTTACTGTGAGTGTGGTCTAAAAGACTGTCACCCTAGCTGCCTGGAAGCCAGTATCTGCCAGCAGCCTTCAGATGAAGATGTAGAACTCTCAGCTCCTCCTGCACCATGCCTGCCTGGATGCTGCCATGTTCCTACCTTGATGATAATGGACTGACTCTCTGAACCTGTAAGCCAGCCCCAATTCAATGTTGTTCTTTATAAGACTTGCCTTGGTCACGGTCTCTTTACAGCAATGGAAACCCTAACTAAGACACCAAGTAAACTTCTTGGGTACTAAGTAAACTTCTTTTTTTTGTTTTTGTTTTTTGTTTGTTTGTTTGTTTGTTTGTTTGTTTTTTCGAGACAGGGTTTCTCTGTGTAGCCCTGGCTGTCCTGGAACTCACTCTGTAGACCAGGCTGGCCTTGAACTCGGAAATCCACCTGCCTCTGCCTCCCAAGTGCTGGGATTAAAGGCGTGCGCCACCACTGCCTGGCCCAAGTAAGCTTCTTAAGCAACTTCTTTACAGGTAGCTGTGAGGAAAAAGGACAAAGGTGGTTCTTGAAGAGTCTCAGTCTGCCATCAATCTCTCACCCTTGAGCGGACCTCCAGCTTTACCTGGCCTAGCACCATGTCTGCTGTGGTCACTCAGATGATGGTGTGACTAGAATGTCAGGACCACACCTTACATGCACAGGATGGCTCCTTCCTACACTCCCATAAGATCCGGGCTACTTAGCAGTGTGTTCTGTGTCTCCCTGGAGCCTAGAAGTATGCCTCTCCTCATCTCTCAAAGGTCAGGATGCTTCAGCCAGCTGCTACTTCATTCCAGTTTCTTCAGCCCCTGGAGTAGCAAAGTGGCACGAAGGCAAAGGGGAGCATATGCCCAGGGGATTTTCACGGAGACACTTGACCTCCGAAATCATTCATCGTGGGCAAGGGCAAAGCAGCGCTGTGATTTGTGACTTCTTGTGCTACAGTCCTTCTGAGGAGCATCACACTGTCCACACACTGCTGAAACCAACTTTACCTCAGTGTGGTGTCTGTTTCCCTCTGCCCCTCCCCCCTTCTAGTTCCATCCTTTTCTTTCCCTTCCTCTCCCTTACCTCTCTATCTCACAACAGAGTGCTTCTAAACGTCCAGTTTGGCTACAATTAGGATGTCTTACCTCACCTCAAACTGTATTTCAGAGCCATGATCTGCACCCACGGAAGGTGGGCCAAGCCTGTGAAAGCAGATGATCGCCACCACCAGGGCTCATGGCTCTGTGCCCTACAGACCAGGGCAGCCTTTCACAGTGGAAAATGTATGGAGCTATTGTGGACTCAAACGACGATTAGTTTTGTTTGGGGGGTTGTATTGCTGAAAACTAAAATATTTGTCGCCCACACCCATGCACACACTTGTATGTGGGAAAACTTGCAGCTATCATAAACCTATATGAAGTCCATTCATTAGGCATTTGTTAGACCTACTGTGTGCTTACTGATTTCCCTATATCTAAAGTGGATTCCACTGACATGGATGTAGGATGGTCTTTCATGTAAAGGGAGGAAGACAGAGTTCATAGAAGTCAGCGTCCTGGCGTCTAGCCTAGCATGCAAGCATGGGACAGGTGCAGTCAGGGCTCAATGACTTCCCATGGAAGCGAGGACTCCAGAGCACTGGTCCTCCACCCAGTGCTCCATGTGACTGTCCCATCAGAGAACTTAGCAGGATGTGTGGATTTGGTCCCTGGACTGCCATAGTTGGATCTCAACAACAAGCTATGGTTGTCTCATGCTCAGGAGATGGGGGTCCAAGAGCCAGACATGGACAGACTTACTCCTTCGGAGGCTGTGAGGCAAGGTCAGTGCCAAGCCCCTCTCTCAGGTTCCTAATGGTCATCTCCCTAGGTGGCTTTCATCAGTTCCCCTCTGTGATCTCCTGTCTGTTCTTTATACAAGAATATTAACCACCAGCTTTCCTGACCCCCACAACCACACTTTGCCTTAATTACTGCAAAGACTCGTTATCCAAATGAAGTCACTATTTGAGGCACTGGGACTTGGGATGGAAACAGTTTAGCTCTGTTATGTGATGTTTTTCCTCTGTATTGAAACAATCCCTCAGGGAGGGAGAGGGAAGGCTCATGACCAAGGAATGTAGAGACTCACACAAAACCCCTCCCCAAAGTTCCATTAAAAAGCCTGGGAGGGTAGGTTTTTCAGCGGTGGAGTGGCCTGCAAGTTATGCCATGAACACCAGGACACATCTTTCCTGAGTCATCGCCCAGGCTAGCATGATACAACTGCCTGAGAGTCACCCATGTTCCCGTAAGGAATCCCAATAAACTCAGCGGTTCATGGATATTGGCTTGGTGAGGGGTTCTTTGGTCTCTTACTGTCTCCATCTGGAAAAGCCAAAAAGTATGAACCACAGCAGGGGAAGCTGGCTACCTTGTGCCAGGGGCTCTGAAGTGAGAGTCTTCTTTTACATGGCAGGGTCTTTCCTTGTGGATATAAGATCAAGTTCAAAGTCACATGACCAGGGCAACTCTATCTTGAATCTTTTCTTTGAGGAACCCGTGATTCCCCTTGTCCCACAGGCAGCAAGTACCACTGGATTGCAGGACAGTGAGGAGGAGTGGGTCTGGGAGACAGGGCTGGGAGAAGGTGGTACCTGCTGAGCGTGGGCATGGTAGCTTCCTGACGAGAGAGGTTCAAAGATGCTATCAGATGAGCGTCTGTAGAAATGGAGATTTCTGGCAGGTTCTTTCCCAGATGCAATTCTTTGCAGTTCAGTTCTATGCTTGTATCTATTTGTTTTTCGTGTGCCTACTGTGTGTGTGCATGTGTGTTTTGTGCGTGTGTTTTACCCATGCATACTTGTACCCTGGAGTGTGCATATGTGTGTGGGTGGCGAGGTCAGACATCTCGTACCTTTCCTGTTTGCTTATCTTGTGTCTTCTGACAAGGTCTCTCACTGAGGCCCGAGCTCGAGAGCTGCTCAGACTGTCTTCTCCCTGCACCTAGTCCATGCTGAGGTTATGGGCATGTGCCACAGCAGCGTTCAGTTTTCATCTGGTCACTGGGGATGGAAATTTAGGTCCCGGCCCATCACAGTGGGTGCTTTACTGACTGGGACATCTCAGGTCAGATTCTTTTTTTTTTTTTTTTTTTTTTGGTTTTTTCAAGACAGGGTTTCTCTGTGTAACCCTGGCTGTCCTGGAACTCACTCTGTAGACCAGGCTGGCCTCGAACTCAGAAATCCACCTGTCTCTACCTCCCAAGTGCTGGAATTAAAGGTGTATGCCACCACTGCCCGGCTTCAGGTCAGATTCTTTACTGTGTGGGGATTGAGAGAGAAGAGCTGGGCATTTAAGCAGGGGGAAGTCTGAGGAATGGAGTCGCATCCCAAGTGCAGCAGGGGACCAGCACGGTAAGAAAATAGGTCGGTCCCAGCGCTCTGGAGCTAGAGTCTCAGAAAAGTTCAAAGTTGTGATTCTGGGCTGCCAAGAGGTTTCCCAAAAGTGAGAAAATTGGAGGCAGAAAGGATGTCTCAAGTGTGATGACAGCCGGGGAGGCGGTGAATCATAGGCTACCCATCTAGGAAGGGAAGTCAAACCGAAGGGCAGCCAGGAGTGTGTGTCTCTGTTGTCCAGCTTGGCAGCTAGCCCAAATGCTCCTGCTTGGGTGGTTCAGAGCCTGCCTCTCCCTTTGCCTGACAGCAGGGGACCAGGAGCAGAAGGAGATGACAGATCACATATTCTCCTGTACGCCTTGTGCCCAATCAGGAAGGCAGACAGTTTGGATGCAGGAGTGTTCTGGACAGCGTTTGGCAAAGCCCTCATGGCACTGGTTCAGCCTTTAGCTCCCACCCCTCACCGGGAAAGCACTGTCCCTGCTGGTATCCCAGCAAAGCCACCAGATCCATCAGGCAAGGATGAGTGAGTGTCTCAGGGGCCTTTGCTGCAGGCAGGAGCCAGAAGACAGATAGGTAGGCTGGTGTTAGGTCTGTTGCATTAACAAAGCAAAACAGTCTTTACCTTTAAAGCAGTCTTCTTACTTTGCGCCCTTAAGCCTGCTGTTTCCAGGGGCTATGGCAGGGTTCCACTCCGCTCCACCATCCTCAGCAAAGCATCTTATCTGGGACCTTACCCAGAGGTCATCCTGCTACCTGACTCGGATGCAGGACCCTGGAATTCCTCCATCCCAAACCCCAAGTCTCTCTTCAGGCTCTAGGCTGACCTCATTCCTGGGTGGCCAGGGACAGAGCACAGGGCTGGCTCACTGGGCTGTTGAAGGAACATCCTAAGTAGAGGTTAGATGCCAGCCTGGGATGTCTGTAGCCTGGGATTTTATAGGTGTGGCATGGGGTTCCAGCTGTACCCTGATTCCGCAACATGGTATCCAGGAGTGAGTCCTCTGGCATGCTCAGCGACTGTCACCAAGTTGCAGTAGAGACTCATTGACAAGTTTTGCAGCTGAAGAATTGCAGAAACAAAATAAAACCCTTCAGAATACATCTTAATCTAGCAGGAAAGAGTTACATTTCAAGTGTGGGTGGCCGAGAACCTTTAAAACCTTGAGTCCAGTGCCCTTGGGGGCTCCGTGGACTCAGGATCTGAAGCCTTTCCGAGCATCCACCACACTCTCCTCAAGGTTCAGCGCTTTCCAGCAATGGACGAATCCAAGAGGTACAGCGCCTGTCTAGCAGGCACCAGGCCTGGGGTCCAGCTCCAGCATGCTGGGAAATATCCTCTCCATTTCCCTCCAGTGACGCTGTCTTGAGCAGCCAGAGCCACCCACTGACTTAAACCTGACTGTGTTGCTTTCCTATTGGGAAGTCCCTTTCATAGCTGCTGCTGATTCCAGGGGGAAGACCCGTTTCTGCCTGTCATGCCCCGCACTGAGATTTGTACTGTCCCTTGAGCTATACGGTCAGTATCGCATTCATCTCTCTGTCCAGACTCAGCTCAGAACCAACCCAAAGCTGCCCTTCAGTGCTGAGGATACCCAGTGACTCCCAACCAGGCCCAGTTGCTAAATGAAAACCTAACTTAACAAAGCAGCTCACTACCGGGCAGTGGTGGCACACGCCTTTAATCCCAGCACTTGGGAGGCAGATTTCTGAGTTCGAGGCCAGCCTGGTCTACAGAGTGAGTTCCGGGACAGCCAGGGCTACACAGAGAAACCCTGTCTCGAAAAAAAAAGCAAAAAAGCAAAAAAAAAGACAAAGCAGATCACTGAGTTTCCTTTGGGAGCCTGGACTTATAGCCCAGCCTCAGCATTGCCCTGGACACAACCGTCACCACTTGCTTTCCTTTGTATCTGGTGCAGCTCCTGAGGAGAGGTCTGGAAGCTGAGCGTCATGCTCCTCCTTCTTCTAAGACCACATCTCCACTGATCCACCTCCCCTGCGGCCCAAGGCTGCTGCCTGCGGATCTCAGCCTTCTTCTGTTCCCCTGTGGAAAGAGAGAAGGGCAGAAATAAGCCTAGTGTCTGAGAGTGCCTCCCTGGGCAGAGGCGTGGGCTCATGCCTGCTCAGTCTTCTGAGCCAAAAAAGCTACACAGGGGATGGGATAGAGCTCTAGCTCTTTTCACTGTGTCAAGAGGTGAGGAGTCTGCTCCTCTCCCCTGACCTTGGACAAACCCCGGGACTAGTAACCTCACTGG
The DNA here is from genome assembly GCA_028551405.1 of Uromys caudimaculatus. NCBI lineage: Eukaryota > Metazoa > Chordata > Mammalia > Rodentia > Muridae > Uromys > Uromys caudimaculatus. The sequence goes on along the minus strand of CM052705.1, from coordinate 110,754,310 downwards.
ACCTGAGCAGTGCACAAAATGGAGAGGGGCTTCCATCATTCTCAACCTGAGTTTACAGCCTAGCCCTGCCTCCAGGAAGGTTTACAGTCTAGCCCCGCCTCCAGGAAGGTTTACACCCTAGATACTAGGTCAACATCCCAGCCATAATCTCCAGTTACAGGCAGCATCAGGACAGCTGGGTGGATGACAACCCTGAGACACTGACTAACTGTACTAGAGATGGTGACTTGCCATTTTAAGCTACTTTGTTTTGGGGGTGACTCACAAAGCAGCCAAAAGGAGCCGGCATAGAGGATAAATCGCGCTGGTGAGACATGAGCTGACTGACGGAGAGTCTGCACATGGCTTCTGTGTGTACCTGTAGCATGTTAGAAGCCCAGTTCCATCTGTCTCTCCTGGCTATTGGCAGGGCTCTCTGAGAAGGGTGGGTGGTTGTAGGCTGCTTAGAAATCCTTGGAGGTGAGGCCTCACAGGCAAGTTGGCGCTCGTTAATTAAGCAGATATTATTAGTTTTGTTTACCTGCGAGGAACGCTGCGATCACAAACCTGACAGTTTCTCTCCTCCCGCCCCTTGCAGACTGAGGTTTTTATTATTATTATTGTGATCCCATCTCTAGCCAGAAAAGGGTAGTGTGTCTAAATATTAGAGTGAATCGCTTGTAAGCCACACAGCTGTGCAGGGAGAGGTGGAATGGTAACACGGGATTTTATCAGAAGTCAGAACTTTAGTGAGAAATTCAGGGACAGGGTCCCCAGTGTTACTGCAGCTCTTTAGAAACCAGGCAGGATGCAGAGACCTGGGTGCCTGTGGGGGACCTGTTATTCCCTGAGACAACTCAGCCACATGGTAACTAGTGTCCTCCTGTGGTAGGGGATCCTGCCCACCTTAGGAGTGGAGTTACTGTCTGCAGGGCTTAATGCTATTAAGTTTGGGGTGCTCCTGGAGAGGAACTAATCCACAGCCGTGCTACAGACTAAGATCAGAGGGGCTGGTGAGTCTGGAATTTAGCCCCTTGTCTCTTGGATGCAAAGTCCAAGTTCTTTCTGCTGTGCAGACATTGAGGACAAGCCACTGTGCTGCCTAGGCCTGTGGATACTACTAGCATCTGCCTCTGTGCCGGGTGGTTTTATGTCAATTTAACATAAGCTAATTCATCTGAAAGGAGAGAGCCCCCTTGAGAAAATGCCTTCATAAAATCCAGCTATAGGGCATTTTCTCAATTAGTGATTGATGGGGCAGGGCCCAGCCCATGGTGGGTGGGGCATCCCTGGGCAGGTGGTCCTGGGTTCTATATGAAAGCAGGTGAGCAAGCCATGGGGAGCAAGCTAGTAAGCAGCATTCCTCCCTGGCCTCTGTATCAGCTTCTGCCTCCAGGTTCCTACTCTGAGTTCCTGTCCTGACTTCTTTTGGTGATGAACAGTGATATGGAAGTGTAAGCCAAATAAACCCTTTCCTCCCCAATTTGCCTTTTGGTCGTGGTGTTTCATCAAAGCAATAGAAACCCCAACTAAGATAGACCCCTACAAAGCAGATATGGAGGACTAACGTGGGAGGTGTTCTTCCTCTCAGTCGGCTTGCTGCAGGGCCCTGGCTGCTGCTACTCACAGCTCCTCCTCAGGGGCTCTACTCCAAAGGTCACCAAGTTCCTTCAAGGCAGCTTCATTCTAGCCTCTAGTTCCCTCCTCTCACCCTTGAAAGCTAAGCAGGGAAGTGATGGGTGCTTCTGCAATCTGCAGGTGGCCAGGTTGAAGCTGAGCGTCCCTGTGGTGTGCCTCACCCTCCACACACACACACACACACACACGCACACGCACACGCACACGCACACACACACACACACATACACACACGCACACACGGAAGGCATGGGGTGTTGCTCCTCTGCACCCCTACTCTGCCACCTGCTGTCCATGACTCTAGACACCTGCTTCCATTAAAGCAGTGCCTGATCATTGACCTCTTGTGGCTCCTCTCAGACAAAAGAAGAATGAAAACAACTGGGCCCAGAGACTGCCTTGTGACTACAATTTTGGTCACACAGGTTCCAAATACACATCTAAAACTAACAAACAAACAAGCATTTAGAATCTCTTCAGAGGATTCTTCAGAGTTTATTAAAGAACTTTAAAAAGTCAGTGGGCTGGTCATGTGACTCAGCACATTTTTAAGCCCCCCCCCCAAGACATGCACCAGTGTTTGTGAACCCGTAGTCTGAGCTATGACTAAAAACATCAAAAATGGGAAGAACTGAGTGTGGTAGTGCATGCCTTTAACTGCAGCGTTCAGGAGGCAGAGGTGGGCGGATTTTTGTGAGTTCAAAGCCAATCTGGCCTACACAATGAGTTCAAGGACAGCCAGGCCACGTAAAGAGACTCTGTGTCAACAAAACAAAACATCACAAAACAACAATGGGACTCGGCTCCCTGGGCAGTGGAGCTCAGCCACTCCTGTGGAAGCAGCAGGGCTTTCTGGGGGTCTGGAGTGACATTTCTCCTTTCTGTCCTCTGCCCCTCCTTCCACAGGTGTTGATGGTGAAGAAAATCCCTGCCCGATAAGCATCCTGGGTTTGAACCTCACCCCGGACCTGCTTCCTGAAGAAGGCAGCCTACAAGTGCACCCACTTGATTCCTTGAATGTCAGCCAGACTGACAGGCAAGCATGGAGCTGGTTTTGCTCTGGTAGCTGGAGAGGGGGAACTGTACTTGGGAGGTGTGACCAAGCGCTGTGTCTTTCTCACAGGGATGACCTTCGCCTGTCTGTAGAGGAGTCCGTTGCCTTCTTATTGGAGAGAGTGTACGCCCCACTGTCATAAGAGACCATCCTGCGTTTGCTCTCCCGGTCTGGTGTTGTCTGCTGCTGTTGTGAACTAGAAACAGATGCTCACTGTCCCTGTTACTGCCTTACTAACAGCCGTCTTTCTCCTGCCAGACCTTCATTTGTCATCTCTAATTGGGACAGCGCTGCTACATGTAGGTTCCTTGTGGAGATTAAATGAGTTAATCTAATGTGCCATGAAGGGCCTGGAACCCAGGGAGCAGGAGGAGAGGCTGGTTTTTGTTAGTGGCTGTTCTATTTCTCCTGTTGACCACACAGAGTACTGTATCTTGGGTGGCCAAAGCTGTCTCTTGCAGTTTTGATGTTGGAGTGATGCTTATTTCTTTCAAGAGTTTATAAATGTTCCCCACCGTTGTGTTCTTAGTCTCCCTTTGAGAAGAGCAGAGTGCATATTTGACTCTTACAACCATCTGGAATCCAGAATGTCTTTTGAAGTTCAAGGTTGTGTAAGAACACATTTCTTGAGCATGTGACATTGCTATAGAGACCTGATTGGATTCCCTTTTCGTGTTTATTTAAATTGTGTGTGTGCGTGCGTGCATATGTGTGTGTGTGTGTGTGTGTGTGTGTAGTATATGTACATATTCATATGTGTGTGAGCATATGAGTGAAGGGTGTAGCCGAAGCCAGAGGTCAATGCTGTGTGTCTTCCTTGATGGCTCTCCAACTTTACTCTTTTGCAACACAGTCTCTCACTGAGCCTGGAACTTACTGATTTGGAGAGGCTGACTGGCCCTTGAGCTCCAGCGGCCCACATGGCTCCATCTTCTCAGGACTGAAATTACATTGGGTTACTAAGCTTGGGTTTTACACTGGACTGGTTCTCCAAACCCTTATTTAAACTTTTAATCCTCTCCCCTTACCGTGGAGACAGAGTCTCATGAATCTCACGTCTTTGAACTTGCTACGCAGCCAAGAAAGACCCTGAGCTTCTGATCCTCTTGCTCTCATCTCCTGAGTATCAAGTTTACCGGCCTGTGGCACCATGCTCCTTGGTACTTAACACCAGGGCTTTGTGCATGCTAAGCAAGCTCGCTACCAACTGTCCTACACCCTTAGCCCAAGAGCCCTTCCAAGCAACGATAGTTTTGTGGCCACAGTATTGCTGTGACCTGAGACTTCCTGTACACCCACACAGGTCTCTTTCCTGCAGACATCCCGTGTTAGCACGGCTCACTCTGCACAACCAGTGTACTAACATTCCCCACATGTGCTCTAAGCTTTATTCATATTTCCTCAGTTTCCCTTATATTCTTCTCGTTGTCCCAAGATCTTATCCAGGATACCATATGACCTGTACTCACCAGCGCCCCCAGGCTTCTCTGTCTGTGACATCTTTGAGGCTGTCCTTGTGTCTGCTTCCCTGGACAGTGAGAAACCAGCCCATCTCCACTGTTTACTATAAAACTTTTCTGCTTTTCAGAGCTGGGCTGCACTCTATCCCCATAACCATAGAAGGTATTGTTAACCAACCCCAGAGCCATTCTCAGCAATGATCTGTGCCCATTGCTCCATGACCCACTTTGCCTTAGCTGCCTGGTCTCGCTTCTGTAACCACGCTTACATGCAGAAGCCCCCATCCTATGGTTTTGCACTATAGAAAAGGGCTTGAGAAATTGGCTCAGGGCTGGTCTTGCGAACCTCACCTTCGGGGGAGACAGCTGCAGATGTGTACACAAATAAAGCTTGCTTTCATTTGGCCATAATTTGGGTCAGGGGTCTATGTCCTCCAGGCTGTGGGAGTAACAGACGGCCCTGTGGTTTTCAGGATGCCCCTCTTTACCCCGGTCAGGACTTCTCTGCTGTCTTTCTTACTAACAGTAAGCTGGGTCTGTGGGAATTCAGAAGGTCACCCCAGGCCAAGGTATACATTCACCACTGTTGGTGCTAGCCTGCCTTAATGTTTATGCGAGACTCTCAAAACGACAGTGCTGCTCTGACCGCCCTGTTCCCCACCTCCTTTAGAGGGATGTATTTTCTTTCTTCTTTTATATCTTTGACTGATTCCTTGACACTTTCATACGGATATACAATGTGTTTTGATACCTTTCACCCCCCCCCCGTCCCCTCTCTTACCTTCATAGGATTTTGTTATCTACTGAATCCAGTCAGTGTTGCCCGCTGGGGTGTGCATTAACCATAGGGACAGTGAGTTCCTGAGTGAAATAGCGGTGTCATGTCCCAGGGACGGAATTTCAGGGTGCTCTCCCCTATCCTCCAGTGCTTAGTGGAAGCTCCCTCTTCCACAAGGTTCCTGAGCCTAGGCCGGGAGTGTTTGATGGGGATAGCACATTTAGGGCTGAGCACTCACTTTTTCTCTCTTGAGTTGCTTATTCTCAGCTCTTGGCCAACATTAGCTGCTGACCACAGCAAGAAGAAGCGTCTCTCTGGGCAGTGTTGGGAGAAGCACAAATATTTCCAAAGCAGTTTGACAACAGGTTACTTAGGAAGATGACAGTAGCAGGTTCTCTCCTCTAGGGTGTGTGACCTTCTAAACCATGGACTCTCGACTCAGTTTAAAGCACCAGGCATGGATTTGCCCCTGCAAAGCAGGCCTTAGATCCAGTCTGAAAGCAGGTGGTCACCCTATGACCTCATCCACTATTGCTCCAGTGCAGGTGGTCACCCCATGACCTCATCCACTATTGCTCCAGTGCAGGTGGTCACCCTATGACATCATCCATATTGCTCCAGTGCAGATGGTCACCCCTATGACATCATCTACTATTGCTCCAGTGCAGTTGGTCACCCTATGACCTCATCCACTATTGCACCAGTGCAGGTGGTCACCCTATGACATCATCCACTATTGCACCAGTGCAGGTGGTCACCCTATGACATCATCCACTATTGCTCCAGTGCAGGTGGTCACCCTATGACCTCATCCACTATTGCTCCAGTGCAGGTGGTCACCCTATGACCTCATCCACTATTGCTCCAGTGGAGACATCTTGCTTGGCAGCTCAGCTGTAGTATTCAGGACTCACATGTGGGCAAAGCTGTCACTGGCCTCTCTTCCTTCTCCCAGAGGCATTACAAAAGCCAATCAGCAGGGAGGGCATTTTCAGGCAAGTTCCATCTTGATTTCTGTATGTCTTAAAAGCAGTGTTTTCATCAATGAGGTCTTGTCATCTAGGTGAGATGGCCAACCAAAAGCAATAGCAAAAGCCTGGGTAGTTTGAGGGAGGCTTTGGTGGCTTTCTAACCCATAACTCAGGGAATATCCCTGTCTTAGTCAGGGTTTCTATTCCTGCACAAACATCATGACCAAGAAGCAAGTTGGGAAGGAAAGGGTTTATTCAGCTTACACTTCCACATTGCTGTTCATCACGAAAGGAAGTCAGGACTGGAACTCAAGCAGGTCTGGGATTTGGAGCTGGTGCAGAGGCCATGGAGGAATGCTGCTTACTGGCTTACTTGCTTCTCCTGGCTTGCTCAGCCTATTTCCTTATAGAACCCAAGACTACCAGCCCACAGATGGCACCACCCACAAGGGGCCCTCCCTCCTTGATCACTAATTGAGAAAATGCCTTACCGCTGGATCTCATGGAGGCATTTTCTCAACTGAAACTCCTTTCTCTGTGATAACTCCAGCTTGTGTCAAGTTGACACACAAAACTAGCCAGTACAATCCCACACCTAGAACGGAGATTTTAATTTAAAACCCAATGACTTCTGGGAGTAACATTTTACAACTATGCAGGGTATCTCTGTTCAAACCATTTTTCAAAAAATATATTTTTAATTAGCAAAAATCTTGGGCTTTTATAAGGGTTTTTTGCTTTTATACATTTAACTTGGGTTATTTATTCTACACTTTTTCTCCTCACCCCAGCCCCAATTCTCATGTAAACATTTAACCCCTAGTGTCCTGCCTTTACTTTCTTATCAGTGTGGTCTACCATCCTCTCAATCTGGAAGGCCTCTTCCTGCACCTATGGTATGGCCCCTTTCCAGTGTCTTGACTGCTACACTTAAAGGTATACAAATGTAACCATTTGAAGCTAGAGAGAGCAGGTGGTGTTTGTCTTTCTGGGCCTGGGCTCCTGGATGGATGTTTTTCCCTTGTTGAGCTGTAACTCAGTGCTATATTATTTATTTGCTTCTCTGTGCCTAGTCTGGCCATCCGGAGCTTGCTCTGTGGGCTCCTAGGTTCATGTCAACTCTGCAGTTTCTTGCTAAACTTCTCACGTCGTTCATAGACCCCATTTTCTGTTGTGTTTGATGGCTAATCCGTGCAAGTGAGCCATTGCTCTGCCTCTGCTAGCCTGCTGGGCCTGAGTGGAGGCCCTTATTCTGGCCATCTTTTCACTGTTATGGTTTCACAGGACAAAGAGACATCAGTGGTCTCTGGATCTCTTTCATAAGGGCACTAATCACATTTGCAAGGGCTCCACCCTCCTGATAGAATCACCTTTCAAAGTCCCTAGTGCTTTCCTTGGGGTTTAGTGAAAGGATTTGGGTGTGGAGTTCAGTGGAGACACTGAGACATATTGTTGGGGATATGAAGTTTATTAGAAGAGGACCATTGTCCAGCGTAGCTTGGTCTTGGAAATACAATCGGGGTATATGGTAGTTTGATTAAGAATGGTCCTCATAGGTTCATATTTGAAGGACAGAGAGTGGCACTACTTGAAAAGGATTAGGAGGTGTGGCCTTGTTGGAGGAAATGCGTCACTGTGGGGGTGGGCTTTGAGGTCCTAACCCATTGCGGAAGAGAGCTTCCTCCTAGCTGTCTGAGGATGCCAGTCTCTCCTGGTTGCCCTTGAATTAAGATGTACAACTCTCAGCTCCTCCAGCACCATGTCTGCCTGGATGCTGCCATGCTTCCCGCCATGATGATAATGGACTGAACCTCTGAAATTGTAAGCCGGCCCCAATTAAATGTTTGTCATAGTTGCCTTGATCATGGTGTCTGCTCATAGCAATGGAAACCCTAAGACACCTTAGGAGTAGGAATAACTACTTTATTCACTCCTTAAACATTTACTCCAGGATCTCTCCACTCTCCACAGGAGAATTAGTAATATTGTGGATAGATAGACAGGCAGATACTCTGAAGGGTTCTGGACCCAGCACCATAGACAGCATGGTGGGTCTCTTCTTGGAAGTCTCTGAAGAAGGAAGGCCTCACAGCAAGACTGAAGCCAGGCTCTGATTCCCAGCAGGTTGTTGGCTTCGCCCCATAGCCAACCCACCCGAGCAACGGCGAGGACCTGTGGATTAATCAAGAGACATACACATGAAGAAGGTTGTGTGAGAAATGTCTTCTTTTACTTCAAGACCTTAGCCTTTATATACAATGAGCAAAACAGCCCAGAAAGTACAAAACAAGGAAGTTGACAACAAAACAAGGAAGTTGACACCTGGCTCGCCAGTTTAGGAAAAAACAAATCCATTTGCCCTTTCACAAAACTCAGAATAACAGGATATTTTCAAGCACTAGGAGGCTAATCCTCAGCATAA
>CM052705.1:110710478-110745508 GCA_028551405.1 Uromys caudimaculatus | reverse complement strand
GTTTCTGCAGCGACTGATAAAAATCGTGTGGTTTTCTTCTTTCATTTGTTAGTGGGGTGGGTTGCTTTGATTTCCAAATATTCAAGCAGCCTTCCATTTCTGGACTAAGATCTACTTGGCTGAGGGGTCTTGATACTTTTAGTGTATTTCTGGAATCTGCTCGACAGCTTTATGCTGTGGGTTTTTGTATTTATATTTTCAAGGGCTTTTGGCTTAGTTTCACCTTCCTGTACTGACTTTCTCTCTCTGCTCTGTCTCCTCTTCCCCCTCTCTTCCTCTTCTTTGTACCAGGATAATTACTTGCTTCATGAAATGAGTTTGGAGAGATTCCCCTTGTTTCTAATTTATGGGGAGACTAGATGGAACCCTGTGATTTCTTCCATAGAAAAATGATAGAAGTTGCCCGTGGAGACAGCTGGCCCTGATTTTGTTGTTAGAACAACTTGGAGGACCAATTCATTTTGTCACGTAGAGAAAAGACGGCCAAGTTATCTGTCCCCCTCCCCCCTTGGGTGAGTTTGTAGAGTTTGTGGTTTTCAGAATGGGATGTTTTATCGCCATTGTTGAATCTGCCTGTCTGGAGTTGTGTGTTTAATCCACTATTAATGTGGCCGCCATTGTTAACTCCTCTTTAATTTCTGCTATTGATAATTCATGGCTTTATTTCTGCAATTGTTTCTTTATATTCTCGTCATGGCGCGTCAGTTTTACTGGTCATTTCACAGAGTTCGTGTTGAGGTTCATTGGCTTTTTGTTTTTTGTTTTTTTGTGTCTGTGGTGGTAGCTATCATTTCCGTGCTTGTTTCTGTGTATATGTGTGTTGTGCAGACATGTGCGTGTGCATGCACTGTGTGAGCAGGCGCGTGCTTGTGTGTGTGTGCATGTGCAGGTTACAGGACAGCCTCAGATGTTGGTCTTCCAGGTTAAGGCAATGTGCTACATGCACCAGGCTAGCTGGTCCTCAAGCCTCCATGGTTACTCCTGTGTTCACTGCCCACGTGTAGTCGGAGCACTGTGTTACAGATGTGTGCGGCAAGGCCCAGCTTTATGTTGGCTCTAGGGATTTGAACTCAGATCCTCAGAGTAGCAAGCACTTTACCCCCTAAGCCATCTATCAGCCCCTCGCAGCTTCCCTGTTGCACTGAATTAGCTAGTATCCACCACTCTGGGTGCACTGCAACTTAACTCTTACCTCATTACTTTCTTTCTGCTTTCAAACATTTTATCTTGCTCATTAGTCTGTGCTGTTCTCACCAGAGAGTTCTTGTTCTTAATCGGCTTTCCGAGCCAGTTTTGTTCTCCCGATTTTGTTTATTGATTTCATCTGGTGTCTTTATTGCCTTCTTTCTTCCCTGTTCTGCTTTTGGGATGAGGTCTCAACGTAGCCCAGGGTGGCCTTGAAATTGTGGCGGTGCTCCTGCCTCAGCTTCCCGAGTGCCAGGATTGCAGTTGTGAGCTCACACACAACTTTGCTATGCTGATTATTTCCCGTTATTCTGTAGTTTCTTTTCACCTCTGGGAACGAGACACTGAGTTCATTAACTGAGTCTTTCTCCAGCCAATACGTGTCTTGTTCTGTGTATAATAAATTCTAAGTATTGCTGTTTCAGTATTTGCACCTATTTGATAAATAGCATTTAAATAACTCCAAGTTAATTTTAAAATTAAATTTATTATTTTTAAAACTGTTATGTGTATGAGTGTCTGGCCTGCATGTCTGCATGTGCACCTTATGTATGCAGTGGCCTTGAGAGGAGAGGAGAGTGTTGGATCCTCTGGAGCTTCAGTTACGGATGGTTGTGAGCCATCCTTCCGGCCCTTTATGCTACAGCCAGCAAGTGTGCTGGAAACTGAACCTGGGTCCTCTGGAAGAGCAGCCGGTTTGCTTAACCACTGAGCCATCTCTCCAGGCCCTTTATGCTAATTTTAAGGGCTTTTAAAAATTGTGTGTTGGAACCCCGTGCTCTTTAGAAGCACATTAAGTCTCTCTTAAAATGGAAGAATGTAAATGTTTACATTTTACTGTGCTTGGCTGCTGCTGTGTATCTCCAGGGCCTAGTTCAATATAATTAAGAAAGTACATGCCAGGCAGTGGTGGCGCATGCCTTTAATCCCAGCACTTGGGAGGCAGAGGCAGGTGGATTTCTGAGTTCGAGGCCAGCCTGGTCTACAGAGTGAGTTCCAGGATAGCCAGGACTACACAGAGAAACCCTGTCTCGAAAAACAAAACAAAAACAAAAACAAAAAAAAAAAAGAAAATACATGACAAAGGTGACCAAATGAACGCAGTCCTGGGCACCTGTGGATACCTGTAGTTTGTTGCGGTGGGACAGCTGCTGAGTCAGGAAGGCCAGCCCTTTGTTCTCTGTTGGGAGAACTCCTTCTGACTGCCTGCAGAGGTAGCCATCTTCCTGGTGCAGGGTAGCAGTGGTACAGGCCTTTAATCCCAGCCCTCGGGGTGGCAGAGGCAGGTGGATCTCTGAGTGTGAGGCCAGCCTGGTCTACAGAGTGAGTTCCAGGACAGCCAGGGCAAGACAAACCAACAAGAAGAAGTAAGTATGGCTCCAGTACGTGGTCAAAGAGCTCTTAAATGCATATCGGGTGCTGCTAGCAATCCTAATCTCTGACCCACATTTGAATCTATAATTTTAAAAACAACATAGGGGGTGGGGCAGGAGAGATGGCTAAGTCAGTAACTGACTTGCTGCACAAACATAACAACCTAAGTCCAGAACTCTGCAGCCATCCGTGTTGGGGTGATCTTTTTGTGCACTGTGTAAAGATTGCCTTTGTATTATTCAAATGCTGATTTCTGGGTTGGCAGAGAATTGAGTGCAGACCAGACTTTGATGTTGTTATTATTATTATTATTATTATTATTATTATTATTATTTTATTTTATTTTATTTTGTTTTTTTGAGACAGGGTTTCTCTGTGTAGCCCTGGCTGTCCTGGAACTCACTCTGTAGACCAGGCTGGCCTGGAACTCAGAAATCCGCCTGCCTCTGCCTCCCAAGTGCTGGGATTAAAGGCGTGCGCCACCACTGCCCGGCGATATTGTTATTTTTATTGGATCACCTGCTTGGGTATTTTGTAAATACTCCCTCTAGCATCTTCTGATTGGTTTATCAATGGCCAATAGCAAGGAGGAGAGAACGCTGGGACTTCAGGCAGAGTGAGGAACTCTGGAGAAGAGTCAGGCTCCAGGACTCACCAGCCAGAGACACAGGAAGAAGCAGGTGCCGGGACTAGAGACTGAGAGGTAATGGGCCATGTGTCCGGACATAGGCCAGACCATGTTAGAATAGTTGAGAATCTTCCCAGCTATCTCGTCAAAGCTTATAATAAAATAAAAGGTCTCCGTGTCATTATTTGGGAGCTGGCACGCCGAGAAAATCCCATTACATCCAGGTTAAAACCTGGGCATGGTAGTGCATGTCTATAATCCCAGCATGAGGGATGCAGAGACAGGCAGATTCCTGGAGTTTTTATTCCAGCCGCATGTTCCAGGTTCAGTGAGAGACTCTGTCTCGAACAATAAGGTGGACAGGGATGGTACATGACACCTGACGTTGACCTCTGGTCTCATATACGTGCATACATGACCTGAGAGCTTCCAGGCATCTCCTGTCTCTGCCTCCTATCTCACCATAAGAGTGCTGTGGTTATAGACGTGGGCTAGTGTAGCCAGGGCTACAAGGTGTGCTGTTTGGTCTTAATTGTCAACCTCACACAGCCTAGGAACACTGGGGAAGAGAGCCTGGAATGATTGCGTTGATCAGGTTGGCCTGTGGGGCTTGTCGTACTCACCACGATTGATGTGGGAAGATCCAGCCTGATGTGGGTGGCATCGTTCCCTGGTGTGGGTCCCCCTTCCCCTCACTGGATGTGAGTAGAGTAGGTAGGCTGAGTACTATGCACGCATGCGTTCATCTCTGGGCAGAGTACTACGCATGCGCTTGCGTGCTCTTGAGATGCGACATGACCCGTTGCTCTAAGCAGCTGCCGTGGTGACTTCCCTGCAGTGATGGACTGTGATCTGGGATTAGGAGCTAAAGCTTCCCCATAGTTGCTTTTTGTCAGGACATTTTATCTCAGCCACAGAAATGCAATGGGACCACATTAGTTCTGGGGAGTTCAGACTCTCACACTGTGGGGTAAGAACTGAGCCGTCTCCCCAGGCCCTTAGCCTTTTAGTGATTGGATATTCAGCTTGCAGCCATGTCTTTTCTGACTGAGGTTTCTTTGGGTGAGGGAGGGAGTTCGGGCTCTTGGCCTTTATGCCGTTCTTGTAGTTACTGATGCGTTTAGATTTGTATCTGTGCAGTACCACCCAGTTGAATTATCATCTCTTGTATGTCCTTTCAGTTTCTAGAAACCTTCCATGTTTCTCTACTTCCTTGTAAGCTACATGTTCTTTTACTGGCTTTAAAGGTTGCATGGAAGATCCCAGCTTGCGTTTCTTACTCATTAAGGTGTAGTATAGATTTTTGCCTCGTCCTTTTCGCCGATTACGCTGAACTGTGGGGCTTTTTAAAAAATTCCTTTATTTTTAAAATCTCTTCTTCCTACAGATTTGTTATTATTGTATTTACTTATTCATTTGTTTGTTGATCCCTCTGTGTGTGTGTGTGTGGGGGGCACAGCACACACGTGGACGTCAGGGGACGACTTGTAGGAAGCTGTTCTCTCTTTCTACCATGTGTGGCCTGGACGTGGAGCTCAGATTGGCCAGCTTGGCGACAGAGATATTACCTACTGAGCCATCTTGCCTGCCGCATGTTCAACTTAGCACACACCTTTTTGGTTGGCATGGTCAATATCTGTTGGGATTTAACGATGTGTTCTCCCTACAGGGTAATTCATTGTTCCCTGGGGCTCCCATCTGGCCTGACCTGTACCTTTCTGCCAGAAGAGTCTGGTTTGTTTTAACAGAGACCCCTGCTCTAGACCCTGCCACGCCCACCGTTGGGAGATTTCTTTTCCACTTTCTTCCTGCTCTGCTTAGTTCTTAGTTCCTTCCTGGGTTAGTCTCAGTCTGGAGTCTGTCTCTGTCCAGGAATCTGTCTAGTCATCTCTTTTGATTCTATTTCTGTGGTGGAGTTGTAGGGAGTTCACATCTCAGTTTATTTGTGTCCTTTCTCCATTGTCTGTCTAGTTAAAGGTTTGTCAATTACTCAGGACGCAGCGAGGTGGGAGCTCTGAGGCCGCCCTGGTTCACCCTGGCTCAGCCCCGTCATCCAAACCCTAACGCTTAGCTTTAGTAATTCTCTTCTATTGTTCTTGGGTCTCCACCAATTACTGTTTTTTTTTCCTTATTTTCTCCCCTCTAAGGTACAGTCAGTTCCTTTTCTGTCCTGTGAGGAGTAATATTTAGTGGGTTCTATGGTATTGAAGTTTGTTACATTGTTTTGTTTATTTATTTATTTATAATTTTTTCTCAAGGCATTTAAAAAAATTTCCCTTTTAATTTCTTATTTGATCTGTCAGTTGTGTAATTCCCGTTGGTTATTTAATTTCCACGCATTTGTGAATTGTTTGACGTTTCTGGTGGTTTTAGCTTCTGTTTTCCTGCTTCTGGGGTCAGAGATAACACCGCAATTCTCATTGGCTCAGTGGACCAGCGCAGCTGGCAAACACTGCTGTTCATGCAGAGGCTTCACTGATATGGCTTATTTTTTTTTTTTATCAAATCTTGCTGGAGACCTCTGACTTTTCCATTCCTGGGTGTCTACAGATACCCTGGAATCGGAAAGGTAGGCTATTCTCCGTCTCTCCTTCTCTCCCTCCTTCCCTCCCTCCCTCCATCTCTCTTCATTTGCTCTATTTAAACATTATTCTCAATACATCTGAGTGAAATTGGGTCGCCTCTGCTGAGCAAAAGAACCTGAAAAATAATATTTAAACTGAACAGGCAACCTTCAGTTTCTCCATGGTCCAGATGTGTGGTCCCCTCCACACTTCCAGTTTCTTCATGTAGTCTAGAAGCCAGAAGAAGAGCACATGGGTGCTGAGTGACTGTTGCAGCTGTACTGTCCCTTGTCATAGCTTCAAAAAATTGCCTTGCTATGACAGACAATCTAAAACTCACTTTCTTCCTCCCTATGTATCTATATAGTATATATGTATACTATGTACATGTATGTATACATGTAGGTGTACATGCATGTGTGTGTGTGTGTGTGTGTGTGTGTGTATATATAGGCCAGAGGTCAATGTTGGGTGTCTTCTTCCATCATTCCTCCACCTTAGTTTTTGAGACAGGGTTTGCTAACTGAGTCCAAAGCTTACTGATTGGTCTGATGGGCCAGCCCTTGAGCTCCGGGCATCCACGAGTTCTGCTTCTCCCTCCCTGCTGTGGTCCACTTAGAGACACTTGGAATGTCAAGCCACCAATCTCAGCTTTGGGTGCTGGGGATCTGAACTCAAGTCTTCGTGCTTGCCACTCACACTTTACTAGCTGAGCAGTTTCCCCAGCCGCCTCTCATTGCTTGCTATGTACATACCACATGTGTTTGTGCATGCGTGTGTGTGTGTGTGTGTGCGTGCGTGTGCGTGTGCGTGTGCGTGTGCGTGTGCGTGTGTGAGTGTATGTAGGGAATAAGCAGTTGTGGTCCATTTCAGAATGAGATGCACGTAGAGTTTGTTGGATAAGAGGGGAGGCACTGAGCCCCTCTCTCCTTAACTGGATGCTCACAAGTGCTCATCTCAGAACTCTGGGAACTCGAAAGTTAGAGGCAGCTGCATGGTGGAGCCCTCATCAGAGATGGGGAGGGGTCAGACTCAGCCCCACATTATTGGATGTAAAGATGAGGCTTTATATCCAAGCCAATGGGGTGTGGAGTGTGGGGGAGGGGGCAGGTCCTGGCCTGTGGGAAAAGAGGACAGGAGCGTCTTATGGTCTGAACCACGATCTTACACCAAGCCAGCAACGACGGGCGTTTTTGCCTTTCCTCTCTGCTGGCGTCCTTTCTGCAGGGCAGCGTGTTAACAACTGCTTTGCTCTCGAGTTCCTTGTCTCACTTCCTATCACGCCCTCTCACACACATATCTATCTATCTATCTATCTATCTATCTATCTATCTATCTATCTATCTATCCATCCATCCATCTATCCATCCATCTATCATGTATGTATGTATGTATGTATGTATGTATGTATGTATCTATCTATCTATCTATCTATCCATCTGTCCGTCTATCTATCCATCCATCCATCTACCTATCTATCTATCTATCTATCTATCTATCTATCTATCTATCCATCCATCCATCCATCCATCCATTATGTATGTATGTATGTATGTATGTATGTATGTATGTATGTATGTATCTATCTATCTATTTGTCTGTCTGTCCGTCCATCCATCCATCCATCCATCCATCCATCCATCCATCCATCTACCTATCTTTCTATCGATCTATCTACCTATCTATCATCTATGTATGTATGTATGTATGTATGTATCTGTCATCCATCATCTATCATCCATCTGTCTGTCTGTCTATCTGTCTGTCTGTCTATCTATCTAAAGTCTATCTGTCATCCGTCATCTGTCTATCATCTATGTATCTATCATCTATCTATTATCTATCATCCATCTGTCTATCTATCTGTCTATCAATATATCTATCTACCATCGATTCTCTCTCTCTCTCCCCTCACATTTCTATATGCATTTGCTGTACTGACAGGGTTTTAGTACAGTCTGTGCAATTAAGAATGGCAGTACATTTGGACTCCTAGCTGTAGGCACATTGAATATAGTAAGTTTCACAGACTGAAAGAAAATTTGTACTTTTGAATTTAAATTCGTCACTGACAAGTTAATCTGAGTAGTTCTGTTAAGCATTTATATGGAAGAAGGAAAAGTAAAACTCAGACTATTTGTTAGTTGCTTTCTGCCATTTGGTAGCATTTTACATAGTCTTCAGAATTCTCTGAATTCTCCGAAGGTAGAAAACCCTCTGGAATGACTTTTTTAATGATAGAAACTTTCCAGCAGTCAAAATTGAGAGTGTCAAAACCATGTGCAAACACACTTTTCTGGAAACATTTCATTTTGAACAAAGCACAGAACCATACAGACACAGGATGTGAAAGGCACTCAGCTCTGCCAAGAGAAGCCAGACACAGGCACAAAGTCACCAGCTTCACTTGGTTAGACAGGAGAGAAGAAACAACATTGCCCACAGACAGTGCACAGCTCTGTGGCAGCTTAGAGTCTTCAATATCATATCTAATGAACAAGAAGGTGAGTACAGTGGGCACATACACACATAGTATTGTACATACATGTATACCCACGTGCACACACATTACTGTATATGCATGTATACCCACATGCATACACATACTGTAATACATGTGTACATGCATACATACATAACTATACATTACTGTAATACATGCACACACATTTTTACTATACATACATATATGTACACACATACATGTTACTATACACAAACTCATTCATACATATCTGCATGCATACACACATGTATATACATGCATACATACATACATGTTACTGTACTTACATGTATACACACATGCACACATACATACTTATTACTATACACACATTCATACATATATATGCATACATACATGTATACACACATACATGTTACTGCACATACATGCATACATATATACATGCATACATGTATACACATACATGTTATTGCACATACACGTGCACATACATGCATGCATACATGCACACACATACATGTTACTGCACATATATGTACACACATACATGTTACTGCACATACATGCGTACATATATGCATGCATACACGTGCACACATACATGTTACTGCACATACATGCATACATATATGCATTTTACTTTCTGTACATACGTGTATGCACATGTTACTATACAGAGCACAGTAACATGGGCTGGCACTGTGATCTCCACAGATGTAGATCTGATCCCTGGCTCAGGAGACTCCGCCTCCCACTTCCTCCTCCTCTCTCTCTCCTCCCTCCTCTCCATTCCCCTCCCCGTCATCTTTCCCAGATCCCTCTCCTCTTCCCCCCTTTCTCTGCCTCCTCCTCCTCTTTCTCTTCCTTTCCTTTTTCCTTCTTTCCATCTCTCCACCCCACCCCCACTCGCTGTATTTGTCTTCGTCATCCCAGCCCCATGGTCTCCTTTGCCACACTCCGACCACTTGGGCTGCTGTCAGAAGCTCTTCCCGGTGATCTTTGTTAGGTGGGGTTTTGTCACAGAGTTAGAGACTGAAGTGTCGTTTTGGGCATAGGTCCAGCTATGAAGTTGTACCTCTCTCTGGGCTTCCGAGCAGAAATGACTGATGCTCACCTCATGGCAAGAGATGCAGTGTCCTTGGCAGAGCAGGCTTTGGGGAAGATGGCGGTCCCCTGTATGGCTTGTGACAGCCCTCACTGTCCTTTTAGCAGCGGGGTCCTGGTGCTTCAGGGGCACCTACTCCACAGCGTTCATTGTGTGGCTCTGCCTGCCATGTTCCTGAGCAGGCTTCCTTGGGTTCTTCATCTCTTCCTCTGGGCTATTTTGGTTTGTGAATAGTGACATAAGCATGTGTGTGTATGTATATATGAATTGTGTATGTGTACACACATATGCTTCTTGTGTGTGTGTGTTAAGGCTGGCACCTCCTACTTGGTGGCCTGCAATGGTTTTCTACAGGCTGATGGAGTGGCGGCAGCATGTGAGGGGATGGCTTGTGTGCTGTTTTCTGCATTTCTCACCCATGGTTCTTTGCTCCCTTACAAGCTTGGTGATCTCCGATGATTAGTTCATCACTAATCTTACTTAGGGTCATTCTCAGTCTGAACTGAGGACAACTCCACCCAGAGATGACTTGTCTTACCCTTTGCTAGTGGCTGATGGAAGCAGATCCACAGACAGAGTTGCCGTCACTGCTGGCCCATGGCTCTAGAGCGCAGCCACTATCTATCTGTTCTTGGGCCAGCCTGTGTCCCGTGGCTGCCTGTGGCTCAGCCTTCAGCTCTTTCTGTGCCCGTTCCTACTGTGTGCTCTGTGCAGGGAAGAACTCTACAGTGTGTCTCGGGCACCATTTTGCCTTTTAGTGTTTCTGTCTGCATCTCAGTCTCACCTTGGGAGCAGTATGGTTGGTAGCCATGCTGAGCTGTCATGCTCCTTGACAATTGTGGGAACAGCCTTTAGGCCTTGGTAAATCATCCATTAAGTTTAGGGTGTTCTCCGACATGATATTCTAACCAGTCTTTCCCACCATTGCCTTGATGCTGACACATCTTTGCTTTTTTGGAAAAAAAAAACAAAACCTATGTAATGATAATATAGAATTGAAAAGAAATCTAAACATGTATCCGTGTTTTTGCCTGCATGTCTACCATGTGAGTGCAGTGCTCACAGAGGCCAGAAGAGGGCATCAGATCCCCTGGAACTGGAGTTCCAAGTGGTTTGTGAGTCGTCACATGGGTGCGGGGAATCAAACCTGGCTCATCTGGAAGAACAGTCAGTGATCTTAATGACTGATGCACCTTAGTGTGGATTTTTAAAGTGCATGTTTAAGCAAAAAAAATTTTTTTCCCATCTAAAGATACGGAAATAGTTAATCCTGTTCTCCAGTGACCTAAGGAAGTTTAGCTGTTAGGGACGTTGATATCACAGCTCGGTGGAGTGAACTTCCAAGGTTTTCTTGGTCTGGAATACTTCGACTTAAGAAATATTATCTGTCTGGGTAGATAGATGGCTCCGTGGTTAAGAGCATTTGCTGCTCTTGCAGAGGACCTGGGTTTGATTCTCAACACCCACAATGTGGCTTACAGCCATCTGTAACTCCAGATTTAGGGGATCTGACTCCCTCTGCTGGCCTCTGTGGGCACTGCACACATGTGGTGTGTGTACATTCAAACAGGCAAAACACTCATACACACAAACAAAAAGAAATATTCTTATTTGAGTGTGAGCTGGGGCTGGTTTGTAGAAGCACCTGGGCTCAGGGAACTTACAGGACTTTAGATGTTTTAAACATTAAAAGTAATTTGGAGTTTTGCTTCTGTAATCCCTAAACCTAAGTAATTCAGGACAATATTCTAACACTGGAGAAAAGAAATCTATTCAAGGTATTGGGAGACTTAAAGAAACAACGAGGAAATGTGGACATGAGGTTTGGTGGCCTGAGAAGCATGTTGGGTGCCTTTTCCCAGAGAATGCTAATTTCCTGTGGTGAGTACTCCCAGGCTCAGTGATGCTGTTTACGAGGTGCTATGTCTATTAGAGTCTGTTTTAAAAAATAGTTTAATCTCTTTTAGATTTTTTTTGGAAGTTAGACATATATTTCTTTTACTTTTCCTGTGTGTGTGTAGGTCAGAGGTCAACTTTGGTATTTCCCCAGTTGCTCTCCATTTTATGTTTTGAGAGCCCCCCTCAATGAACGGAGCTTGCTGTTTCAGCTAGCCCAGCTGGCCAGCGAGCCCCAGGATCCTCCTGTCTCCATCTTTTCAGTGCTGGGTTACAGGCATGTGCTGTCATGCTCAGTGTTTCCTCAAGTGTTGGGGTCCCACACTCAGGTCCTCTGCTTGCCCTGTCAGCACTTCCCCCCATCCCCTTCCTGGCTTTGGTTTTTCTAGAGTTTCCTAATGACACATGTTAAATTGTGTTTCCTCAAAAGGAAGCCCCATGAGGTCTTTATGGAGGCCAACCCATTAGCACCAGGCTGTGAAGGTGCGCCAGAGCCCTTTTCTATGAAATGGGAAAAATTGGAACCTAGACAGACAGAGGAAAACCTACAGGGAGACACTGAGGCGAGAAAGCCTAGTGGTCAGGGCCTTTCTTCCCTTGCCTACAAGCTGATGATGTGAAGAAGCAGCCTTGCAGGTGTGTCGAGGCTCAGCCTGGCTGCTGCCTTCATTTCACACTCCTGGCTCCAGAGCTGTGAGGGAGTAAATTCCTGCTGTTGTAAGCCTCTGACTTGTGGGTCTTCTCTTTGCTATGGCATCCAGATGGACTAATTCCACCCAGAAAGTAAGGGTGGGGTGCAGCTGGAGATCCTTTGTTCATTTGTTTGAGACCGTGCCTCTCTATATAGCCCCACCTGCCCTGCCTGGATCTCACCATTTAGACCAGGCTGGCCACGAACTCCCAGAGACCCACCTGCCTCTGCCTCCCAAGGGCTGGGATTAAAGGTGTGCACCCCCGTGCCAGCTACATTCCTGTTTCAGTGTGGAGTAAACTCCAGAGACTCGGGAGTGAGGACAGAGTATAGGGACACAGGGTACAACTGACGGGTGATGAGGACCACGACTAATGGCCATTCTCATGAATGCATCTTCCCGGGCTGGAGAGACGGCTCAGAGGTTAAGAACACTGGCTGCTCTTCCAAAGGTTCTGAGTTCAATTCCCAGCAATCACATGGTGGCTCACAACCAGCTGTAATGAGATCCGATGCCCTCTTCTGGTTCTATCATACAGCTACAGCGTACTCATATACATGAAATAAATAAATATTGCAAAAAAAGTTTTTTTTTTTTTTTTTTTTTTTTTTTTAAAAAAAAGAATGCATCTTCCCCAAGGCTGCAGACACTGACCCTCCAGGCAGGAGGAGAAACAGGAGTCATTTCTTTACTGCTCAGTGCCCAAGTCAGGTTGTTAAAGGCTCACCCCACGGGTATCACTGCCCTTGTATGTCAAGAGGATGGTGTGAATCCTGGGCTTTTCGTTAGTCCTTGGTAATGGGGATCCTGGGGTAACAGGGCAAGTGGGGTCCAGGCTAGGCCTGAGGTGAGTTGAGTCACACAGGAATGGTCAGGTGACACCCATATGGAACCAGGACAGTTGTAACAGCTGAAACAAAACAGGTGGCTGCTTCAGACCAAATGCTTGTGTTTCTCCAAAGTCCATACATCGGAGTCTTAACCTAGGATGGCAGGTAGCGAGGCCTGGGAGAAGTTGAGTAGATGGACCCCATCTTGTGGTTAGTCTTCCAGGGTGTGCCTTCTAGGAAGAGGCAGAGACTAAAGTCCCCCCTCTCTGTGTCATGGACGGGTGCAACAAAAGGCTGTCCCCTTCCAGAAACAACCTGGCACCTTGACCCGGGACTTTTCAAGCCTTCAGAATGGAGAGAAATGAACCCCCCACCCCCGGTCTCAGCACCTGGCAGCTGAGCTGCGGAAGACCCTGTCAAAGGCCGGAAGGCAGAGAGACCAAGTCTGTGGCGCTGAACCTCACAGGTGTTCTGTTCCATCTTTTCCTGTTGGTTTCTGCCCAAATCCTCGGTCTTGCTTATGATCTCTATAAACAAAGAGTGCACATTTATTTGAGATTTATAAATGATAATTTCAATATCCAAGTGCCTTTAGGATTTCTACTATGTTGTCTGTCTACTTGTTTTGGCTTTCCCCTTTGGATGGTTTCTGTCTGACATACCTTGTATTTAGTGTAGAAACACTTGAAGATGTAGGAGGAAGTCTTCCCCTAGCTGTGAGCCACATTTACCCTTCTGGCCACCAGAAGGCGCTAGAGCTCCATCATTGCCCGGGTTCTACTGCAGCAAGCAAGAGGATTCAAAGGAGAATTTTCTTCCCTGTTCTATTCTGCAGCACCACCTACACCAACATCCTGGGTCCCCACCAAGTGACCCTGAGCTGGTTTTAAGCAGAAATGAAGTCAGAGGCATAGAAAATATCATTTAAAAGTATGTAAAGATAAATTCAGACACACAAAAATAGAATTTGGTGTGAGAAAAACCACACTTAAAAAAAAAAAAAAAAAAAAAGAAATATCATTCTTCAGGCAAAAGGGTGGATCCAGATGAAGGTAAGGGATGCAGGAAGGATAAAGAGCGATGGCGGTGGTGGCGCCGACAGCAGTGATGTCACAGTGGTTGTGTGCTTGAGTGAACGTTCACATCAGCAGCAATGTCTTGGGTTAAGAATATGGAGAGAAAGCTGGGGGAAGTCTTAGCTGATTAAATGCTTGCTGTGTAGACCTGAGGGTCTGAGTTTGGAATGCAAGCACCTGTTCAAAACACTGAGTATCTGCCAGAGGCTGGGGAAAGAACCTCCCTCAGGCAAGAGCACTCTGGGCTCAGCTAGGACAAGGAACAGAGCCTGTTCCACTAGCCATCCTGGAACTCACTCTGTAGACCAGGCTGGCTTTGAGCGTGTAGAGATCATCTTGCCTCTGCCTGCCAGGTGCTGGGCTTAAAGGTGTGAGCCATCACTGCTCAGCCAAAATATATTCATCTTAACAATAGGATTGGGGGATTTGTAAGTTCTTAAAGTTAACCTGGAATAAATTCAAGTCAGATGATAGAACTTTATGGTGTTAATCACAGTCCCATTGGTAACCACTAAGAAGCCAGCCAAAGAATACACACAAAATGAGATGAAAGTTTAAATGTTTCATCATGAACAGTAAAATTCAACAGAAGTCAGTGGTGGTACAGTAAGGGACAGAGAAGCTGCAAGGCACACAGAGAAAAAGAATAGCAAAGCAACAGAAGGAAAGCTTTCTTCTTTCTCTCCCTGGTAATTTAAATATAAATGAGCTAAACTCCCCAGTGAAAAGACAGAGATTGGCCTTCCTAAGTAAAACCCCAAACTAAGCAATCATGATTCACATGGAATCCAAGGTTGATAGTTTGTTTCTTTCAGCATTTGAAAGACGTGTGATTTTTTCGTAGCCCCTCCTGCAGTCCCTCCTGCGAGCCCCTCTGAATCACTGCTCAGGGCTTCCAGTTCTCTTCTTTGCCTGTAGTTTTCTGAAGTTTGGCGGTGGCGTGTCTTGGTGTTGACTTCTTCATGTTGCTTATTTTTTGGAGTTTGCTCAGCTTCTTGACCTTGTAGACTTACATTTTGCCAAACTTGAGAAAACACATGCCACAAACACCTTTTCAGCACCGCTGTACCCTGCTTCTTCTGGAACTTTGAAGAGCTGAACCTTAGGTCTTCTGATATCATCTAACAACAAGCTTCTAAAATTCCATCAGTCTTCTCCTGTTTTCATCTGTTCAGAGTCATTGGTTCCCACGTCTTTTAATCCAACAGTTTGCTGACTCTTCCTTTGTCTTGCAGCATTCAGTGGTTGATCCCGTTTTCAGTGAGTGTCATCACTCCCGTTAGCTCTAATTTTCCCCATTTGTTTCTTTTTATGTTCTTAATAAAGATTTTCTGTGTTTTCATTGATTTCAAACGTGTCTGTAACCATTCTCAGGGTGGAACTGCTTTAGATCCTTTTCATAGAATTCCGACATGTGAAACATTTCAGTGTTAGCCTTTTTATTTCAGTACCCAAGATGTAAGAGCCTAGATGCAAAATCCTCAATGAAATACGAGCAAACTGAATTAAATGACACATCAAAGATATGATAATACTATGCCCAAGTGGGATTTGCTTCTGATATTCAAGATTCCTTTCATGTATGCAAAACAATAAGTGTGAAGCAATCGTTAATTGAATACAAGATTAAAATGACATGAATTATCTCAGTACATAAAGAAAAAGCATTTGGAAAAATTTAATATCTTTCTTTGACCAAAAAAAAAAAAAAAAGATGTTTTGTTGGCACAAAAACTACAGCTCTAACATCAAAGGGGATAAGAGGTAATTTGTTCTGGAGCTGAATATGAGTGTTCATTGTGTGGTGGTTTTAATGAGAATGGCTTTACAGGCTCATATATTTGAATGCTGGTCCCCAGTTGGTGGAACTGTTTGGGAAGGATTAGGAGGCGTGGCCTTGTTGGATGATGTGTATTATGGGCTTGGAAGTTTCAAAAGTGCATCCCATTCCAAGTTAACTCTTTCTGCCTCCACTTTTTGTATCAAGATGTAGGTCTTCAGCTGCTGCTCCAGTGTCATACCTGCCTGCCACTATGCTTCTCGTTGTGATTATCAAGGACTCTAACTCTCTGGAACTATGAATCCACCAATGAAATGCCTTCTTTTTTTAAGTGGCCTTGGTCATGGTGTTTCTTTGCAAAATACAGAAGTAACTAAAACAGATTGGGAAACACAGATTTAGTTGATCCCAAATTCCATGTTCCAATGTGGTAAGAGTTCAATGAAGGTTTTATAGTCACACAAAAAAAGTCATAGACCAAGGTGCTTTTCAAATGTGTTGATGAAACATTAAGTAGGCGTGTTACAGTGTCTTCCTTAGGCCTCAGATGCTATCTGATGGCCCGCTTAGTCCTTTGGTTAGTGCAAATCAGAATTAGTTAAGTTGATGAATTCCAAAGGTTTTGATTTCTTAGTCACAGAATGTTAAGTCAGACACAGATCTGCTCAAGAGTGTCTAATAAGCAGCCTAAGGATAGCCCAAGGTAAATCGTAACTAAGTTCTAGATCTGCAACATTCCAACCTCTTCACGGTCATTGATGTCCTAATCAGCTAGTCAGTGTTGTAGAAGGTTCAGTTGAAGGTGCGGTTTCTCTTCTTCTTTTCTCCTCCTCCTCCTCCTCTTCCCCCTTCTCCTCTTCTTCCTCTTCCTCATCCTTTTCTTCCTCCTTCTCTTCCTCCTCCTTTTCTTTTCCTTTTTTTTCTTTGGAGACAAGGTTTTCTCAGTGTAGTCCTGGCTGACCTGGAACACACTGTGTAGACCAGGCTGGACTTGAACTCAGCTTCCTTTGCATGCTGAGTGCTGGGCTTAAAGGTGTGCGCCACCATGCAGGACTTTGAAGGCATAATCTCTTGCTGGGAACTTTTCTTCATATTCTCTATCATGGGATGATAGGTCGTTTACTAAGAGACCAGGACTAATAGATAATCAGTACATTTGGGTTCCATGAGGGTGTGGCACAAAGCAAGGTTGTTAATACTGTCTCACTGTTTTCATACCTGTGGAAGTCCTAGCAAGAGCAACCGGACAAGAAGAAGAAAAGCACTCCACATCCAAAAAGAATAATGAAAATTACCCATTTGCCGATGATCTAATCCTGATGTAGCCAAAAGGCAGCCAAAAAACTGTTAGACCTCATACGTGAACTCTAAAATCACAGGATGCAGAGTCACCTGGGAGAACTGTAGCGTCCCTTTATGTTGATTACAACTACTCAAACAGAAATTAATAATGCAGGTGACATTAACAATGACATCAAAACAACGAAATGCCCAGGGAAGCAAAAGATCTTCGCATCGTTGTTAAACACCAACAGGAGGAGAGTCCAGAGGAAGAAGGTAGCCCGTGTTCATAGACTTGAAGAACCGATGCTAGCAAGAGCTAGTTGAAGTCCAAATGTGTCTTGCAGGTTCTATGAAATCCGTACCAAAATAAAAAATTTCTTACAGCAATAGAGAAAAAAAGTATTAAATTTGTGTGGAGCTACCAGAGATCACAAGTAGTCAAAAAACAAAACAAAAGAACAAAAAACCCAAACAAACAAACAACAACAACAAAAAACCCCAAACCAAAACCAAATCAAAAAATTCTGAGAAAGGAAAAAAAAAAAAAAAAAAAAAAAAAAGGCACAGGCGCTCACAGTTCTTGATTTAAAATTATTTTCCAGATTAATAGTAATGAGACCTGTAAGGGCGTGGGGTTTGGTGTATGTGGTGGATTTGGTTTAACCCTTGTTTTATGTTAATTGGGTTCCCAAAATTGCACGAGAATCCTAATGTAAGACACTGAGAGTCCCGCCCCCAGTTGGTTTTGGTTGATAAATAAAGTTGCGAGCAGCTAATGGCTGGGCAGGGAGATGGAGGCTGGATCTTAGGAGTCAGGCAAGAGGACTGAGAGAGGACGGAGGTTTTAGAATGGAAATGCAGGGAAAGGAATAGGGACCAGGCCTGAGAACTACAGGAGAGAGAACATAGTAACCAGGTAAGAGCTGGGAAGAGCGGCCCTAGGGGGTCCCCCAATTGGGTCTAGGGCAACAAAGATGGAATATAGATTTTAGTAATAATTCAGGAATATCGGAAGGGAGAATGTGTTAGCCACTTGGAGGTTTGGAAGTGCCCAACCACTGAGCTGACTAAGGCATATTAAATACCAGGCTGCATGTGTATCTTTCAATCGGGAACTCAGAACATTGGGACGGGAAGCAAGGTGTGCTGCCACCGCCTGGGGGATTAAGAGTAGCATTTAATCGCCTACTGCAACAGGTACAGATGTCCCATCGACAGCTGAGCATCCACAGTAGTTAATTTTTGGCAGTTTAAGCAATTATGAGGTAGGTAGCAGAGTAACGGGATGGGGCAGGGGAATTGGGGCATGGTTAGCCGAAATAAAGTGCGCGAAGAAGCTACATGGGAACCTATGGTTTTGCAACTCAAGTGGAAGATGTAATGGAGAAAATAGAGCAACAGAGAAGGAGCAGAACCCTGAGAGCTAAAGGCTTACATGGGCATGAGAGTGGGTGCAGGACCGGAAGTGGGTTAACCACAGGGTGGGTGCAGGACCGGAAGTGGGTTAACCATAGCTAAAAGTGCATGAGGAAGTTTTACGAACCTCCCTAGTTTGCAAGCTAATTAAAGCATCTTTGAACAGGAGTTTGAACAGAGGTTCCCTGCATGGGTGAACAGTGTGGTTCCCAGAAGATATGGTTATTAAATGAGGGTCTCAGTGCCAAGCTCAAAATATCTCCTCATAAGTTAGTCAGAGAGGCCCCAGAGGTCCCCAAGATAATACAAACTGTTGTCATTGCTCTTGGCTGCCCACAATAACTAGATGGCAAGACCCTCTTGCAAAAGGCATCAGTACTTCAGATGCAGGACAGAGAAATCTGTCTTAACTGGCTAGGAAACTCTTTCTGCTGGCTAGTTTTCATACTGCGGGAGGTGCTCTGGAGGCCGCCGAGGGAGAAGAAGCATCTGTGGACTTACCAAGAGCTGCACCCTGCATGCTACGGTACCAACCAGCCAACCAACCAGCCAACATGAACCATAGTGGCTAGACTGTGGATGGGGCTAACCAGCCGCCTTCTTCATGCCTGGTACTGCAAGTGTGATCAGAAGTCATGGCTAGGTAAGCCAGTGGCTCTAGGAGAGAATGCGTTGACTTGTTCTCCCAGATGGTCATGTTGTCAAACTGACTCCTAAATATTTATGTCTGTACCTATAGATTTGTGCTGCCCTCACCTATGGTCAGAGTTGTTTCTTATTAGAAAAGGTGGTGGTGACGGGTGTTATTTTTTAATTGTAAAAGTGTCAACTTTTGCCTAATAGTTTTCTCACGTTGGCTGAGGTAATTGTCTTTCTCCAGCACTATAAAATGCAATGCGTTGTGGTCATTTACATACATCGAGCTATCCCTGCATTCTAGCAATAAATCCAAGGGTTCAGGCTCCCTTTAATATGTACCTGGATTGGTTCGCTAGTATTTGTTTTTGAGACAGAGTCTCTCTATTTAGCCCTGGCTGTACTTACCATGTAGACCAGGCTAGCCTTGCTCCGACTCACAGAGCTCTGCCTGCCTCTGTCTTCCAGTGCTGGAATTAAAGGTGTGCGCTACCACCCCTGCCTTTGTTTGGTAGCATTTTGTTGAATTTTGCATCAGTGTGCATGCGGACATTAATGAGCACTTTTTTTGGTAGTGTCTTTGTCTGGTTTTGGTATACAGCATGGTGACTGCATAGAATGAGTTTGGGTTTGTTTTTTTCTACTTTTATTGTTTTTGGAAATGTACGATATTAATGCTTTTTTTAAGTGTTTGCTGGACTCCACAAATCACTAATGGATCCAGGTCTTAGCTTTTCTTTATCAGAAGGTGTGTGTGTGTGTGTGTGTGTGTGTGTGTGTGTGTGTGTGTGTGTGTGTATGTGTGTGTATGTATTGCTAAAGATTGAACCTTAGGGTTTCACACATGCTAGGCAAACCCTCTACCCCAGATCTGCATTCCCAAGCATGGTTATGAATTACAGGTATGTGCACATGAGTGCAGGTGCACCCAGAGGCCAGAAGAGGGCATCAGATTCCCTGTAGCTCCTGTAGTAGCTAGAGTTACAGTTATGAGTAGCCTGACATAGGTTCTGGCAACTGAACTGAAGCCCCCTTCAAGAACAGGACACACTTTTAACCACTGAGCCATCTCTCCAGCTCCTGTCAGGAGATTCCTGGTTGCTGCTTCAACCCCTTACACACAAGGGCTACCCCAGATTTTCTCTTGCTTCACGGTTTAGTCTCAGCCAGTGTATTAGTTGCTTTCCTTGTTGCTCTGATAAAAACAACCTTAGGAAGAAAGGGTTTGTTTTGGGCTGCAGTTTAAGAAGGAATGTCGTTCCTCCTGGGGGGGGGGTGGCCTCAGCTATGGTGACAGGAGTGTGAGGCAGCTGGCCACATCAGATCCAAACTCAGGCGGCAGGCATGTGAATGCTGTAGTCAGTCCAGATCCCAGGTCATGGGATGAGATCGCCTACATTCAGGGTGGGTCTTCTCTCCCCAGCTAACCTTCTTAGAGACTCCACACAGACATGCCCAGGAGTCCCCTCTCCCGGGTGATGTCATCATGGCAGGTTCACAGTTTCTAGAGACTAGTCCACTGCCTCTAGTCGTCAAAGTCGCTGGTATCCAGCTGCAGCGCACACTCTCAGCCCTTCGTATTTTAGTAGAATTTGTAGTAAACCCCATTCCTACTTTCTGGGTTTGGAAACTTGTTTCCTTTTGTCAGCCCATATGACTAAGGTCCATCAATTGTGCTGATCCTTCTGGAGAGTGAGACTTTGGTTTCATTGATTTTTGTTTTTCTTTCTGCAGTCCTGGGGCTTGAACCCCGAACCTTGCACATGCCAGGCAGGGCTCCGCCCCTGAGCTGACATCCTTGGGCCTTATTGATGTTCTCTCTATTTGGTTTATCTCTGCTTTAGTCTTTGTTGTTTTCTTCCTTTGGGTAGTTTCGGGTTTGTTCCTTTTCTAGTTCCTTAAATTCAAAAGTTAGAGTTTTGGAGTATTCCTTGTTTTCTGATGTGCATATCACTAGGTATAAATGTCCTTAACCCAGGCATGGTGACACACATCTGTAATCCCAGTTGGAAGGTCAGGGCAGGAAGACCAGGGGTTCAAGACCTGCCTAAGCTACATGAGAACCCATGGCAAAACAAAACAAACTTCTGTCTTGTGCTGCCTTGCTATGTCTGGAAGTCTTGATAGGCTATGGGATTTTTCTTTTCATTTCTTTCCAAGTATTTTACAATTCCTCTTATGATTATCAACAAACTTTTGAATAAAATTCAGAATCAATTTTTTTTCATTCCATGCAAAAATAATACATTGAGAATGTTCCTGGGTTAATTATTTTTCTATGTAGTTATGTTATCAAACTGCCCTATAGTTTTGCCTTTTTATGTTTCTACTCAATTTTAAGGAGTTTCTGGAAATCTTGCTGATTTTATTAAAAATTCATTTATTTTTTAAAAATTTTTTCGAGACAGGGTTTCTCTGTGTAGCCCTGGCTGTCCTGGAACTCACTCTGTAGACCAGGCTGGCTTCTAACTCAGAGATCTGCCTGCCTCTGCCTCCCAAGTGCTAGGATTAAAGGCACACACCACCACCACTTGGCTTGATTTACTTTTATTTTACTAACATGTGGCATGTTAACAGGGCTTAAGAACTGACGATATGCCACTGTCTTGTTTCTCTCCTTTTCTTTATTGTGACTGAATCAGGGCAATTAAAAATATTCAAGTGTGGCCCAGGTATAGGGCACACGCCACTCAGAAGGCAGAGGCAGGTGGATCTCTGAGTTTCAGGCCAGCCTGGTCTACAGAGTGAGTTCCAGGACAGCCAGGGCTACACAGAGAGACCCTGTCTCAAAGTGCCCCTCCTCATCAGAAAATTCAGGGGTTTGGCCTTCATAATTGTTTCAGTTGTTTTCTGTTTTATTTGCTACCTTGAGCTCTTTATCTATTTTCCTTCTTTTGAGTGTGTGTGGAACTGCACTGCTTAAACTTAGCTTTGCCGGTGTCAGTTTGGGTAACTTGTGTTTTCCCAAGGAACAGACTATTTCATCTTTATTCCCACACTTGTTTGTAGAGAGTTGTGTGTCTCCTAGGATTCTGGAAACTTCTTCCAACGAGCCGCCTCCTACACTGTGCGTGTGCTCTGCCCACTATCTTGCTCTAACCGAGGGCTTCCCTTACTCTCCTCAGAGCTTCGGACTCTTGTGGTGTTAGTCAGCTCTGTGGATTTTCAGTTTTCCACCCGGTTAATTTCCTTTCCAGGTTGAGGTGTGATGGCTCAAATACAAAACATCCCTCCTCCAGGAGCATATGTCCAATGTCTGGCCCTGGGCTGGTGGTTCTGGGAACTTTACATGGGGCCTGGCTGCTGGGAGTCAGTAAGTGAAGACAAGACCCGGAAGTGAGACCTGGCCCGGCAGCCCTCCTCTGCTCCCATCTCCCACAGGCTCTCGCGGCCAGGATGCTCGGCCGCCTGGCTGCCAGGCTGCCGTCGGAGTCAGAGCGTGTCTTCCTCACGAACCCCTGGGATGGAGTCAGAGCGTGTCTTCTTCCTTTAGGGTGTCCTGTCGGGTGTTTTGCCACGGTGACAAGAAAGTGACTAATACAAGATGCAGCTCACATAACGTACAATTAACCTTTTCACAGCGAAAGGCAGTGGTATTTAGCGCCTTCACAGTGTTGTGAAACCATCAGTCTCTCTAGTTTAAATTTTTTATCACTCCATAAAAATACCTCGTAGGCATTCAAAAATTATTTCTCATCCCTCATTATCCCGCCCTCAGGGTCTTCCGAGCTGTTTTCTGCCTCTAAGGGCTCTGTTCTGTATAAGCATAGAGAAGACTCGTGGACTCTGCGACCTTTCGTCTGCTTATTCTCGCTGAGAAAAATGGCTTGCGGGGACACCCCAACTGTAGCACACTGTCAGTACCTTGTTCTTCCTTCTGCTGAGCCATGTTCTATTGTGTGGATAAGCCACATTTTGTTCACCTAGCCTCTGTTGATGGACAGCAGTTTGCTTCTGCCTATTGCTGTTGGGAGTCATTCATGTGGCCCTTCTGGGTGATACAGAGTCACTTATTTTGTTTTGGTTTTTCGAGACAGGGTTTCTCTGTGTAGCCCTGGCTGTCCTGGAACTCACTCTGTAGACCAGGCTGGCCTCGAACTCAGAAATCCACCTGCCTCTGCCTCCCAAGTGCTGGGATTAAAGGCGTGCGCCACCACTGCCCGGCTTTAGATTCTTGTTTGTCTAGGTTGTTGTTTAAAGTGTTGAGGATTGAACCCAGGATTTCAAACATTCCAGGCAAGTGCTGTGCACTGAGCCACATACCCACAGCTACCTTTTTTTTCTTTTTGAATCTAAAGTTGTGATTTTTTTTTTTAAAAAAAGATTTATTGTTATTTTATGTGTATTGGTGTCTTGTCTGTCCGTATGTCAGTGTGCCATGTGCTTGCAGTACCGCCAGGGGCCAGAAGAGGGAGTACACATGGTACAGGAGTACAGGATTGTGTGAGCCTCCATGTAGTTGCTGGGAATAAAACCCAGGTCCTCTGGAAGAGCAGCCAGTGCTTTTAATTGCTGAGCCATCTCTCTGGCCTGTCATGCTTGGGGGTCAGCAGAGCCCACTTGTGTGTATCTGTATTTCCTAGGACAAATGGATCTTAAGGGCCCTGACACAATCAATGAAGTAGTAATGTGGTGGCCATATTGGAAGATAGTGGAGAGGAGGTGCAGGGGCCGGACACAGGAAGAACACCCTAGGGGTGTGTCTCGGGCTGGTGTTCATCCTGGAGTCTCCCCACCTCAAACCTTTTCTTTGCATCCCACCACCATGGTGTTCTTGCTACTTGCATGGGGCCAAGTGACCAGGGACTGGACGGGAAGACACTGGGAGCAAGATACATTGCTTTTGTCAGGGATTTGGTGACAGTGCTGTCAAGTTAACGAGCTTACCCTGTGTTTTCATTAATTTGTTGCCACCGCCACAAGTATTTGAGCATGATTAATTTCTCTGACAGCTAGCCGTTCCTGTCCCAAAGATGCTTACACGCAGTTATTATTTTTGAGAGGATTCTGCCATCTTATATTTCAATTTGTATTTTGCTTTCCCCTCGAGAGAAATTAAAACTCGGGACAGAGTAAGTCTGTCTTGAATGCATTACAATCAATGAAAGGTTATTTCTACAATTCCTAGTTGTTAGAAAGTCATGGGTGAGGATTGTCCCTCGGGCAGAGCGCTTGCCTGGAGTGTGCCAGGCCCCAGGATCAACCCTCAGCACTACAAACAATGAATGATGACTTCAGGTGTGCTTCTTGTATGCTTGAGAATAATACACTTTTTTATTATGACACTTTTTTTTGGACGGGGGGACTGGGGATTAAGTTTAGAGGCTTTGGTGTACCAAGCGTATACTCTATGCTGAGCTGCTTCCCCAAGCATGATATCAAATTTCCTTCCAGCTGTAAGATCTCCTTAATTGATCAGAGCGTTCATCCTCCGGCCTACCTTCCTTGTTCACTTGACCGAGCGCAGTGGGTAAATGTATTTTGGCGGACGTTTGTGTCCCGTAGCGGTTGCTTTATGAGAATATTTCCGTGTTGGCGTTCAGGCCTGTTAAATCTCCACTGACCTGATAGCATCCCACCTTTCCCACTCCGGTTGCTTTGGCCCAAGTTCCCCTTGTCTGATAGTGGACCCAAATCCGTTTGCCTGCCACCTCCAGCCTTCTAAATGGTGCTGCTTAGAGAGGTGGCATGCTCTCTGAGCCAATTTGCAGGTCTTTCCCTTCCAACTTGCACGCTAAAGCCTATTTACAAGTGTTGCTCCAGCTGAGCGCTTGCTCCTCCCTGCTAGGCTGTTCCATAGACAGCTCACTGGACTTCCATACCGCAGGGCGATTTTTTTTTCTGTCTCTTTCTCCATCTGCTCAGTTTTCTTTCTTTTTAAAAAGCTTTCTTTATATCTGTTTTGTCACTTAAAACAAACAAACCAACCCAGCTTCGCTGTGGTCTATCTCCAGCACTCGCACTTTAGACGATACAGTTCAGTGGTTTGTGATTGCTGCGTTATTGATTTTTTTTTAAACCTGGTAAAACTTACGTGATATAAAATTTATCATTTTAGCCCACTTTTCGAGTTCCATTCAGTGACATGAGGGGCACTCACAAGATTGTGTGACCATCTGCTATTGCCAAAACCTTTCACTGCCAGGGACAAAAATTGTTCTCCTTAGTACCCCCCTTCTGTGCCCCCCCCCCCATGCTAGCTCTCGTTCTGCTTCCTAACGCTGTGAGGCTGCAAGCCCTGTCTTTTTCATGGAGGGCATTTGTCCTTCTATATCCGCCTCATCCCGGAGCACCATGTTTTTGAGATCCACCAGTACCAATGACATGTTTTCGTTTTTTTCCATTTCATTTGCAATTTCATAAAGTTTGTGTTTTCATCTAATGCCTAATTAGCTTGGTAACACAGAACTAGCATTTGCACAGGTGAGGGATGCTCAGATATGGGCAATCTGAGATGGTGCCAACTGACGACGCTTGGGTAGTCAGATTTAAGTGGCGTTCTTTGTCTCCCACCTGTTATTTACGTGACAATCAGCGGCTTCATTGTTTCCAGTCTCTTTCTCAGGGCTCCTCCTTCTTTGAGGGGCGTTATTCCTGTTCTGTCTGAGCAGTTCGCATCGGTCCTTCTTCCGTCCCGTTAGTCATGGATCTGTAATTAAGCGTATTCAATGCTCGACACTAGCCTTCCTTCTAGTGCGTTCCTGGGGAAGGGCTTGTGAATATATTTCCTGGATTCCTGCACATTTGAAAATGCTTTTCACAGCCCATGTCACCGAAGGACAGCCTGGCCTGATGGTCCTTGCAATTTCCAATTAAGTTCATTCACGTGTCAAAGGTGTCAAGCTAAGTACACCGTTTTTTGAAGCCGGCTGCAACGCACTGAGTGAGGATCGCTTTCACGTTTCTGCCCCCATTTCATCGCTTGGCTCTTGAACTCAACAAATCTCCTGTGGATGACCACTCTGGCAGGGCGCCTCGGGCATGCGGGGTGCCATCTTTCCCACATCACGTTGAAGCAGACTGTGCTGTCACAGTGCGGATTTTATGAGATGCACCCATGCGATCCTATTATTTGTTGGGGATGTCAGATTGGCATGCATAGATTCTACACCAGCAGCTGTGAATAATAACACATATTTCATGCATCTCAGGGCTTTCTAGAACAGTCTTAATGGAAGAGAGCTGTTATGCCTTCCATTAAGTCACCTCTGCACAGAACACCATGGGGCCTCTGTCATGAGCGTATGCATCACCAAGTATTAAGTTACCAGTTTCATTGCTTCATTCCTGTGATTTGTTTTGGAATTGCCTTAAAGAGTAAGCAGCATCCTTCTTGCCCTTTCTTTTAGGGATTCTGATCTCTGCTATTAATGAAACCCAATTAGAAATGTATTAATGCTCAGACGTTATCGATCTACAAATGAAAACTTCTGGTGGGGGGCGTTAATAAACCTCTGGAGCGACATCTTCCTTGTCATCTGATGTGTACTCAATTCGTTTACTAATAATATTATCGGAAAATGTCACCTTTTCCATTTCCCTTGCTTCGTTAGTCTTAGACACACAGTGTTGACAGTTTCCAATCAGGCTGTTAAAATGAGCGATTCTGCAATTACGCGAGTCATTTCTGCTCTGGCTCGTAATTGCTGGACCTTGTAAGCAGCTCCTTGGGCTCCATCGGGTACCGGGCTGATCGATCTCAGCAAAGAACTTTGCCTCTTAATTCGTGCTTCGGGGTGCTTAGAAAAGGTCACAGAGCACACGTGACTTGGCTCTGTGCTGGCACCGAGTGGCTGGCGCCCTTGCCTGCTTGGATGACTCCGAATAAGGCTTGCAGGCTGCCTGGGGATGATTGTCGGGCCACACGAATCCCAACATTCGACAATTCTCATTATGTCGCCTAATTAACGATTTAGACTTTTGGGGGGGAATTACTGCTTGTCTTGTGACTGTGATAACTTTCCAGCTTTAATTAAAACATTGTCAATTATAGAGGGAATAAAAATATCTGTAAAATTACATCCATTTAGACAAGAAATACTTGAGACCTAAGGCTTTCATAGCCCCTGAAAAATAACAATTTTTAAGAGTTTAAAAAAGTCTGGATTATTAAATGTCTAAAAGTGTAAATAATTTAAAAAATCTTAAGCAAGATAGGATGTATGAAACTGTTGATTGGCATTTTGTTCAGGAATTAAATATTTGAAAATTTCCCAAGGTGTGACCATTACTTCTACCTGTGGATAATATACAATGTATTCGGGGGTGGGGGTAAGGCTTCTTGAGATTTTCATTTCCCAAAATACCTTTAATAGGTTGATTTGTTTGAAGCATATTCGTTTTTTTTTTTTTTGGTAGTAAAATAAGTTTTTTTTTAGTTAATAAAATTGTTTTTAATTTCTAAGATTCATTATAAAATTTTGTAAAGAATCAGACTTTGACTAATCGTAATATAAATATAAAAATCTATGTTATGCTTTGCTCAGTTGGCAGAGTGCTCATCCAGCATGCACGAAGCCCCGGGGTCCATCCCTAGTGCTACATGGAGAACCTGATGTGGTACACTGGGAGTCCAGCAGCTGGAGGCAGGAGAATCAAGAGTCAGAGTCTTTCTTGGCTATATAGTGAGTTCAGGGCTAGCCTGGGCTATACAGGACCACCCCCATCCCCAACACACACACACACACACACACACACACACACACACCCACACACACACACACACACACTCACTCACGAGTCAAGAAGTGACAGGACAACTAACAAAATCAATTAATTTTTTACTTGGAAGCCAATCCAGAGTCGCTCTCTGAAGACAGAGTGGAAAGTTATGGAAGCCATAACCTGACCAGAAAGAGAAGGAACTGTTTTTACTCCTTGCAAAACAAAGAACTAAGCTGAACCCAGACCTCATCCTACTGAGCAGTAGGAAGCACCAGCCACTGCCTACAGCTTCAGAGGTGCCCAGTAGACAAGCTCCCACTACTGTCTCAGAGAACAGAATAAAATGACCCTATTGAGGACAGGTTCCTGTGAAAATGAGGAAGTCTCTGAGAGAGTGGCCGGGTCTGTAGCCTGGAGGCCGCCATCTTGGTTTCAGAATGCAGGAAAAACCAATGTTGGAGTAGAGAGGTGGGGACTATTTCCAGTCCCAATGACAAATACCTGAGACTATGTTATAAAGGACAGAGTGTGGTTCTGGGGGCTACCAGCCCAAGAGCATGGTACCAGGATGTGGTAAGGACCATGGTTGAATCAAAACACAATGGAGGTCATTACCCAACAAGCAGAGACAGCATCCCAGATCAGAAATCTCTCTCTCTGTCTCTCTGTGTCTCTGTGTCTCTGTGTCTGTCTCTGTCTCTGTCTCTGTCTCTGTCTCTGTCTTTCCCTCCCTCTCTTTGAAGACAGGCTCCCACTATGTAGCTCTAGCTAGTCTGGGGCTTGCTATGTAGACTGGACTGGCCTCAAACTGAGAGATCTGAATTCTGTGATTAAAGGTGTGTACCACCATGCCTGGCTGTTTTCTTCTTCTTAGGAGCCATCAATGCTATCTTGTAGGCTCTATGTAGATGATGACATCTAGTCCTAACCACCTCCCAAAGGTTCCATGTTTGGACACCATAAACATATGAGTTTCAGGATGAAGTTTCCAACACTTGAGCTGTTAAAAATATTTATTTCATTGAGTCCTCTGTGTGTGTGTGTGTGAACATGATGATAAGTTATTCAGTGTATGTACATGATCAAGTCAGGGCTTCTGGCATTTCTTCAACCTGTAATCCTTCTATGTACCGAGGATCACATACTTGCTTTTCTAGCCATTTCAGGGTCTATTCTTGGTTGTTTTTTTCTGATAGTTGTCTTGCTGGGCTGAGGCGGAGCCATGGTGATTCCTGTACTCTGTGGTTTTGAACTTTGTTTGTACCCCAGCCCTCTCCTTTTCTTTCTCAATCTTCGCTAGGTTCTTCTACACCACCCACAATGCATGGGAACACGGGGTAGTCATCTGACTTATTCTGCTTAACACAGTGACCTCTATTTCTTTCCCTGTGTCCACAAAGTTTTATTCCTTTTTAAAAAAAAAAAAGATTTATTTATGTATGTGAGTACAGTGTAGTTGTCTTCAGACACACCAGAAGAGGGCATCAAATCCCATTACAGATGGTTGTAAGCTACCACGTGGTTGCTGGGAATTGAACTCAGGACCTCTGGGAGATCAGCCAGTGCTCTTAACTGCTGAGCCATCTCTCCAGCCCTGATTTCTTTCCTTTTATAGCTGAGGAGTAGTCTCCTGTATAGGTACACCATGTCTTCCTTGTCTGTGCACAGGTTAACTTGGGCTGGGTACTTCTGCAACAAACATGAGAGTGCAGTGTAGGTGCCTTATTTTTCTAATATGTTATTTAATTCTTTTTAAAATTAGAATATAATTACATTACCCTTCCTCTTGCTCTCTCCAGTCTCTCCCATGTCCCCTTCCTTGCTCCTCAAAATCATGGTGGTCTCTTTTCCTTTAATTGTCATTCCTCCCCCCTTACACACACACACACACACACACACACACACACACACACACACACACACAGACACACACACACAGACACACACACACGGTGCCTACTCAATCTGTTTAGTACCACTTGTGTATGTATGCTTGC
The DNA here is from genome assembly GCA_028551405.1 of Uromys caudimaculatus. Taxonomy (NCBI): domain Eukaryota; kingdom Metazoa; phylum Chordata; class Mammalia; order Rodentia; family Muridae; genus Uromys; species Uromys caudimaculatus. The sequence continues at coordinate 110,715,911 of CM052705.1, read as the reverse complement.
AGGGATGACCACTTAGTATTAGATAACCAATTGGACCTCATTCCTGGGGAAGACTAATTCTCCCTCTGTCAGAACCCTTAGCTTCCTTCTTTTGTGTGGGTGTGGCCCTGTGAGATTTTCTCCTTCCATGGTAGCATGTCTATTGATGTAATACTTGTCCAGGGCAGCCATATTGTTAAGGTATCATGGGTAAACTTTCTTGTTATTTCTAGCAGACAAAATTTCACAGCTGACTTTCTGGTCTTCTGGAGACTGCAATCTCTCTGTTCTCTCTTTTTGTAAAGTTCCCCGAGCCTTAGGTGAAGGAGCTGTATTTTTGATGTGCCAACCTGGGCAGTACCCTGCTGACTTGTCCTCTGCATTTTGGGTAGCTGTGGTTTTCTCTCTCTTTTTTTTTTTTTTTGGTTATTTTGAGACAGGGTTTCTCTGTGTGGCCCTGGCTGTCCTGGAACTCACTCTGTAGACCAGGCTGGCCTCGAACTCAGAGATCCGCCTGCCTCTGCCTCCCAAGTGCTGGGATTAAAGGCGGGTGCCACCACTACCCGGCTGTGGTTTTCTCTCATGGTCTCTGTTGTACAGAGGAGCGGAGGTGTCTTTTTGGTGTCGTGAATTCATTTCCTTTGGGCTGCTGCCTTATATGGCAGTTCTAGGTATCATATTTTGAATATCCATAATGGCTGTTGACTCACGTTTCTGCCGACAGACAGGCACATGCACTTTTGGGATCAAGCTGTGGTGGGGGGCACATTGATACCATTGCAGATAGAAATAGGGGGCAAGAGGTCAACCATGAGCGGTTGAGTCAGCCCACCTTGGAACCTACTCTGCCGCTGGGCTTCCTACTGCATGAAATAACACCCATGGGCACCTTGTGAGCTTGGATTAGCTTGGCTCCTGTTCTCTATAGTGAACCCCCCTGGGGTTGATCTCCCTGATCAGCTACTGCAGAGATGGGTGGACAAGGAGATTAAGAAGGGTTTGGGATCAAAGAGGTATGTGGGAAGAGGGTTGGGGTGAAGGGGCCTTGGGCTGGCATTCAACAGCAGGCAGGGCAGGAAGTATTGTTTTTTCAGCTAGAGCTGAAGGGAACCAGTCTTGCAAAGCTGTGAGATGACTCAGAAGGGAGGGCAGTGTCGTGTGGGGGCGGAGGCAGAGTGACTGATCACTTTCCCTGCAGACAGGCTTCATCTTCAGAACATTCGATCAGAGGTGAGTGATCGTGGGCGTTAAATGCTCACCTTTAAAGGTCAACCCTGCAGACAGACAGCCTCGTGGCCCAGACGCGTGCCTTGGGTAACCGCAGTGGAATTCATTAACTTGTCACCACGGTCCTGGAGCTGTCAGATGGCCTTCCTTAGGACGTGCTTTATCCCCAACCCCTCCCACGCTGGCCAGCCTGAAGCACCAAGTCACACAGCCCACAGAGCAGGCAGCTGATGGAGGACGTGGTCAGGCCCCCACCTGATGCTATCATCCCCAATCTGAAACTTAGGGCAAGTGACAAGAGAATGCATGGACTGAGCACTTCTGTATGCTATACCCTGCCTGGAAGTACTTAATGCTTAGTCCTAGTCAAAGGAAGGGAGTCTTGGAGAACTGAGGATCACGCAGATGCCAAGCTCTTAATGGTCCACTAAACAGTATTAACCCACCTGGGGACATCATGCTGGGTCCTGGGATAGCCTCTGACTCCCAGAGAGATGGCAGGCTATCGTGTGAAAGCAGGCTATGTCATAACACAGCGTCAGGGGCTCTGAGAGAAGAGTCGAGACCCACTCTCCTCTGCTTTCTTTTCTTGGTTCTGTTTCCTGAACAATCCACTCCCCCAAATATTTATTGAGTGTCTACTAGGCCCAAGTACTGTTACCTCTCAGCTCAGGGCAATCTCGGCCTTCTAGAGTACACAGTCGGAAGAGAGACAGGTGGGACATCATTCAGGGACAGAGATGCCTGGCTGGGGGACTGGGGAACAGGAAGGGACAGTCAGGAAGAAAGAGATCTGACTGCAGAAGCGAGAGAAGCATCCTGCGGCTCTGTTGAGGCCTGTCAGAATTCCAGAGAGGACCAAGGGCCTGGGCCTGTGTGGTCTCTGCCTTCAGGGACCACCCAGCCAGGCCACCTGAGAACCCCTGGTGTCCATCCATCCATGGGATATCTCTGTGTGGAGTGGTGGGCCTGCCAGAAGGCATGGCCTCTGGGACTTTCTAAGGTGTCCCCCTCCAGTCAAGTTTTCTTCCCAAGTGTGTGGGGGCTCCAGTTCCTGAAGGTTCAGGGTTGCTGGGGTCTGGGCAGGGTGAGGGCGGGATGCTTCTTCCACCTGGTTCTATACTCACTGGTGCCTTATGGGAAGACTCCAGCCCTTTACACCACACGGTGTAGACACGGAACTTCAGCCCAGCGGACTCTGATCATTGCCCGGCTTGAAGCTGTTCAGTGCCATGCCTCCCATGCTCTTAAGAAAATGATCAAAACCTTCAACAAGGCTCTGCCTAAAGTGCTCGGCTCAGCGTCGGGCCCAACTGTAATGAATTAATCACTGCTCCCAACCGCAGCGGATTAATCGGGTGTGAGTGTTGGCTTAATCTCCTCTCCATTGGAGTCTAGCTGGCACTGTGGTATCCCTAGAGCAGTGCAGTGACATGTTTATATGTTGAAAATTAAGCAAATAATAAAAACAGCTGGCGCTGGGGTGTTACTATCTTTGAGTCCACAAGCTGAACGTTTTGCATATATTAACTTCAACTCTCAAGCACAGAGGCAGCTGCTGCCGGCATCGTACAGGTGAGAAATCAGAAGCAGAGAGAGGTCAGGTGACTTGTCCCAAGGTGTACAGGAAGGATTGGATGCAAGCAGCCAGTCCCAGCGACAGGTTCAGAAAGAGAGATGCCTTATTGATTCATATGTGAAGAAAAAAGAAATGCAGAGAATTTTTTAGGTGAGAGAAGTCACCCAGAAGCGAACACCATTAGCATTTTATGTTTTTTTTCCCTCTGCTTGTCCCTCGGCATGCATTAGGTAGGGGCTTAGATGTAGCCATGTGTTTGGAACCTGATGGTGTGTACCATGTGTGACCTGAAGGAGGCCAGAAGAAGACCGGATCCCTGGACTTGGAATTACACATGGTTGTAAGCCGCCATGTGGGTGCTGGGAATTGAACCTGGGTCCTCTGGAAGAGCAGCCAGTGTGCTTAACCACAGAGCCATCTCTCCATATTTATTCATATTTTGGGGCATGACTGAAGCAGAGATTGCTCAGTTTAGCCCCTTTTCCACGTGAAGCCCTTTCTGCTTTGTCCATGTACAATATCAAATTATCAGGCTAGGAACTGTCTTTATTACCAACATTGATTCCCAGAAGTAGTTCCTAGGTCAAAGGTCATGCAGGGTTTTAAGACAGCCAGTGGGTGTAATGGCCCCCAGGAAGGGGAAAGGGAGATGTATTCTCAACAGACCTACACCTGACACCCTCATCTACCTAGGTGGGGTCCTTAGGAATGCTGTTATTTGGGGCATGAGTTGAAAAATTAAAGAAACTCACCCTCATCCCTGGACCACAGGCTGGTGCATTTCACATTCCCCAGGCCTGGGCTCTCTGAGGCTCAGGCCAGCTGAGAGAAGAGGAGGGCGGCCCCCGGGTCTGCAAATGCTGCCTAATCTGCTCCAAGGTAGCATCTACAAAGAGAATGTGCGCTTCCCAAGCCAGACACGGGCCATTTCTTCAGCCTGGAAAATTCTGCAGCCGCAGGTGGGATGCTTTTAATTAATTAATTTAATTAATTAATTAACTAATTAATTAACATCCCAAACGCTGCCCTCCCTCCCAGTCATCCCCTCACAGAGTTCCTCCCTCCATCCCCTCCCCTTCTTCTCTGAGAGGGTGTGGCCCCCGGGTATCCTCCCACCCTGGCGCATCAAGTCTCTGCAGGATTAGTGCATCCTCCACGCCCCCTGCTGGCAGGGTTGGAAGGGACCAGCACGCCCCCTGCTGGACAAGGCTCGGTGTGAGCCACGAGTCATGGGGCTGAATGAAGGAAGAAGCTCCTATCCATAGGGCTATGCGGAGGTGAAGAGCTTCCCCAAGATCTTGGACCACATAACTAGAGGGTGGTGGTTCTGTCCTTTAAATCCTGTGTGCGTCGTCCATTCCACCTCAGCCTCAGCCACGGCAACTACCCTCTTGCTCCCCTTATCACCCCTGGAGATCTGCAGAGGAACACAGGGGTTGCCTCAGGAGCTGGCTGGTGACATCTGCCAGGAAGAACAAAGCCTTGAGTGCTTGGTGCAAAGCTTGCCTAGATGGAAGGCTTACCTGGCCACACCTAATGCCCAGCTAATCCCAGCAGGAGGCCTGCCAAGCGAGCTTCAGCATCTGCATTGTGCCATAGAGGACGCAGATGTCAGAGGGGTGAAACGACACGCTCAGGATCACTGAAGTAGGACGAGGGCAGAAAGGAAATCTGCCTAAACCCATCTCCTCATGCACTACCACACCCTGAGATCAGACAGGCTGGGGAAGGCCAGTGGCTCTGCCTAGGCCGTGCCGCTCTGTCCTGAGGGGCTCCCTGGGGCCCAGGCTTTGAGGACACTTCATCTCCAGCCAGGTGCAGGCCTGTAGGCCTCACCCTCTAATTACCTGGGCTGGAGAATAGGACCATCCTCTCGGAGATGTGGGACTTAGCTGGAAATGGGCCCGTAGGTACAGCTGCCATTTATTGACCACCTACTGTGTGCCACACACGTCTCAAACATAGCCTCTTTCACATCCTAATATTTTGCAAAGTGCTCTGCATCTGACTTGTGGCTTTGAGTGTGGAGAACCGCGGGATAATACACCCAATGTATCAGCAGCAGCCAGGTCCTGCTAAGATCAACCCACCCTGGGTTGTGACTGTCATTCAAGACCCCCAGTGCTTCTTAGTCTGGGTTTCCCGTGACAATTGGCAATGGAAAAGTGTGTACAGGTGGGAAGTAGAGGGATAAAAGTGGCCTGTCACATGGTTCCAGCTGTCCCCTTCTACCCAGCAGAAAGAGCACGCAGAAGTGACAAGGCTGGCCTGCTCTCTCACCTCCAGATCCTCATCTGGGAGGAAAAAAAAAAAAAAAAAAAAAAAAAGTGCTGCTGGCTGTGCTGTAGTTGCTTTGGGGAAACTGAAGGTGGCGCTCACGGTACTGCAGGCTCCAGGAGCCTGGCTGCCTCTGGCCTGGCAGCACTGGGGAGATTCAGTTTTGCAGCTGTACCTATGAAGCTGTGAGCCCCTAGCCCAGCGTCCAACACATTGGGGAGGGGGGGGTCTGGAGGGGCTCTACACCTGCACAGAGCCTCTTTCTAGCCACTGTCTGACTCCCTGGACAGAGGGGTCAGAATAAGGGCACCTCTTCACACACACACACACACACACACACACACACACACACACACACACACACACACACA
>CM052705.1:110688590-110703040 GCA_028551405.1 Uromys caudimaculatus | reverse complement strand
CTGCACCAGGAGGCCTTCCTGGAGGAGGCACATCACTGCACCAGGAGGCCTTCCTGGAGGAAGTACCTCACTGCATCAGGAGGCCTTCCTGGAGGAAGGACATCACTGCATCACGAGACCTTCCTGGAGGAAGTACTTCACTGTATCAGGAGGCCTTCCTGGAGGAAGCACATCACTGCATCAGGAGGCGTTCCTGGAGGAAGGACATCACTGAATCAGGAGGCCTTCCTGGAGGAAGCACATCACTGGATCCGGAGGCCTTCCTGGAGGAAACAGATCACTACATCAGGAGGCCTTCCTGGAGGAAGTACCTCACTGCGTCAGGAGGCCTTCCTGGAGGAGGCACATCACTGAATCAGGAGGCCTTCCTGGAGGAAGTACCTCACTGGATCCGGAGGCCTTCCTGGAGGAAGCATATATATCACTGGATCCGGAGGCCTTCCTGGAGGAAGGACATCACTGCATCAGGAGGCCTTCCTGGAGGAGGCACATCACTGCACCAGGAGGCCTTCCTGGAGGAAACACATCACTGCACCAGGAGGCCTTCCTGGAGGAAGCACATCACTGCACCAGGAGGCCTTCCTGGAGGAAGGACATCACTGCATCAGGAGGCCTTCCTGGAGGAAGCACATCACTGCATCAGGAGGCCTTCCTGGAGGAAGGACATCACTGCATCAGGAGGCCTTCCTGGAGGAAGCATATATATCACTGGATCCAGAGGCCTTCCTGGGGGAAGCACATCACTGCACCAGGAGGCCTTCCTGGAGGAAGCACAACACTGCATCACGAGACCTTCCTGGAGGAAGTACTTCACTGTATCAGGAGGCCTTCTTGGAGGAAGGACATCACTGAGTCAGGAGGCCTTCCTGGAGGAAGCACATCACTGGATCCGGAGGCCTTCCTGGAGGAAGGACATCACTGCGCCAGGAGGCCTTCCTGGAGGAAGGACATCACTGTGCCAGGAGGCCTTCCTGGAGGAAGGACATCACTGCATCAGGAGGCCTTTCTGGAGGAAGGACATCACTGTGCCAGGAGGCCTTCCTGGAGGAAGGACATCATTGCATTCAGGCCTGGGGAGTTTAGGCTGCCCTATGTGCAGCTTCCTCTCTCCGCTTCCTGTGCGCTGGTGAGGTGTGACCTCTTGGCCTCCTGCTGCCGCCCCTGCCCTCATGCCTCCCCTGACCTTAGAAACCTCCCCTCTGGAACTATAAGTGCAAACGAACTCTTCCTTTTGTAAGTTAACTTGGCCGTGGTGATTTATCTCAGCAAGGAAATGTTAGTGATGCAGGGACTGTGCAGGCATCCTGAATTTCACATGGTAGAAGGCTGAGTGGCATGGCTCTCTCGTGAGCTCATCCACCCATGAACATCTCCCTGTACCTGTTCTCTCAGGACCCACCTGCCAACTCAGCCACCCAGCCACGTACCCCATTACCTCCTGTTCATTTGGGGTCCCACACGTTCATGCGTTTTCTCACTTGTGCACCCAGTCGGTAGGTGCTCCTAATGTTCATACAAAGCCACCAAACCCCTGAGCAGACAAAGCAAGCTTGAGTAAGATGAGAAAGACTGGAGGCCTGGAGGAGCCAGAACAGCACGCTGCTGAGCACATGGCTGGGCGTGCATGCAGGTGACAGAGGAAGGGAGATTGACAGGTGACATCCCGTCTCAACAGCAGCAATAACCACAGCTGCGAGGGAACATGTAGATCCACAGAACAGAACGGACTCTAGAAAGGAACCCACATGTGCCCGCGGAGACACTACCACAGGCACTGGAGAAAAGATCTGCTCTTTGACACGTGGCCCTGGTGCATAGCCGTATGCCAAAGGCTGGAGCTTGACCTCCGTCTCTTACTTGGTAATAAAAGGAACTCAAAATGCATCAAAGACTTGAACCTCATGTTGAACCTATGAACGTTTTAGAAGAAAACGTAGGGAAGGATGTTGGGAGACACCGGTCTAGGCCACGATGCTTTAGGATGAGACCCTGGAAGCACAGACAAGAGGAACGGACGGGAGGCTGCAGAGATGATTTAGCAGTTAAGAGCGTGCACTGGCCTTGCGGAAGCCCTGAGGTTGATTCCCAGCACCCATGTCAGGCAATCCACAGCTGTCTGTACTCCAGCTCTAAGGGATCTGATGCCCTCTTCTGGTCTCCGTGGTAACTGCACTCACATGTGTGCGTACCCACATACAGACACGCACACACACACACACACACACACATTTAATTAAAAACATCTTCAAGACAGACAATTTGGATTAGAGCAAATTGAGAAGTTTTTGTTAAGCAAGGAAAACAACCATGGAGTGGGGAACTAGCCCCCAGAAGGGAGGAATTGGTTTTCGTCAACTCCTCACCAGGAAAAAAAATTAATATCTGAAATATAGGAACAGCTTAAGAGAAACAGAAGAACGGAACTCAAATAATTCAGTTAACACCAGCAAATGACATGAACAGCTAGTTCTCGATTCAGACAGCCAGCAGGCTAACAAACTCACAAAGCACAGTCAGGATTAGCTGCTGGGGAGATGCAAGCCCAGACCACGGGAAGAATCATGTCATAGGCGCTGTGTGGCTGAAAGGAAGAAGACCAGAAAGACGATTTAAATGTAGTGGCCCAAGCCTGTAATCCAGCACCCAGGAGGCTGAGGCAGGGAGATTTCCACCTTGAGACCAGCCTGGGCTACATAGTGAGGCCCTGCTTCAAAAACACAATGAGGGGCAGAGCAATCGCTCAGTGGTTAAGAGTGGGTACTGCTCTTCCAGGGGACCAAGTTTGATTCCTGGGTCAGGCAGCTTACAACCACCTGTAACTCCAGATCCAGGGGATCCAGAGGTGTGCACACCCCCCCTGGGGGGGGATATAAGAAATCTTAAAGGGTCAAGTGAAAGGGCTCAGTGAATAAAGGGCTTGCCCGCAAGTCTGTCAACTTGAATTTGATCCCTGGATCCACACGGGGGAAGGACGGACCTGACCTCCACACTTACGCCTTGGAAGAAGCACCCACTCAAACAGTGAAACACCACACACACATGAGAAAGTGAAAAACAAAGCAGGCCTGCTGGGGGGGACGTGAAGAAGCTTTGTTTTAGTTTTAACATATGTGCACGTGGTGTGTCTGAGCACATGTATGCTGGTGCCTAAGGAGAAGGGAGCCTGGCTTCCAGGTCAGTGTGAGCTGCCGGATGTGGGTGCCGGGAACCGAACTTCAGTTCTCTGCAGGATCAGCCTGATCTCTTAGCTACTGAGGCATCTCTCCAGCCTCCCCAAATGGAGTTCCTCTTTGGTGGAAAAGAAAGAAAGTACAGTCCTTATGGAGAGCAGCAAGGAGCGTTCTTGAAAATCTAGACATGATCTATCAGATAATCTACAAATCCCATTTCTGGGATGGTAATAGAAAATATCTCATGCTTATCCTGGAACCATATGTGATGGCCAAGGGGTGGGTCCACCCAGATGCCCACTGACTGATGAATGAATCAAGAATATATGTGCTAGACAAGGGAACACTGTTCAGTCAAGAAAGGAATGCATCCTGCCATTTGCAGCAAAATGGGTGGAGTTAACGGCTATTTGTTAGTTTAAGTGGAGCAAGCCAGACACAACAAGGCAGATGCTCTATGTCCTTTCTTGTATGTGAAAGGGAACGAAAGCCAATCTAATGTGCAGTGGTGATCGCCAGAGGCCGGGGAGAGTGTGGGAGGGAAGGCAGGGGAGGTTGGGTAACAGGAATCCAAGCTTGTCAGCTGGAAGTGTAAAGTCTAGTATGGAATAGCATCCGGAAGCTCTACAGTTCAAAGAGCAGAAGGGAAGAGCTCAAAGCCTCGGAACAGAGTAAAGGAGACAAGGGGACAGAGAGGCTAAGTCCATGACTCAGTCACTGATACATTGCGTGTCTGTGTCAGATTACATGGTATACATGTATAATTAATGATAACCTCCTCCAAACAAAAAAATCAACCAAAGACTTAAAAGCCATGAAAATACTAGAAGAAAACACCATGGGAATACTTTGTGACGTTGAACTGGGAAAGGATTGTGGGAAAGGCACATGGTATTGTGGAAAACTGCAAAGCTTCTATACAGCAGAGGAGATGACCACAGAGAATATATACAGTAAAGAAAATACAAAGCATACGTCCAACAAAGGCTAACATCTCGCATTTATTTATTTATTTATTTATTTAATTTTATTTTTTTGGTTTTTCGAGACAGGGTTTCTCTGTGTAGCCCTGGCTGTCCTGGAACTCACTCTGTAGACCAGGCTGGCCGCGAACACGGAAATCCACCTGCCTCTGCCTCCCAAGTGCTGGGATTAAAGGCGTGCACCACCACTGCCTGGCTACATCTCGTATTTATAAGGAGCTCAAACAAACTAATAAAGCCCCACGTAATCCAATTTAAAAATGAGCAATAGATCTCAATAGACATTGTCAAGGGAAGATGTACAAATGGTCAGTGGTCCACAGAAAGGTGCTGACTGTCTCTAATCGCTAGGGAAATGCCAATCAGACTATCATGACATAGCTCACTCCAGCTAGGCTGGCTACTAATGGAAGGACAGCAGAGGCTTCTGGGATAGTATGGCAGGTTGGAGCTGCCTTCCTGCTGGGAACGAGGAAAGACCAAAGACAACGTTCAAGAGCAGATTCCATTCCAAAGAGAGAAAGATCAGAAGAGCTTCAGGGACGTTGGTGATTGGACAGCTGAAAACTCCAGAGAAAGAGAAGGGTGGCTGGAAATCAGAACTGCGCAGACCCAGGCTGCAGCTCTCTGCTGTCAAAGAGTCATCAACGTCAGTGGTTCTCACCCTGTGGGTCACAACCCTCCGAGGTGTCACATCTCAGACATCCTGCATATCAGATATTTACATTACTATTCATAACAAAATTACAGCATAATTACAGTTACGAAGTAGCAACGAACTAATTTTATGGTTCGGGCTCACCACAACTTAAGGAACTGAGTGAATGACTTTGCAACATTGTCACAGTGTCAGGAAGGTTGAGAACCACAGATCTGCGTGGTAAGTCAGGTGGGCTTGCTGAAAAGTGATTGACAGCTCAACCTATGTGACGAGTGCACCATTCTGGTCAAGACTCCAGCTTTGATGAGACAGTGACCTGTGTGACTTGACATCAGCTGAACGGAGGCCCATGCGATCACCTCTTGTATGTCGGAGGGCTGTGGGAACACAGTTCACAGGATCGTAAGACTGAGATACCACAAGGGTCTGATAATGAGAGGTAGTCACGAGCCAGGCAGCCAGGAGCTGACTGCTGTAGCACTAGAGTGATGTGGCAAGAATCCAGTTGACATGTGATGGGAGATGACTCAGCATTTAAGAGCACTGGCTGCTCTTCCAGAGGACCAGGTTTGAATTCCCAGCACCCTCATGGCTAAGCACAACCAGTTGTAACTCCAATACCAGGGTATCTGGCTCCCTCTTGTGATCTCCATGGGTACTGCCTGCACACTGTGCATGGGCGTACATGCAGGTAAATGGCCGTACACACAAACAACAAACAATAACAACAACAACTTACAACGAAAGAAGCCAGGTGGCAGACAAAGACTGGATCCCCCTTTCCACTTCATACAACAAAATGAAGCATGCACGAGAAAAGTCCAAGGTGTAGAAGTGTAGAAGGGGTGGGTGCTACGTGAAAGTCCTATAAAGTGCCGCATGCCTCATGGCTCAGCACTTGCTGGACTGTTCCTCAGCCCACCAGCTGACTCCTGCTCTCGGGCATGCCTTCCTTGACTTAATGCAATGTCCCTACTTCTGTTTTTAACCATTTGTCTCCAGTCTAATTTATTGCCCTTAGACACAAGAAACTGGGTATTTCAACAGATATGCCTGAGACACTTGGGGGGGGGGGTGCCTTGGGACCCCAATCCATGCCTATTACATCAGGAAATACCTGTGAAAAGCAGTGGTGGGGAGGAGGAGGAGGGAATATTCAGTCAGCTGGAGACTGGGCCTAGGCAGTGAATGGAGCAGTGCTCAGTAGCCTGGCCATCTGAGGCTAGGAGGAGGTGACTGTATCACTTAAGTCGTAGATGACCTGTGGATCACACAGTTTACAGCTGGTACTCAGAACTGAGAAGCTTCCTCAAGCCCTGGACTTCTGTGGCCTTATCTCTCTCCCAGGGGCGTTTGATGCTCTGTGGGTTTTAGAGCATGGAGCCTGTTTGAACCCAGGGCTTCTCTTGCTTCCTCTGTCCCTCAGCACACCCAGAGGATGTTCCTTGGCTAGCACATTCATCACTCCGGCCTGAAGGAACTGGTGAGTCTCAGGAGTGTGGGAGAATCTGCCTTGCCCACCTGCTGCAAAGCTAAGTATGACCAAGAGAGGCTCTTAGTGTTACCATGCATCTGAAGGTCCTACTGCCTGGTGCTTCTGTAGGCAGGGTCTTGGGGGAGGGGCAAATAAAACAAGAGACAGAGACTGGTGGAGAAGATGGTGTTTAAGTCTAGGTTTGGGAAAATGAGGTAGAAACTGTCTCTTAGTAGAACATTTCCCATTTTCAAAAGAGGAAAGAACATTTCAGGGGCGGTAGATGGGAAATTCCTAGGCTTGGAGAAGCTCTTTGGAGGATTTTTAGGGTGGAGACTTGGTACAGCTTTCTCTTTGAAATTCACCTTCAGGCCAAGTCCTTGTTAGCACACCCATTTTGCAAGTGAATAGGAAAAAAAAGGTGTCAAGCAATGGAAAAAAGTAATAATAACAAAAGAAGAAGGTGGGCTGACAGGGCTCCCTTTATGCTATGCATCAGAGACAGGCCTCCCTTTATGCTATACATCAGAGCTCAGCAAAGGAGAGGCTAATCCTTTCTGGTATCATGTGGTTTCTTTTTTACAAATTCACTTCTATTCTCCCTCTGTAACTTTCAGGCTGTTCTGCTACACTGGTATCCAAAGGGAGAATGTTCCCAAAGAAAAGACAGCTCTGGAGGCCATCTGACACCTGATGAGACTGGTTTCAGTATCAGCCTAAACGCAGTTTGGTTTCCCCTCTCTGAGTGGTACTGAGAACTGAGTCCCCATGACTTCTCTCCAAGATGATTCCCCAAATAAAGCTGAGAAGGCTATGCAGACCAACAGACCCTCACATTGCAAACCAAGAAACACTGAAAAGCAAAGCAGCACAGCACTTCCAAAGATCATTTTACTCCTTGGTTACTGAAGACAAAGTAATGGAAATGACTGAAGTGCTAGATAAAGAATTCAAATGTCTACTTGTGAGAATGATCAGTGACCTCAGAGAGGGGACAAACAAACTGAGGAATGGACAAAGAAGTCATGGAAGAGGTTGGCAACAGGGATGAGAAATTTAGCAGGGAAATCAAGATTTTGAAAAACACACTGAAGAGAAATGTTGGGAACAAAACCAGAATTAAATAAAAACCAGTAAAACAAGCAAGCAAGCAAGCAAACAAAAACCCCCAGTAGATGATGAAATGAGGGAGAAGAAAGGAAAGACAACTTGGAGAAAATACTGCTTATCAGTCAAGCAGTCTGTCTGTCTGTCTGTCTATCACCTAGAGAATAAATTAAAAACTAAGCATGGCAACCAGTCACAATAACTATGGGACATGATCAGAGAGCAAACGGAAGTGTTCACGGGGTAGAAAAGAAACTGAGATAAAATACAGCTGATTGGACAGGGAAAGGGGAATCCTTTGGGAAGGACAGATGGAGGTCAGTAGAGTAGGAGGGGAGCAAAATAACAGTAAAACCCAAAGGGAATCATAGCACTGTCTGTTCACCACCCAGACCTCTGTCACGTGAGGAATTCAGCATATACATAAACATTTATAAATTAAATGAAAATTTCTCATAGGGCTTATGGTGCTTCCTCTTAGCAAGACATGAGAAGTCTTCTTTGGAATGTTGGCTAAGGCTGTCTCAGAGGCGCCCAAGACAGACCCTATTCTTGTTACCCCCAATTACACCCCAGAGGTGGAAGGAAAGTCCCTATTTCTGAGGATACCATTCTAGGTCCTTCAAAAACAGGACCTAGAAGCTCCTGAACTGGAATTGACCTGGAAGGTCCCTCCCTGTGGACTAGTGTTCATGGTACCAGAAGGTACCATGCAAGCTTCCAAAAGAGGGAGGCAACCAACAATGTGAGCCAGCTCTGATGCCTATGAGCCACAATGATGACCATAATAGAAAGAGGGGTATAGTAGTGGCATGCATCCCCTGTCAGGAACCAGCAGCTCTTTCATTGGGCTTAAGATCGGCTCAACAACAAGAGACCATAGACAATTCCTGGAAACCCACTCAGTGAATTCATGGTCATCGGAAGAGACTCTACAACCAGTAATTTATTAAACCAGCAAATCCCTAACAACAATCGATAAACATTTACCCTTAGACCCTATAGATACCCTATATATCCCATACAATAAATGTATTTTTTTTGTTTTTGTTTTTGGTTTTTTTTTTGGTTTTTTCGAGACAGGGTTTCTCTGTGTAGCCTTGGCTGTCCTGGAACTCCCTCTGTAGACCAGGCTGGCCTCGAACTCAGAAATCCACCTGCCCCTGCCTCCCAAGTGCTGGGATTAAAGGCGTGCGCCACCACTGCCTGGCCCATACAATAAATGTAGTCTTCACACCTCATCAAGAAAAACTCTCTTTGCAGCAGACAGAGACCACCGTATGCCCAGCCCCAGTGGACACAGCTACAAAGCACTGTCACACATAAAGCTCAGGGGACGTGGTGGAAGAAGGAAAGATCGTAAGAACCAGAGGTCAGGGCCTTTGCTATGAGGTCGTGTCTCTTAGTAACATCAGAAGCTACATTCGTAAAGTCTCACCAGTATGATGCCCAAACATGAGGTGAACAAGAGGACACCAACGAACTGCACGGGGGACGAGCCCATGAGGACTCTGCCCTGCACAACGTTCTACAGGCAACAGAAGAAAGCTGGAGTGGGCAGTAGCCCTCTCTAGGGAAAAGCACAGCAACTGGCTGTCCAGTGTCAAGTTGTCAGCCCCGGAAACACATATACGAGGAACACTATATGGACCCAACAGGTTATATTGAGGAATGCGCATGTATATACAAATACATACACAATGCAATAACGATTAATTGATTAATCGGAAAAAAGACCATAAAAATCGAAGAAGAGTAGAAGGGCTATATGGGAGGGTTTAGAAGGAGAAAAGGGAAGGAAGAAATGTAATTAAATTACAATTTCAGAAATAAACAGAAAAAATGCCTTAAAAAACCCCCAAGCATTACTATAATTCACAGTAAATATGGGGCATGATCAGGGGGCTGAACTGAAGAACCCATCAGGTAGAAAAGGAGCGGAGATTGAAAATCAAAGGTGGGGGCTGGCGAGATGGCTCAGCGGTTAAGAGCACTGACTGCTCTTCCAGAAGTCCTGAGTTCAAATCCCAGCAACCACATAGTGGCTCACAACCATCTGTAATGGGATCTGATGCCCTCTCTGGTGTGTGTCTGAGGACAGCATACATTGTACTCACATATACATTCAATAAATCAATAAATCTTAAAAAAAAGAAAACCAAAGTTGGGATTGGGGAGATGTCTTAGTCAAAATGCCTACCACACAAGCACGAGGATCTGAGTTGGGAGCTCCAGAGCCCATGGGAAAAGCCAGGTGAATACTCAAGCATTTGTAACCTCAGTGCTGAGAATGTGGGGTGTGTACAGAGACAGGCGGATCCCTGAAGCACACTGGGAAGCCAACCTAGTTGACCTCTGACCTCCTCATGTGTTGTGTGCAAGCAGATGTGTGCATACACCAAGGACATAGAAAATCTATTCAATGAAATTATAGCAGAAAACCTCCGGAATCTAGGGAAAGAAATGGGCCCCCAAGCAGAAGGGGCTTTTAGAACTCCAGATAGAGTCAGGGAAGAACCACATATGACACATTGTAGTCAAAATGTTAAGATTGTAAAATGTGGAAAAAAACCAATAAAATCTGCAAAAGAAATATATATACCAGTTTTCTTACAAAGCCAAAGAACATCAGAATAACATCCGACTTTTCAGCAGAAACTTCAAAAGCCAGAAAGCATGGAATTAAACATTTCAAGGCCTGAAAGCAATAGCAATCAGTTGACATTGTTATACCTAGCCAAGTTATCTTCTAAAACGGACATAGAAATAAAGAGATTTCAGGAGAAGCACAGATTAGAGCAGTTTATGACCTCTAAGCTAAGAAGACGGGAGATACCTGAAAGAATCCTACACAGAGAGAAGGAACAAGGCAAGAATTTCATGAGAAGAATAAATGAGACCTAGGACAGAGCCAATACCATCCAACCGTGTCAGCCAGAAACCTCCACTCTGAATAGCCTCTTGTGGGGAACCCTCCTGCTGATGTTCTGCTAAATGGGTCGTGTTGCCAAACTGTCTTCTAATACCTGGTTTCTAGCCGCAGATTAGTGCCGTGCCCAGTTTTCATCTGGAACCAGGCAGCAGTTGACGCAGAAACCCACAATCGGCCGAAGGGTGGAGGATAAGAGACAGTGGGGTGTCCAACCCTACGTGAGACGGCTCTATCACCCCCTTCAAGGCTCAGGGGTATTTACAAAAGAGTATGTGGGGGGAAAGAAGCAAGAGTTGGGTTGGGGAGATGTGTAGCAAAAAGCTGTCTGCAGGGCATGGCACGGCCGTTGACCTCGTTAACTCGCGGCGGCGTGGTATTCTGTATAAGACCAGCATAAGATCGGGCCCATCGCCATTTCCTTGTAGATAGGAGAGGGTTACAGGGCAGGGAACGGTGAGTGGAAACTATTGAATTCATTCTATAAATGTGTGAAACTGTCAAACTATACAAGTAAAAGGATACTCCCCTCCCCCCTCCCCTCCCTGCAAAAAACCAGGAAAGACTGGCTGGGCCGAGTGTACTTTAAAAAATTAGATCCCAACATTTGTTTTCCTAAGTAATGGTACTTCACTGGCAAAGACATCAAGGCTGGGAGCGAAAAGATGGACGTCAATAAATCAAGCAAATAAACAGCAGCTGAAGACAACTGTTGTGGATTGGTTCTATTCGTTATTTTTATTTTTTATTTTTCGGAGCTGAGAATGGAACCCAGTGCCTTGAGCTTGCTAGGCAAGCGCTCTACGGAGGACCTAAATCCCCAACCCTGGGGATTGGTTCTAGTGCTCTGAATTAATCGGGAATCTGCGTGTCCAAGCGCTGAAGGTCCTTGTCCCCAATTGGTTTTGATCAATCAATAAAGAGCCAAATTCCAATGGCTGGGTGGAGAGAGAGGGGCGGAACTTTTAGATTGCAGTGGGGGGTGTGTGTGTGTGAAGGGGCTAGGAACTGGGAAAAACGAAGGGAATCGCCACGATTCAGAGGGAGACAGATCAGGTTTAGGGCTGCAGAAGGAAAATCATCAGAAATGTAGGTGAGAATGAATGAAGTCCCGGAAAGGGCCGCCCAGAGGCAGTAAAGACTAGGGGTCCACCCAGAAGGAGCCAGGACAACAAAGATAAAATATAGAATTAGACGGCGTTAAGGCAGGATTACAGGAGAGAAATGTATGCTAGCCTCGTGGGGAATTAGAACTGCCCAGCCTATGAGCTAACTAAGGCATTTTAAAATCAATTGGAGCGCGCGCGCGCGCGTGCGCGCGCGCGCATGCGTGTGAGTGTGAGTGTGTGTGTGTGTGCATGTGACCAGCTGGGAGCAAAAGCAGTGTAGCTAAAACTACAGCTACAGACAACAGGAATCTCTCTCTCTCTCTCTCTCTCTCTCTCTCTCTCTCTTTCTCCCTTATATATGATAAACTAGATTTCAGGTAAAAATTAGTCAAAGTGGTAAAAAAGGTCATCAATAAAGGGAAAATATAAAGAAGCATAATAATTGTGAATATATATGCACCAAATGTTGAAACATTTATTTCATAAAACGAACACACTGGACATAGATATGTCAAGTCCACAAACAATAATAGACAACTTCAATGCTCTGTTTATCAGTAGATAGATCATTCAGACAAAAAATTAAAGATGTCACAGAATTAAGCATTGCCATGTATAAAGCAGACTTACCAGATATCTGTCTAAAGTCTTGCACAACGGCTACAGAATACAC
The DNA here is from genome assembly GCA_028551405.1 of Uromys caudimaculatus. Lineage (NCBI taxonomy): Eukaryota > Metazoa > Chordata > Mammalia > Rodentia > Muridae > Uromys > Uromys caudimaculatus. The sequence continues at coordinate 110,690,934 of CM052705.1, read as the reverse complement.
ATTATTCTCAGAAACCTATGAGATATTCTTCAAAACAGATTATATTTTAGGCTTTAAAACAAGTCTAACAAACGAGAAAAAAATGAAAATAATTTCTTATATGCTCTCAGACTGTAGTGGAATAAGATACAGTAATAGCAAGAGCAATAACAGGAACTATGGAATTATATGGAGCTTGAACGATGTGCTCTTGAAGAATTGATGGATCATGGAAAAAATTGCAGAGGAGGTTAAAACAAAATCCTAAGGTCAAATGGGATGGAAGTAGAACTTACCAGAAGCTTTGGGAAACAGCAAAAGTAGTTCTAAGAGGGATGCTTTTAGCTATGAATGCCTACATTAAAATAATAGAAATGCTGTAGAGACTCCTGTTGAGATCTTAGAGATGCTGACAAGCTAAGGCAGCAAGTCAGAAGACGGAAAGAAATAAGGGCAGAAACCAAAGGAAGGAGACGAAAAACAATGCAAAGAATCAATGGAAGAAAAGTTGAGCCCTAGGAAAAAAAATATGGCTGGCAAGTCCTAGCCAAACTAACCCAGAAAAGACCTAAATGTGTATATTAGCAATAAGAAGGAGGATGTTAAAACAGATAGCAATGAAATCCAGAAGGTCTTAGAGAGCGTTTGGAAAATTTACATTCCAATAAATTGGAAATCTTTAAAAGAAGTGAATAAATTCATACATGCATAGGACCTGCCAACATTAAAACAAGAGGATGTAAACACTTTACACGGATCTGTGGCGAACACACAAGACTGAAACTGTAATAATGAGTCTCCCAAAGAGAAGCCCATGAGCAGACAGACAGACGGCCAAACAGACAGACAGATCCACTGCTGGACTCTTTTTTTTTTTTTAAAGTTTAATGTTTTTGATTATCTAGAAGTTTCACATAATGCACCCCAATCTTATTTACTTCCCACTCCTCCTAGCCCCTCCCCCACGATCTCTCCCAAAACAAAATAAAAAACAAAACAAAAAGTCCAGTTGTGTTGCCCATATAGTTACTGGAGCATGGTCAAACTCCCAGTGCTCAGCTCCTTAAAGACAACCGATGTCCCCTCCAACCAGAAGCCACCAACTGTGAAGAGCTCCACTTTCTCTCCAGTGTTTAAAGCAGAGCTTCTCAAGCTGTGCCCTCAAATGACCGGGTGTGCGGCCAAGGGCATCCTATGAAGCCACTGCTATCTTGATATCAAAGTCAGGTACGGACAAATGAAATAAAGGAAGTAATAGACTGATTTACCTAATGGATGCAGATGAAAATGTCCTCATTAAGTACTTGAAGATGGAATTCAACAGCATACTAAAAAGACTGTACGTCATGATCAAGTTGGTTTTTATTTAGGCTCACAAGGATGGCTCAATATATGCAACAAAATGCAGAGATAGATGGTTGTAACGACAGAAACAGACTAGTCATCTTAGTGCATGCAGAGATTTCAACATCCCTTCCTGATGAAAGACCTAAGGAGATTACGAGCAGACGAGGCATACATCAACATAATAATGCTATCTGGAACAAAACTCTACCCCAACTAAATGTGGAAAGACAGAAAGCAGTCCCTCTAAAACCAGGATCTCTGTTCCCTCCACTTCTGAGGTAATGACTGAGGTCTCCGCTAGAACTATGGGTTGCATTAACCACTTTTCTGTTGTTGTGAGAATGCACCGTGACCAAGGCAACTCACAGAAGGAAGGCTTCATTTGGGATTATGGCTCTAGAGGCGTAACAGGCATTCGTTGTGTGGAGGCATGTCAGCCGGCGGGCCAAGTGGATGGAGCAGGAATCTGAGAACTCATACCCTGAAGCAGGGAGCAGGTAAGCAGAGTGAGGCTGCGCGCTCTCAGAGCCCGTCCTCAGCGGCATATTTTCTCTAGAAAAGCTTCACCTTCCCAAACAGGGCCACCAACCAGGGACCAAGTTTTCAAGTACTTGAGCCTATGATTTCGCTCTATGGGGAGGGGCATTTCCCAGTGAAAGCAGTACACAGTAGAAGAAGGAAAAGAAGTTGAAGTGTTCTTATTTGTAGACAATATGATCCTATATTTAAAACACCCAAAGGACTCTACCAGAAAGCAAGTGGGTCTGTTAACACTTTGGGATTTAAAAGAAATATCAACGTGGAAATGCCAGTAGATTTGCTACATACCGTTAACAAACATGATGGTGAAGAAATCAAAGTATCAATCTCATTCACAAAAGCTTCAACAAGCCAACCAACCAACCAACCAACCAACCAACCAACCAACCAACCAACCAACCAGTCAGCCAGCCAACCAGCCAACCAACCAACCAACCAACCAACCAACCAACCAACCAACCAACCAACCAGCCAGCCA
>CM052705.1:110672340-110688090 GCA_028551405.1 Uromys caudimaculatus | reverse complement strand
CAACCAACCAACCAACCAACCAACCAACCAACCAGCCAACCAGCCAACCAGCCAGCCAACCAGCCAACCAACCAACCAGCCAACCAACCAACCAACCAACCAACCAACCAACCAACCAACCAACCAACCAACCAACCAACCAACCAACCAGCCAACCAGCCAACCAGCCAACCAGCCAACCAGCCAACCAGCCAACCAGCCAACCAGCCAACCAGCCAGCCAGCCAGCCAGCCAGCCAGCCAACCAACCAACCAATCAACCAACCAACCAACCAACCAACCAACCAACTAACCCACCATCCTTAGAATAAACCTAGTCACAGGGGTAAAAACATCTATAATAAAATCTTTGAAATACCAAATGGAAAAATTGAAGGAGACACCAGAAGATGGAAAGACCTTCTGTGATCATGGGTTGGCAGAATTAATATTGTCAAAATAGCTTTATTAGCTTCTTCTTTCTCTCCTCTGACCAAATCACCCTAGAGCAGTGGTTCTCACCTTTCCTAACTGGGCTGTGATCCTTCATTACAGTTCCACATGTTGTGGTGACCCTCAATCATAAATTATTTTCGTTGCTACTTCACAACTATAATTTTGCTACTGTTATGAATTTTAATGTAAAAGTTTTTGAGATAGAGGTATATATTGTAAAAATTTTGGAGATAGAGGTTTGCCAAAGGGGTCAGAATCCATAGGTTGAGAACTGCTGCCTTAGAAGAAGCAACTTAAGAAAGGAGGGGTTTTCATGGTTTGAGGGTATAGCCCTGGGTGGCGGGGGAGGCATGGTATAGAGCATGAGACAGCTGCAGGTGCAGACAAGGAGGAAGCAGTGGGTGCAGGGAGAAATGAGTGTCAGGGCACATGGCTCTTACATCAAAGAGGGGAAGAAAGAGTTTATTCTGGAGCCAAGTCTGAAAGACCGTGGCCCAGGGACACAGACTTAGGTTACCCCACATCCCATGCTCCGAAGTGGTAATAGCTTAATGAAATTTGTATAGTAAGAAAACAACACAGTTATAAATCAAGGAGCTTTATTAAAGATAAAGATGGGGGTGGAATCTCAGGGTCATTTTGATTTGCATTTCCCTGATGACTAACTATGTTGAATGTTTCTTTAGGTGCTTCTTGGGCATTTGAGATTCCTCAGTTGAGAATTCTTTGTTTAGCTCTGTACCCCATTTCTAAAATAGGGTTATTTGGTTCTCTGGAGTCCAATTTCTTGAGTTCTTTGTATATATTGGATATTAGCCCTCTATCAGATGTAGGGTTAGTAAAGATCTTTTCCCAATCTGTTGGTTGCTGTTTTGTCCTCTTGACAGTGTCCTTTGCCTTACAGAAGCTTTGCAATTTTATGAGGTCCCATTTGTCAATAGTTGATCTTAGAGCCTGAGCATTGGTGTTCTGTTCAGGAAAATTTCCCCCATGCCCATGTGTTTAAGGCCATTTCCCACTTTCTCTTCTATTAGATTCAGTGTATCTGGTTTTATGTGGAGATCCTTGATCCACTTGGACTTGAGCTTTGTACAGGGAGATAGGAATGGATCAATTTGCATTCTTCTACATGGGATTCTACCTCAAACCAGTCAGAATGGCTAGGAAAAAAATTCAAGCCATCATATATGCTGGTGAGGATATGGAGACCCAATGGGGATGACTTTAGCCTAGATATCCAACAAAGGGGAGGTAGAACCTGTAGAGAACATATCCAGTGTAGATACCAGGCAGACCGCCCAGAGCTCCCAGGGACTAAATCACCAACCAAACTTATGTAGCAGAGGATGTCCCTATCTAGCATCAAGAGGAAGGGAGACCCTTGGTCCTGTGGAGGCTCGATGCTTCAGCATAGAGGGATGCCAGGGCAGTGAGGCAGGAGTGGGTGGGTGGGTGGCAGAGCACCCTCATAGAGGCAGGGGGAATGGGGGAGCGGATAGGGGGCCTGCGGAGGGGAGACCAGGAAGGGGGATAACATTTGAAATGTAAATAAATAAAATAACCAATTAAAAAAAACAGATAAAGATGGGTGCTGGAGAGATGGCTTAGAGGTTAAGAGCACTGGCTGCTCTTTCAAAGGTACTGAGTTCAATTCCCAGCAACCACAAGATAGCTCTCAAGCATGTATAATGCTATCTGAGCCTTCTTCTGGCATGCGGGTGTACATGCAGACAGAGCTCTCATATACATAAAAAAGCTCAAGATATCCCAAGATAACTTGCCTGTGGACTTGCAACATCTCAGCCTTTCTAATGGATTGAGTTGTTAATCAGCCCTGCAGAAGGTTCAGTGGGTGATGAGGTTCAGGAATTTCCTTCACAGTTCCCCATTGATCAAGCATCTCATTTGTACACAAGGTGCCCAGACATTAACTTTCCCTCACTGCTCGGGATGGCCAGTCCTAGGAGCTGCTACAGATGAGGCTGAGTAGCAGGCAGGAGAGCAGTCTTCGTGAGAGAGGGATACTGGCAAAGCCACTAAGAAAGGGACTTCTGGACCACATCATTAAAATTCAATAGCCAGGGTTTTAGTTATTTATATTTGACATGTAATTGACATGAAATAGGAGTTATATACCTAAAATTAAAACCATCAAGGACACTGTCTGGCCTAGCAAGGAAAGGGGGTTCAGATGAGTGAGACAGATGAGTTAAACTGTGTGTGTGTGTGTATGATTTAAAACTAGATTGATTATTTCCCTCTGCCCCTGTGCTTATAGTTATTTGTACTCTATGAACTATTTTATTTATTTTGGAGTGTTTCAACAAATCTATTGCCTTCTAATTTTTCCTTTTGGCCATGGTTTTATAGCTGTAACATTATGTAGAGTGGCTAGTGTTAATTCTAAGAAAAGATTTAATTCCTAAATTATCATAAGTCTTACCTGGATACTGACTTGATCTGTTCTATTATTTTGGTATTGAACCAGATTTTAGCTGGAGGAGCAGTAGGGAGTTATGTTACGGAAGAGACTGGGGAGCAGCCCAGTATTCTCTAAAAGAATGTGTACAGGTGTTTTACCTGCGTATAGGTCTGGGCACACTGTGTGCCTGGTGCTCATGGAGGATCAAGGAAGGTGCTGGTGCCTTGGGACTGGGGTTGTAGATGCTGTGAGCTGCTGCGTGGGTGCTAGGGATTGAACTTGGCTCTCTGTAAGAGTAGCAAGTGCTCTTATCCACTAAAGTGCCTCCCCAGCCCCAGCATAGTATTCTAAAATATTTTAAAACCAGGATTGTCTATGTACAGAATAGAAATAGGAGGTCAGATCTGTTAGAAATTAGAATTTTATATTTCTCGTAGAAATAATCAAATGTTATTTATTCATCTTTTCTTCTTTCTTTCTTTCTTTCTTTCTTTCTTTCTTTCTTTCTTTCTTTCTTTCTTTCTTTCTTTTTCTTTCTTCCTTCCTTCCTTTCTTTCTTTTTTCAAAGATAGGCTCTCTCTGTGTAGCTCTGGCTGTCCTGAAACTGACTTTGTAGACCAGGCTGGCCTCAAACTCAGAGATCCACCTGCCTCTGCCTCCCGAGTGCTGGGATTAAAGGTGTGTGCCACCACTGCCTGGCTTTATTACTCTTTTAAAAATGGTATTTATTTTTATTCTTTTTGGTTCTGTGTGTGGTGTGCCTGTGTGACACTATACCACATAGACCATATATATGCCCAAAGAAACCAGAAGAAGGCATTGGATCTCTGGAAGCTGGAGTTGCAGGAGGTTGCGAGTCACCATGTGCGTCCTGGGGTTTGAACCCAGGTCCTCTGGAAGAGCAGCCAGTGCTCAACACTGAATAATCTTCTTTAGCCCCTGAATTTTATTTCTTAATTTTAGTGGTAAAAATGGATGTGGAACTTTAATAGCAATTACTGTAGTGTTGCCCATTTCCTTTTTAGTAGCATAATGCAAATATTGTTTCATTAATTTTAAAATCCTAGCTAGCTATACTATAGGATATCTTAAATATTCATTTAATTATGAAACATCATGTTTTAAGGTATAAAATATGATTTTTTGTTATTTTTAGAGATCGATGTCTTTTGTATAATTTGGGTAGAAACAACCCAAATCTAGCTGGAAAAAGTTTCTTTGGCTGTAATACTTTGGATTTTAAAATATAGGGACCCCCAAATGGAGATTCTTTTGGAAGATTAAAAGTAGTTTTTGTCAATTTAAAAAATTAGATTAAAAAATTCAAGTTCTACTGAAAATGAGAATTTTATTTCTACAAAGATAGTGAAAACACTTGAATCTTTTAAATATGAAAATGAAGTTTGAGCAACATAGGGGTTCTGGGTCAGCAAACAGCGGTCACAGATCACAATTAATGAAAGGACAGACTGTAACTTCCCTGAAATCACTATTAGCATTGTTTCATCAATTAGCATTGTATGAGGTGAAATGCTAAATAGTCAAACAATTCAAATTATCTAATGGTAAAAGGATTCAAGGCCCGGAGAGGTGGCTCAGTGGTTAAGGCACTGGCTGCTCTGCAGAGGACCTGAGGTTGGTTCCCAGTACTCACGTAGTGGCTCACAACTGCTCCACTTCCAGAGTCCTTCATGTGGTGTCAGCAAAACACCCATACACATAAAATAAGTTAAATAAATCTAAAAGGATTTAAGGTGGGAGAAACGTTTAGTAACCTGAGATCCTGGCCTGCCAAGGGAGCAGAATATAAACAGTCTGCAGCATGCTTGAAGTCCGCGTGGATTGTTCTCGAGGAGGCTGGCAAAGTCTTGATGTGAGGACAAGGATCTAGACGTTCATCTCCCGGGTTTTTGCGGCCAGTGGTAAGTTAGAAGTACCCGATAGTCTTCCTCCTTTAGGCAGGGTGGTGACTTTGATGTGATGTCCTTTATTCTTTTTTTTTTTTTTTTCTTTTTTAGTTTTTCGAGACAGGGATTCTCTGTGTAGCCCTGACTGTCCTGGAACTCACTCTGTAGACCAGGCTGGCCTCGAACTCAGAAATCCTCCTGCCTCTGCCTCCCAAGTGCTGGGATTTAAAGGCGTGCGCCACCACTGCCCGGCTGATGTCCTTTATTCTTTTAGTTGATGAAATCGTCTGCTTCTTTTTTTAATCTTTTGAGGAAGACTCTGTAACTAATCCCGAGTTTTTGGTTCTTATATTTAAAGTCCTTTGTAATTGTATGTGTTTTCTAGAGATGACTCAGGTTGCTTTCACATAGCTCTTTTAGAGGAAGCCGAGGACATTTTTAAATAAGGAGATAGTGGATGTTTTCAGAAAGGGGTGGATCTTGGAAGAAAACCAAAGCTTTGGTTGATTTTAACAATCTAGTAGTGTTATCTGTTTATTAAACAGGCCAGATTTTAAAAACAGATTTAAATATTTGTCCATTAAAATCACCTCCATGATCACTATATAATTTATCAGAAATGCCCCCAAGTAGAAATAATTAGAAATAAACAGGAGAATAACCGTTTAAAGAGAAAGCCCTACTGCTGAGGTAGTGGTTACCTTGCAGGCAAAGGCCTTGTCCATGAGGAAGGTTAAACCTACGAATTAGAGTCTCTCTCTCTTTTTTTTTGAGTTTAAGTTAGGATAAGAATTTTGAAAACATAGATTTTGGGGCCAAGTGTGGCAGCACGTACCTTTAACACCAACACTCGAGGGGTGGAAGTAGAGGCAGGTGGATCTCTGTGAGTTCCAGGCCAGCCAGAGCTATATAGTGAGACTCTGTCTAAAAAACCCCAAAAAATTAGATTTTGAAAGTTACTTTAGTTGGGGCTACATCTCTCATAATCCCTGTGTGGAAAGGAAACAACACAAAGATCTTTGGCAAACATATAAATATCTCATATTTAACAGTTTCGTATTAGGAACATTGACAGAAAAGAAATTATGTGATTTTTATGTTACCCATGATTGTGACCCGCATAAAATTTTAATCTATATTTTATGTATTTATTTTATATATTTTATTTATATTTATTTATAATTCAGAGCTTGAATACAACATTGAATTTCATAGCATAATAAAACTTTTATTTTGTGACCCCAATGAATGTTGTTTTACATAAACAAATGACATTTTAAGGTTTCTATGAAACACTTAATATACCCAAAGATATAATTTGAATAGATTTAAGAAGTTTAGAGTTCTTTTTTTACATAAACAAAGAGCATTTTAAGGTTTTATGAAACACTTAATAGACCCTAATTTATCATTTAAATAGATTTTTAAGATGTTTAGAGTTCCCAAGTTTACAAAGCTTGTATATTTGTCAAACCTTTTAATATATCACCCCAACACTCATATTTATAAATATGCTCATGTGCATTTTAATTGGACATTAAAAAAAAAACCAAAAATAAAAATGGAAAAAAAAAAAAACCCGAAAACAACCAAAACCAAACCAGCGGTGAAATGGCCACAAATTTGTTACTTAGTTCTTTTCTCTATTTTATTTGTAAGAATGTTTTGCCTGCACGGAAGTCCTGAGGGAGTCAGGAGGGTGTTGGATGCCCAGAACTGGAGTTACATACTGTTGTGAACCGCCATGCGTGTGAGCTGGGAATTGAACATCTTCTGGAAGAGCAGGCAGTGTTCTAAACCTCTGAGCCATCTCTTTAGCCCTGACACTTATATTTTTATCTCCTTACGGTGTAGCAAGGCACAGTAGCACAGGAGACAAAGGTGGAGTTTGTCCCGTGGACTCGGTGCCATATTTTCCTCTTGTAAAGAGATAAAGAGCAGGGGAAGGCACCCTAAATGAGGAAATGTCTTTAATGTTACTTTAGACCCAAGCTTTTATTCCTTTAGTTTTGGTGATAATTTAATCTTTCACGTGCTTGCTTGTGTATCTAAAAGAAGAAAGGGAGCGAAACAAAGGACGCTCAGATTCGTGGGTCAGGCATCATCGACTGGCCGGTCTCCTCCTTCGGTAGCCACTGTGTAGCGTTATAGTTTTACTTTGCGCAGCCTGCCCTGCGGAGGGAGCCGCTTGCCCCGCATTTGCCTATCAAGGCTAAGGTAGATGTTTTCTCTAGCTTTCATCTTAAGTAGCCCACAATCTCCTCCTTGGGTGGAGAATTTTGCTCTGTTGGGAGACTAAGGAGAAAGAGGTAAGGTCAAGAAGTGTTAGCCTCAGGATTTATTTTTCGTTCTGATAGAGCCTCTAATTAATTTCTTATTTAGTTGCAATATTTCTTTTAGCTCACATGTACTCTTTGAAGTTCTTACTGGTTTTCATAAAGGGCCTATTTTATCATTTCTTTTTTAGACAATTTAAAATCCCAATTAAAGCACGCCACTTGTTTGCAGTTTCAGAATTTTTATTGCCTAGAACTTTTAGTTAAGCATGCAAAATAAACCAATTTGGAGATAATAAATGTTGCCCATTGAGGGAAACTAAAGTCAACCTATCTTTAGTAGGAGATTCCAAATTTTTAAATACTTGCAAATTGAATTAACACACTAAACATAAAAACAGCGGCAGTACTAAATATCTATTTGTTTTTCTCCAGACATTGTCTCCTTCATTAAATTAGACACAGGAGGCCTGTCCGGAGGAATAAGGGAGCAGGCTCGCCACTGTAGCCGACCAAATGCCAGCAGAGGTCTGAATACAGCAAAACAAAACAAAACAAAACAAAAACCAGCAAAGCAATCTGAGTGACCAAAATGATCTCCAAGCAATCAGGAAAAATGCCTTAGACCAAGGCAAATCTCAAAGAGGCATCTATCAAACAGGATTCTAAGACACAGCTCAGAATAAATGACAAAAGGCCCCATGGAGGACAGAAAAGGACTCACCTAAATCCACCCAAGTAGATAACCCCTGCACAGGCTCTGAAGGAGTCCATGTGTCCCACCCATCTGGGTGACTTATTCTATGAAAAATGGATTCTGGGAGCACCACATTCAGGCACCAGAACCGTCTATAGTAAGAACCTATTCTCACCTCTGGAGCCAAATCCGAATGAATGACTATGGGGGACACCGATTACGTTTCCCGGCTTCCATGTTCCTGTGAGAGACGGTTTTATAAACGGTTTTATTTTTACAGTAAGAGAGCCTAGAACGTCCTAAGTCAAGGTGTTCAGAGGGAACAGTTGGTCAGGTGATAGCAAAGCAGGAACTACTCTTCTAGGCCTCAGGGGTTATCTGACAGCTTTCTTACCCCTTCCGTTGGGTGGAAACCGGGGTCTGTTCTTATATTCCTGTGGATTTACCTACCGGTCACAAAGATGTTAGGTCACGTACAAAAGAAGACAAAAAGTGGCAGTTAAGGGAACTGAAGAATGTCCCAAGGTAATTTGGCTCTGGACTTGCAACATTCCGACATCTCCATAGTACTGAGGTTATAATCATTTAATTATAACTGATTATATGTAATATATGGTCAGTTAATCAGCACAAGGTCCCCTGGAAGGTGCAATTCTTTTCAGGAACTTTCCTGCATATGTATGAGTAAATGAGGATGAAACCCAGGGTCTTATATTTGCTGGGCAAGTCTTCTACCTCCACGCTAAGTCTCCACATCTTAAGATTCAGGTTCAGTGCAATGTCCACTAAAACTTTGTTGATATTATTCACAGATCTAGAAAAACAAATACTAAAATACACATGGAAGCACAAAAGACCATGGGTAGCGAAAGCAAGCCTAAGTAGAAAGAGCCATGTGAGAGGTGTCGCAGTGTCTGTAACAAAAGCACCATGGATTGGCCTAGAAACAGACACAGGATGAGAAGATCCAACAGGCCCAGAAGCAGCCCCGCACAGCGACTGCAGCCGGCCTTTGGACAACGGGGCCAAGCACATGCATTGAAGAAAAGAGCCTCTTTGACAAAGGCACCGAAGACGCTAGGCATCGCACACAGTGAAATGAGATCTCTCTTGCCTTGGACAGAAATCAATTCAGAGTGGATCAAAGGGGAAAGAGGGAGAAGCCACTTCACGACAGACGCACGGTCAAAGAGCGTCTGTGGTTAGAACTCGAGCAGCCCAGGGGACAATAGTGAGAGTTGACAAAAGCTATTGTACCTGATGACAAAGGTCCTGCACAGTGGAGGAAATCACTGTCAGAGTGAAAGGACACTCATGGAATGGGAGGGAACCCTGGCTGGCTGTGTGTAATAATATATAAAGATCTCAAAAAAAAAAAAAAAAAAAAAAAAACCCAAAGCAAACCCCAATAAATGGAAATGCAATCAATCAATCAATCAATAAATGGGAAAATGTATTGAACAGACAATTCTCTAAACAACACATACACATGGCCACTAAGCATATGGGGAGAAACTGACCTTTACCATCACCTCCTCTGTCCTGAAAGCCTCTGGGACAGCTCTCTGGACCACTGACTTGCAAGTCCACGAGGTACTGTATCCCGGGCTGATGAGGCTCCAACAGTTGGCTCGGTGGAGTACCAGGAGGCTGTGCCAAGCCCAGTCCCGATCCGTGGTCAGAGGCCCCCAGCCCTGGCCTCTCCTATCAAGTCTCCCACCCCCAGAGTGCAAAGAGCCCCAGAGTCCCCTGTCTTCTGTTTATGCTCCTTTTGAGGGGATCCATAGTTCTGGGACTTGCATAGAAATGCAAAACACCCAGACCAAAGCCTTCCCCAGGCAGCACACTCTGGACCTTTTTTTTGAGCTCTCTGCCAATGTTTCCAAGGGATGAGTTCAGAGTGGGACCTGTCTTGACTTTGTTTGCACCCGAATGCTGAGATCCAGGTACTCGTAGAGTCTGAAGGAGAGATTCTGTGAGAGGAACATACCCGTGAGTCAGGTCAAAGGGTCTTGAGGTCTGAATAGTGTGTCCTGGGCCGTGTCTTCCATGGGACCAACCCTCTCCTGGCTCTTACCTCTTTCAGAAGCTGTATCTTTGCCTCTGAGCTCCTGATAGTGGCTCACATGCCCTTGATCCTCTAAACTCTGCCTCAGGCTTGTCGCCTGTCACTCTCAATTTTAGCTTCTTTGGAAATCTGTCCTTGTCCCCCAATCTGACCTTAGTATGAATATCTCCTGTGACTCTTGATGACTCAAGTTGAACGGATGTCTACCTGGGACATGGAGCAGCCTTGTGACCATTTGGTTCAAGTTAAGAGTGTGCTGTACATGACGCATGCATACCTCCAGGGCCAGGAGCTGCAGCCTCTCAAGGTTCAGTCTACTTGAGGATGGAGAATGGATGTCAGCCCGCCTGTCCAGGGGCCCTTTCTCCTCTGCAAGCCTGGATAGGAAAAATGTTGTCTGTGGGAAGTGGATGACATCCTGAGTAAATGTGCATTGTTGACATGAGCTTGGCGTGTCAAGGACCCCGATGCCTCAGACTCATGCAAATGACAAAGCCTTTCCCTGCTTTGTGTGCAGATGTTGGCACTGTGTACAGGAAATATGAAACGCAGCTTCCTCCTCTGGGATGTTCACAGTCTGAGACTGCTCCCCTGTAGAGACAGTCTACTGATGTCAGCTAGACCCGGCTCCCTCAGCTTTATAAAATAAACCTGCCTCCTTGGTTCAGGTGTCTGTAACAACCACTCACCTTTCCAGGCTGCTCAGGCATATCCATGAGAGTGCACAACCCACCTGATCCCAGCTTTTCTGTATGCCTGTCTGTGTGTCTGTCCTTTCTTTATTCCCTTGTCTCCCCTGTCAGGTTGACCCCAGAGCTGCTCAGGTCTTGGCAATTTTCTCTCAACCCCACAGACTTCTGGCTTCTCCACCTGCCCGTGAGGGTGACACCCTTGAGTCCCTTGGTGTATGATCTCTGTTGGTTGCTGTGTGCAGAAGCAGAGGTGACAAGTTCTTTGTCAGGCTGTCCTCTTCTCTCCACAGGTCTTGGATGTGTTTCCAGAGAGGGACCCCCCTCTCCTGGGTCCCTCTGTCTACTGTGCTCCAGGAGCCAAGGAGTCCTGTCCCTGCTGGCTTATTCTGCCCCAGAGTTTCCTGCTGGGTCCAAGCTCTAGTCTCCAGCAAGCTGCAGCCTCTGTACCTTCTGCCTCTGCTTGAGGCTGTGAAGAGAAGTTCCTGCCAGGTGAGCAAACACAGCAGCTACAGAGACACACGTTTACGTCTTACTCTCTAATCTCTTGTCTTTTATATCAGTTTCCCCCCTTAATTGGAACACTGGGGCTTCTGGTCTAATGTAGAGCGGACATCCCTGCCATGTCTCCAGTCTTAAGACAAGGTCAATAATTCAGCTCAGGTCTGATGTCAGAACAGTTTTCAGAAATGTCTCTGTTGAGTTGAGGAAAACCATTTTTATTCTTAATTAGTTATTTTCAAGACTTATTTTATTTCTCTCTCTCTCTCTCTGGCTGTGTGTACATGTGTATGACTGCCTGTGGAATCCAGAGGAGGATGTCAGATTTCTTGGAGCTGGAGTTACAGGCAGTTGTGAATTGTCTGCTGTGGGTGCTGGGAACAAAAGTCTGAACCCGTGGGAGAACAGCGATTGCTCTGTCCTGCGTAGAGTTTGTTAGCAACATGTTTCAACCTAGAGTAACCTGGAAGAAGGAGCCTCTGTGAAAGGGTTGCCTCAATAAGATTCGCCTGTGGCCATTTCTGTGAGGGATTGTCTTGATTGATGATGGATGTGGGAGGGCCCAGTCCACTGTGGGCGGCACCATCCTTAGCCAAGTAGCTCTGGGCTGTATAAAAAAGCTACCTAAGCACAAACCAGGAAGAAATCCAGTAAGCGGTATTCCTTTATGGTTCCTGCTTCAGTTTCTGCCTTATGTTCCTGCCCTGAATTCCCTCACAGATGGGTTATGACCTGGAAGTCTATGCCAAGGAAATTCTCTCCTTCCCCAAGTTGCTTTGGTTGTAGTGTTTAACACAGCAGCACCAAGCCAACTAGAACATGCTCTTGATAGAAGAACCCCCTCTCCAGCCCCCAGCCTTACTTTTTGAGCGCATCAAAGATGGCCATTGAATTGATTGTGTTCTACATTTTCTCTTTTTAAAAGACGTGGTAGATGTATGTGTGTGTGCACGTGTGTGTATGCATTCTTTGTATGTGTCAGGGCACTGTGTGTAGACGTGTACACACACAGGTACGAGCACATGTGGAGGCTCAAGGCTGATGCTGGAATCCTCCTTGATGGTTCTCTCCCCTTATTCAGTGGTGCAGGGAATCTTAATCAGACTCAGATCTTGTCATTTTGTCTAGCCTCACTAGCCAGCCTGTTCTGGGGATCTCCTGTCACTACACTTCAAGGCTGGAATTACATGTGGGACACCGTGCCCACCTATCACTTATGTGGGTGCTGGGGATCTGAACTCTGGTCTTCATGCCTGGGGCAAATGCCAGTGGGTCTCAGCCTTCCTAACACTCCCTTTGACACAGTTCCTCATGTTGTTGCGACCCCTAACCTTAAGATTATTTTTGTTGCTACATCCTAACTGTAGTCTTACTATTGTTATGAATTGCAATATAAATAGCTGTGTTTTCGGATGGTCCTAGATGACCCCTGTGATAGGGTAGTTGTTAGCTTACGGATGATTCCTATAGCTTCTCCCTGGAGTCTAGCAAGGGTTTACATCATCACTGGGGCTACCACCAGGTGCAGGAGGCCTGGCAACATATGAAGGGGCTGCTTGCTACCAGGCGATCTCTCTCTCTCTCTCTCTCTCTCTCTCTCTCTCTCTCTCTCTCTCTCTCTCACACACACACACACACACACACACACACACACACTTCTTCTCTCTGTTCCCACAAAATGTCCACGCCAGCCTCTCTTTCTTTCTTTCCATCCTTCTTTCTTTCCTTCTCTGTTACCCCCTTTTCTGTCTTCTTGGCTCTGCCCCCATCTGTCTGTCTCTACCGGTCATCTAGGTCCCCACTCCCCTCCCTTCCCCCAAGTAAATCTCCCTTATACCAGGTCTGTCACACAGTGTGATTTCTCAGGGGGGCACTTTTATATCATTGGTGTCGTGACTCAGATGGGCCATCCTGATGCTTGTGTTCCCCACTGAAGGTTTAAGTCACACACACCGGGGCCTTGGGACCCTGGGACTCTATCCCAGTCTGCCTGCAACAGGCTAGTTCAACCTGAAAGGGTTTGCGATCCATGAGCCATCTCTCCGGGCTGATGGCTTGACTGTTAAAAATCCCGTGAGATTCCAAAGCCTCAAGCCCAAGTCTTGGTCAAAGCCAGTGATTGGTTGGAGAGATAGTGGAGCCTTTAAGAGGTGGGGCCTGGTGAAAGAAAGCGAAGTCATTGGGAGTCTTCCCTTGAAGGAGACATTGGGTTCAGGCCTCTCCTTCCGCTCCTTGCTCTCTGCTTCGTGGCCACTGAGAGGCAGAGCCTTTGTTTTTATCCCACCGATGTCCTGCTTTTTGAGAGGCATAAAAATTAATCCTGATGTTTGTGCTCCCCACTGAGGGTTTAAGCCACACACACTAGGACCCTGGGACCCTATCCTCCAGTCTGCCTGTGACAAGTTAATTCGACCCCAAAAGGCTTGTGACCCACAGGTTGAGAAAATTAACATGGCCACGCACTCCATGGGTCAATAGCTCTGAAGCGATAAACCAAACCTTTCCTTCCTTTGAGCTGATTTTTCTGAGCCATTTTGTCACAGTGATGCAAAGCTGGCTCACATAGCGAAGTACGGTGGTCTCCAAACGTTGCATCTTAGGGAAAAAGAAATCCCTGTTACCATTAAAATGCTACTTGGCATTTTTATGTGTGTATTTCAGGCAATATTAATAAAGAGTTTCTTATTTTTCCTTTTAAGGATTGATGATATAACACACTGCTGAAAACACCCAGGCTTGGAGTTTTTGATCCTAAATTCCAATTTCTCTTTAGGACTATTGGAATTTTTTATCTTGTATTATTTCTTGCTAAGTTTTGCTTCTCGACCAGTTTTCCTGTCGTATGTAAGTCGCTGAATTTGTGGGTAGGAAGCTGTCTGTAGGACCTGTAGTGATAGCACCTTTTAATGGTTTTGGACACTTGAGCTCTCTTTCCTGACCAGGCTAGTTACAGGGCTGTCAAATTTTGTTCCTTTCAAAGAGTCAACTGCTGACTTTGTTCATTTTTTTTCTGTTTTGCTCTAAATAAACATTAGATATAAACTCCCCTTTAAATGCTATCCCAGCCTCATCGTCAGCATCATAGATTAGGAGATTGTTTTTTCATCCCAGTGCTAGCGATTGGACCCAGGGAAGATCTGGACCACTGGGTTATATGCCCTGCTTTCTGTAGACTCTGATGTGCTCAGGTCTTCTGGCCTCACCGATACATTTGTTATTTAGAAGTATCTTGTTTAATTTCAAAATATTTGGGGTTTCTTTCATGTAATATTGTTAGTGGGTCTGATTGGTTGTTAGATACTGTGTTTGGTTTTAGTCCTTTTAAACGTATTACATCTTTCAGCCCAACTTATGGTCACTCGGATGATTTTCCTAAAAAAGTGTGGACTCTGTAGTTGCTAGGAGTCATAGTCTATAAATATTAGCTAGGTCATGATGGTCGGTAATATCATCCATATCAGTTATATCGTCAATTACTGAGAGAGCAGAGTTGAACTCCCTAACAATAGTCCAAGACTCATCTATTTCCTCTCAGATTTTGCTCCTTGTATAGTGAGATTTTGCTATAATATGAACATGTTTGTGCTCTATCTTTACAAACAGGGCTGAATAGGCACTAATAAAACCCTGAACCTCTGCGATTCTTTATCTGATATTAAGATTATAACCCTGGCTTTAAAGGTGAACCATTTCTTCCATTTTATCCTCACTTAAAAAAAGATTTATTTATTTTATATGTGTGGATGCTTTGCCTGTGTGTATGTCTCTGTGCCAGTGCGTGCCTGGTGCCCAGGGAGGCCGGAAAGAGGCATTAGATCTCCTGAAACTGGAGTTACAGATGGTGATGAGCCACCATTTGGGTTCTGGAGATGGAATCCGGGTCTTCTGCAAGAGAGCCAGTGCTCTTGGCAGCTGAGCCATCTCCTGTTCTCTGTCCTCACTGTTTAAGGGCGTCAGCTGTGGAGGCTTTAGTTGGTGTCGGTTTGGCGTTTGCAGTGGCTCTGAACATCTGCCTTCTGACTGTTCATCGGTGTGTCTCTCTCTTATGTGTTTTGTGATCTGGCCCTCTGGCTTAGGCTCTTGGTTTGCCCTTCTGCTTTCTTCTGAATGAAAGAACATGTGTTAATGTTTTGTCTTATTCTATTGATTTTAGCTCTCTTTCTTTCTTTCTGTTTCACATTTATGTACTTGTGTGTGCACGCGTTTACGTGTATGTATGTACCCTATGGTGTATGTGCAGAGGTTACAGGATACCATGCAGGAGTCAGCTCTCTTCCTCCACCATGTGGGTTACAGGGATTGACCTCAATGCCAAACTTGGTGGCAAATATTCTACCTGCTGAGTGAACTTGCCAGCGACACTAAGAACTCCTAATAGTCATTTTAGGGTTAAATGGCATCGTTAATTCTAACCATCTACTTAGAATGAGTGAATGAGCACTTCATGCAAACTTTCATCACACTTCCATCAACCCACCAAACACCCCACGCTCCCATTGTACTTACACCACACTCATCACACATCCATCACGCTCCCATCACACTCCCATCACGCTCCCATCACGCTCCCATCACGCTCCCATCACGTGCCCATCACGCTCCCATCACGCTCCCATCACGCTCCCATCACACTCCCATCACGCTCCCATCACGCTCCCATCACACTCCCATCACGCTCCCATCACGCTCCCATCATGCTCCCATCATGCTCCCATCACGTGCCCATCACACTCCCATCATGCTCCCATCACGTGCC
>CM052705.1:110650802-110671840 GCA_028551405.1 Uromys caudimaculatus | reverse complement strand
GTGCCCATCACACTCCCATCACACTCCCATCACGCTCCCATCACACTCCCATCACGCTCCCATCACACTCCCATCACGTGCCCATCACCTCCCATCACATTCCCATCACGTTCCGATCACGTGCCCATCACGTTCCCATCACGTTCCCACCACACTTCCATCACACTCCCATCATGCTCCCACCACGCTCCCATCATGCTCCCATCACGTGCCTATCACACTCCCATCACGTGCCCATCACACTCCCATCATGCTCCCATCACGTGCCCATCACACTCCCATCACGTGCCCATCACACTCCCATCACGTGCCCATCACACTCCCATCACGCTCCCATCACGTGCCCATCACGCTCCCATCACGTGCCCATCACACTCCCATCACACGCCCATCACGTGCCCATCACGTGCCCATCACGCGCCCATCAGGTTCCCATCATGCTCCCATCACCTCCCATCACGCTCCTCCCATAAGCTTCCAACACTTCTATCTCTCTGTTTGCCGTTGTTACCTGCAGTGCACCACTGTGTATCTGCTATATTTGTCTTTTTAAGTGGACATAGGCTTTATATTTACTAAATTTTATCAGGATTTCTCCCTGAAGATCTGAGTTCCAGGTGATGCCCCTTCTGTTCAGTCTCAAGTGTTCCTTTTAAATATTTATTTTTTGAGACTATACTATACATCATTTCCTCTCTCCTCTTTCTCCCTTCAGACCCTCCCATATGCCCCTTCTTGCTCTCTTTCCAATCATGACTCTTTTCCATTCATCGTTGTACATATGTATATTGTGTGTGTTCTTGAATATATAAGTTCAGCCTGCTCAGACCATACACGATTGCTTGTATATGTTTTCAGGCTGGCTGTTTGGTGTTGATAACCGGTTGGTGTGTGTTTTCCCAGGGAAGACTATTTTTCCTGCTCTAAGCATCCCTTAGCTGTCTGTAGTTCTTTGTGGAGAGCTGAAGCCTCATGAGATTTCCCCGTCCGTGCTAGCATGTCAATTGGTGTCCCCCTTGCTCAGCTTACGCTCAGGAAGTCACTTTGGGTAGACTTTATGGGTGTAGCTTCTGACACACCTAGGAGACACAATCTCACGGTAAGCCCCCTATACACTCTCTCCACACCCTTTTCCTACGATTCCTGAGCCTTGGCTTGGGGAATTGTGCTGTAGATGTATCAGTTGGAACTGGGTTCTAGGACTCTGCATTGTGACTGGTTGTGATTTTCTGTCATGGTCTCTGTCTATTCAAAGCGAAGTTGCTTGATGAGGGATGAAAACCACACTCATCTCTGGATATAAACACACATATTTATAAAGTGGTTAGGGGCTAGGTGGGTTTATTAAAGCAGTAGTTGTTGGTTGTCCTCCAAAATCCATGACTTCATTCGCCCTGGGTAGCTGGCTAGGTTTCTAGAACCAGGCATGACTTCCCTCCTGTCCAGCGAGTCTTAAGCCCATCTAGAGAACTGTTGGCTACTACCAAGTTATGAGTGCTACCACTGTACACTCAGAAGCACTGTGCCATGCTGGGGTTGGTGTGGTCATAGGCATTACAGCTCAGGAGGACTTTTGGTCACCTCTGTCCATTGGAAGCTTGCATGGCGTCTTCTTGTCTCATGAGAGCAAGTCCTCAGGGAGGAGGCTTTCAAGTCGGTTCCAGCTCGGGGCCCCTTAGGCCCTGGGTTTGAGTGCATGATGTCAGCAGTAAGGACTGACCTTCTATCTCTGGACGGGGAGGGGCAGCCAAGGGCATTAGCAATAGGGCTGTTATGTTTTGGGGGTCTCTTGGACAAGCTGACCAACAACTTAAAAGAGGGCTCTAATGTCTGGTTTTTGTTGGGGGGGTCTTCAGCTCAGATGGGACATTTCATTTAAATGATACAGGTGTACCTACACACAGACTTTCATGTGTTACGGGTAATTTTAGGTTGGTAGTTAATAAAGTGATTCCTTATGACCTTTCCAGACATCCTTACTGTGACTTTATCACCTCCTTCCTGCTCTACTTCTCTTCCCTCTCCCCAGTCAGAGCCTTCTCCTTCACCCACTCCTCCCCAGTGAGGATTCAGATCACGTGTACCCTGAAGGCCCCCTCTGCTCCCCCATCCCTGCCTCAGCACTGGTCCCGTCTGAGATTTCTGTAATAGAGCAGGAACAATGGCGTGCAATCTGTTTCCTTTTGGCTTCCGAACGCCCTCATGGCACCTGTGGTACGGGGCTGACTGAACCCACGCTTGCACGGACCAGGCAAGCACTCTCCCACTGGGCTTCCATCTCAGTTTTCCTTTCCTTTTTCTTTTGAGACACCATCTCACTAAGTTACCCAGTCTGGCTTTAGACTCCCTTGTGGCCTAAGCAGCCTTGCAGCTTGTGTTCTTTTGACCTCAGCATTCTGAGTAGCTGGACTGCTACTACCCAAGTCTGAGGGTCACCTTTACTACTGAAAGATATTTTCTTTGGGCGTAGAATTCTGAGTTGCAAGGTTTTCCCTTTGGCAGCATGAAGGACAACCATCTTTTACTTGTTGCTTTGGGGATTGAACCTGGGCCCCTATGGTAGCACTGAGCCTCTTGGCTTCTCTCAGGGAGTTGGTGGTCCCGATTACTCTTTTGGGGGGTTCTAACTGCCCTTTCTATTGGTCATTCTGGGTGTTCCAGTTCATTTTAGTGATCTAGTCTGCTGCTCTGTGCAGGAGTGTCTTTGGTAGGGTTTCTATTTCTGTGGTAAAACACCATGACCATAAGCAGCACGGGGGAGGAAAGAGTTCGTTTTGGCTTAGGATTCTCCATTATGTCCATCACCGAGGGAAGTCACAGCAAGAAAGCTGGAGATAGGAACGGAAGCAGAGGCCACGGAGGAGTGTAGCTTACTGACTCGATCCTCAGTTTGCTTTTTTCCACACTCCGGGACCATCTGCCCACGGGCGGCACCAGTCACAGTGGTCTGGGTCTTCCAGTATCAGTCATTAGCTAAGAAAATGCTCTACAGACCTGCCTCCAGGTCTATCCTGTGGAGGCGTTTTCTTCACTAAAATTTCTCCTTCCCAGATAACCCAAGCTTGTGCCCATTGAGGTCAACATTTGCCAGCACAGCATGCCTTTCCTGTTACTCTCTATTCTGTGTGGTATCTGCTCCTTGAATTCTAAATTTGTTGTCTTTTATTGTATCTAGGGGGACCGGCTCGCTGTTACCTCTCTCCTTACATGGCCGACCCCATTTTTCTTTCCTGCTCCTTTTTCATCTGTGTCTGGCCTTTTTATATCTCTGCGCCGTTTGCTTCTTCCTCCTGGTCTCTATGGTCCAAGCTCGATAGCTTTTATTGACTGATTTAGAAGCTCACTGATTCTTCTTCTAATTCCATTACAATTAATGAACCCATATTGATGCAGTATCATTAGCCAAGGCCTAGAGTTCACTCAGACTTCATTAGCTTCCCTTCTCCTGTGCCATCTTCCGCTCCGGGAATTTATTCTTCCCGGCCTGTATCTCTCGCAGCCTTCCCTGGTTTGTGATCAAGACAGTCCTGAGGGTGTGGTCAAGTGTTCTGGGGAATATCCCTAAGCTGGGAAGGAAGCCCGCAGAGTTCTGCTCATCCTCACCTACTCTCAACGTGAATGACTACTGCTGGTGTTTCTGGGACGCCACCCTCATAAAGCAGCTCCTTTATCCACTCCACTGAGCCGTATGAAGGTCATCATTATATACATTCAAAGTGGGAGTCCGCTCCTTCTTATGACTGTGTGGTACGCACATACATGGTTTGACATTGCAAAGGAGAATTATTGTCTATCTTCTATCTGTCTGTCCATCTGTCGATCTATCATCTATCTATCTATCACCTCTTATTTATATCACAATAGATTCATACATATTTATAGTCTGGATTACAATTCAATAATAGTCATTTTATTGCTAAAAGATCCCTTATTTATGATTTTAAAACCATCGTTGGGTATTTTATAGTTTCACGGTGGGTCATTAGTGGCCCCTGCCGTTGGTCTGTGTGACCTTTCAGTATATATCCCGACCATCTCTCCTCCTGAGTGCTTCCTCGGTTTCTGCCAAGCTCATCTTGAGTATTTCCTGCCCTAATTCTAGAAGCATTCCCCCGGGGTGCGTTGGCCGTTTTCTGTGGAGGGTGACTTTAGGAACCAGGATATGGATGTGGAGTCCAGTATTGCTCCTGGGTGCTCTCAGCTGGCAGGGAGGAGACAAAGTGCACAGGAACCCAGAGATGCGCACTCGTCTACACGTGTCCCTGCCCACAGCCATCCGCACCGCTACCAGGCATGAGTAGACGCAGGCGCCATCAACCTCATCACTTGTCCATAGATTCTTCTCTCCACTGTGAGATTCTACCATCTACCATTCACTTCTAATCTCACTGCACATAGATAGGAGCATCCAAGTTATTAATCTATACCACCATGTGTCGATGACTCAGTGAGGTGTGCAGTTTCTCCTGCTTCCCGCCCACCTTCTCTGTACTGCGCTCTTGTGTTAGAATGAAGTATCTTACTGTAGTATCCATGAACTGTTTTAAAAATATATTTTATCTTTACTTAGGCACATGTGTCTGTCTGTGTGTATCTGTCTGTGTGAGTGTATATGCAGGCGTGAGTGCAGTGCTCGCACAAGCCAGAAGGTGGCGTGAGATCCTTTGGAGCTGGAGTTCCGGGGGTTTGTGAGCTGCCTTACGTGAGTGCTGGTAACAGAACTTGGGTCCTCCGCAAGGGCAGAATGCATTCCCAACCACTGAGCCACCTCTCCAGCTTAGAAGCTTTGAATGTCAATCAAGTCTAGTTTGCCAATGAAACCCGTTTTTCATGAATCCAGCCTAAGATGTTGTGTTTAAAAAGTCGTCATCAAATCCAGGGTCCCCTGGGATTTTTGTTGCTTCCTTCTAGAAGCTTGGTAGCTTTAAAGTTAGCTTACAATCCATTTGGAATTAGTTTTTGTGGAAGATGTAAGGTCTCCTCCCCTTCCTCCTCCCTCCTCCTCTTCATTTTCCCTCCTCTTCCAACTTCTCTTTTGCCTTCTCTGCACATCCTTCGAGGTTTAGTCCTGGAACCCTGGCTAGAGGTGACGAGGGAATGGGGAAAAACAGGCACTAAGAAATGACCGACACAGAAAAGCTGGGTTCAAGTGATGAACACTGATGGAGTGGCACAAATGACCACAACCACCAAGAACCTCAGTGTGTTTCTTAGGTACAGTTCAGGGGGAAGAGTTCTCTGTAGGTGAGCAGTCTCTAGCTGCAAACGTTCAGGAAGAGGAGGCTGTAAGGTCAACCAGTCCTTATAAGAACTTGTACTCGGACCAGAGGAAGGCTTTGCCCATTTCCCATGGGTCCTTTGCTAATTTCCCATGAGTCCAAGGCCTTGGTCTTTGACATGGCCTGGCTCATGTCAAGGAGCACACATTCATGCAGGGCTTCTTCAGACCCCACATTCCTTTCTCCTCTTCCAACTTACCCCCTTCCGGCTCCTCCTTGTCCTCCACCCCTCCTCCTCTCTTCTTTGCATGTGGGTGTGCGTTAGTTCTCCAGCACCTTCTGATGGAACAGCACTCAAATTCTAAGGAACTGTACCTGCTCCTCATGGGAGATCAGCTGACTGCATTTGTGTGGGTCTTACTCTTCATGCTCCTCTCTGCCCTATTGATCTGTTAGCCTCTTCTTTTCCCACTGCAGACAGCCTTATAGTAAGTCTTAATGCCATTCCTGTGACTGCTTTTTTTTTTTTTTTTTTTTTTTTTTTAAACCAAGAATGCTCTGGCTCGTGTGGCCTTTTGTCTTTTCAATCAATGTTAGAATCAGTTTGTCAATATCTACAGGACAGCCCGCTGAGATGTTTTCTGTTTGCAGTTGCATGGAATCTAGGGGTAAAAATGAGAAGAATATTGAGCATTTATGAACACAGAGGAGACCTCTGCTTATTCGGATATTTTTTAGTTTGATTTTTTTATTAGAGACTTGTAGTTTTCTGTGTATAGGTCCTAGTATATTTTGTCAGATTTGTACAAGTATTTCATTCTTGGTGTTATCACAGATGATACTGTACTTAAAAATTTAAGTTCCACTAGTTTATTGTTGGCTCATGGGAAAGCCACCGGCTTCTGTGTCTGGACGCTGCACTCTCGACCCTGCTGTGATTGCCTGTAGCTCTTCAAGGTTTGTGTCTGTGCCCATGTGTGGATTTGTTGGAATTTTCTTTATAGATAACCATGTCAACTTGAGTAAAGACGGTTTTATTTCCCCCCTTAGAATCTATGCTTCTTTAGTTTTCTTTTCTTAGTGTCCTAGCTGAGGATTCCAGTGTGCTGTGGGTTAGGAGTGTAGATAGTGTCCTTGCCTTCACCTTGGTCTCACAGGTAATCCCCCAGTGCCACACTGCCAAGTTTGACATCAGCTTAGACTTTTGCAGGTGCTTTACAGTGAAGTTAAGGAAGTTCCTTCTCTTTCTAGTTTGCTGAGAATTAAAAAAAAAAAAAAAGCACATGGACGTGGGTTTTTCTAAAATGTCTTTTCTGTAGTTGGTCTGATCATGCGGTGTTTGCTCTTTATGCTGCTATTGTGGTAAATTACATTAATTGATTTTCAAACGTGGACTCCGTCTTGTGTTCTTTAAAAAATATTACACTTATTGTGTATGGACGTGAGTGAGTGAGTGTGGTTTGTGCATGTACATACGTGTGTGCGTGTGTTTGTGCATTCATGTGTGTCTGTGTGTGCATGCACACGTGCACATGGGGACACACAAGCGTGCAATCATGCGTATGCCACAGTGTGTGTGTGTGTGTGTGTAGGTCATAAAACAACTCTCAGAAGTCGGTTTTCTTCTGCCACTCTGTGGATCCAGGAATTGGACTCAGGGCTTTAGGCTCCTCGGCACGCCTCTCTCTGTTAAGCCATTCTCTGAACCTCTATTTGGTTTCTCGAATGGCTGAGATTATGGTGCTGGTCTGTTGAGATTGTTTAGTTTTTCTGGTGTGAATCACGGTAGATTATGTCTCTCACAGAATTGGTACATTTCATATAGGCCTTTAAAGTGAAACATGGAATTATGGGTAGATTCCTTTCTTGGTCTCTCACCAGCCATGGCCTTGTTGGTACTAAACTCTCATTTCTGATGTCAATCATTTATACCTTCTCTCACTTTTTCCTTCAGTAGCTGAGAATTTTCATCCATTTTATTAATCTTTTCAAAGGACCATATTTTCTGATTTTTTCTTCTGCAATGCTATTTTTGACTCCATTAATTTTTTGCTCAACTTATGAAGATCTCTCTGAGCTTACTATAGACCTGAGTTACTCTTCATTTTCAGACTTATCTAAGAGATATGTTTAGATTATGGATTTTAGGTTTCTCTTTTTATCTCGAGAGAATTTATTTTGATTTATTAAAATTGCACTCATGATGTGCAATATGTAGTTTGAAAGTATGAATATATTGCGGAATAGCTAAATAGAGCTGATCAGCGCATGCCTTCTTTCACACTGTCATTTATTTGTGGTGGGAACAATTAGAACCTATTAGTTATCAGTTTTCAAAAACATGAAATGCTGCCATTAACCAAAGTGGCTACATTGGCAGGCCATCACATATCCTGTGAGTTCAAGAGTGTGACGGCCATGCCACGTCGGAAAATCAACTTCCTCCAGAGCTTATACTCAATCTTCCCTTTCTCCCGCCATGCCCTCTGGGCTGTGGAGGGTGTATGTGTGTGTGTGTGTGTGACACTGATGCCTGTCCATGGCTGAACACTTGTGACCTATTCTCAGCACGTTGACCAGCTAAGAATGCCTGTCATTAAGACAGGAAACGCGCCATGAATTTACATGCCATCCTTGCTCGGGGACCAGGCTGATCTAGGTAACATCACAGTTTTACTTTATGTCTTGCTGAGGGGAGTTCCCACTACAGTTTTAGCTTATTGTGCTGTGTGCCCGGGGACGCTGAACACTTTCTTCACGTATTTACGGGCCATAGACACTGGTTCTTGAGAAATGTGTCGATTTGCCCATTGTATTATTTGTTCTTCTGACTTGGTAAGTTTTAATTCTTTGAGTAGTCTGGATATTAACTCCAGCACATGAATAACCGTTCTCCCACTCCTTAAGTGGTCTCTTCTCGCCGTCTCTTCACACTGTCTCTTCACGCTGGTAATTGCTTCCTGTGTTTTAAATTTGGTTCAATTCCATTTGTCAATTCTTGCTGTTATTTCCTGAACTATTGGAGTTCTTTTCAGAAAGCTCTGCTCTTAAAGCCTTTTTCTCCTGAAGTCTCCGAGTTTGAAGACTTACATTATAGTCATTGATGTATTTTGAATTGATTTTTATACTGGGTGAGAGATAGGGATCTGGGTTTGTACTTCTATGTGTGGATAGCCAGTTTCCTCAGAACCAGGAGAAACTGTCTTTCATCCAACATACGTTTGATTCTTTGTTGGGCATCAGGTACTGTCACAGCAGGTTTAGTTCGGGGTCCTCTACTTCATTCCATTTGTCTGTGTGTCTATTTTTTATTGTTTGAGAATTTCATACATGCATATAAGGTGTTTTAATTTAATTTTATGCAATCCCCTCCCCTTTTCTAATCTTCCAATTCTTCCCCACCACTTTCCATTCCAATGTAATGTTATCTCTTTTTTTAAATAAAGCCTTCTGAATCCACGGCTGTATGTGCGTCAGTGTAGAGTTCTCTACTGAAGCATGGTACCTACTCAAGAAATACATTTTTTTGAAGAAAAATGACCCTCCCTCTTCAGCAGCTATCAATTGCCAATAGCTACTCAGCTAGGAGTGGGACTTCATGCCCACCCTACCCCATTCATGGCGGAAGCAAACAATATAAGAAGACAAAATTGCATGCCTCTGTTCCTTGTGTAGAATCTTCTGTCAAATATGAATAAGTAAATCATATATAAAATATTATAATAAGTCCTGTGGGGAGAGACTTTGATGTAGGTGTTCCATTTAGAACTCATCGCCCCACTCTCTCTCACTCTTACAGTTATGGGTTTCCGCCTTAGTCTCTGTCCACTGCAAAAAGAAGTGTATTTGATGAGAGTTGAGAAATGTATTAATATATTGGTACTAATTATATTAGAGAGCAGGTGAATACTACATCCATTTGGCAGAATGACAGTAGCAGGTTCTTTCCTTGGGCCTATGACCCAGCCAGCCATGGGTCCGTGGCCCACTTAACAGTACGAGGCATGTTGCTTGGTTATAGCTCATAGAGCAGGTTTTAAATCCAATCATAAAGTGGTTGACAACTCCCATAGTACTTGTGCCACTGTTGTGCCAATGGGTGTTCCTTGGTAGGCCAGTCAGTACATAATGCCCAGGGTTCACACTGAGTAAGGTTGTTGAGTCCTTTTCTCTACTGGTAGCAGAAATAACACCTTCCAGCATCAGGAAAGCTAGCCAGAAGGTATGAAGCCTCCAGGCCAGTACCCACTGGTTTCCTCCATGAACTATGACTCGAGTTGTCTTCAGCAACAGGGTCTTACTATCACATTCTGGAGGGCAAGCAAGCATAATGGTAACAGCCTGTGTCTTAGATACTTTTCTATTGCTGTGACGAAACACTGCAACCAAGGCAAATTAAAAAAGAGCATTTAATTTGGCTTATGGTTCCAGAGGGTTAGAGTCCATGATTTAGATGTGAAGGCTTGGCGTCAGGAACACCCAAGAACTCACATCTCAAAGAGTAAGCAGGAGGCACAGAGGCACCCTGGGAATAGCAGGAGGCTTTAGGGATCTTGAGCAGCCCAAGTGACACACCTTTTCGGACAGAGTCATACCTCTTAATGTTTCTCAAACAGTCACCAACTACAGCAGAAAGTTTCCTAAGATATATACATAAAGCAAAAGAGTTTGAATGGAGTTTCCCTATATTGAGTGGGACTCTATCCCAACAAGACACTACATACTAGCAGATGGTGGTGTTGAACCATGAGACCCATGATTGCTTAGTCACAAAGAACAAGAGGCTTCAGAGTGTTCTGCCCTAAGTGAGACAGACATATTACATCCTTCTCCACAGGTGGGGGAGGGCAGAAGGGGGCTTTTGTGAAGGAGGGCAGAAAGATGGGAAGAGCCAGGGGTGGTGGCTGGCTACAGGACCTTTTTTTTTTTTTTTCAGACTCAGCAAGGAGGTGGCACGTATGTACAACTGTGGTAGCATACACAAGACTTGTACAAGCTCATGCCAGCCCAAAATCCAGCATGCAGTGGGTAGGTGGGTATGAAGTCCCTTCCTTAGCCAAGGAGCTATCGGCAACAGATAAGTTCTGGGAGATGAAGAGTCAGTTTTCTTTAGGGATGTATGTGGCCCCTGGTAGATTAATGTGTTCAGTGGAAAGCCACACATCCAAGAGTATATGAGCAGCACAAGTTGCATGTGATGGTTTTCCTCCTCCTCTTCCTCATTTTTCTCCCTCTCCTCTTCCTCCCCTCCTCCTCTTCCTCCTCTTCTTCTTCCTCCTCTTCTTCTTCCTCCTCCTCCTCTTCCTCCTCCTTCTTCTTTGTATTTTGAGACAGGGTTTCTCTGTGTAGCCCTGGCTGTCCTGGAACTCACTCTGTAGACCAGGCTGTCCTTGAACTAGGACATCCAACTGCCTCTGCCTCCCAAGTGCTGGGATTAAAGGTGTGCGCCGCCACTGCATGGTTGATGATCTTCTTTTTCAAAAAAAGAGGACTCAAAATTGGTTGGATGTGGAGGTGGGGGTGGATTTGAGAGGACTTTGGGGAAGGAATGAAAATGTTCACAATATGCTGTAGAAATTTCTAGAAGAGCTGACAAAAATGAGGGGAAAACCAAGCAGGTTGTTACAGGGCTTGGATAAGCAACTCAGCTCCACTCAGATCCACTGTGAGATTTGGACCTTGGCTCTGGGAGCAGGGCCACTGTCTCTGGCTCACTGGCTGGTAGCCCAATGACATACTTGGATAAAGAGGCAAGGGGCCTATTTTAGCTGTGTATAAAAGTTAGGGCCCAGGGCAAGGGCTCCACATCCTCACAATCCAGAAAGTCTGTCATCACAACTGCCCACACCCCTTACATGGCTTCCCATCCTTTGGTTTCCCAGGCATGGGAAAGAGAGTGTTCCCTCTGCAGTTTCCATCAGGAAGCTCTGCTCCAGGTTGTGAAAGAGACAGTCAAGGTAGGACCCCCTGGATCCTCATGTGGCAGCTGGGGAAACTGAGGCTCAGGGCTGAGGGGTTCCTCAGGTGGAGAACAGCCCTGTGTGGAGAGTGTGGGCCCTCCTCTGAGGCTTCTTCCCAGGCAGGGGCAGCGGTCAGTGCCAGTCTGTGTCCCAGGGCCTCCGCTATTTGGCCTCTCAGCCATTTTTCATTCACCTCTGGCCTCTTGGGTCTCTCACCAAGAAGAGAGTCCCTGACCAGAATGGGCAAGGACATAGTAACCGTTGTTTCTGCACGATTCCCTTGGGAGTGCAGGAGAGCAGCAGCAGAGCAAGACCTCTGAATAGTGAGTGTCCCAGGCAGTCACAAACTGTGACCTCAGTGTGGAAGGAAGGAAAGACATAAAGTTTAGCACTCAGATGAAAAGGGGATGGGGGACCGGGGAAGGATCGTGGAAGGGGGTGACCGAGAGGGGGACAGTGAGTGGGATGTAAAGTGATTTAAGTAAAAAATATAATAATAAAAAGGTTAGCAGGTAATTAGGGCTCAGTGGTGTGCACCTTTAATCTCAGTACCCACACATCTCTCTCTAAATCTTTGTTTGGGACCTAAGAACTTGGAAATCCTTTCTGGACTCCAAGAGCCCCCTGCAACAAGTGTCCTTTCAACTGTGAATTTGAGGTCATGATGCCTCTCAGAGGCTGTCCTGAGGTGCTTGTGAATTATTTAGAGGGTTAATGTGGTCAGAGATTCGACTATTGGAAAGGGGCTGAATGGGCAGCATGTTCGGTTTGGGTCAGCAATCATCTGGGGAGGGGCCACTTTATCCCCAAGGCTAGCTCACCCTTCCACACACAACCTTCTGCACGCCGGTGACCTGAGAGCCACATTGGAAGCCTGGTGCCTCCAAATGGAAATGGGTTTGTCTCACTCTCCACATTCTGTCACTGTGATAAGGACCCAGGCTAGAAACTCCCTGACTTGGGGTGGGTTTATGTCCTGTTAACCCAGTCACAGGGCAGAACATAGCACACGTGGAAGATGCTGAGGATACTTGGCTCTCCGAGTGCCCTGGTTTAGTCACATGGGACTTTGGGACAGATAGACTTGTGGTTTGTTGTTGTCCACCAATATCAAGAGAGAATGCCACACCCATATCCTTAACCCAGGAAAATCCCCAAGTTAAGTATTCACAGGGCATCTTAGGCCACTGCCATCAGAACACAGAGGCTGAGCAAACACCTGGTCAACTGTGGCAAGCAATGCTGTTGTCCCCATTGGTGGCCATCTGCAGGCTGTTTCCTGGGACAGAGCTTTACAACAGCAACATCAAGGGCAGGTTAGTGTTTCTGGTCTCCTCCCTTGCGCCTCCGACTCCCCAGAGTCAATCCAGTGCCAAGGAGTTCCAGTCTCTGGAGCTTTGATTCGTCCCACTTCCAGGAACACTGACTGGGATCCCAGCTCAGCTTTTCTCTTTTTCCCTAACCTAGAAGTGCAGTTGTCTGACAAAAGCTTGCCCTGGGGATGTAGAGGAGAAAGGCTTATACTTGCTGTGCTTTACTGGCACCGAGTTTGGCAGTGCAGGGGCTTAACAGATGCCTGTGGCTCTGGAGACCTAGCTGTGTCCTTCCTTCTCCACTCCCTGGCTTGGGGTTCACATGAAAGTTATAACCTCTTTGCCTACCGAAATGCTTCCTCTTTTGGACAGGCTGAATTGTATAATAGACTGAGGCTCTGTTTTTTGCTTTGGCTGCTAGGGAACTCTGCTTAAACCAAAGCCTGATTTTAAGAACTGGACTTATGCCAGGCAGTGGTGGTGCACGCCTTTAATCCCAGCACTCAGGAGGCAGAGGCAGGTGGATTTCTGAGTTCAGTTCGAGGCCAGCCTGGTCTACAGAGTGAGTTCCAGGACAGCTAGGGCTACAAAGAGAAACCCTGTCTCGAAAAAAAACAAAAAACAAAACAAAACAAACAAACAAACAAACAAAAAGAACTGGACTTAACACCTTTTCCCTGTTATTGTTTAGAGTTTCTTCTAAGTCCACTGCTTCTGACTTCATCAATGAGTGGATGCATAGTAAGAAGCCCACATTCACCTATTTTCAAGATGAGAAAACTTTCAGACCCTTGTAGGTTCTTCTGATGATCCCAAGAAGAAGAGGCCTGGGTGGGAGAGGCTGGTGGGTGGGTGCCGTGTCAATGGTGGCAAAGGTGCCACCAGGCTGTACCTCCCTGTTGAGTCTCCACTGTATTCCTTTGCAATGCTTAGGAGTGGAACCAGGGATCCTACCTGGAAATCTTGAGGACAGCAGATGCATGCTTCTGGACTCCCTTCACTGTGAGAGCTAGCCTCAGCTATCATATGTCACAGAAGGCATGGGAGTCAGTCTTCCTCCACAGCCTTCTTGGCCCCAGTTCATCTTTATTGCCAACGTGATCAAATCTAGAATCAACTAACAGACAGATATGCCCCCGGGAAATCCGGGAGGGCATTTCCCCGGAGGATTACCTGGAGGGCTGAGGATTGACCCTCCCTCAGAGGACGAGGTACCTTCACTTGGCTGGTGAGTATTTGTGAGGATTAGCTTTAATTGCCAATTTGATATAACTCAGAATCACCTGGGATGAGAATCTCAATGAGGAATTGTCTGCACTGGGTTGGCCCATGGGAGATTACCTTGACTAAGTTAACTGATGCAGGGAGACCCAGTCCACCATGGGCTGTGCTGTTTTCTAAGTAGAGATCTTGAACTGCCAAGGACTGGAGTGCTACAGCTGACTGCAAGCAAGAGAACAGGTATGCGTGTCTCTAAAATTGTGTTTTTTTTCAGATTCATTTATTTGATGTATATGAGTATTTTGCCTGCGCATGTGTATGTATGTGTACCATGTGTACACCTGGCACACTAAGAGGCCAGAAGAGGGCATCAGATGCCCTGGACCTGCAGTTATGGATAGTTGCAAACCACCATCTGGGCACTAGGAATTGAATCTTGATCATCTGCAAGAGCAATACATGCTCTAAACTGTTGAGCCGTTTCTCCAGCCACTTTTATTTTTATTTTGTGGGTATGAGTGTTTTGCCTGCATGTGTGTCTGTGTACCCTGTGCATGGAGTGACTGCAGAGGTCAGAGGAGGGTGTCTGATCCCCTGAAACTGGAGTTACAGATGGTTATGAGCCACCATGTGCATGCTGGGAGTTGAATGCAGATCCTGTGGAAGAACAGCTGGTGCTCTTAACCACTGAGCCATCTCTCCAGACCCACATCCATCTGTTTCTCTCTTGATGGTGGACATGGTGTGACTAGCTGTTTGAAGTTCCTGCCTTGACTGCCCCATGGTGATGGACGGTGACCTGGAGCTGTAAGCTGAAGTGACCTCCCTTTACATCTGTGTTGTTTCCTGTCAAGAGGGTTCTATAGGAAATTAGACTAGGACTGAGTTTATCTCATTCTTCTTCTTGCTGCCACTGCTGTGAGAATCCAGCTTCCTCTGGGATGGACTGAAGACCAGAGTCTCCCAAGAGTCCTCCAAGCCTTCAGCACTAGGTCCGATTGCTGAGGCATCCACCCATTCTCCATCTCTCCTGTGTGAAGATGGTCATTGTTCGACTACCTAGACCTCATTACGTATTCAAAGCTAATAGATCCCCTATTTAAAAATACTTATTTTAAAATTATGTGCATATGTGTGTGTGTCTACATATGTGTGAGTGCAGGTGGCTACAGAATCCAGAAGGGGTGTCTTAGTCAGGGGTTCTATTCCTGCACAGACATCATGACCAAGAAGCAAACTGGGGAGGAAAGGGTCTACTGAGCTTACACTTCCACATTGCTGTTCATCACCAAAGGAAGTCAGGACTGGAACTCAAGCAGGTCAGGAAGCACGAGCTGATGCAGAGGCCATGGAGGGATGTTTCTTACTGGCTTGCCTCTCCTGGCTTGCTCAGCTGGCTTTCTTACAGAACCCAAGACTACCAGCCCACAGATGGTACCACTAACAAGGGGCCCTCCCCTATTGATCACTAACTGAGAAAATGCCTTACAGCTGGATCTCATGGAGGCATTTCCTCACCTGAAGCTCCTTTCTCTGTGATAACTCCAGCTTGTGTCAAGTTGACACAAAACCAGCCAGTACAAGGGGTATCAGAACTCTTTGCGCTGGAGCTATGGGGGTTTGTAAAGTGCCTGATGGGAGGGTAGCAAAGTGATCGATGGACCTCTGTAAGAGTAGTATGTGCTCTTAACTGCTGAGTCATCTCTCAGCTTCAAATGTATATGATGTATATGCATATACATATGTATGAATGAATCAGAATATTCCATATGCATGTACAATTAATATATAATATATGATACAATATAAATATGTATTATATAATGTATAATACATAATATACTCTATACTATACAATATACAGTATAATATATAATTAATATATATTAATATGATATATGATATAGAATAAAATATATAATGTATAATATATAATGGTTAATATATAATACATAGTATAATATAGAATGTATAATGTATATGTATACTGTATACCACATACTATATACTATATCATATAATATATAATAGATAATATAATCTATTATCTATTTTAATTAGAGTCACTCTTGTGGAAAGAAAGGGGGCGAGTGGGCTGGGGCAGTGGAAGAAGGTGCCTTACTACAGGGGCATGGCAGAACATCATGTAACTTCCATACACTGCTCTGGATGAGGACCATGGTCCTAGTGAGTAGGCTTTCATCTGCCTATTTGGTTGGAACGAACTCCACAAGACAGGCAAGGTCATGGCAATCCCCATAGACCATGATTGTGACATTCTGAGTGCTTAGGTGGCAAGACACTTCCTAGGGTGGCTGTGTTAGTCTCATTTCTGTTAGGTAATAAAATACCCTGAGAGAAAGCAATGTGGGGGGCAGGAGAGAGCTTATTTCATCCAATTCCAGGTTACTGTCTAACACAGTTGGGAAGTCAAGGTAGGACCGTAAGCAGCTGGTTACATCACATCCACAAGACCAGAGACTGAATTAAGGCATGCATGGTCCTACTTAGCTCACCTTCCCTACTCTTTCAAAATATTTGTTTACTATTGGATGCACTGAACTTTATTGATGGTATTCAAGAGAGTAGGGCTCCCTAGGCCCCTCCTGTTATTGTGAGGGTCTGGGATGGAAACTGTGAGGGAGATGCTTAGTGTCGGGGACTGAGTCAGGACAGGGACTCCTCAGCAGCCGAGGGCCCTTCTTGTCCTTGCTGGGGTGAATGGTCCAGGACTTCTTCCTCCTTGGAGGCCATGTAGGCCATGAGGTCCACTATCCTGTTGCTGTAGCCAATACCAGAAAATGAGCTTTACAAAGTTGTCATTGAGAGTGATTCCAGCCCCAGAATCAAAGATGGAAGAGTAGGAGTCACAAGAGACCACCTGGTCCTCAGTGTAGCCCAGGATGCCCTTCAGTGGGTCCTCAGATGCCTGCTTTACCACCTTCTTAATGTCCTCATACTTGGCATGTCTCCAGAGGCATGTCAGATCCATGATGGACACACTGGGAGTAGGAATTCGGAAAGCCATTCTAGTGAGCTTCCCATTTAGCCCTGAGATGACCTTGTCTGCAGCCTTAGTAACACCAGTGGACTCAGGGATGACGTTCTGGGCAGCCCCATGGCCATCATGCGACAGCTTTCCAGAGGGGCCATCCAGTCTTCTGAGTGGCAGTGATGGCCTGAACTGTGGTCATGAGTCTACAATGCCCAAATTGCCATGGATGATTTTGGTCAGGGGGCTAGGCAGTTGGTGGTACAGGAAGCATTGCTGACAATCTTGAGTGAGTTGTCATACTTCTTGTGGTTCACACCCATCACAAACATGAGGCATCGGCCGAAGGGGTGGAGAGAATAACCCCTTTGGTTCCACCCTTCAAGTGGGCCCTGCCTTCTCCGTGGTGGTGAAGATGCCAGCAGACTCCACAGAATACTCAGCACCAGCATCACCCCATTTGATGTTAGTGGGATCTCACTCCTGGAAGATGGTGATGGGCTTCTCGTTGATGGCAAGCTTCCTATTTTCAGCTTTGACTGTGCCATTGAACTTGCCATGGGTAGAGTCATACTGGAACATGTAGACCATGGAGTTGACATCAATGAAAGGGTCATTGATGACAAACATTTTCACTTTGACAGATAAGCTGGCAGCCCTGGTAAACCAGGGTCCAATACAGCCAAATCTATTCATGTCAACCTTCTCCATGATATCTAATGGGCAAGGCACTGTACAAGAAGATGTAGCTATCTCTGGAATGGGGGGGGGGCAGAGAGCACTATATTGTTCTAGTTTGGTTTCTATTTCTGTGATTAAACACCATGGACGAAAGCAACTTTAAAAGGAAAGGGTTTATTTGGCTTATATTTTCATGTCACAGTCCAGTGTCAGGGGAAGCCAGGGTAGGAACTAAAGTAGGAACCTGGAGGCCAGAACTGAAGGAGAGGCCATGGAAGAACATTTCGTATTGGCTAACATTTTCTTTATGGCCTGCTCAGTGCCTTGGTCACTGTTCCACTGTGAAGAGACATCATGACCAAGGCAACTCTTTTGAGAGAAAGCATTTAATTGGGGCTGGCTTATAGTTTTAGAGGTTTAGTCCATTATCATCATGGCAGGGAGCATGGCGGTGTGCAGGCAGATGCTAGAGCAGTAGTTGAGAGCTACATCCTGATCCGAAGGTGGAGAGAGATACACTGGGCCTGGTGTGAACTTTTGAAATCTCAAAGCCCACCCCCAGTGTCTTAGTCAGGGTTTCCATTCCTGCACAAGCATCATGACCAAGAAGCAAGTTGGGGAGGAAAGGGTTTATTTGACTTACACTTCCACATTGCTGTTCATCATCAAAGGAAGTCAGGACTGGAACTCAAGCAGGTCAGGAAGCAGGAGCTGATGCAGAGGCCTTGTTTCTTACCGGCTTGCTTGCTTCTCCTGGCCTGCTCAGCCTGCTTTCTTATAGAACCCAAGACTACCAGCCCACAGATGGTACCACCCACAAGGGGCCCTTCCCCCTTGATCACTAATTGAGAAAATGCCTTACAGCTGGATCTCATGGAGGCATTTCCTCACCTGAAGCTCCTTTCTCTGTGATAACTCCAGCTTGTGTCAAGTTGGCACACAAAACCAGCCAGTACAATTGGCCCCTTGTCAACTTGACACACAAACACATCACCATTAAGCCTCAACCCTTACTTTCTTATTCATCCCCAAGATCTAAATAACTTTGAAAGTCCCACAGTCTTGCATATTAAAAGTTCAATCCCTTTAAAATATCCAATATCTTTTAAAATTCAAAGTCTTTTAAAAATTCAAAGTCTCTTAACTGCGAGCTCCACTAAAATACCTTTATTCTTCAAGAAGGAAAAATATCAGGGCACAGTCACAATCAAAAGCAAAATCAAACTCCAACCATCTGGGATCCACTCACGATCTTCTGGATTCCTCCAAGGGCTTGAGTCACTTCTCCAGCTTTACTCTTTGTAGCACATACCTTGTCCTCTAGGCTCCAGATGCCTGTACTCCACTGCTGCTCCTGTTCTTGGTGGTCATCTCATGGTCCTGGCATCTTCAAAACACTGCTGTCTTCTGCTGTAACTAGACTTCACCAATATCCTCTCATAGGCTCTCTCCATGGTGCCAAGCCTCACCTCCTTTGCATGACCCCTTCAGTCCTGGGTCATCAACTGCAACTGAGGCTGCACCTTCACCAATGACCTTCCATGGCCTCTCACAGTGCCCAAGCCTCAGCTGCTCTTCATGACTCCTTCATGTCTTCAAAACCAGTACCACCTAACTGACTCTTACATATTACCAAGTCCAGCCAGAGCACAAGGTACAACCTTGGCTATCTCTGGAACGCAGCCTCTGTGCTCTCAGAAAACACCTTCCAGAAGATTTCACCTCAATGATGCTGGTCTCTTCTCAATATCTTAGCTCCAGCTAATCAGCATCAATAGTCCCAGTAATGCAAAGTTTTCGCTTTGGTAGTTCTGGTATCTTGTTAATCACAGCTGACTCTTCAGCCCCAGCTAACCAAAACCACAGAATCTTCACAATGAAAATAGCAATGGCCCTGATAAGAGTCTTTAATCTTCCCTCTGAAATTTCACAAGCCAGGCTTCCATCTTCTGCACTGTTCTCAACATTATCTTCCAAGCTCCTACACAACATCCCACAAAGCTCTTATCACTGAATGGATCTTCTAGCCCAAGGTTTCAAAGTCCTTCCACAGTCCTCCCCAAAACATGGTCAGATTGTCACAGGAATACACCATTCCCAGTACCAATTTGCCTCAGTCAAGGTTTCTATTCCTGCACAAACATCATGAACAAGAAGCAAGTTGGGGAGGAAAGGGTTTATTGAGCTTACACTTCCATGCTGCTGTTCATCACCAAAGGAAGTCAGGACTGGAACTCAAGCAGGTCAAGGAGCAGGAGCTGATGCAGAGGCCATGGAGGGATGTTTCTTACTGGCTTGCTTCTTTCTCCTGGCTTGCTCAGCTTGCTCTCTTATAGAACCCAAAACTACCAGCCCAAGCATGGTACCACCCACAAGGAACCCTCCCCCTTGATCACTAATTGAGAAAATGCCTTACCGCTGGATCTCATGGAGGCATTTCCTCACCTGAAGCTCCTTTCTCTGTGATAACTCCAGCTTGTGTCAAGTTGACACACAAAACCAGCCAGTACACCCAGTGACACTTTTTATCCAACAAGGTCATTCTCCTAATCTTTCTA
The DNA here is from genome assembly GCA_028551405.1 of Uromys caudimaculatus. Classification (NCBI taxonomy): domain Eukaryota; kingdom Metazoa; phylum Chordata; class Mammalia; order Rodentia; family Muridae; genus Uromys; species Uromys caudimaculatus. The sequence continues at coordinate 110,651,896 of CM052705.1, read as the reverse complement.
ATCCTTTCAAACAGTTCTACTCCCTGGTCACAAATATATGAGCCTATGAGGACCATTCTTATTCAAATCACCACACTCCGTGACTTTTTCCATAAGACCCAGGACCACCTTTCCATAGGTAGCAACACCTACCGTGGGCTGGGCATAAGTCATCAATCAATAATCATGACAGTGCCCCATGGACTTGCCCATTGAGCAATCTGACAGACATAATTCCTCAACTGAGTTTCCTTTTACACAGATATTTCTAGTTGTGTCAAGTTGACAAAAACTAACTAGCTGATATGTGTGTGGGTGTCTTAGTTAGGGTTTTATCGCTGGGAAGAGACATCATGACCAAGGCAACTCTTATAAAGGAAGTTCTTATGAAGGAAAGCATTTAATTGGGGCTGGCTTTCAGAGGTTTAGTCCATTATCATTATGGAAAGAAGTGTGCGAGGCAGGATGCAGGCAGACATGGTGCTGGAGGAGCCAAGAGTCCTACATTTTTATTGTGAAGGCAGCAGGAGACTGTGTGTCACACTGGATGCAGCTTGAGCAAAGGAGACCTCAAAGCCTGCCTCCATAGTGACACACTGTGTCCAGTAAGGCCACACTGACTCCAACAAAGCTGCAACTCCTAATGGTGCCACTCCCTAGGACTACACATTCAAACACAGGTATCTATGGGGGCCATACCTATTCAAGCCACCACAGTGGGTATGTGCAGGTGTGAGTGCAGGTGCCTGTGGGATACAGACCAGGCTATCAGATCTCTTGGAGCTGAAGTTAAAGGCTATTGTGAGCCACCCAGTGTAGGTAACTGAGAACCAAAAACCTGGGTTCTCTGGAAGAATGGTATGTGTTCTTACTTGCTAAGCCATCTCTCCAGGTGTCTTTCCCTTGCTCTTAGACATTCCAGACCCAAGCTCAAGGTGGGTTAAGTCTTTCCATAACAATCAACTTAACCCAGATGTCCCTCATCAGAGGAATGGATACAGAAAATGTGGTACATGTACACAATGGAGTACTACTCAGCTATTAAAAACAATGATTTAGACAGGGCCCCACAGCTGATCAGCGCCGGGACAAAGATCCCTCGCCGGAGATTGCAA
>CM052705.1:110597683-110650302 GCA_028551405.1 Uromys caudimaculatus | reverse complement strand
CTTCTCCCTCCTTCCTCCTCCTCCTCCTCCTCCTCCTCCTCCTCCTCCTCCTCCTCCTCCTCCTCCTCCTCCTCCTCCTCCTCTTCCTGTTCTTTTTTGTTATTGTTCTTCAGAGCTTTCAGGTGTACTTTTAAATTGCTGGTATGAGAACTTTCTAATTTCTTTATGGAGACACTTAGTGCTATGAAATTTCCTCTTAGCCCTGCTTTCATTATGTCTCGTAAATTTGGGTATGTTGTGTGTTCATTTTCACTGAGTTCTAGAAAGTCTTTAATTTCTTTATTTCTTCTCTGTCCCAGTGGTCATTGAGTAGAGAGTTGTTTCATCTCCGAGAGTGTGTAGGCTTTCTGGTGTTTCTGTTGTTGTTGAAGTCCAGCTTTAATCTATTGTGGTCTGATAGGATACAAAGAATTATTTCAATTTTCTTGTTTCTGTTGAGGCTTGCTTTGTGACTTCTCTATGATCAATTTTGGAGAAGGATCCATAACACGCTGAGAAGAAGGTGTACTCTTTTGTGTTTGGGTGACATATTCTGTAGATGTCTGTTAGGTCTATTTGATTCCTAATGTTGGTTAGTTTCATTATTTCTGTTTAGTTTTTGTGTGCATGACCTATCAATTGGTGAGAGTGGGGTGTTGAAGTTTCCCACTATTAATGTTTGGGTTTTGATGTGCAGTTTAAGCTTTAGCATGTTTCTTTTACAAATATGGGTGCCCTTGTGCTTGAAAAATAGATGTTCAGAATTGTGATGTCACCTTGGTGGAAGGACAGGTGTCCTTTTCTGTTTCTTTTAATTAATTTTGGCTGAACGTCTATTTTATTAGGTATTAGAATGGCTACTCCAGCTTGCTTCTTGCATCTGTTTGCTTGAAAACCTTTTTTAGCCCTTTACTCTAAGGTAATGTCTATCTTTATTACTGAAATGTGTTTCATGTATGCAGTAGAATGAAGGATCCTGTTTTTGAATTCATTTGGTTAGCCTGTGTCTTTTTATTGGGGAATTGAGTCCATTGGTGTTGAGAATATTAATGAGCAGTGATTGTTAATTCCTGTTATTTTGATGTTGGTAGTATTAGTCTGTGTGTGTGTGTGTGTGTGTGTGTGTGTGTGTGTTTTGCTCGTATGGAATTATTTATTTCTTGTTTTTTTTCTTGGATGTAGTTATCCTCCTTGGGTTGGAGTTTTCCTTTGACTATTTTCTGTAGGGCTGGATTTGTAGATAGATATTGTTTAATTTTGGATTTTGTTGAAATATCTTGTTTTCTCCATCTATGGTTATTAAGAGCCTTGGTGAGAATAGTAGTCTAGGTTGGCATCTGTGGGTGTTTTTTAGAGGTTGCAAGATATATCTGCCCAGGCCCTTTTAGATTTTAGAGTCTCTGTTGAGAAGTTGGGTGTTGTTCCGATAGGTCTGCCTTTGTATATTACCTGGCCTTCTCCCTTTTCTACTTTTAATATTCTTTTCTTTGTTCAGTAGATTCTGTGTTTTGATTATTAATTATGTGCCTGGAACATGTTCTTTTCTGGTCCAGTCTAATTAGTGTTCTATAAGCTTCTTGTATGCCTATAGGCATATCTCTTTCTTTAGGTTGGGAACGTTTTCTTCTGGGATTTTGTTGAAAATATTTTCTGGTCTGTGGAGGTGGGACTCTTCACCTTTCTTCACCTTTCTATCATCCTTAGGTTAGGTCTTTTCATGGTATCCCAGATTTCCTGGATGTTAGGAATTTTTAAAAATTAACATTTTCTTTGACTTATGTATCAGTTTCTTCTATTGTATCTTCAGTCCCTGAGATTCTCTCTTCCATCTCCCGTATTCTGTTGGGGGTGTTTGCATCTGTTGTTCTTGTTCTCATTCCTAGTTTTCCATCTCCAGGATTTCCTCAGTTTGTGTTTTATTGCTTCTATCTCCATTTTCAGTTCCTGGACAATTTTATTTATTTCCTTCACCTGTTTGATTGTATTTTCCTGTATTTCTTTAAGGGATTTATTCATTTCTTCTTTAAACGCCTTTATCATCTTTGTAAGATAATTTTTTGAGCTTTGTTTGTGTTAGGATATCCAGGGTTGGCTGTAGTAGGGTAACTGTGCTCTGAAGGTGTCATATTACCCTGGCTTTTTTGATTGTGTTCTTTTGAGGGCCTGATGGCTTTAGTCCCTGGATTTTCTTGTAGATGGTATTGGGGGGGGTGTCAACCTCAATGATCTTGGTGTGGCAGTCCTCTAATGGGTAACTGTGGCCTGTATGGTTCTGTATGATCCAGCAGGTATGACGAATGTGGGCAGAGAGATGGCAGGACAATGGAGGAGCACCAGGGATAGCAGGCTGCTCAGGGCAGCTGGGGGTGCCCCAGAAGACTCAGCAAGCAGGGAAGATGGGTGCTGGAAGGAAATATCTTACCTGTAGGGTTCTGGATCAGCAGGTCTGATGAAGTTGGGCAGAGAGGTGGCAGGACAATGGAGATTTTTCCTTTTTTAAAAGAAGATTTATCATTTTTATTTTATGTTTGCGTGTATTGGTGTCTGCATGTATGCTGTGCTTGTAGAGGTGGGGGGCACTGGATCTCTTGGAACTTGAGATACAGGTTGTTATGAGCTTCCAGATGTGGGTTCTGACATCTGAACACAGATCTTCTGCAAGAGCAGCAAGTGCCCGTAACCACTGTGTCATCTGTGCCGCCCCGAGTTTTCAGTTGACTTTCTGGAGCATTCAATGTCTGGACTCTCATCTCCAAGACACCTTTCTAGTGTCCCAGCACAGAATGCATGGCTGAGCTTCAGTGACAGCAGCTTCTTTAGCACCTAGGATGTTTTGTCCACAGTTTCCTTGTTTGCAACTTTAAATATGTTCATGCCCCTTTCTGGACAAACTCTACATGTTTCAAAATCTTCTGATCTTCTTTTTGCTGCCAATTCTCATTGTAAATGTGGCTAAGACAAGCGGGCAATGCCCACGCCATGGCTTGAATGCCATATTGTCTAGAGATTTCCTCTGCCAAATTAATCAATCTCTTATTTTTAAACCAAGCATCATCAAATTTTCCAGACATGGACAGAATGTGAGCTTTTTTTTTTTTTTTTTTTTTTTTTTTTTTTCCCTTACAGAAAACGTGACACAAGTCGCCTCTATCCCAATTCTGAATAAAGTCCTGGTTCCCACCTGGAGTCTCACGAGCACAGTTTTACCTCTACCCTAGTCTTCCAGAATTGCCCAGCAATCTCTGCTTACAGCATTGCAGGACTTTCTCAAGTTTGCATCTCCGAACTTTCCCAGATTCTGCCTGTAAGCCAGTTCCAAAGGCCTGAGCCCTGCATAGCCACATTTAGGTGTAGCAACTATTCCACCTCTCTGGCGACAACTGTCTGCCTTAGTTACTCATGGGCACCGTGGCAAAGCGCCTGATACAACCACTTAAAGTAGGAAAGGTTTAGTTCTTGTAATTATTACTCATTATAGCTTCAAACTCATCAGGAAGCTAAATATGACCTTGGACTTTTACCCTTCTGCCCCCACCCCTTGAGTCCTGGGGTCCCAGGCATGTGCCACTGTGCTGGGTTTATACCAGGACTTATTCTGCCTCGTGGCCATCACATCTCAGAAGTCCCCAGAAAGCTGCTCAATCTGTGGCCATCTAAGTATGGCAGAAGTTACTCAGATACAGTGGGCTGAGAAGCAGAGGACATGTCAGGACCTAGGGACTAGGTATACGATTTAAACACCTACCTCAAGTGACCCACCTCCGCCATCCAACCTCACTTCCCAAAACTCTATAGCTTCCCCAAACGGTGCCTGCATCTTCAGAGTAAGCAAGTGTTAGGAGCATGAGCCAGTGGAGACATGATGCATGTCGGATTCTAAGCATAGACCTCTGAGAGGAGAAAGATGTATCTGCACCTGAGAAGGAGGTTTGCATCGGAGGATGATGGCTGCCTTGCCTGAGAGTAGTGAGGGCAGATAGGAGCCCATTATGAAGGCCGGGGTCACTCTTTGGAGCCTCATTACTACTAGGGGGGACCTTTCTAGGTTGCAAAAGTACCTGTCACAGGCCCAATGAAAAGATGGCAGAGTAGAGTTGTGACTGAGACAGGAAGCCACTGATGCCTGGGGCCTGGCTGTGGAGAGGCTCCCACATGCAGGGCTTTGGCTGAATCTCTTCTTGCCCTGGGAGCCTTGTTTTCTGTGACTCGGGAGCCTGGGGGTGTGAGAAGAGTCAGGCGGATGGTCCTGGATAATGCCCTTAGCTCTGTGAACTTTCATTTTATTGACATAAGGTGAGATTTCTTTAAGCATGGCATCCATATCTAATTTTCTCTGACACACAGCACACAGCCAGCTTTCTGTAAATACAGCCAGCATTCTGGTCACTTTCATTAAAGTGTGCCTGCTGCTTTTGCAAAAGGCCAACATTGTAAGGGCCCTAGACACAGGAGCTCTCAGGCCTGTTGGATGAGCAGATACCTGTGGCCATATGTAGAGGCACCATGTGTAGCTTCTCTTATTCAGGCCCTCAATCCAGCATACCTGGCCCAGGACTGCTCTTGATGGGAGGGGCCGTGAACACAGTGCTGCAACGGATGAGCAAGAAGTGGAAAAAGGAGCAAGGTGAATGATGAGTCAACGATGCCATGTCTGAAGCTGGAAAGGAACAGTGAAGTTCTAGAGGACCGTCCTGGCCTCTTGCAGATCTCCTTCCTTTGCATTTCTATTTTTAAAATTATTTTATTTATATACATTCCAAAAGTTGCCCCCTTTCCCTCTGCCCCCTTGAGTTCTTTCCCCCATCTTCCCTTCCCCCTCTGCCTCTGAGACAGTGCTCCCCAACCGGCCTACCCACCCCACCTCACCTTCATCAGCACCCTTCTTCCCTGGGGCATCAAGTTTCCTCAGGATTAAGGGCATCCTCTCCCACTGAGGCCAGACAAGGCAGGCCTCTGCTACATCTGTGCTGGAGGCCATAGGCCAGCTCATGTATGCTCTTTGGTTGGTGGCTTTGTCTCTGGGAGCTCCCAGGGGTCCAGGTTAGTTGACACTGTTGGTCTTCCTAGGGGGTTGTCATCCCCTTCAGCTCCTTTGGTCCTTCCTCTAACTCTTCCATATTGGTTCCTGACCTCAATTCAATGGTTGTCTATAAGTATCTGCATTTATCTCAGTCAGTTTCCGATATTGACTCTCAGAGGATAGCCATGCCAGGCTCCTGTCTGCACACACAATATGGACTTAGTAATAGGGTCAGGATTTGGTGTGTGCGCATGAGATGGGTCCCAGGTGGCCTTTCTTTCAGTCTCTGTTCCATTTTTGTCCCTACATTTCCTTTAGACAGGAGTAATTTTGGGTTAAACATTTTGAAGATGGGTGGGTGGCCCCCTGCCTCAATTGGGGGCCGCGTCTATCTACTGGAGGTGGTCTCTTCCTACTCCACCTCCCCACTGTTGGGCATTTAGGCTAATGCCATCCCCACTGAGTCCTGGTAGCCTCCCATATTCCAGGTCTCTGGACTTTCTAGAGGTCCCCCTGCCCCCTAATCCCCACTGCTGCATATTTTGATTCCTTCTCCTGGCCTTCTGGGCATCCCTCCCCCTCTCCCCATACCTGATCCTCCCCCCCCCCCAGTTTCCTCCCTCCCTCTGCCTCCCACGATCATTTGGTTCTCTTCTAAATGGGTTTCAGGTATGCACACTTGAGTCTCCCCTCTTAAGCTTCCTATGGTCTGTGGGTGAATCATGGGTAGTCTGAACTTTTGGGCTAATATCCACTTACCATTGAGTGCATACCATGTGTGTCCTTTTGGGTCTGGATTACCTCACTCAGGGTGATATTTTCTAGTTCCATCCATTTGCCTGCAAGATTAATGATGTCCTTGTTTTTAATGGCTGAATAATATTCCATTGTGTAAATGAACCACATTTTCTGTATCCATTCTTTGGTGAGAGACATCCGGGTTGTCTCCAGCTTCTGGCTATTACAAATAAGGGTGTTATGAACATAGTGGAGCATGTGTCCTTGTGGTATGGTGGAACATTTTTGGGTATATGCCCAGGAGTGGTATAGCTGGGTCTCCAGGTAGAACTATTTCTAATTTTCTGGGAAACCTCCAGATTGATTTCAGAGTGGTTGTACGAGTTTGCACTCCAACCAGCAATGGAAGAGTGTTCCTTTCTCTATCTCCTCACCAGCCTGTACTGTCACTTGAATTTTTTATCTTAGCCATTTGGATTGGTGTAAGATGGAATCTCAGGGTCGTTTTGATTTGCATTTCCCTGATGACTAACTATGTTGAACATTTCTTTAGGTGCTTCTTGGCCATTTGAGATTCCTCTGTTGAGAATTCTCTGTTTAGCTCTGTAGCCCATTTTTAATAGGGTTATTTTTGTTTTTTTTTTGTTTTTTTTTTGTTTTTTTTTAGTTTAATTTCTTGAGTTCTTTGTATATATTGGATATTAGCCCTCTATCAGATGTAGGGTTAGTGAAGATCTTTTCCCAATCTGTAGGTTGCCGTTTTATCCTCTTGACAGTGTCCTTTGCCTTACAGAAGCTTTGTAATTTCATGAGGTCCCATTTGTCAATTGTTGATCTTAGGGCCTGAGTCACTGGTGTTCTGTTCAGGAAAATTTCCCCTGTGCCACTGTGTTGAAGGCCATTTCCTACTTTCTCTTCTATTAGATTCAGTGTATCTGGTTTTATGTGGGAATCTGGGAATCACCATCCCTGACCTCAAGCTGTACTATAGAGCAATAGTGATAAAAATTGCATGGTATTGATATAGAGACAGGCAGGTAGATCAGTGGAATAGAACTGAAGACCCAGAAATACATCCACGCACCTATGGACACTTGAACTTTGACAAAGAAGCCAAAACCATACAGTGGATAAAAAATATCACCAAATGGTGCTGGTCTAACTAGCGATCTGCATGTAGAAGAATGCAAATTGATCCATATTTTATTTGTTTGGTTTTTTTTTTGTTTTTTTTGAGACAGGGTTTCTCTGTATAGCCCTGGCTGTCCTGGAACTCACTTCGTAGACCAGGCTGGCCTCGAACTCAGAAATCCACCTGCCTCTGCCTCCCGAGTGCTGGGATTAAAGGCGTGCGCCACCACTGCCCGGCAAATTGATCCATATTTATCTCCTTGTACAAAGTTCAAGTCCAAGTGGATCAAGGATCTTTCTTTGCATATCTAAAAGCAGAACTTTTACCCATTTTATGGAAGCAGCAGGAGAGACCCACAGGGGATGTGGGTTGCATGACCCTGAGCTACCCCTCAGGCATGTGTCCTCTGGGGACTGTTTGCAGGACAGACGCAGTGAACCTCAAGGAGAAAGGCTTACTGAGAACCCATACTTAGAGCACTGGACCCCAAGGAGCACTTTCTCCTCCTCCTCCTCCTCCTCCTCCTCTTCCTCCTCCTCCTCCTCCTCCTCCTCCTCCTCCTCCTCCTCCTCCTCCTCCTCTTCTTTTTTCTTTTTTGAGGTAGTTTCTCTTTGTAGTCCTGGCTGTCCTGGAACTCTTTCTGTAGACCAGGCTGGCTTCAAACTCAGAGATCCACCCATCTCTGCCTCCCTACTGCTGGGATTAAAGGATGTGCCACCACCACCCGGTTCCCAGCTTTGTTCTTAAACTCCCATGAACCTCTCTAAGTTAACCTCATGTTGGGGCTCCTGTTGGTCCTAAGGAAATATCCAAGGTCTTTATAGGAACCTGGAGTCTGGTACCTCCGCAGTCTGAAACCTTGTCTCCCTGGTCTTGCCCCACACCCCTCACTTAAAGGTCACAGGCCAGTGGTTTCCAGAGCATCATAGAGGCTACCCCACAGGCCTCGGTTCCCATGTCCCTCTCTGGGGCTAATGGCCTTGCTGTCTAAATCCACGGGGACATCGCACCTTAGACAAGATTTCCCTGGCACCTGTGCTGCCACCTGTTACCCTGGCAGCTTCCGGCTACAAGACCCCTTTTCAGGTTATGGCATGTTCTTAGCTGAACATACTTCAAGGCTGTTTCCAGATGAAGTAGAGACACTGTGAGGTTCCTCCAGGGTTCAGAGATGCCCAGGTGCAGCCAGGGGACAGATCTACAGTGACAGTGACATAGGTGTTAGTTCTGTGTCAGAGCAGAAGCTTCAGTGATGCATCATTCAGAGGCATCCAGGGCCTGTGGGCGGGGTGAAGGACTATGAGGGAAAGGTATCCGCCCTGTTGGCCTCACTGCCTGACTTGCAAGCCTGACCCACAGGAAGCTGAGCTGTGGCCTTCAATTATCTGTCCAGGAACTTGTGTTCTCTATCCTGCTGTGAACAGGGTTTACATTCAGGGTGGGAATGGTTGGTGTTGTCAACATGGCAGAACCTAAAATCAGCTGGGAGCTGGGCCTCTGGGAATGCCTATGGGGATTAGCTTACCAAGACTGTCTTAGGGTTTTATTGTTGTGAAGAGACACCATGACCACAGCAATTATAAAAGAAAATATTTAATTGGGGCTGGCTTACAGTTTCAGAGGTTTAGTGCATTACCATCATGGCAGGGAGTGTGGCAGCACGCAGGCAGACACGGGGCTGGAGGAGCTGAGAGGTCTACATCTTGATCCGAAGGCAGCAGAAGGAGACTGTGTGCCACACTGGGTGTAGCTTGAACATAGGAGACATCAGAGCCTGCTCCCACAGTGACACACTTCTTCCAACAAGGCCACACCCCCTAAGAGTGCCACTCTCTATGAGCCAAGCATTCAAACTCATGAGTCTAAGGGAGCCATACCTATTCAAACCATCATAAGGACTAAGAAGGTCCTATATACTTTTTAATTTAATAATAAATAAATAACCTGGTCCATCACAGGAAACTTGGAAAGTATAGGGAAGTATAAAAATGAAAATAAAAATAAAAATGAAAATTAAAAAAAAGCCTTCAGTGCCATTCATTAGTGACAATTTCACTCAACTTGTGTTTGCTTTTGGTCTTTTTCTTGGTGTCTGTCATGGCACACACAGTCCTGTATAAGAGTTTGTAGCTGAGACCATGAACATTTTCAGAGTGTGGGTGGGTTTTATGAAATTTTATTTTTTCCCATTTTGGGTATTCTTTCTCTTTGCTAGTTCTGCACGACTCCTTGTGGCTTCAGGGAATACTTCTGGACCATCTGCCTGTGACTGTCCTTGCTGGATAGTCCTAGAGAGATGCCATGACCTTTGCTCACTGTGAGTCAGGCTTTCCCATGCTGGCTTCTGTCTGTCTTTCACCCTGTTGGACTTTGAATTCATCTAGGTTGCTGACTCTAGAGGATCAGTGAGCAAATGTATGAAAAGAGTTGAGCAGTTCTTGGCTCAGCGTTCCAGAACTGCTTGCTGCTTGTGATGCATGGGGCAGTGTCTCAGTGCCCAGCATGCACCTAGGCATTCATCAGGCAATTGATCGATGCCTGTTGACTTAGTAGACAGGCCTTATTGCAAATGGCAGAAACACAGCTCATACCAGTTAAAGTGAAAAATCACTCCCCACAGTGGGAAGTGCAAGGGCATCTCTGGTTTCAGGTGTATCTGAGTCTAGGAGCTTGGGCAGTGTCTATGAATGTTAATGCTGATGGTCAATTAGAATCTCCTCAGAGACAAGCCTATGTCTGTGAAGGCATGTTTAGATTACATTAGCCTCTGGCCACAACAATGAGGGTTTATGGTGATGTGTTGAGAGGGAAAGACCCACCCTACAAATGGGTGGCGCCATTCCCTAGGCTTGGACCCTCAACTGTATAAAAAGGAGAAAGCTGGCTGAGCACCTGCATTTGGCATTCTCTGCTCCTTGACTGTGGATGTGCTGTGTGTCTTCAAGCTGTTTCAAGTTCCCACTGCTGTGACTTCACTATGACAGACTGAACCCCCAAACTGTGAACCCAAGCAATGTTCCTTCCTCCCTTAAGTTGTGCTTGCCAGGATAATTTATCATGGCAACAGGAACAACGCCAATAAAGCGAACCAAGATCAGCAAAGACGAGAGACCAAGAAGTGTTGCGTAGATAGCTCTATAAGCAAGCCCCTCTCACAGTCCGTTGAGTCTTATTTATATCCCTCCAAACCTCATGTGTCTTCCATGGGTCTTGTCTCACCACTTTTCTTGCCTCAGCACATGAGTCTGTCTCAGCTGACACCACTCTGCCAATTGGCTGAGGAAGTGGCAAGAAGCCGCAGCATAGCACCAGAAGTTTTTTGGTGCATTTCTCTCTATGGAATCCCAACAAATGGCGCTCAACTACAAAATGTAAGGCAGACCAACACATGCATGTCATTAGTGAAGAATCCTTCATCACGTGTCCTTTTACATGTTTGCTTTAGCAAAACATCCTTTCATCTGTGTCAGCTTCAGGAAAACACTCCTTCATGTGTTTGTCCCAGCAAAACATCATCTGACTTTCCAAAGAACCCTTAAGTTTCTACTTCAGAATTATAAGCCAAATAAACTCTTTCTCCCCTAAATTGCTTTTGGTCATGGTGTTTGCCAGAACTACAGAAACAAGAGCTCTACCCCAGAAAGTGAAGATGCTCTCTCTCTTCTCTCTCTCCCTTCCTCCCTTCCTCCTCCCTCCCTCCTTCCTTACCTCCCTCCTTCCCTTTCTCCCTCTGTGGGTGCACAAGCATACATGTGCGATGCTTGTGTGTGGGACAGAGATAAACCGTGAGTGTCAAACCCCAGGAGCCTTCCACATTGTTGTTTGAGAAAGGGTCTCTAAGCTGTACCTGAAGCTCTCCGATTCTGCAGCCTGGTTGGCCCCATAGATCTGTCAGAATAGGGAATACAAGTGCTTGTCTCCACACCCAGCCTTTTTATGTGTGTGCTGGTCACAGAACTCAGTACTTTACCAACTGAGCCATCTCCTTGCCCTAAGATACGTTGTCTCCCCCAGATGTTCCAGCTGTGCTTTAGCCTTCTGCCTACGTGTGGAGATAAGGCTCGCTCTGGGCTACGTGGGGGAAGATCTGTGGCAGGCGGGTTTCTCCAGGACTGTCCGCCTGCCCTATCACAGCCAAGCATCCACCAGGAAACCCCACTGGGAGCGGAGTCAGCTGTGCCTTGAGGCAGAAACACCCTAATTGATAACAGCTGTCATGTTTTCTGTGGCACCATAGAGAGCTGAGACTTCTGTTTCACAATTTACTGGCTGAGTTCACGAGCTTTTGACAGCTCGGTGGGATTTACAGAAGTTGTAAAAACTCCTCTCCTCTCCTCTGGGGATGAGGCTGCTCCTGGACCTGCTCCCACACGCCCCAGCTTTGCCCCACCCTATAACTTTTGGGGAGAAAGGATTTGGGTTCAAAGATGGGGGTGCATGGACTGTGTAAACTATGTAAAAACGACCTCATTTCTGCAGCAGTTTCTCATGGACTCTCACAGATGCTCAAGTCAACACAAATGGAATCTTACCCGAAAGTGGCTCAGGGTTCCCTAACCTTTAGGTTGAAGTTGTTGAGGGAAATGGAGAGGCTAGGTACAGTCGGGGTATGGGGGGGTTGTGTAAAGGGACTTACCCCACGTTAGGTAATTATTTGTGTCTCAGGGATGGGTCCAGAGCAAGGGTAGGTAGATGGGTGCACGGTCAGGTGGACAGGAATTTAGATGGCTGAGTGGGCAGGTGTGGGGCAGATTGGGAATTGTGGAATGATGGATAGAGTCTCCTGAGCCACTCTAATCCATCTGAGTGATGGACAATTGAGCCTGGCTCTGGCGTTCTGTTCTCAAGGGTGTCCCAAGATCCTCACCTGTAGTTCAGAAAGGCCTGTTCCTCACCTTAAGCTCCCAGAAAGGCAGGTAAGGATTTCTTTTGCTCATTGAAGGGTCAACAACCTCTGCTGGATGCCTCCAGGATATGTTCCAGGAAGCAGGGGAGAAAAACAGGAGGTTGGGAGGAGTGCGACTGGGGGAGGCTGTGGCTTTGAGCAAAAGTTATTGGGTGGCCTGTGTTCACGTGTGTGTGTGTGTGTGTGTGTGTGTGTGTGTGTGTGTGTGTGCAGCTTGTGTGTGTGATGAATGACTGTGTGGGTGTCTGTATAAGGGTCCGTGAAGTGAACGTGTGTATCTGGATCTCTAGGTGCTTGGTGTATCTGTATGTGATGCATGGGTCTCTCCCTGTCGCTTCTCCTCCATCCCCTCTTCCAAGTGTGTGTGTGTGTGTGTGGTGAAAGTCCCTTCCCTGGGGAGACATAAGCAACATCTACCTTCTCCTTATAAGGTCCCAACAACAAACCAAACCGAGTCCACCTGGGAGCCAGTGGGTTTATTGGGCTTACTTACAGAGAACGTGTGAGGGATTATGGGCAGGGCTATGGCTGATCCTGTAGCAGCCACACTGGAAAGTCTTCTGATAGTACCAGCGATGGCTTCCCCATGGCTGCATCCCTAGAATCCCCTCCTATATCCTCCACCATCCTATAAACTCCTGAAGCCACATACACTTCCAAACAGAATTGCATACAAGTGTGAGAAGACTCTCAAGTGCAGATCCACTGACCCTTCTCATCCCTCATCAGCGAGGAAATGTCAGCTGTCCACAGTCTCGATTATGATGGACTCCTACAAGCGGACGCAGCTGGGTTCATGAAGGTAGCGCAGAGGAGCTTGTACTACAACCGTGCGTGGGAAGATACATCTGAGAACAGGAGTCATGTGTGCCCAGGGCCCGGGGACTGGCTCCCCCACAGCCCGTCAGGGACTTTGCTCTCTGTATTAAATGTAAACTCTGGTCAAGGTTCTGAAGTCTACGTCTTACACTGAAGACCAGAATTCTCCTCATGCAACATGAAGCTAGGAACTGGTTGTGCAAGCCAGAAGATATACTAACTGCAGTAGAAGGCTACTGAGGTGTGGGGCATGACTGAGCTGTGACCATGGTTTGGAGGTAGAGATGGCTGGATCCTGACCTCAGTCCCCAGCTCCAAGCACCACTTGAGGGCCAAGTTGCACCCTTCTGTGTGGTGGCAGGTAGATTTAGTCCAGGGGAGAGCATCGGGCTGACTCTTCTGTTTTAGCGATCTGGGCATTCCTCCTGTCTCCCTTGGCTCTGTAAATCTTTCCAAGTTCCCATGGTTCTCTTGGAGTCTCAGCATTCAGTTCAGTTTCCCTTAAATTCCCAGTGGCGTTGCTGTCTCAGCCTAGTGAAGATACACAAACTTCACAGGTACCTACACACTAGTGTTTCCTGGGAGAGTTAAGATGTAGCACTCTCTTGACAGATAGAAGGACTCATTAGAAACCCTTGCTCTTGGTCTCATGGCTAATAGGTGGTGGACCAATGACAGCCTGGCCCTGGCGCCTGTATGCAAGATGACTTGGTGACTGCCTTTCTTTCTGCAAAGGGAAATGAGCTAGGATTTGGTGTTTTAGTCTGCTTCTGCAGCTTCTTGATGGGGCTCCTGGGCACTTCTCAAGGGCATACAGGTATCAGGGCCACTCTGTACTGTGTCTTTGGGGCCAGGGCAGAGATCAGAGCCAAGGGACTGGGCTCTGAGATAGCTGTCTTTCAGAGGCTCCTGGTTGAAGAAGGTAAGGGCCTTCTTGGGCAGAGTCTGGACAGCTCTCCTGGCTGCCTGCTGGTTACCTACACCTTGTACCATGGTGAACTCCAAGTCTGGAGAAGGAAGATGCCCACAGTGATGACAGACAGCCTGTGACCAAGAGCAAGAGGCTATGCTTACTCTCACCAGCCATAGTGGTGATCTGTGTGGTTATGCCCACTGTTTACTGCACACTGGGGCATCTTACAGATATCAGCTCACCCTGTCCTCATTCAGCCAGAGGCAGGCAGTACTGAGCTCACTGTGTCTGTGAGCTCACCATATCATTGTGTCCCTGACACTTTTCATTCAGAGGCTGCATGGGCATGTCTTCCCAAAGCTAAGGGTCAGGCTGCACTTTGCCCTCCACCCCCACCCCAGCTCTGTTAATCTCTGCAGGCCACTGTGGCCCTGGCAGGAGTCATGAGCCCAGGCTTGACCCTTTATCTGCACAGAGCAGAAGTTGCAGCTGTGATACCCATCATAGGCTTAGGCTTGGCAGAGAAGAAGTTTCAAAACTCTCCTTGTGGGTACCTGGTACAAGCTCACCCAAGGGCAGGGTGCGCTGGGTGTTGATGGAAGCAGCCTGCATAGAGTGCTCAGGGTGGACTCAGGTACATTGTGAGGCTCCAGGACTCTGATGTCACTCACTACTGCCTTTTTAAAAAAAATTGCCTGGGCATCATTGCAGAAACCTAGCCCTAGCTTGGGGGCAGTGGATTTGTCCAGGGTGGCACATATTCTAACAAGGAAAACATTAAACCCTGGGGTTTCAGTGCCACCAGGGCTACATGTGGCATACCTTGGACTGGCATGGGACAATGTGAAGAACCAGTGCTGAATCCTTTTTTCTTGGATCCTGGCTCTGTCTTTGCTAGCTAAATGGGGGGAAATCTTCTGCACCTCAGTTTCCCCACCTGCAATAAGGCCTTTTCCTGAGCACCCCTGGGAGGGTTATTTTGGCCAACCTGTGTGAACTGCTGCATAGTGCTACTGGCCCTGGAAGGTACCTAGAGTCACCCTGGGTGATCTTCTTCCAGTTTGCTTGCTCTGGCCCTGCCCCTGGGTGCTACCCCAGGTTAGAGCAGACTAAGGTCTTGAAGCTGTTGGATTGTCTTCTGGAGCAAACCCACAGTTTGACAACAGCTGAATGGGAGGAGTCCCTGAGGAGTGGTAGCGGAGGCCTGGGGTTGGGGGAGATGGAGTGTGGGGAGGGAGGATGAGCAGGTTCCATTTTTTAATGGTAAATTATGAAGCATTCTAAACATACAAAGCCACATCCACACCCACTGTTTAGAATCTGCATGCAGTGGCAACACTAGTTTTGGGTCTTAAAACATGAAATAAACAGTGGATCTGGCTGGGTTTCCTGGTCCTCGTTTAAACTTCCTCTCCTCCCACTTCAGGCAGGGGCATGAGGAGTGGGCTTCTGTCTGCCCTGCATGCTGTCTGTGTGTGCAAGGTGACACACGTGTTCCCAATCACAGAGTATTTTGTTCATCCCCTTTGGTGCCTTGCCTTTCGTCTTCATGTGTCCTCCTCGACTGAGGAGACAGTCACATGGAGTCACACCAGCTGACTGAAGCTTCGAGCTAAGAGGCAGTTGGCCCCAGGCCCTCCTCTGGCAGCCACCAAGCCGCCTTTATGTCTCACTGGATTCTCCTCTTCCAGGCATATAATGCAGATGGAGTTCCAGACATCTACCTAGTGTCCGCAAGGCCCACAAATGTGACGAGCTGATCCAGACTACCCATGGGGCTCCTGGAAGGGATCCCGGGTCACACGGTTCACGGTGAACTTACTGACACCTGGGCAGTTCAGTGCAATGCCAGGACTCATTTTGGATGGGGAATCTATTAATTTCTCCTCTCATTCTCCTGGATCGGGGATATGGATAGACAGGACAGGCAGCCCAGAGGTAAGGGCCACGGAAACTGCCTCATTAATTAATTCTCTTGCCTCTGTGGCTGACTGGGCTCAGCTGGGTTTCAACCTTCCTAATGTTGCTGTGGTGACCCCTATCCATAAGATCATTTCGTTGCTACTTCATAACTGTAGTTGTGCTACTGTTATGAATCATTATATATATATATAAATGGATATCTGTTATGTGACCCCCTAAGGGGGTCGTGGCCCACAGGTTGAGAACTAGTGGCTTAGGTGGCCAGGTCTCTCCCTTCTCCAAGTGGCCATTCCAGCAAGGAAGCTAGCCCTATACATTGTGGCCCCAACCCCCAGAGCAGGAAAGTGAAGCAGATGGGACCCTGAAGTTGTGACAGACTGTGTCTCTCCAGGTTGGGTGATTTATAGGCCTACTGAGAGCCAGTCCAGATGCAGCCCACACTACTGTGTGGTCACGGGGTGGTGGTTGAGCACAGCCCCCACAGTGGCCTGTAGGTCTTTGTGGGTTTGCTTGCTGTGTGGCTGTGGGTGTGTGTCTGCTTCCTGGGATGCTGTCAAGGCTATACCTAAACATCTTCTGCGGGGCGCTCCCAGCTTCCACGTGAGAATCCTGAGTTCCCATCAGTGCAGAATCCCACAGGATGTGGCCACAGTTGGCATTCCCTCCTGAAAATGGTGAGTTCTGATATTACTGTGACAACATGTGACCTGAGCTTGGTGTTCTGAAACAAGATCAAGGGGCTTCTTTAGTTCTTGTGGTCTTGAGTCAGGCTGCCCACCTCCAGGGGGGCTGAGATGCCCTTGAAGATTTTGGAAGAGAAACTTTTCTTTTTTCCTATCTCTTCCAGCCTCTAGAGTCTGTTGGTCATCTGGGCTGAAAGAGTCTTCTTCCATCCAGGGAGCCAGACCTAACAACCTCTCTCTTCTCTGACTCCTGCTTTCCTCTCATGAAGAACTTTCTGGATAATCCAGTCAACTCCTCATCACACTTGCAAGGACCCTTTGCTGTGAGATGTCACAATTCCCTGTAACCCCTGGGGATTGCGCATGGATATTTCTGGGGGACCAGAATAGCTTTGCTGACTGTGGAAGGTAAGTGGCTCAGCATGTTGGTTTGTCGCCCCCTTTTCTATATCGGGTAGCTTCCAGCGTAACTGTCCAACTCTGTGACACCATGCTTGCCCTGCGGACTACAGCACTCTCACGATCAGCCTTGCCCTTCTGTTTATTGATCTGTTTTGCTTGTTTTATTGAGTCAGAATCTTTCCCCACATCTTAAGGTGACTTTATAACCGTGATCCTCCTGCCTCAGCCTCTTGAGTGCTGGGATTATAGGTCATGAGGGAGCCATGCCTCCACAAGCACCCAGGAGCAAGGAAGGAGGTGAGAGCTAGGTAGAGAGCTGCTTAGCAGGTTCTGTGGCCTTAGGCACACAGCCAGGCTGCAGCCTTGCTGATGGGGACCAAACTACACCTCTCCTCCTTCCTGCCTCCTGCCCTGCACCTGGCGTCCTGTTGGCTAACTCCATCCTCAGAGGCCACCAAGGGCAACCTGTGGGCTCCACTCCCAGGATAGGGAGCAGGCTGTCTCAGCTGACCAAACCCTGGAGAAATGGGCACACGTGCCAGCAGATATCTTAAATTCTGCTCTAGAGAATACCAGACGTTTCCCTTGCTGTTTGTGTTTTGGGTTTTAGATGTGGTGTTTCCTGTCATCCCAAGACTGTGGAGTTGCACTTTTAAAAACTGTGTAGTGAGAAAAGTGTGTGTGTGTGTGTGTGTGTGTGTGTGTGTGTGTGTGTGTGTGTATGTGTATGTGAGAGGGAAACTCTACATATATAAAACAATCTACACAGGTATGAAACCTTAAAATAAATTAATGAAACATTTGGGTGTGTGCACAGTATGTGTGATAAAATACATACACCATAAGATTTACTTTTTTGTTTTTGAGACAGGTCTTATGTAGCCCAGGTTATCCTTGAAATCCTGCTCTTCCTGCCTCTACCATCTGAGTGCTGAGATCATAGGCCTCCCCACCCGCCTAGCTATGGAACCTTAGGTGCTGGTCCTCACCATCTGCCTTGTTTTCTGCTGTGCGTGCCAGAGGTTAGTTGGCCCACGAGCATCCAGGGCCTCTCAGACTCCCGTCTCCCGTAGGGGAGCCGGGATTACAAACATTCGTGCTATACATCTGGCTTTCACGCAGGCTCCAGGGCTGCAAACTTAGGTCTCTTGCTCCCACTGCAAGGGTGTCCACCCCAGAGCCATCTCCCCAGCCCCAGATTTCCGGTGTCCAGGCACAAGCATCAGCAGGGCAGGCACATTTACATTGCTGCTGGTTTCCAGGAGAGTTCGTTAAGGCTTCATCTTCTAATCCTACTTTTTCATATCCCCTAGGGCTGTTCCCCAGACTGTAGCAGAAATGCCTGCATGTGTCTGTCCATGTGACCTAGGATTCCTTGAAGGGTGTAGGCCAGGCTCTTCGAGTGACCCAGCTGAGCCAGTGTGTGCTGTTTTTGTGGGAGAACCCCAGAAGTTATACTGCCTCGCCCCTGTATATGGGTATGTCTAGGCCATCCTAGAGGCCAGCTTGGCTCCTAGTAGAGGACACAGACCCTAATGTTTGACAGAAGAATGGCAGGCTCATACCATGGGAAGAACATGCTCTCTTCTAGAAGGAGACCTCCAGCCTGCTCTCTCTTGCCCAGGAAAACATCATTCTACTGTCTGTGAATCTGATGACTCTGAGGACCCGTGTCAGTGAGACAGGGTAGCACCTGCCCTTTGTGCTTGGCTTATCACACTCGGCATCCTGTCCTTAAGGTCCATCCATGTGGCAAATGGTGGATCTTCCTTCCTTCTGAGACTGAACAGCATTCCACTGACTCTGCAGCACCTGTTGACAGGTACTGCGTCGCTTCTGTATTTTACTGTCATGAATAATGCTGCTATGAATACAGGTGCTCACATATTTCCTTGAAACCTTTCTTGGAACTATTTTGGACTTGTGTCTGGGATGGAATTTGTGGACTCGAGTTATCTGAAGACATATCATACAGTTTGCCAGTGGCCGTGTCACTTGACATGCCCACTAGTGGGATACAGGGGTTCCAGCGTCTCATGTTCTTGCCAACACTTGCATGCCTTGTTTGTTTTGGATAGCATCATTGGGTAGAGCCAGTAGATGCAAGGTGCCTTCTTCTCATGATGCATGGATACACTTGGGCACACCACCAGAAGTTTTAGTGTTTCATGTCCGTATTCCAGTAGCTGCTGGTGTGTGCTGTGTGACGTGTGATGTCCTCGTTCATCCAGCCAGGTTGGCTTTGCAGCCCTGATTGCTGACACCCCTTCTAGGCATCCTATTGGTGTTCTTCCCTGTTGTGTGCATTGGGCTCTCCCCTCTATGGCCTGTCAGCATGTCCGGTGTCTTCTCTGATGACCATGTAAGTTGCTTAACTCCCTTGGCCTTATTATGGCAGACTGCTGTCTGCAAAGGTGGATCCTATAACCTTCTCATGGCATTGGCTTGCCATTCTCCTCTCAAACGTTAGGGTCTGTGTCCTCCATTAGGAGCAGGCTGACTTCTGGGATGGCCTAGACGTACCCAGTATGCAGGAGAGGCACAGTGTAACTTCTGGAGTTCTACCACAAAAACGTCACACACTAGCTCAGTTGGGTTGCTTACTCTAAGAACCTGGCCTACACACTCCAAAGAATCCCAGGTCACATGGACAGACACATTCAGGCATGTCTGCCATGGTCTGGGGGAGCCCCCAGCCTACAGCTGGGGGTGTGAATACATAGACTATGGAAGTTGATTCCACCTGATACTGTCTACTGAGCTGCTGGAGAGACCCCAGGTGAGGCGGCATGCAGGACCCTCTGGAGCCTGAGAATTCTGTCAAGGTCACTTCAAGTCCCTTCCTGGTTGGAGTGATGGTCCCATGTCACGTAGCCTAATGTTTTACCTTGGTTTTCATCAACGAAAGTTTATCTGTTGCTGCTGGTTCTCTTGAGGTGGGTGTGGGCTTCTGTGGATAGGACCTGTCAAGCCATGTTCCCTGTGCAGATTGGGCAGACTTAGAAGTTACTCTATACTGTGTACAACTGGCATTTCAGACTGCACCTTCCCTGAGAAACTCCATTTTCCAAGCAGTTTTGATGGAGAATGACTGTGCTCAGGCTGACACGTGAACAGTAGCATCCGTACGACACCAACTGACAGGTGGCATGTTCCTGGGAGTGGAAAGAGGGTCACTCTACGGACTTATCAGGGTCAAGTGAGACTGCAGGAGCCCACAGTATGTGACCACATCACTGAGACCTAAAGTTTATGGACACAGAAGCAGAAGAAAGTGTATAAGAAGAGAACCTGGTGTTGAGATGCTGACGGCCTCCACTGACCCGTGGTTGGCTGTCCTGGGATTTTGCCTGGCCTTGGTCTCTGCTGTTGATGTGGCTCACTATTCACCCATCTGTGCCTGCCGTCCATCTGTCTGTCTGCCTGTTCCTTCCTCGTCTGCACCCAATCGGACTCTTTTGCCTCTGCGGTTAGACTCGCTCTCAAACCTGTGACAGGCAGTGACCTGATGAAGCCATTGCAGCGTCTACAGCCTCTTCCCAGCAGTTCAGCTTGGGAGCCTTATTCCCGGTCTAGAAACTTTCTTGTAGCTCGTTGGTTTCTGAGCTTTGGTTTCTCAGGCATTTGAGCCTCTCACCCTCTTTAACCCTTTGTAGTCATTCTGTAACCTACACACACACACACACACACACACACACACACGTTATATTATGTGTACCGTTTGATCTGAGACTT
The DNA here is from genome assembly GCA_028551405.1 of Uromys caudimaculatus. Lineage (NCBI taxonomy): Eukaryota > Metazoa > Chordata > Mammalia > Rodentia > Muridae > Uromys > Uromys caudimaculatus. Next base: position 110,630,052 of record CM052705.1, on the reverse strand, counting down.
GATATTAATAATTAAGGTTAGAATAAAAGAACCTGTGTGAGGATCTAGCAAATTGCTGCCCTTGAAACTGCTGTGCCGCATAAATTTATTGTTATTCAATACATTCTGACGTTTTAGGAATATGCAAATGTATTTGTCTACGTTTCTAACAAAGTGTGCTCACAATATCCTGGCAGAGCAGGATTCGGGGCTGGCACAGTTCAGTCCAGGAATGAGCACCGTCTTAGGAATGAGTGGCCTCAGGGGTGGTCCCCTTGGTCCTGTCTTCTCCCAGTCCCTTCTTCCTTATGGCTATGGGGTGAGCATATAGACACTCACCCCCACCGCCCACGATTGCACTGAGTGTACAGATGGATCCGAGGAGATGAAAAACATTTAGGTCTTCAACCAGGAGAACATATCTGGATGGGATTGCCCGTGTATTCCTTACTGTGTAGATTGTAAGTTTGTGTCGTGTTAGGAGAGAGTGGGGCCCTAGGTGAGACAGCGGTGGATGTGGGCCTGCACATGAGCAGAAGGTGGCTGGAGGCTTTCTCTTGGGGATAAGGGTAGGGTTAAGGGAGCCCGAGTGGTGGTAGCTCATTCAGAGCAGCTGGGCCTGGAGTAGATTCTCAGGGCAGCTCCTGTTACAGTTCCCTGGGGTGGCTCTCCCTGCTGGGCCCAACCTTGAGCTCTGTGCAGGTCAGTGTGACTGGGTCTAGCTGTCCCAAAGAAGGAAGAGGAAGTTCATCCTGGTCAGAGGGGGCAGGGCTGTGATGTGGGTGGAACTGGAAGTCCACACATCATCTCCCTAGCCTATTAGCTACCAGCATGCAATGGAGCCATTGGACACAGCTGCTGCAATGGAGCCATTAGACAACTGCTCTGGATTAGGGCGTGTCCTCTCCACCCCCTGCTCATCCACAGCACCTTCCTGCACCTCCCAGGATCTTCAGAGATCAACCCCAGCAAGGGCTACCCACCCTTCCCTTATCCTGCCTTCCTCCTCAAGCACTTTCCTGTGATGGCTAAACTTGCCAGGTTGATGCTCCTTGCTGCCACATCTTTCTCTCATCTCCGTGGTACACCCTTAAGGCGTCTCCCTGCTTCCTGTCTCCCAGGTATTCTGCTTCCTTGGTTTCATTTTCACTTGCTGGGTGTCAGGGGGCTCCTTGAGGGCCTGGAGAGGGAAGTTATAGGCTCAGGCACATACACACACAGATATGTAGACATTACCTAGGTTCACATATGCTCACACGTACTCACGTACTCATGCATTCCCGCATCCTAGCTGGTGACAGGTCTCACAGGTCCTTCTTCCAGGTGCCTTCCTCCGCCCATCCAAGCTCTGACCTTGGTCTCGGTCCTCTGGGCCATCAAAATCCAGGAGCACGGTGGTGAATGGCCTAGTCATTCTCATAGGGTTTGGCTCAGGGATTGTCCAACTGTAGGAAGAAGCTGCTCCTTGAGAGGCTACCAAACGTAAACCAAAGCCGGGGTCACAGGCTTCATCGTCTTTTGGTGTGATGCAGGTGAACTGAATCCAGTGAGCTGTGGGTGCCAGGGTCCTTCTGTCACTTACTCTATAACTAGGGTGCTACAGAAGACGAGAGTCCTGCTCAGATGTGCAGGAAACACATGTGCCACAGACAGTCAGGCCGGATTCCTGTTGCATCTCTGTTGTGTTGCTGAGAATAAAATGAAGCCATAAAACCAGATACAAAATAAGTGTTTCATTTGGATGAGCCTACATACAGCTAAAAGAGCGAGTTTCGTCTTTAAGACTGGAGAGATGAACGGACAGCGCATGCGGACACCATGGCGGTTAATTCTGTGCCTCCACAGAGTGCCCAGATGACTCTTCTCCATGGATGTATATGCCTTAGAGCACATTTCTGGATGGGTTCACTCATGTTTGAATTTGTAGGCAGAGTGAAATAGATACCCTCCTCTGGGTGGCCTCACCTAGCCACCTGAGGGCCGGACTGGAACAAAAGACTGAGCAAGGCAGTGCTCATCCCTGCTTCTCATTGGGCAGGGCACTGGTCACTGTTGTCATAGCAACGAAGGAAGGAAGAAATGAAATAAGGAAGGAATGAAGCAAGGAAAGAATGAAGGAAGGAAGGAAGGAAGGAAGAAAAGAAAGGAAGGAATGAAGGAAGAAAAGAAGAAAGGAAGGAAGGAAAGAAGGAATGAAGGAAGGAGGAAAGAAGAGCTTATTTTGGTTCACAGTTTGAGGGTCTAGTCCACCCTGGAGAAGCCATGTGGCAGGAGTGTGAAGTGGCAAGCAGCATTGCATCTACAGTCAGGAGGCAGGGAGAAATGGCCGCTGCTGCTCAGCTGATGTCTTCCGGGTCAGTCCAGGACCTAAGCCCATGGGATGGAGCCATTCATCTTTAGAGTGCGTTTTCCCTCTGCTGAGAAACCTCTCTGGACACATCCTCATAGATGCACCCACAGGTTTGACTCATAGGTGATTCTGGATCCTATCCGAAGCAGGGACTGGACTTGCGCGGGAACTCACAGCTCAGCTCTCTGTGTCTCCAGCATGTGGAAGACACATCTGTCTTCCCCTCAACACCCCATGCTGTTGCTTTTTAAGTCAGTGTAGTTTCCCTTCTATAGAGTTTTCTTTTGAATTTTTTAAAAAAGATCTTTTGCTTATATATTACGGTTTTCAATTTTGATATTTATGGGTTTTATGTGTGTGCAAATGTGTGTGTTTGAGTGTTTGTATGTGTTTCTTTTTTTCTTGTTTATTTGGTGTGGTGGTTTGAATATGCTTGACCCAGGGAGTGCACTTTTAGGAGATGTGGTCTTGTTAGAAGACATATGTCACTGTAGGGGTGGCTTTGAGACCCTCCTCCTAGCTGCATGAGGACAGCCTCTCCTGTTTGCCTTTAGAACAAGATGAAGAACTCTCAGGTCCTCCTGCACCATGCCTGCCTGGAAGCTGCTATGCATTCGTCTTTATGATAATGGCCTGAATCTCTGAACCTGTAAATCAGCCCCAATAAATGTTGTCCCTTCTTGGTCGTGTGTGTGTGTGTGTGTGTGTGTGTGTGTGTGTGTGTGTGTGCGTGCGTGCGTGTGCACGCATTCACATGTGCCGGTGTATGTAGAGATTGGCAAACAACTTGTCATAGTCGTTTTTTATCCATGTGGACCCTAGGGATGGTACTCAAGTGACCAGGTGTCTTAGTCACTGCTCTATTCCATGATCATATGTCACCATGACCACAGCAACTCTTACAAAACAAAACATTTCATTAGGGCTGGCTTACAGCATCAGAGGCTTAGTTTATTATCATCATGGCAGGAGCATGCTGGCTGGCATGGCAGACATGGTGCTGGAGAAGTAGTTGATTCACAGGTAGGCAGGCAGGCAGTGGGAGAGGGAGAGGGAGAGGAAGAGGGAGAAAGAGAGAGCAAGGCCACACCCACTCCAACAAAGTCACATCTATACAATACTATAGGGATCATTCTTATTCAAACTACCACACCAGGCTTGGTGGCAAGCGCCCCTACCCACTGAGCTATCCTATCAGCCTAAGCTGGTGTGTTCGCCCAACATTTCTCCAGGGATGCATACTTTGATGGACCCTTTTCTCAGCTACTGTGAACAGCGCTGCTGCAATGTACGCACTGATGTCTGCACACTGGGACTTTCCAGCTCAACCCAGGATCGCTGGGTCACAGGGTGGTTCTGTTCTTAACTCTTTGGGGACCTATATACTGTTTTCCTCAATGTCAGCAGCCATTCCCACAACTGCACAGCACCCTTTCCTCCACATTCTCTCCAACATCTTTGTCTGATCAGTCTTGTGTGTGTGTGTGTGTGTGCGCGCGCGCGCGCTCGCGCGCACGCGTGCATGCTGTATGGCCTTAGGTGTTGTTTTTCAGGAGCAGCCCCTCCCATCTAAGACAAGATCTCTCATTACTCTAGAATTCATCAAGTAGTGAGTGCATACCATGCTCGTCCTTTTGTGACTGAGTTACCTCGCTCAGGAGGATATTTTCAAGTTCCATCCATTTGCCTGCGAATTTCATTAAGTCATTGTTTTTAATAGCTGAGTAGTACTCCATTGTGTAAATGTGCCACATTTTCTGTATCCATTCCTCTGCTGAGGGACATCTGGGTTGTTTCCAGCTTCTGGCTATTATAAATATGGCTGCTATGAACATAGTGGAGCGTGTGTCTTTATTACATGTTGGAGCATCTTCTGGGTATATGCCCAGGAGTGGTATAGCTGGGTCCTCAGCTAGTATTATGTCCAATTTTCTGAGGGTCTGCCAAACTGATTTCCAGAGTGGTTGTACCAGCTTGCAATTCCACCAGCAATGGAGGAGTGTTCCTCTTTCTCCACATCCTCGCCAGCATCTGCTGTCGCCTGAGTTTTTGATCTTAGCCATTCTGACTGGTGTGAGGTGGAATATCAGAGTTGTTTTGATTTGCATTTCCCTGATGACTAAGGTTGTTGAACATTTCTTTAGGTGCCAAAAGCCCAGAATTCCCAAGTTTCACTTTACAGTAACCGCTGGACTGAGAGTGAGGTCCCAGATGGAGGAGTTGGAGAAGGGACTGAAGAAACTGAGGGAGCTTGCAGTCCCATGGAGGGAGCAACAGTGTCAACTGGCCAGGGCCCCCGGTGCTCCAGGAGGCTGGACCACCAACTAAGGAATAGACATCGAAAGACCCATGGCTCGGACCACGTATGTGGCAGAGGAGGGCTTTGTTGGCCATCAGGGCGAGGAGAGGTCCTTGGGCCTGAGGGTGTTAGAGGCCTCAATAAAGGGGAATGTCAACGGGGGGGGGGGGGGGGAGACAGGAGTGGGTTGGCGGGTGGGTGGGAGGGAGAATTCCCTCACAGAGGTGGGGGAGGAGGGAGGAGATAGGGGGTTTCCAAAGAGGAGACCTGGAAAGGGGGAAACATTAGAAATGTAAATAAAGTATCAGAAAAAAAAAAAAAAAAAAAAAAAAGAAAAGCACTAGAGAAACAAGACTTGTAAAATACACAGGAAAAATAAAATAAAATCCTTTATGATGAAGGCAAAATAAAATAAAATATAGAAAAAAAAAAGAATTCATCAAGTAGGCTGAGCTGACTGGCCATCGTGTCCAAGGACTTTGCCTCCTTAGCACTGGGATTTCCAATGCCTGCTGCCACACCTGGCCTTTTTAGCATGGAGTCTGGGAAGTAAACTCAGTTCCACCCCAGACATTACCAACTAAACTACATTCTGGCTCCCGATAGCAGCCCTTTTAGCAGGCATGGGCTACCATCTCCCTGTGGTTTAGGGTCTGCATTTCCCTAATGATCAATGGCGCTGAACACCTTTAGAGATTGCCTGGGGGCCATTTGAATATCTCCCTCCAAGAGATGTCTACTCCAGTGTGTATTAAGTTGCTTTGCTCACTACTGTAACAAAACGCCCAGGAGAAGCAGAGTAAGGAGGAAGGGCTTAGTTTGGTTGGAGTTTTGAGAGCAGGGTACATCACAGTGAAGAAGGCATGGCGGGAGTGTGAGGTGGCTGGTCATATTGTATCGGCACTCAGGACGTACACAGAGAAGGATACTGACGCTGTTTGCTTTCTCCTTTTAATGCAGTCTTGGACCCCAGCCCTTGGGACAATAGTACCTCCCACAGTCTGAGTGAGCCTTCTCTTCTCAGGTAAGCCTCCTTGGAAACCCTGTCATAGACAGTTCCAGGGGCTTGTCTCCTGGGTGACCCCAGGTCTAACCAAGTTGATAATCAAGAGGAACCATCACAAAGGTCCTTTGCTCATTTCAAAGTCCAATTGTTCTTTTTGCTGTTGAATTGTTGAACTTTCTCATATGTTTCAAATATTAAAAATATATAACTTGTGATGATATATTTACCATTGTAATATTTAAGAATACTTACTTGTATCTCTGTCTGTTTCTCTGTCTTTCTCTGTCTCTCTCTCTGTCTCTCTCTGTCTCTGTCTCTCTCTGTCTCTCTCTCTGTCTCTCTCTCTGTCTCTCTCTGTCTCTCTCTCTCTGTCTCTCTCTCTCTGTCTCTCTCTCTCTCTCTCTCTCTCTCTCTCTCTCTCTCTATATATATATATATATATATATATATATATATATATATATATATATATTATATATACATACATACTTGTGCCATGCCAGTGGAGGGCAGAGGCATCAGAGCATGTGGACCTGCAATTACAGATGACCGTGGACTGCCTGACATGCTGGGAACTGAACTTGGGTCCTCTGGAAATCAGCAAGTGTTCTGAACCATTGAGCCTTTTCTCCAGCCTCAGTTTTTGCTTCATAAGCCTTTGTGTGGCTTATAAATGCTTCTCCCGCCTCTTCCCTCTGCTGACAGCTTTCTTTGCACTAGCTTTTTATTTAAACCCTGTCTCATTTGCTTTTTCTTCTTATGCTGCCTCTGGCTTCAGGGTCTTCTCTAGGAGCCGACTCCTTATGCTGCTGTACCTCTAATTGTCTGTCTAGCTCTGTTAGCTCTGTTTTTCAGAACTCAGACTAATGCTAATATACAAATATAGATACATTTATATCCCATGACATTAATGTAATAGTAACACTGTTTGGTTAATGGCAATACATTTCACAAGGAGTAAAACCTTACCTTTCGTTTCTGTATAATGACATAAAATAGCAAATAACCACCATGACAAGTTGAGGCACCCTGTGAGGGAGGACAAAGTTTCTCTTTGTATTGTCAGTGATACTCTGTTTAAAGAGCAGGGGTCTTGCTATTTTTGCAGGGGACTCTGCAAAGCCCAGATCATTCTAGCCTGTGGTCATTCTTTCTTGGCTTCACATTCCCATATGCAGTCTCCAGAGAGTTTGGTGGTCTCTGACAGTTGACAGGATCTGGTCACTTCTGGGAGACTGGGACTAGAGATCTTCCAGACTGCAGTGTGAAACAAACAACTCGAGATGTCCCATTTCATTTTGATAGCAGGTAAACACTGAAGCACGGAATCACTTTTAGTATAAGTATATCCCATGCATGTATGGGACACACTGTGGCTAAACTATTGGTTTTTGTTTAGCTGAAATTTAAATTTAACTGCGTGTCCTGTCATTCATCAGCCTTCCTTCCTCCCTTCCTCCCTTCCTTCTTTTCTCCCTCCCTCTCTTCCTCTCCCTTCCTCGATTCCTCCCTTTCCTTCTGGCCTCCTGGCCTGCCTGCCTCCCATCATAGCACCCCTGCCCTAGGCGTGGCCCTGAGCCCACCATCACCAGCCACACCTGTGCCTTTGACATGCCCCTCCCTCCCGGCCCCAGGCGACAGCTCCCATTTCTGCTGTTTTTAGTTGAATTTTTCTGTCATAAGAGCAATACGAGTTCATTACAGAAAAATCACAGGCTACAGATAAGCAATAAGAAGAAAGCAAGAAAACAGTCAGAATTCCGCCTACACAGAGTGGAGTACTGTGCCTACCTCGGGTAGACTTTTCTAGAGCTGTGCGTGCACTCATCTTTGCAGATATTTAAAAAAGAACATTAAACTCAGCACCTCAACCTAGACTCATTGCCCTGGGGGTCTGCTGAAGGAAGAGCAGATCCTCAGTCCCACACTGGCTTCAGCCTCCATGGGGGGAGGAGCCAGGAGTTAAACCCTAGGAGATGAAAAGCCTTGGTCAAAGCCAGTTCTAACCCTGGGGCTGCCGCAGCAATGGGCCACAGCTGGATAGGAGTCAGAAACTGGCTTTGGCTGGCTAATGGACCCTTCCTACCCTGTCCTTATATGGCCTTTCCTCTGTGTGCCTCTATATCCTAATCTTAGGAGGACTTCAGCAGGTTGGATTAGGGCCCACCCTAATGATCTCATTTTAACATAATCACCTCTTTCTAGGCCTGATCTCCAAATAAGGTCATGTTCTAAGAATCAGGTGAGGCCTTTAGTAGAGGAATGTGGAAGGTAACAGTCCAGGCCCAAATATCCTGCCTGGCCTGGCACACTGGGCCTCACTTACCTCATCCAGGAAATGGGGCTGTGATCACATTTATCGTGTCACCAACCAGCAGGTCTTCAGAGCGTTGGCTTTGTGCCTAGCCCTGAGTGAACCCCCTTGTGGGTAAAGGAGGAGAGGATCCTGGTCTGTTGGTACCCACCTGCTCCTTTACCCACCTAAATACTTTGTTCCTTCAGGTCAACCCTAGAGCAGAGCTGTGGAAATGGAGATGCTGGCTACTCTGAGAGCTCAGCATCCCTCTGTGGTGGGTGGATAGATATGCCCTACCCCAACTTAAGTTCCTCCTTCTGACAAGTGCCCTTCTCCCCGTCTGAAGTTCCTGTCCCCAAAGGCTCAACAGCCAAAGCACCCCTCCCCCTCTGCAGCCTTGCCTATGATATCTTGCTGTGTGGATGGACTTGTATTCTCAAGCTTCTTGGCTGTGCTTTTCCTCCCAAGGATGCCAGCCCTTCTTTCACACACTCTTGGGAAGACCCCGGCCCTTACAAGGCAAGTGATACCCTCTTTTGTGACCTCTTTACCAGCCTTCCTCTCTTCCTTGCTGTTGGAGGCTGGACCTTAAGTCTATCCCGGACCTCTGGGAATCTGGAGCAGCAAAGAGGCTGGTAGATGAAGGGAACAGGTCCAAAACCATGCATTAGCACCACCCCCACCCCCAACGAACATGAATTTCAGCATTTCTTGAGGACAGAGTGGAGTACTGCCTCCTGGGGGAGGGGCGGTTAGATGCCAGGAGGAATCCAGTCAGAGTCTGCAGGCACAGACCTGCTCAGACCAGATGGATTGTCAGTGGAGGGGGCTGCTGGAGGGAAGGGCCTGAGAGAAGCATGTGGGGTGGGTGGGCGGTTATCAAACCCAGTTATGGAAGATACATCCCTGAGTGGCATGCACAATAGTGATTATGCAAAATGGACCCTTCAGGGAGATAGCCCTGGCAGGTCACAGATGCTGCCCTGGGCCTCACTGGAGGGCAGGAGACTCAGGTTAGGGCTCGAAAACATTTCCATTTTTGACTTCCCAAGAGTTGACTTGCTTGCATTTCACATCAGGGTATCTTTTCTTTCAATCTCTCTCTCTCTCTCTCTCTCTCTCTCTCTCTCTCTCCCCTCTTCTCTTCTCTCTCTTCCCCTATCTTTCCTTTTCTTTCCCTTCTTCCCTCCCTCCCTCCCCCTCCCTCCCTGCCTCTCTCCTCCCTCGCTCTCTGCCTTTGCCCCCTACCCTAAGCAAGTTGCAGGACACCACACCTCTCTCCGTCCCTGGGCAAAGCATGCACTGGCATTTCTGTTCTATCCATTCTATTTCAGTTCTTCACATTGCCTGACTGGAAGGGATACATTGATTTCACTGCCCATTGCTGGGTCCTGATGTTCAGTCAGAAAACTGCCCTCAGCCAGTCCTCTGCCTTCCTCCATATGTTCTGTCTTTAAAATTTAATACGGAGAGTAAGCTTGGGTGACATCTCTGTGTTTTTTACTTAAAAATAAAGGAGGGGGGCACATCGGGAAAATACAAAGCAATTCCAGTCAGATTTTTCTGGAAGACAGTTTAGCAGCATGCTACAAAGCACACGTATCTGTAGATGGTCCCCAGTGCTGACTTAGCTATCTATTTCACAATAGGGAGTATGCCATGGGGGACAGGGGCGGAGCCACTTGAAGACTGCTCACCCACATTCTGTGGACATTAAGAAACCACACCTAGCTTTGGGAGCCCCCACTCAGACTGATGTCACTGGCTTGCCTCTTGACCATGTGTTGTGTGGTACTGTTCACATCTCAGTTACTGATATGGAAAAGAGGCACGAGAGGCAGGGTGGGCAAAAGTTAAAAGTTGAACGTCAAAGGCGGGATCTGCCTTTGCTTATAAGATCTGTATTTACGCGTGGCTCCGATGGGTACACAGGCAGGGAGGTAGGTACCAAGAGCAGTTTTTTTCCCTCCAGGCTTTTCTTTGTTTTCTGTAATGAGCTCACATTATTTTAATAAGAAAAGAGGTTTTCCTCCTCCCTCTTTTTTTCAGGGAAGGGGGTGGGGAGAAAGAGTGAAGGAAGGAAGAGAAAGGAAAGGGAAGGAGAACGGAGGACGGAAGAAGGATATTGAGACTCTTTGGAGCTGGAGTTGGGGTTGAGGGGAAGGGCAGAAGCCTCTGGGGTGCTCGGTACAGAGCTCTCCCAGCTCTGTGAGTGTGTGTGTGTGTGTGTGTGTGTGTGTGTGTGTGTGTGTGTGTGTACACGCCCGGGAAAGCCCACTGTCGCGGATCACGTCCTGAGAAGGGGTTACTTTCTGCGCCCTCCCAAGGAGATCCTCAAGTGGCCGAAGGAACCCTGTTTAGCCGACCCAGCGTTTGCAAGGCAACTGTGTCCTTAGGGTGGGTCCTGCCCAGCTCCAGGCAGCGGCCTTTCTGCGTTCTCGGTGTTTATTCTTCCTGAGGTTTCCGGATGAGAAGTGCGCGCGGGGGGTGGGGTGGGGACGCAGAAATACCATCTGTGCTGATTTTTTCCCTTAAAAGTTATTTTTCAATTGAAATGTTTTCAAAGCAAAAAAAAAAAAAAAAAAAAAAAAGTAAGTCACCGATGTTAGGGTGTCAGTTCCAAGGGTTTTCAAGGAGGAGCGGGGCGGGGGTGGTGGTGCAGGGGGCAGGTGCCCATGGAATCGGGGGAAGAGCTGGCTGGGCAGGGACCTGTCTTCCATCTATCCCGTTGCGTTGCAAGATTTGTGCCACAGGTCCTTCAGCCCCACCCCCCTTCCACGGTCTGACGGCCCTGGGTTCACTATTCTTTCATTCTGGGCCTCAGTTCTGGCCTCAGGCCCCTTTTCTCTGTTCATCTCACTTTTTCTGCTAAAATGTCACCAGCAAAGCGAGGTGTGGGACGCGCTGATCTCTTGTGTTCTGGGAGCTTCCTTCAACTCAGTCCCAGAGCTGTTTGGAGAAAGATCTAGGGCGAGCTTTGCAAGAGAGCGCCTGGCCACGGCTGCACAGGGATGGGTGCCAGCCGTTGCGCGACCTCCCTCCCCACCCTCTTCCACCCCCGATCTTTCTCATATTCCTCCTCTCCTTCTCTGCTTCCCACCCCTTAGCCGGGTGAGGGGTGGGTGGCAGCGAGAAGACCCTGCATCCCGGGTCTTCTTCTGGCCTGAAGTCTGTCTGTCTCTCCCTCTCTCTCCCCTCCCCCCTCAGTGTGTGTGTGTGTGTGTGTGTGTGTGTGTGTGTGTGTGTGTGTGCGCGCGCGCGCGCTCGCGTGCGTGCACCATAGCAGATGAGGACCCCTTGCCTCACCAATTTCTTCATGGGTCTCTGCATCCCGGGTGGTGAGGCTTGGTAAGCGGAGGATGGGTGTCCCGGGCACGGGCACACCCCAAGCACCCCCGACCCAGCTGTGGGAACCGTGCCTGAGTACTGGAGACACTGTGCCCTATGAACCTTTCTGGTCGCACCTCCCAGCAACCTGGAGGAATGCTGGGAGACAATTCTGCAGGTGCGCACTGCCACTGAGGGCTGCGCCAGGGGCGCAATGGCAACCCAGGGGGCAAGCCTGGAGGCCCAGAGTCTTGCCTTACACAGCAACCTTCTCCCCACGCCGCCCAAAGCTGGGAAAAGTTAGACGGTGCTGTAGTTGTCCTACTGTTTCTGTCTGTCCCTGTCAGTCTGTCTGTCTGTCTCTCCCTCTCTCTCCCCTCCCCCCTCAGTGTGTGTGTGTGTGTGTGTGTGTGTGTGTGTGTGTGTGTGTGTGTGTGTGCGCGCGCGCGCGCTCGCGTGGGTGCACCATAGCAGATGAGGACCCCTTGCCTCACCAATTTCTTCATGGGTCTCTGCATCCCGGGTCTTCTTCTGGCCTGAAGTTCTCTGCCCAGGTGTGGCACGTGTAAGTAAGTGCGTCTCAGGGAAACGCCCTTCCCCCTCTATCCATCTTTCCCCTCCTTCCCCCCCCCCCCCCGCAGGGCCTGGGCTCTTACCCCCCTCCACTTTCCTCTAGAGTCACTATGGGGATGCAAGGGAGACATTTGTGTTTAATTCTTTTTGGTTTTCAAAGACACGAGAAAATAAACGGACCAGAGGCAATCAGAGCAACTTTCTTCAAGTCTTTATTATTGTAGCTTAAAAGTTTATACACAGGGAATGTTTCCAACACAACATTCACTGACTGGTCCTCACCCCGCCCCACAACCCGCTCTTTCTGCCTAGGACTCTCCCAGGCTCTCCCCCATCTCCTTGTCTTCGAACTAATCCCCTCTCCAAGGAGTTCTAGCCTCCCTCTTGGAGACCTGTGAACCTGGCCAATTCCCCACGCCACTTCCTTTGGTCCTGAAGCCCACCCCTTACCATGTCCCTCTTCCACCCCCTTTTCGACGGTCCCCTTTGGAATCCAGAGCACTCTCCCCCTCTTACTTTAGGCGCTGTTTCGAGCCCCTCTGCAATTCAGAGCCGACCCGTGGTCAAGCCCAGTTAGAGGCGGTTCGTCATCAGCAGCCAGGGCTCCAGCGCACCCAAAGCTAGGCGGGGAAATTACCCTGCCCACCCTTTCCCTATCTCGAGCCCCTCCCCCAACCCAGGGATAAGAAATAAACACGAAAGCAGCAGGACTCCCTGCGCTCGACAGGTGGGTGCCAGGCAACTAGTTAGAGCCTGAGGCGCCGGGGAACCCAGCTGCGCTCAGGGCGCGCGGGCGTGGCCAACAAGTCCGAGCTGTGAGATGCTGAGGACTGTCGCGCTTGACTGAAGTAGCGCTGGGGAGCAGGTGTCAGAAAGTCCAGCGAGGAAACTCCAGCAGGGACAAAGCTGCCAGTTCAAGCCACAGCGATGCTCCTGAGAGCAAGCCCAAAAAGGTACAAAAGGGAGTCACTATAGCAGAGTCTCAAGTTAGCCAGACTCAGCCTGAGTTCTGTGGCTGTGCTCATCTGTGTCATGGGGACCCCCGTCAACATTTGACTTCCTTTGGAGCATTTGCACGTGGGCTTCGAAGGCCCACAAGACCCGGCCCACCAATTCAGTCATTTGTCCCTTGGTTATTTAGAATCGACGTGGCCTGGTACCATGCAACTGCTCATCATAGCGCTCTAACCAAGTGCGCAATTCAGACACCTGGTAACCGTCGGGGCCACGACCTCCCTGGTACATGATGGTGCCGCTCTGGATGACATAGAGGCGCTCAAAATAGGCACCATATGCGGAACTGCTGGAGTTGGCCATAGTGTCCAGGACCAGAGCACAGCCAGGTGCACCTTGTTGAAGTACCCTTGCTGCGCTGACACGGTCCTCCAGGCTGCGGTGCTGAGGGATGACATAGGGTGAATCTGTGGTGACCCAGCCGTCGGATGGGTGAGCTTCCTCGATGTAGATGATAAGGAAGTCAACATCGCGCTGGTACTTGGTGACCAGGCGCTGGAAGGCGCTCATCCGCGCCATGAACGGTGGTCAGGTACAACTGCCAAAATTGAGCACCAACGGGCGGGTCCCTTGTGCATAGTCGAGGATGCGCTGGCTCTGGAAGCCATCAGGCCGGACGACCTCCGAGTTAGGCGCTGGGCCACCCTCATGGGCCTGCTTGAAGAAATCCAACTTCTGGCCATGCCATACAGCTTTGAGAGAGGCCAAGGTGCATAGACGGTTGTCGTCCGATACGCAGATGGGCGGGTCGTCAGGGGGCATCTCCTCGCCTTCACTGTTGAGCTCTACTTCGGGCTCGGGGTGGTCAGGATGGCGACGGCGCAGGAAATGCTTTCGGATGCACAAGAAATCTAAAAGCCAGAGCATGAAGGCCGTGCCTAAGAAGCGCGGGAAGAGCACGAGGCACGAGGCGGTCTGGGCGCAGAGCCTCAGAGAGTGAAGCAGCAGAGAGCGGAGCATGGTGGCCGCGGGCCCCGAAGCCCCCGGGGGCCCTTCACCTTCTCCGACCACCAACCTCGAGGCGGCCTGGCGAGGCATCTGGTCCTCGGTGCTCAGGGAGCTCAATTTATAGTCAAGGCTTGAATTGGCGGGAGACTCCACCTCCGACCGGGGCCCGCCCCCTTGCAACTTGAGCCCGGAGGGATCACCCAGAGGCGCGGCCGATGCCCCAGAAATCTTGGGTCGAGGGCGGGCACAGGCTGGTTGAGGGTGGAGCGGTGCGTCCCGGGGCTGGTAGGGGAGGGCCTGAGCCCCGCAGCCAGCTCTCAGGGGCACGGGACCCCGAAGCCACTGTGTCCAGGGACTCGGAGCCCGATCTCAGGGCCAGGCAGTCCGTGGTGGCGATCCTGTAGCCCGCGCAAGCGCCTCGCACCTCCTAGGTCCCAGCAGGCGGGTCCCAGCCCGCGCCCTCCTCGCCGCGCACCTGAGCTGAGTTCCCTGGCGGCCGCAGCGCCGCGCCGGAGCTCCGGTTCGCTTCCCGCGCGCCGCCGCCGCCAACGCCGCCCACGCTGCCGCCGCTCGTGCGGGGTCGCTGCCCAGGTACCGCGGGAGTCCAGGTCTGCGGCCGCTGCTCGGCCGGCCCCCGGCTGCAGCCCCGCTGGGGACGCGGGCCCGCGAGGAGGCAACTTTGGGTTCCCGTCGCCTTCCCCGCTCGCCCGCGGGCGCTGCTCCACTGCCGCAGCCCGTCCGCCCGCCTCCCGCGCGCGCTCACACTCGCGCCTCGCACACGGCCGCCCCCCGCACCGCCCCGCCACGCACACCGCGCTCCGCGCCCCCCGCCGCGGCCCGAGCTTGCCGCGCGCCGCCCCAGTCCGCGCCGCGCCCGCCCCGTCCCATCTCGCTCCCGCCGGGCGCCGCGGTTCCCGGGTCAGCGGCCCCTCGGCTCCAGCCCGGAGGTGCCGAGGGCAGGGCCCGCAGGTGGGCTGGCGCCCGGCTCGGGAGACTCGGAGAGTCGCGGCAAGCGACGCCCCGCCTCGCCCTCGGCCGGCTCCGGGACGCCCGGGGCACGGGGCGCTGCGGGCGCGGGGCGCGGGGCAGCGGGATCGGGGCGGCGCCGGCCCCGGGTGGCTCTCCCACTAGGGGTAGCTGTTGCCTGAACGCGGGAGCGCTCCCCTCTCGCCGCTTGCCTCGCCCGGCGCAGCCCCGGCCGCCGGGCGCACCCGTCCCGTTCGTCCCCGGACGTTGCTCCTTGCCCCGGGAACGTCGAGACTGGAGCGCCCGAACTGAGCCACCTTCGCGAACCCGGAGCGCGGCGGCCCGACTCACCGCGGAGGCGCCCGGACGCGGAAAGTGCGTACTTTCAACAGGGAACGTGTGCTGAGGCTTTTTAGGGGTGCGGGGCAACTCCCCAGCAGCCTGGGGTTCTGGTCGGCCCCGCTGCAGCGGCCGAGACCTCCTAATCTGTCCCTGCGCGTGGCGCACGACCGGCGACTTGGGATCAGGGGCTGCGTGGTGGGGAGGTACCTTGACCTGGGGTCCCAGAGACCCTAAGTAAGTTCCTCTTCGATATATCCCACAGTGATCCCCCAGGCCAAGGCCTCAACTCGGAGGCAGCGCCTAAGAGTCGCACTGCCTAGAACGCCCCAGCAGTCACAGGGGCTTTTCTGGGGTGACAGGACCCCAGCCGGATACCGCAGCTCCAGCAGCTTGCGTCCCGTGCGCCACCCTCTCGGGAGAGACCAGCTACCTAACTTTCTCGATCAGAGATCGCGCTGGCGTCTCGGGAGGGTGGACGCAGTCAGGTCGCTTTCCATTAGCCATGGAACTTGTCGGGAGAAGTCGACCACAGGGCAAGTAGCCCAGAGGGCGCACAGGTAGGCACCCATCCTCTCCACTGGGTTTCTGCTGTCCTGGCAGGGCGCTCTGCCCGGGGAGTCCCTCGTGGGAGCTGTGGCTGGAGCAGCTGGAGCCCCGAGTGTTGTGTGTGAACAACATGTGTAAGTGGCAGGACTTCTCACCTGAGGGAAGCCACCGGACTATTCCTAGCACCCGTAGTAAGGTCTTTCAGGTGGACGGGGGAAATCTCCCTGAACATGCCTGACTGGGGGTTCCACTCATGGTTCTATCCCCAATCAGGGCTCCTCTGAGCTTGCAGATCCCCCTCCCTCTTTCTCTTTGAGACTGGGATGGTAAAGTGAGAAGAGACTCTGGCTGCAGAGTCTGAGAGGCAGATTGGGGGCTTCTGGGACCCTGTCTTGGGTAGGGCAAGAAATAGTTCTCTTCAGCTCAAGATCCCCTCATCTCTGGGAGATACCAGTCTAGTGCTTGTGTGTGTCCTGCTCCTTCCTGTAAGGACCTGGGACAGGGATATGAGGCAGGCCCTCCCCTTCCCACATTCAATCTCTGAAAAGGCCACCTGGGGTAGGCACATATGTGTCTGGGTGCATATGCCATGTGGCAGTCCTAGACTGGGACAGATAGAAGTCCCAGCCCTCCTGGTCCTGCTCTATGGGACTAGTCACCCCCAAACATCACTCCTTCCTGATGTGGGACACCTGGGAAAGCTGCTGTCAGCTTTTCAGGACAGCTGCCGGTGTTGTATGATGTTGTGTAGGCTACACCCCACACCTCAGGATTCCAGAGCATTCGATGAAGCACCCAGGCCCTCTGACTTCCCTGGCCTCCAGTACGGTGAGGAGAGACCCAAGGTGCAGGTGATTCTGGGTTTGGGGATCCATACCTGGCTTGACAACTACGCCAGTGCTCCCCACCTTTCTGCTGCTCCTCCTCATCTCTCTTTCCACCACAGTCCTCTTTTCCCGCTGTCTTTCAGGGAGGCCCCCCTATCTAGCTATAGCTCTCACCCTTTCTACAGTTGCTTAGACTGTCTTGTCTTGTCCTAATGGTCTAGAATATGAACAGTGGCTCAAAGCCAAGACCCTTCTGAAGTCCACGGGGGGGGGGGGAGGGTTAGGCCTCAGTGGACCTGGCAGATTTGGGAAGGGACCCAAGTTGAGGTGCTTCTGTTTCAAGGGCCCAGGTGTGGTCTGGGTCCTCCTGCCTGCCCTCTTCCAGCTCCAGCAGAGGGCAGACAGGGGAGAGAAGGGAGGGATGTGTTGGACTGGGTCCATTTGGTATCTTGGAACAACTTGGTGGGGGAGGAGGGGCAAGGCCCTGGCATGACTGGTGAGGACTGGCCTTTGGCCCAGCCTTCTACTCCCAAGATCTGGATAATAGTGGTCTGCCAGTGAAGGGGTGCTTGGAGGGCCTGACATTAACCCCTTCATCTCCTAGCCTCTGGGTGCGGTTGGTGCCTGTGTACGGCACACGTAGTCTCTGCCTCCCTTTCCCTAGGCTGTCAGGTTGGTCAGTAGCACCATTGGCTTCTATGCCTCCCAGCAGGGGTATTTCCTAAGCACTCAGAAATGATGACTCAGCCCCCAGATTTAGAGAAGAGCATCAGAGATGACAGTCCTGTGCCCTGGGTCTGACCCCATCTCATCAGGACCTGGTTACATGGGCTCAACCCTCCTTGGCCATCACTCCTGTTATTCTTGGTCTGCTTCCCCTGTACTGGTCTCTGGACACCCCAGGGGCTTCCCTCCCTCTGAACTTCCACCCATGGTGTTCCTGTTGCCCCTGTCTTTCCTCTGGAGCCCCCCCAAATCTTCCTTTTCTTCCAAAGCCCTAATCTGACTTGGCCTTCCTCATAGAGGGGAGCCCACTTTCTGCCTGGACTCTTCTTGAAGGAGCATATGCCCTCTTTCTGGCCTGTTCTTCCTCAGTGGCCAGTAGCTGTTCAGCAGATGCATTTCTGTGTTGGCCTGGCAGACCGGTCCCTCCCAGGCTGGCCCAGCTGGACTCCCCTGGAGAGACTGCTGGTAGGTGCCCAATAAAGCCTTGTGCAATGAGCAACGTGTGCAGTGTGGACTTACTGAAAACACTGGGTTTGGGGAGAATTTCAAGATGTGTCGTTCTGCCCTCTGCACACAGCAGCCGTAAGCAAGCAAGGTAGGACATGTTGGTGGCAGCAGGCCTGAGTGAGGTCATCTAGGACCGGCTCCCAGGAACATCCCCCTTTGGGCGTGGCATCTGACGAACATGCCCTTCACCTGCCACTTTATCCAGTTTCCTTTTCTAGGATGAGCACCTTTCTGGGCACCACTCCCTCTGAAGAAGGTGCTCAGCCCTTTTCACTAGTTTGAGAGTGGTCTTCAAGACACCTCTGACTCAGGCCAACTAAGGTGGGCACAGAAGTACTCTGAGGGGACAGGGTGGCTGGAAGCTCAGTGATGATCTTGCGCTGATCTTGGAGATTCAGGGTCTTAGCATCTTGCCAATGCCTTCCTCAGATGTTGGTCTACAGATATAGAAGGTTCTAGATACCTTGGAAGAACTTGAGCGGCTCTTGTCTGCTACTCTGGGGTTCTGTAAAATCCTACCTGGACTCACCTTCTGGCCATTTGCCTCCAGTATTGCCTTACCTGGTCTTTCCTTAAAGCCCTGTGCCCACCCTCTAGCCTAGCCTAGGCTCTCACTTGGTCAGGCATAAGCAAGCACCCACTGTGGTCTCTGATACTCTGCTAGCCCTGGGGGACAGGGTAAGGAGTAACACCCCTTGCCAGCAGCTGCCTGTGGGTACCTGGGTCCTGCCTTGGGATGCAGGAGTACACCTACAAGACAAATCCTAGGCTATCTAGGGGACCACCTTCTTGTATTTCTACTCCTGAGGCTCTCTGGGAAGAGTGGTGGGCTCACCAGCCAGCAGACATGAGTCACAGGTCCCTTTCCTTCTGGCAGGTGTAACATATTAACGCATTGAATCACTGCGGCATGAAACAAATATGGAACAGGGCATGGTGCACACATACATGTGAGGGTGTGTGTCCGTATTCATTATCGTTCACATGGACTTCAGCTTCTTTCCCAGAAGGCATAGCAAGTGAGATGAGAGTGTGAAAGCCAGAGTAAAGACAGTTCCTGTTCAGGGACAAAGTACAGCCCCAGCATGCACTGCTCTGAACAGAGGAGCTACAGATTATCCCTCAATGTCATTCTGGTTATGACACCAGAGGACCAGTGGATGAACCAGGTGGTCCAGCTGTGCCCATGCATTCCTGCAGGCCGTGCTGCTCAGAAGCCTGGACCAGGCGCTAAGGCTCAGAGGGAAGTCTGACTCCTTGAAGTGGAGGAGAAGGCTCGTGGTGCAATGGACATCTGGAGAGAGAGACATCCTTCTGGGGGGAGACCACCCCAGCCAGACTGGCGCGCTCTCTCTCTCTCTCTCTCTCTCTCTCTCTCTCTCTCTCTCTCTCTCTCTCTCTCTCTGTGCTTGTGTGCAAGTGGAGCGGTAGACATGTGTACTGGTCTTCAGGTGTCTCTGACATGATGGAACCCTGGGTAGGAGCATCATGTACTCACAGAGAGTGCAAGAATACCTAGTGAGTTTCCTGTGTTGGGTGGTATTGTGGAGAGCTGCCACAGGTGGAGGGGTAGCCTCAGCTTTTCTGTGGCTCTACTTTGAAGCCCGGAGGACCTCCCATCTCGGTGCTCTTCCTTGGAGAGGGGATCACATACTCTGGCTCTTTGTTGCAGGTTTATAAAATGTTCCTGGATGTGTACTGGGGCCGATGACTGTGGACAACTTGAAATAGAAATGACGGGAGGTGTGAAGTCCTTAGTATCTGTGCTTTGATGGAGAAGCCAACCAAACTCTGTGGCACAGAGCCTGTGACAGCTCCATCAAGGGGTGGTAGGTTCAAAGCCACCATAGTGGGCAGGTGTAGGACTTGCATTTCATTTTCACAGTGAATGGCATTTCTAGACTCTTGGCCTGGGTCAGGGTGCAAATGCCAACTGTCAGGGCTATCCCATAAGAGCCAGGTCTTCTTATCCTAGGGGGCACTTGTTAGGGGCCATCCCATAAGGACAGACCTTTTAATATGAATAACTGGCTGTTGTGAATCTCCCAGACCTGGGCTCAGATCCTGTATCTGCTGTCTAGTGCCATGTCCTGAAACTTGTGTGGGATGCAATCTGCTTATTTTTGGAGGGAGGTAAGAGTCCTTCTTCTGGGTGTCTGTGGGAGTTTGGAATATGGTGGCTGGGGCATGGCCTGCAGGATTCATATCTGCACACATCCTCATCAAGAAGTCATGATGGGTGTGGTCTTGAAAGTATAGAGTTCTATGGGGGGGGGCAGGGAGTGTAGGTGCTGGTAGGTGCAAACTAGGCTTATCTTGCAGCTTCTGATGGCTGGTCCTATCTTTGTTACCTACAAAGTGGGAGCCAGGACCTAGCAGGAGCAGGAGCAGGAGCAGGATTGTTTTCAGGGAGAATGCTTCCTGGGGCTTCAGGTCCCCAGGTCTTCTGTATATCCTGCTTCATGGCACCCCCAGGATAGAGATACTCTGCAAGGAGGGGAGGGGCAGCTTGAGGAACAGAGAGAGTGCATTTTTTCCTTCCCAGAGTTCCCCAGCACAGAGACAGTGCACAGCCCCTTGGGAGGAGTGGTGGCTTCCAGCTTAGCTTTTCTCTATTCTGTGGCCATGGTCTCTGCCCCTGGGCTCCATGACCTTCCAGACACAGTGGAATCTTGACCCAAGATCCTCAAAAGATGCTGCTGCCCAAGGAAAGAGAGAGATAGGGGTATGGGGGGGGGGAGCAGGCCTGGTCCCTGCCTCCGATGATTGCTTTTCCCTTTCTGGAAGCTTGTTCAGGCTCCCCTGGCTGAGCAGAGGCTGTGAGGTGCATGAGCTGTGGGCTTGGGTTGTTGTGTGATTCTAGTGACCCTAGCCTGTAGATCTGAGCTGGCCCCTGGGTAATTCCCCAGGCAGAGGGTTGGGATGGAGGTAGGGTCTTCTTGCCCTCCCTTCCTGTGTGGGGGCTGTTCCTGGGTGTGGTAGCTTCATGTGGGACAAGAGTCTGTTTTGGTAGAGTGGTTCAGCATGCTAGAAATACAGTCCTTCAGGACAGTAGACACTCATTCCAAGTCACGTTTCGGGAGATGAGGGTAGGCAGCACCATCTTGGAGTATTCTCATGTGTTGATGAAGTATTAGGGTATCTCTGTACCTTCCTCATAGCCACAGAATGCTGAGTCTTCCAGGGGAGCACATGCCCCCAATCCTATTAAGAAGTGGTACTGCCCATCCACAAACTATCTGTCTGCCAGCCTTCCCATCCATCTACCCATTCTCTATCTACTCACCCACTCATCTGTCTCTCTATCCTTCATTATCACCCACCCACCCATCCATCCATCTGTCAGTACATTACCCACCCACTTATCTGTCCATCTATCATCTATCCACTCCTCCATTCATCTACTCAGCCATCAGTCTGTCCATCTATTCATCCAGGAGTCCATCTGTCATCCATTCATTTGCCCATCAATTTCTCTATTCACCCACCAATACATTTCTTTGTCCATCTACTATTCTGTCCATCCATTTGGCTCCACAGTTTCTCAGCTGATCCGAAGGTCTAGACGAGCCCCTCTCACGGTAGGTGCAGCTCTTCCTTGGAGTCAAAAGTGTTAGGAGACCACTATGTCTTGGATGTTGTTGGCCCAGTGAGGCTCCCAGAGCATGGACTGAGAAATAGGGAGAAGATAGGGCTTTTCGACAGAGATGGCTGCATGCTCACCCTCACAAAGCCTGGTAAAAGCCCGACTCTGATTTGTCCCCTGTGGCTGCTGCTGGTGCTGGTGGATGAACAAGAGCCCAGCCTTCAAAGACCTGTGTGGAAGAGAAGCCTAGTGAAATCAAAGTTGGATTTCATAGCTGCTGCAGTTGCAAGTGACTTGGTTGAGGGTGGAGAGGTAAGGGTAGGTGCCCACTCATGTGGGGGTGGTGAAGAGGCCAGGCTTTTGGGGATGGGGCACAGACATACTGGCCATGATGTCTTCCTTTGGGTTCTGAACCATGATGATGTGCTTAGCACTGTTTGCTCCTGCGCAGATCTGTTCTCTGGAGACCAACTCCTTTCTCTCAAATCAGACCTTCTTTGGTTGTATGTCACCTCGGGTCCTCTGGGGAGCCTGTTGCCCTGGAGATAAGATCCAGCATCCCAGAATGCTTGGAAACTTTCTCTCAGAGATCTGGAGGGAGTCAGGAGGCATGGATGATTGCAAGGAGGGCAGCAGGGTTTGCTTCCAGGAGAAGACCACGGTGGGCCTGGAAAGAGCTCACAGAGTACAGTCCTCTACCAGCTGCAAGGTGGAAGGAGCCAGTCTATACTCTGTAGCACCATGGCCAGGCAGGTGGAGTCTGGGATACTGAAGGCCAGCATGCCCTGTCCTTGGGGGACATCTCTGTGCATCAGTGACTGGCCCATTGTGCCAGAGAGCTGCTTGCTGCTGGTCCTGAAGGGTGGAAGGTCTTTTTAGGGGTACTATAGTGGCTCAGTGAGGAGGCAGGCTGCCTTTGTTGGACTTTCAGGCTTACGGATGCTGATGAAGTCACAGTTCTGGGGTTTGGACTCTGGAGTCAATGGAACTGCTTCTTGGGGGCTCTAGTCCTGCCATGGTCCCTGCCCAGTGGTGGGTTCATGGGTGGGACTTGGAAGGTCTGAGAACATCCCATGGAAGGGCCTGATTGGATCTGCCCAGGAAGCTGTGGTCAGGGCTGCCTAAGGGATGGGTGGGAGGCAGAGGACAGAGCCGCCTTCTGGTTCCAAGTATAAAGGGGTGGGACAGAGCTGCAGGGTAACATGAAATGTGGGCTCGACAGGATGGCTGAGGGAAGAGGTGTATCGGGGGAAGGGAAGCTCATTCCCCACCTGTGTTCTGTCTCCTTTCTTCCTTCCTTCTAGCCTGCTCCTCTCTGCCTAGCCTTCCCTCTTCACTCAGGGAAAGCCTCCACCAATCAGAAGATTTCCACAATGCCACCCTCAGCCTTTGTAGGGAAGGGCTTCAGCGACTAAGACCACAGTGTCCTGGCTGTTGGCAGGGTTCAGTGGTGACCACTGGAACCTGGCACCTCCCCTCAGCAAGGCAGCTGCAGTGGTCTTCCTGGGAGCCCTGGATGCTGCTGTTGTGGCCAGGTGAGAGGTGAGCAAGGTTGTTTGAGGTCGAGGGCCTGGATGAATTCTAGACTCTCAGAGAGACCGGGTACCCATTGTCCTTGAGTGAATGTCACACCCCCCCAAAACCCTGTGCAGGGCTGCCACTACTGGGATCCTGTCATGTCCTGGAGGGATCCTGGGGGCACCTCTGTCCTCTGGAAGGGCTCTTTGGAGAGGCAAAAAGAACACATGTCTACACCTCCAGATTCTGAAAATGGATTTCTCCCAGGGAACCAGAGACTCAGAGTGCGTTCTCTCCCCTGAGCAAGAGCCAGGAAAACAGCAGGGGGCGGGGCTCAAAGAGAACCAGGGAGAACCCGTGGAGTCTGGAGGCTTGGATTCAAGTCCTGCCGCCCACTGATAGACAATGTGGCCTGGCTTCACCCCTGGACCCAGGTTTCTTCTGTCCAGTACAACAGTGCTGCCCCTGCCTCTTGGGGATGCTTCGAGTGCACACCTTTGGTTGTCTTCACCTGCCTTCAGGATGTCAGTGCCAGCCAGGTCCTGGAGGACTCTCCAAGCCTCAGCAAAGCTCCAGACAGAGTCTTTGCTATTCTGGACCCCAAATCCTTGCTGAGTGGCTCAGCGAAGTGGCACACTCTCTTGGGACTTGGTTCTTCTGTCTAACTTTGGGGCAAGAATATCTACCTCTTAGGGTCATGGGGAGGCAGTGGTGGGACATGAAGTGATTCCTTTCCGTGTGTATTCTGGTTAGCAGGGACTGTCTGTCTGTCCTGTGTGAGGCCTGACTTTGGCTAGACCTCTCCAGTCCCTCCCTGGCCCCACCCAGGAGCACTTTGCAGCTTCCTGCAGGAAGCCCTCCCTGGCTTCGTCCTGACCCTCCCAGACTCTTGCTCTGGGCTCTGATATGTGCACTGGGCTGGACACATTTCTTCCTCTCCTCTGTTTTCTGTTTCCTAAGATCCGTGTGCTGTAACAGAAGCTGCTCTATGCTCAGGGCACTGCCCCTCCTGTGGAATTGTCCACCAGGCCTTGGTGGACACTCTGTTTCCTTTGTTACCTCTGTCTTCTGGGGGACACTTCAGCTTCACTCCTTTGCTCTACTGCCCTCCTGTGTGCCTGGTTCCCCAACAGCTTCAGCTGGGACCTCCTTGGTTGTTTCTTGACCTACCTTCTCCTGAAACCGTCCAGTTGCCTCCACCAAAGCCTGCCCACCCTCCGGAGCTCCACGGAGAGAGTGCATCCCAGGTCACCTATCATGAATCTCTCCCTGGATCTCCTCTCCTCCCAGCCCCACCCCCAATCTCTGCAGACGGCTCCTCCTCGGGGCCTTGACTCAGCAGCTTCCAGAGGGCTGGAGACAGTGTGTCCGTGATAGCAGGTCAATGCCTGCTGCCCACTCCCCTTCCTGTTGTAACAGTGACTTCAAATTCAGGCCGAGTGCTTCTGAAGCTTCAAACTTGAGCCTCCTTTGCAATAGGTGATGTGCCCATCTGCCCAAATCCTTGCCACGGATGTATGAAAATGTGATCATGAACCCTCTAAGCCCCCGTGAGGGAAGATAGAAGTGGGCTTTACCATTACTCCCCATGCTTACTGTTGGATGGCAGATGCCACGCCGGAGCTCTTATGCTCCGTTGTCTATTGTAAGGAAGCTGGTAGTTGAAGATCACTAGCTACAGAACACAAGTTACAAAACTTCTGCCTAGATTGCTAAACCTCAGAGGATACAGGAGGCAGGGCAGGAGCTGGTACTTTGTAGCTCGTTTAATCCTGTGTTATTTTGGCCTTGGACACAGTAACAAAATGTATACCAATTAAAATAGATTTGGATGGGGAACTCGGTCAGCTCTTTGCAGAACCACCAAAGGGTAACAACTGCTTAGAGGCTGGTCATCTGGGATGGCAGTAGAGTGCTCCTGTGCTTAGACTACTGCCCTGACCGCTACTGGGATGAACAGAGAGGCAGGGTTCCTCCTAGGCCCATGAGCCCCTCTGTCCCCTGTTTTGGGACCACATGTGACTTCCCTCCCATGTGACGCAGGGCAGCCCAGGGCAATGGGAGGTGGATGCTTGTGAGATCACGGGCAGGTCAGTCATGATTTGGAGCTCTAAGAGTTATTGTGTGGCACGTGCGTGATGCTCTCCTAGCAGCTGGACTCAGATGACAGACCTCTTCAAGTTGCTCTCCTTAGGATGTGAATTCCCAGTGTGGTGGTAGCTTTAGTTGTGGGGGACCCCCTTTCCTCCACCAACACCTTTCCTTCCCTGCACCCCATCTTTCTTTAGGAAGCCCATGGATTTAATGAGCACGGATGAAAATGCCCATCTCAGAAGAGGACCACCTTCGTGGGGACTCAGCGCTTGGATTAGCAGTTAGCTCTGGCTACACACACAGAGGAGAGGTTGTCACATTGCAGTCATGGGGCCAGCATTTAGCTTAGCTTTGGATGGACAAGGCCCTCTGGCTGCCCTAGCAGACTCAGCTCTCTGCTCTCAGGGCTATCTTCCTTGAAAGAACATGGAGCTTATGGTGGCCGAACCTGCCCTCCCCCCCCCCCCCGTCCCCTGGGGCCCTGGCCTCTGAGCCCACTGGCCAGGAACGATCAGGTAGGCAATGTTGCTTCTAGGCCCAGCTCTGTCCTCTGTGTTTTGGGACCACATGTGACTTCCCTCCCATGTGACACAGAGCAGCTCAGGGCAATGGGAGATGGATACAAATCAGTTCTCACCGAGGAACTCACAGGCAGCATGTGATGCGTGTCCACCCAGGCCTGAGAGTGCAGCGGGGCAGCTCTAAAATGTTTTTGGGCACAAAGGGCTGAAAGTCAGGGCTTATGCTGCAGCCCCTCCCTTTCCTCAGTAGCTTGAAGCGACCTCACTTCCCACTTTCTGTTTATGAATAGCACTGTCCCAGCTGCATAATCTCTTGTCTATTGCTAACATGGTACCAGAGGCCTGGAAGTCCCATGGAAGAGACTTATTTGGGTCCTAGAGGTATGAGGTTGAGGGGCCACATCTCACAGAGGCAGATTCCCCTCAGTGGTCAGAGCGGGACAGGGAAAAGAGGTAGAGAGAACAAGTGTGTGTCCTTCCAGGATCATTCTGTTCTTATGAAGCCACCAGGATTCAACCTTGAGACCCCAGATGACCTTAGCTAGCTCTGGTCTTACTCCCCTGCCTACACTTTATGCTAGACTAAGTTCCCATTTCCACACAGAAACCCCTGGGGAACACTCAGGGAATCGTCCCCAGGACTGTCTTATAGATGGCATTTGTCCTTTAGTGACTGGCTGTGTCACTTATAATATTGATATAGTCGAGTGTCCCCCAGGCTCATCATGTGACAGGTGTCATCGCTCCATCATACCCCTGGGCTGCTGTATCTTCTGACTGTAGTTATCAGTGTGGCCACCTCTTGCTCAGTGATCACGCCACTATGTCCATCCACACCCCGTTGCTGCTGCTCTACTTTCTCACTGCCTGTTCATGTTTTCCCAGGAGTCCAAACTACAAGAGGCTCTGCTTAGACCAAGGGCCTTTCTTTGAGGGACCCACAGCTCGGTGAGGGACACAAGGAGTACCAATGTGAGCCATGTCCTATTGGGTGGCCTTGGGAATGAACCAGGTTAAGGGCTCAGCTTAATGGCTGAGTTTCTGCTCTTTGTGGCCAGGAGTATTCTGGAGTTGTTGGGCTGCACTGAGGCCCTGGGTGGACAGGGCATCCCATGTCATCCATCCATAACGGGGCATGCCTGTTAACTCCATTTTCCTAATGTTCTAGGACTTTCTGAGTCTCCAGAGCCAGTGGGTAAAGTGAGGTCAGGCCTGCAATGGCTGGGGTCTCCGGACAGTGGCTCTGGGTTAGCAGTGAGGAGGAAAGCGTCACCATGGCTTTGTAGGTAAGAAGTTTGCCCTCAACTGACTGGTCTGAGGTCTATAGCCATGAGACCTTGGCAACTGAGTAAGGCCAACATCTAATGAGCTCTGGTGGCTTGGGGGGGGGGATAATGGAAGTAATTTTGCTTCCCTACCCACTGAGTACTGCCTGATCTGCTACTTCCCACTTCCGGGCAGTGGTGGGGTTGGGTGTGGTCTTCCTTGCCCTTGTCTACCGTGACCTAGGTGACAGCTCCTTATCCATCACCTCCTAGGGAAGAGAGCCCAGTACTTTAGCTGAGGCTGCGCAGGGTCCTATGATCACTGTGTGTGGGAGGGGAAGGATCCCAGAGACCTCCTTGTACCTATTCAGCAGAATCCTTGAAGTCTCTCCTGTCAGGTGAAGTGTGGGAGCCAAGGACACACTCTACCCTTGGGAAGCTTCTGGACTCTGGACACAGGGAGGGGCCAGCCAGGGTTGTGCTCTCTTGACATGCAGCCTGGCTTTGCCTTGCTGCTTTGCTCCGAGGTGCTCCTTGCACTCAGCACCGCATCCTATTCCTGCCCCAGGGCCTTTGCACTCTCCGTGTTCCCTACCTTGGACATCTCCCCCAATTGCAGGGCTGTTCCTATGACTGACAGTACAGGATTGGCTGCCATGACAGGGTCCAAAATAGCTGTGACTTAAACAAGGGGAGCTTTTATTCTTTGGCCGGAAACCACAGGTCAGCAGACCCTCGAGGCCTGATCTTGTATTATATGCTCCTATTAGCAGCCTTATCATTTACTCAATGTTTTAAAATCATCTTGTTTCTTAAGCTTAAATGCTTATGACCTACATGGCAGAATCTGGAACCGTGGGATGGAGATGCACTCTCTCTATATATATTCAATACATGTGACCATAAATAAATGTTAAAACAGTATGTCTCTTTCTTGCTGGACACCCTTTGAAATCATCTGTCAGTTCCCTTCGGGAAGTTCTGTGCTGCCTGGCTGAGGAGCTGAGGTTTCCAGGTGTCATGTGCCTCGGCCTCTGAGGGCCCTTGCTTCCATTGAGCCATGGCCCAGGCCACATGCTGCCCTCCTCCACACAGTTACTTCACTGTTTCCTGCAGATGGACTCCTTCTGGAGAGGTGGTGTCTAAAGCAATAGCCTTGGGCTTCAGACCTGCAAACGTGCCCTGTGTGCATGACCCGGGGGTCTCTTGACTCTACTGGTTGTAGTCAACCTGGTCTGACCCCTGACCCCTGACCCCTGTGACCTCATTGGCTTACACTGGCATTCTGGGCTCACCCTTAGTCTCTCATACTGTTCACTGGGTTCTGACCACTCCGTGCTCTTTGTTCTTTAGTTGGAGTCTCCTCCCACTCCCTCTGGGAAGCCCCAGCTCTGGGCCCCATCACTCCCTCTTCTGGAGAGATTTCCTCTGCTCTCTCATAAGGAGAAGCAGAAGGATAGAACCCCTACCCTCCACCCACAACGGCTGGACCATTGAGAAGGAGCCCTTCCCAGAAACAACCCTGGGCTCTGGGTCCTACAAGGCTAGACTGCAGGAGGGACTCCGAAGTGCCTGGAGTGACTAGCAGGACTCATGGGCACCTCTCCTGTCTTAGTCACTGCCTAGGGTCTGTCTGTCTCACACTCAGAGATGCCTTGGTCATATGATTGTCCTTTGCCCCCAAGCAATCCTTAGTCAGGCTCCTGCTGTGGGCCCTGCAGGCTGGGAGGGTATTTGTGGTCCAGGGTGGGGGCTGATGGCTGAGAAGAATGTACAACGTGAACGGCAGAGACTCAGTCTATATCGCTAGGTCTGAGGCGGGATGGGGAGACAATGTGGAGGAGAACTGGGGTCTTGCTGGACAGGGAGATGAACAGTGAGTGCATCTCTGTCACACCGAGGACTGCTTCTGTTTATCTTGGGCTTGTCCTTCCTCCTATCCCTCCTCCTGCCCTCCTCCTGTCCTTCCTCCTATCCCTCCTCCTGCTCTCCTCCTGCCCCTCCTCCTGTCCCTCCTCCTGTCCCTCCTCCTGTCCCTCCTCCTACCTCTCCTCCTGCCCCTCCTCCTGTCCCTCCTCCTGTCCCTCCTCCTACCTCTCCTCCTGTCCCTCCTCCTATCCCTCCTCCTGTCCCTCCTCCTGTCCCTCCTCCTGTCCCTCCTCCTGTCCCTCCTCCTATCCCTCCTCCTGTCCCTCCTCCCGTCCCTCCTCCCGTCCCTCCTCCCGTCCCTCCTCCTGTCCCTCCTCCTGCCCCTCCTTTCAGCCTTTAAATGCTCAGTGCTCATGGCGGGGTCACACAGCAGCCTGCCAGGGCCTTGGTAGGAGGTAGCTGCATCTTCCTTTTCCTCGCTCTCCTGGTGTGTAACAAAGTTCAACCCCCCCCCCCATTGGGGGGCATCAGTGCTTGCCATCTCCCACGTGTGTGGGTACCACGAGGCTCTGAGCTCACAGGTAGCCCAGGCCGCCGTGTATGTAGGAGCTTTATCTGCCCCTGGTCTGTCCCGGGACAGGGTCAGCTCCTGAATTTGCTTAGTGAAGCTGCAGGCCTAGTATCCTGGGGGCTGCTGGACCTCTGGTGGCAATGGTGAAGGCTATGGGGAGTGTTGAGGGTGGGTTAGGGGGATGGAAGAATGGCAGGCATGGGCTTGGGGGATGGATCTTTAGCTCCTGACCACATGACTTCTTAGTGCCACAGCTCACTTGAGGGAGGCCCAAGCACTAGAAAACAGGAGAGTCCCACAGGACAGAAACTGTGGTCTTTCAGGCTCTGACGTGGTGATGGACATGATTTTGGGGAAATGAGTCACAGGGTCCAGCTCGCCCTGGAGAGGAGAGAACTCATTCCTTGGGGGATGAGCAGCAGTCTAGAAGCATCCATGCCCAGCCTGTCGGATAAATTAGAGCTTGCCAGCCTGCTCCTGGCCTTAGGAAGCCTCCTGTGGCTGGGTGGGGCTTTGCAGGGTGGCCTTTGGCCCTGCCTATGGCTAAGGCGCACCAGCACCTGGTGGTCCTGTAATTGTCCCTCTCAGAGGTGCCTTAGCAGTGGCTGCCTCCCCTCCCACCAAGAATGTCCTGGCTGCAGGCACAGCAGGGGCAGGTCCGTGCCCCCACCCCATACCACTTTCTAGGCCAATGGGAAAGGGTATGACTAGTTTCTCTACTAATGTGTTGCAATTTTCCTGGAAATGTGAGAGATCCCAGAAGGGGCCTGAACCACTGGTCTCACTGCAAGCTGCGCCATGGTCTTCAGTTGGCGGGGCAGCAATTCCCAGGGTGGCCTTTCCAGGAACTGGTGGTCAGGGGCCAGACCAAAGCCCCCAGCGGGAAGAGCATGGAGGAAGACATCCAGAATTAGGGAACAGCTGGTGGGGCAGGGCACAGGGAAGAGCATCAGGAAGTGACAGGGTTGGCTAAGACCCTCTGGCTTCCTGGTTGCTTCCAAACTAGCTGAGCCTTGAGGGTGAAGGCTGTTCCTGGGCCTCTCTGGCTCCTCTTGCTCCTCCTCGGGCTTTGTTCTCCTGGACTGTGGAGTAGCTTCAGAGTGTAGGGATTAGGTCCTTTGATGACTGTGGGTGGCCTTGCTGCTGTGTGACCCAGAGGAAGGCTTTACCGGTGAGCTCCCCCCAACTCCCCTGAGTGGTGTGTGTGTGTGTGTGTGTGTGTGTGTGTGTGTGTGTGTGTGTGTGCGTGCGCGCGCGCGTGTGTGCATGAGTATGCATGTGGAGGCCAGAGGACAATCTTGGGTGTCATTTAACTTTTTTGGGGGGGGGACAGGGTCTCTCATTGATTCAGTTGGGCTGCCTGGCCAGTGAGCCCAGGGATCTGCCTGCCTCTATTTCCCCAGGACTGGGATTATAGTGTGTGCTGCAGTTTTACAAGGATTCTGAGTATCCAAACTTGGTCCTCATGCTTGCTTGGCTAGTGCCTTACCAACCAGGCCATCTCCTTTGCCTCTGACTCCTTGTCTTTAAAAGGCACCCAGGAACCGATGAACTGATCTGCTGCTCAGAGAGACCTAGATCAGTCCTTAGGCTGTGGTCTGCACACTTCTGGGGACTGGCCTCGAGTGAGAAAATATAAGCAGATAGAAAGGCTGGGATCTGGTGGGTTGGGCTCTGATGGGAAAGCAGTGGCACCCAGGCAGTTCCGTGTGTTTACACAGTTGAACAGGGAGGTGGGGTAATTGCATGCAAGAAGGAAGGCCGAGAAGAAAGCCATGGTGAATGTTTTCTGCACATACCGTCAGCATTTGCACTCTGACCTGAGGACTGCTTTGCCATTCTTCTGTGCCTTGCCCGGGGAGGGCTTTGTCACTCCCATAGGGCTACGGCATCATGTCCCATGACATGGCTGTGCCCATGCTGACAGGGCACAGTCACCCAGGCTTTCCCTCCTCCCTACACCCTCAGGCTGCTTTCCTCTTCTGCTCACCCAGAAGAGGATGCCCTGTGGCCTAACTGGACTCCTGCATTCCTCTTTTGATTTCTGTGCCTGTTTCTTCTTCCACAGGACTTTTCGGGTCAAGTAAGAGCCTGCATATAGTCTGCTGTGTGGGATGCCACTGGGAGCCAGCACCAGCCTGCACACTGCCCACCGTCCACACATCAGTGAAAGGCAGATTTTACCTCTGCCCCACCCCCACACCACCCCTTCAAGGTGCTGTCTTATTGCTGGGTTGAGCTTCTTTTGGGCCTTGCTAGGATCTCTCTTCTTCTGCCTTTCCAGAAGTTCATCAGGCAAGTTTTAAGAGGGTGACCCTAAGGGAAAGGTGCTATTCTCCCACCAGGTCCTGTCATCCCTCCAATCTGGCTCCTGCATCTTCCTCTCACCTTGGAAACTAGAGATAGTTTCTGGCAGCTGTGTGTTAACCAGGATTCACTCCATAGTGGTCTTTCAGTATAGCATTCCTGCTCTAAGCTGCAAGATGCTAGCCTGGTCATTACCCAGCACTGCCCCTGGGGTGTAAACTACCATTAGCCTCACTTAGCATCTCCACAAGGATGAGTCAAGGACTCAGACATTCTTTCTGGGTCCACATTAGCATGCCTTCCTCTGGTACCCCTCCTTCCACAGGAAGCAGGGATTTCCCCTTCTACCAGTTGCTCAGGGACCCTCCTGCCCACTGCTACCTTGGCAGGCCTCATACCTCCCTTTCCAGCCAAGGCACAGGCTACATCGAAGCACTGTTGGTAAGAGCTGGGAAGGCACACCTCAACTGCCACGCCCCCATCCTTTCTGCAATCAGAATTCTTTCTGCCCATGTCAGGGTTACCCCTGGAATTTGTGCTTTCTCAGCCCCCTTGACGTCAGCAGACTCACCTGGGTCTAGTTCAGTCACTTCCCAACCTGGAAAGTGCATGCACCCTGGACTTGTTGGTTGAGTCCAGCTCCTCCTTTAGCCTAAATGTCTAAGGGACAGGCAGAGTGTGATTTGAGTAAGGTGTTGTCACTTGGGGTCTGTGAACACCCATTAAACATGAGGACAGTGGCTCTGTCTATAGCAAAAGGACTCCTCCCAGGTTGCTGTGGGTTAGTTCTTCGGCCAACTTTAGCTCTTGGGAACACCCACCCAATGACTCTTTTACTGGCCTCCCCAGACCTCGATGGGGTCTCAGGTATGCTGTGTAACCACCTGGATCTCCAGGGTCAGACTCTTCTTCTCCTAGGACTCTTCTGGAGC
>CM052705.1:110554508-110597583 GCA_028551405.1 Uromys caudimaculatus | reverse complement strand
CCTCCTCCTCTTCCTCTTCCTCTTCCTCCTCCTCCCACTCCTCCTCCTCCCACTCCTCCTCCTCCTCCTCCTTCCTCTTCCTCCTCCTCCTCCATCATCATCATCACCACCACCACCATCATCATCAAGCCCTGTGACCCTCTCCCTTTGACAGATACTAGCAGGACATTTTTGTTTTTTGTTTTTTAAATCTGTTCTTGTTGCTATGATAAAATACCCTGACAAAAACAACTTAGGGAATCACAGATTTATTTTATGTACAGTTCCAAGTTGTGATCCATCATAGTGGGGGATCATGGCAGCAGGAACTTGAAGCATCTGCTCGTACCTAGAGTCAAGATCAGAGAACGAATGGATGCACATGTGCTATGTGTTCAGCTTGACGTCTCTGTTTTTTACACAGTCCAGGATCCAAGCCTAGGGGATGGTGCCTCCCACTTCCACACGCCCACTGCCACCTCAGCACACACAGATTTCCCCTAGGCTGGCTTTAAACTGTACCTATAGCTCTCTTGAGCAAATGTCCTATGTTCTGGGTATCTCCAATATTCTGGTGTCTCATTGAAATTGAGGCATTATTGTCACAGATTCATGCCTCTCAGGGCCTCTCCACAGGGACTATGGACCTGCTACATGGTCTTCCCATATCAATTAATGTACACAAGTCTTCAGGCTAACGAGGACTAGATAATCCTTGTTGAGATTTCTCTTCTTGGGTGATTCTGGGTTTGTGTCAAGTTGACAAAACCAACCATCACAGTGTCATCCTTTGTCAACTTGACACACAAACACACCGCTTTACACCATAAACGTTCAGTCTTTATTCCTAAAGTCTCGTGTTTATCCCATAATGTAAAACAGAGTCCAATATTTAAGGTTCCCATGGTCTTTAAAACGTCTGGCCCATCAGTGAAGAACAATTGCTGTGCTTTGACCACAGTGTCCATCAGAGCTCACAGTTGACTATAACTCTACCACCAAGGGATCCGAAGCTTTCTTTTGGCCTCCGTAGGTCACACACACACACCTCACAGACAGAATCTTAAAAAAAAAAGTTCCACTGCTTTAAAAGTTTAAAGTCTATTAACTATGTCTCTAAAATGAAAATCTGCATGCTTTCGACACACGACAGCACAGAGTTCGTGTTCCTATTCCAAGATGGAAGAATCAGGGCACAGCAAAGAGCCATCACACCAAAGCAAAACCAAGGTCCATCAGGGAACAGCATGCAATTCTAAAGCTCCATGTCCAGCATCGAGGGCTTGTAATGAATTATCTGGGTTCCAAGGAGCAGCACCATCCATCAGATCTGCTACCTCAGCACACAGATTTCCCCTGGGCTGGCTGCACACCATACCTACAGCATCCTTGGGCAAAAAATGTCCTATGTTTTGGGCATCTCCAATATTCTGGTGTCTCATTGGAACTGAGGCTTTACCTTC
The DNA here is from genome assembly GCA_028551405.1 of Uromys caudimaculatus. Lineage (NCBI taxonomy): Eukaryota > Metazoa > Chordata > Mammalia > Rodentia > Muridae > Uromys > Uromys caudimaculatus. Next base: position 110,596,141 of record CM052705.1, on the reverse strand, counting down.
CTTCATAGATTCATGCCTTTCAAGGCCTCTCCACAGGGACTGTGGACCTGCTACATGGTACCTGGCTGCTCCCCATGAACCCCCCAGTCTTGCCTCTTTGCTTTCAAAACCAGTACCATATGGACATTTAGAACATTGCCAGGTTCTGTTGCTGCCCAGTTAGAGATTCGCCTACCACAGCTGTACCAGCCGTGTGCTGACCCTGACTAAACACCTTCCTATTGTCCTAATGTGCAGAGGAGGTGCTAATCTCTATCACAACTGCTTCTTCAACACCAGCCTGACTTCAATCCTGCAAAACAAATGAGTCCATCATCTCTAAATTCAACTTGACTAGGTTCTCAGGAAATGGACAGAATGAAGGCAGATTCCTGGCCAGACTCTCACACAGATGGTCCCTAGTCTAGTTCCTCTCAGAGTTCTTGTCCCTTGTGAGGCTTTGCAAGCTGCTGTTTCTCTCTGAAGTACTGTCTTCCAGTCTCCCATTAGGACAACTCGTTACTATTTGCTTATAGCTCTTCTATCTCAATGTGCCAAATGCGTCTGCATTCCTCCTGCTAACCAGTTCCAAGGTATAAAAGCCGCATGGTCAGGCTTATCACAGGAGGAGTTGCCTTTCTTGGTACCGATTTTGGTCTTAGTTTCATTTCTTGATGCTTTGGTAAAATGTCCCGATAAAAGAATCTTCAGCCCACAGTTCCAGGTCATAGTCCATCACAGCAGGAAAGTCAAGGCAGCAGGAACTGGAGGCAGGCAGAGAATGTGTGGATGGATACATGCTACTCTCAGCTTACTTTCTCCACTCTTACCCAGTGCAGGATATAAGCCTAGGGAATGGTGCCACCCTCTCTTAGGCTGAGTCTTCCTATATGAATTACACAATCAAGACAGTTCCTCACAGACATACTTGAAACACTTCTCCAAAGTGATTCTAGATCTCAAGTTGACAGTTCAAACTAACCATCACAAGCAGCAGGTGGAACACACACAGCATTCTATACAGAACCTGTTCTTATTTGGGTGGGTTGACCCAGGGACTAAGAGCCTCCTGGGGGCAACACATCCCTGCTCCAACCCCATGCATCCACTAGTTCCTGTGCAGGCTAAGCACCAGCTTGCAGAATGAATGTCAGTATGGTTGGCAGGGCACAGGGGGTTGACAGGGGCTCAGATCCAGCTCCTTCCTGGTTTGTGTGCCCACCAGGTTCCTGATGAGGGAGAGGCATTTGCATAGTTCCAGGAGCAGAGACACCTTCTCTAGCCCAGCTGCAACCTCTGTCGGCCTCTGCTTTTCTCCCTGCTGCTCTGGTGGCCTCTGGACCCAGTTTGCATCAGGAGACTGCATGGGGACAAAGGCTATGTGGCCTGTTCTTCCAGGAAGCTTGCTGGATCGTGTGTGTGTGTGTGTGTGTGTGTGTGTGTGTGTGTGTGTGTGACTTCCTCTGTGTGTCTCTCTGTGTCTCTCTGTGTGTAATTGTGTGTGTGTGTCTGTGTATGTCTGTTTGTATGTCTTCCTCTGTGTGTCTCTCTGTGTGTAATTGTGTGTGTGTTTGTGCGTCTCCCACTGTGTGTCTCTGTCTGTGTCTCTCTCTCTGTGTCTCTCTGTCCGTGTCTCTCTCTGTGTGTCTGTGTGTATCTCTGTGTGTGTCTCTATGTGTGTGTGTGTGTAACTGTGTACGTCTCTGTGTGTGTGTTTCTGTGTGTCTCCCTCTGTATCTCTCTCTCTCTCTCTCTCTCTCTCTCTCTCTCTCTCTCTCTCTCTCTCTGTGTGTGTGTATGTGTATGTATGTGTGTTGCTGATGGGGTGGAGGCTGAATTCTCTAGATGTAATTATTTCCTGCTAGTATTCCTAGACAGAGTCAGTTGCTCCACCCCACAGCACCCTGGAGATGGGAGGTGTGGGTGAGGCTAGGGCAGGTCTGGCTAGGTTGGGAAGGCTGTTTCCCTTGAGAAGACCCAGGGCTGGAAGGGAAAAGGGACCTAGGGACTAGGAGCCCCATCATGGAGGAAGAGCTTTGAGGACTGATTAGGAAACTGTAGTGCAGCAAGGTTGAAAGAGGGGATTCGGGGACACAGAGGCTACATGTAGGTATAGACAGAAGACCGCAGTGCACAAGGGAATGAGGACCCCAGCCAGGGTCCCTGCTCAGGTGACTCAAGGTTTGGGCAGTACTATAGGTAGGGACGGCTGACTGAGGAGCAAGCGATGATCAGCACAGAGTGGCTGTGGGTAGAGGCTTGCTCCTTGGTGAGTGCCTGCCCAGGTGTCACTGGTCTTAGCTCACAGGCTGAGGCCTTTCTCCAGACCTAGGTCTCTCTGGTACAGTGGCCCTGGCCATATGGGGTGGGCTCAGCAACCACTGGGTGCCTGGGTCTTCTCCTTTGCCATGCTAACTTGGACCTTCTGGTGTTTACGGTCGGCACGCAGTGACTTCCTGTTTTTGAAGAGGAGAGGATTAGAAACACTTATTAAAACGCCTTTGAAAGGAATCAAAAGACTTCCTGAACGTCAAATGACTCTTACAAAAGAACTGTTTAATGATTTAAGGGGTACAATGAGAAACACACCGCCAGCCCTCTCTTTGGGCTCTGGGGTCCTACCCAGCCAAGGAGGGTGGTGGGCCATATGTGGGAGAGTTGAGAGGTCCAGAAGGAGTAAAAATAGCCCTTGCTCTGACTCAGGTATTAAGGGGACGTTAGGGCACATAGCTCAGGCTTGGTGAGCAGCCTGTCCTAACCTCTTGCTCTAATCTCTCTTGCCTCCGGAATCTTCAACCTCGGGCTACTCAGCTCTTCCAAATTCCCACCTAAAATCTTCTGAGGCTTATTCCCATTCCGACAACCCATATGCCACCTGCATGTCTGACCTGTCCCCATCCTAGCCCGCCATGTCTGGCCTCTGCTTCTTCTGTCTTCTTCTCAGTCCTTTAGACATAGCCTAGGACTTCTCACTGGCCCTTGAATCTGCACTGCCCTGTATCAGCTCATCCTTGACCCTCTGCTGCCATCTCAGGGTTCCGACCTGGATGCAGAAGACAAAGGGGAGATGCTGACCACCCCTGGATCCAGCAAACACCCATAGGTGCCTAGCTGTCTACAGATAAGGTGTGGTGACAGCCAGTAGCTCCTTCCTGGGAGCCAAAACAGCAGGAATCTGAGTTGCACAGGACACAGCAGCAAACGCCAGCTCCCCTGCCCACCCCAATTCCCTGGAGCCTTACCATCACGGCAGATGGGAGGCCCCGAGCCATGCCCTCTGAATTATGGGTATTGCTGCCCTGCCTGAGTTGACCCCACCCAGAGGCCCCACTGCCCAGACTCCCAGCCCTTTCAGAACTATCACCGTCCCCAGAGCTGGTGACCCCGCCACAGCCCTGTCTCACCCACCAAGCCAGGCAGTGAGTGCCCCTTGGTCTTGCCACTTTGGCCTAATTCCCACGCCTGGGCTGTGACCTCGGGTGTCCTCCCAACCTTACCCCCAGCCGTGACTCTTTTCTTCTCTGTTTTCTCCAAAGAGGGCACATCGTTACTTAGGCAGCTATTAAACCCTTCAGTGGCTCTCAGAAAATGCCAAGGAATTCTTGGAATAAAAATAACAATGAATAAAGTTGCCTGGAAATGAGGCTGTGGGGCTGAATTTGATTACACCCATTTAGAAGGGAAAATTAGCTTATTACAGCTGAGGTGAGGCAAGGTTTTCTGTTTGCCTCAGTAAAAAAAGTGCCTTTGAACCTCTCCCACCAGCTTGGGCCCCCTCCAGTCACGAGTTGAACTCTAGAGGGCTTGCAGCTGAAGTCACGCCCCTGGACCCACCCTCCAGGGCTACTTCCCATAGCACTGGCTGTGTCCGGGGCCATACTCCCCACAGCCATGGTGGCCCTGACCTGACTGTCTACACAGGTGACAGATAGAGATGGCCACACTGTGATATTCCAGGCACCTCTGTATGGTGAGGCCCGTGAATGTCACCAGCCCCTGTCCCTTACCCTCACTGTACAGGCCACAGGCCATGTTGAAGTCTTAGCAAGAAACTTCCTTCTGGTTTTAAAGTACAGTGGACACGACGCATTGTGGAAGGACAGGACCCACAGCAGAGGTGGCAACTCCTCTCCCTATGATTTCTCCCTAGACCTGCAGGCTGCCATAGGGTCACAGTGACAGCTCAAGACAACACTGAAGGGTGACTATCACTAGACCTGATGACGTAGGCCTGTTGGGAAACCCTCCCAATAACAACAAAGGGTCAAGAAGGGATCCTTGCCAGGCAGGCCTCTATGTCCACATGTTCCTCTATTCCTCTACAAGCACTCATGAAGTACCTACTGTGTGCCCAACTCTGGCATACAGGGAGAGCTACTAGCCAAGAGGATCAGAGTGTCCACAATGGCTATGACAGTGAGCTGGGGAACAGTAGCTACAAGAAGAAGACCCAGTGTTAAGTCCCTGACCCCCTGATGCCACAAGGAGAAGTTTCAAAAATGTGGCGAGATTGTGATGGGTTTCCAGGAGCTTTGAGAGAGAGGCAGGTGGGAACATGCGCAGGCTGCCTAGACAGTGTCATTGGAAGTACTTTCTGAGTGTGTTGCTCAGGTGGGCTTGTGGAGAGACCAAAGACTGTGACTCAGGTCCCCAGCACATCTCTGCTAGTTGGCTTGCTTTAGCCCTGCCATAGATTTCATAAGTTAAACCAGTCCCGACACTGTGACTTGGCCAGGAGGCTCTCTAAACTCCAGTGTTTCTCTGGCCTGACACCTGCTCCTGTGCTTGTCTCAGTCCCCTCTCTGTTTCTGACAGCCGTCTCTTTTCCTGGACCCCTGCCCAGTCTTACTTCCCTCCTGTTTGGCTTTTCTTCCTTGCTTCCATCTCTTCGTGGCCCTGACTTCTCAGCTCTGTGGGCATGCAGAAAAGTGACAGGGGTCTAAGAGCTTACTGGCTTGCTTGGTTCTTCTCTGTGCTCCACTACTCTCAGGGCACAGATGCCAGTCACTGCCAACCTCCTGCTGAGAGCATGTGATTGGCAGTCACAGGTGCGTTCACGTCTCAGTACCTCTGCTTACTAGGATCGTGACTTTGGGTGGGCCACCAGGTTTCTATTAACCCAGTTGTGCAGTAGAGGCAACATCAGGGTCTCTGTTTCCATGAACCGTGTCTGGAGAGCAAGTGTCTCAGCAAGTACAGGCAAGCAGAGGCTATGTGTTCATTGTCTTACACTTGTGCTCTCTCCCAAGCTCTGGAACCTAACATGTCCAGTGTGTGCAGTGGTATTGCTGGCCTTGGGGATGACTGGATGATGGCAGTATTGAATGAGTGGATGTAGAATACATAGGACACAGTATGGCTGCCCCATAAAGTGTCCATGTCCTTATGATGCTATTTTAATAGGAACCAGGGCCTATGTAGAAGGGGCCAGGCAGGTGGGAGGCACTTGCTAGCTGTGTGCATACCTGTGCAGGAATGTCAAATGCAAAGACTGTAGCATTGCCACAGGACATGGCCCTAGGAACACATACTGGCATCTGGCTCTTCTTTGTATCTTCTGATCCTGGTGTCAGGCCAAGAAAGGAAGCAGGACAACCCTGGGTGAATGGCCTTGGTACAGAGAGAAGACACCGAGTCAAAGGAAGAGGCTCAAAATCTGTGCTTGCTATATCTGGGATGGCTTCGAAGGAGGAATGAGGCCCCTCTCAGACTTTTGAAAGGACCAAAGTACTCAGTTTAGCTGATAGGTGAAACGTTTCTATGAATGGAGAACCAAATCAATGAATGGTTGGATGGGCAAATGAGTAAATGCTCAGTGGTGGGCACCTTGATGGGTTGCCGGATTAGAGGTGGGCTTATGGATGAACGGACGGCGGAAAGGTGGTGTTTGGTAGATCAGTGAGTGGGCGGATCTGTGGAGCAGTACACGAATTGACAGATGGCTGGATGGAGTGGTTTGTTGGTTAGCTGGCTTAATGAACAGACAGCGTGATATAGGGGTAGATGGGTGGGAGGACTGGTGGGTGTGCGGTTGAATGAATGGGTGGATGGAGGATTGGATGAAGGGATGGCTAGATAAAGGGATGGATGAGTGGGTGGACACAGGTATGCTGATGGAGGTCTGTCGTGGGAGGGAATTAACTGAGGTGTGTAGGGACAGGTGGTGAGATGACAACGGGGAGGGAGGTCGTGTTAAAACTTCTCACTTTAGTGGATTACGTGGAGAGGTTACTACACTGGTACCAGCTGCATACAGGATGACCAAAAGCCAGGGTCAGAGGAGGACATGACATCTCCCATTTTGTGTTGCTTCGAGTTGCTCCTGCCATGTCCGGATTCACAAGCCCTGACTGGGCTGGGCGGGGCTGGTTCTTCCTATTCTTGGGTTAGGCTTGGGAGCTCCAATGTATGCCATGAGGCAAAGGGCAGCATGCTTGGGAGGACTCAGTTTGAAGAAATAGCTCAGGTCCTACCCCAGGCTAACCTGGGAACTTGGCCACGACACAGGATCCTGAACAGAGCTCGGACGGGGTATGTGTGGGTGGCTTGCAGGGAGATCTCTGTCCTCCTCGTCTAGCCTTGGGCATGTATGCCTTTCTTGGGTCTCAGGTTCCTTGTGTGCCTCCCTATGGATGAGATGAGACACCTCTGAGGCCCTTTAAAGCCAGCCTGTCAGGGCAGGAGCCAATACCTGAACCAGCTCAGCGGGATAAGCTGAGAAGAGCCTGGGCAGGGCTGCCTGTCATCTCTGGAGAGCTGCTGAGGGTTCTGGGGCAGATGAGGAAGCCACAGAAAGACAGGGGGTGTGGTGGTATAGACGGAGATGAGGCTGCCAGACCTGGGCTGACATCCAGGCTCCAGCTAGTTAGTTCCCACCCACCTACATCCTCTCCTCCTCCCACACACAGACTCACGTGCTTGCTGCTGCTTAAGCACCCTGAAACACCTGCACCCCCAGATCCATCCCAACAGCCCACACCCTCCGAAGATCCCCAACAGCCATCCTCCTCATGCTCCTGAGATTTTCTCCCACACTCCCCACGTCAGGAACACAAGCAGCTACCAACCTAAAGTCCTGAAGCCTATGGCCACACCCACACAGACACACCCACTCTTCAGTGCTGCTGGCCTCGCCCTGTGGACCAGGCAGAGACTTAGCAAGGGTTCCATGGGTACCTACCCCTGCATCCCTCACTGAACACCCAAAGGAGCATAAGCAGTTTACAAAGAGGGGTAAAGTAAGCCTCAGAGGACCCCTCCCCACAGAGCCAGGTTTGGGGGATGGTAGTTTCTTGCCTCAGTTTCTCTACTATGTAACAGGAACCTGCTTGGTCCAGCCCAGGCTGGCCTGTGCTTCTTGAGATCTACCCTTTGCATCAGGCACTGTGCTAGGGTTCCCCCTCCCCTGCCAGGCCTGCACAACCCACCCACCTAACAAGCCAAGCCTGGTGGTGCAGGTCTATAATCCTAGCTACTCTAGAGGCTGAGGCAGGAGGATGGCATCCTAATTGCCTGCAACGTAGTGAAAACTGGCTCCACAATCAAAGTAAACAGAGGGCTGGAGATAAAGCTCAATGGTAGAATGGCTGATTGGCATATTCGAAGCCCCGGATGCTGAGAGTGAGAGAGCAAGAGAGCGAGAGCGAGTGAGAGAGACAGAGTGAGCAAGTGAGAGAGAGGAGAGAGGAGAGAGAGGGGAGGGCAGATCCTGCCCCTCCTCTTTCTACCTGCTGTACTAGAACGCATCTGAGGGATTCTTTCTTGAGGAGGAAAGCAAATGACTTCCCCCAGGGCATGCACCAGACCTACCCACTATCAAGAAAGACTTTTCTAGGTGGAGCTGGGGAGGGGTGATTTGCCCATCCAGCCTAGCCCGAGCCCTACCTACGCTAACCCCTACAAGGCCACTCATTTTGTACCCTCATGGTGTGGGTGAGGCTGAGGTCCTGAGTTTGGACATCCCTCTGAAGAGCAGCTGGCCATGGCATGCACTTGTGTGTTCTTCATATGCACAGGCATGCTTTGCTGGGAACAATTAGGTGATGCTGGGGACTCGGGGGGATGGGTGAAGATTCAAGTTCCTGCTGCTGGTGCCCTGGGCTCCACCTAGCAGAATCCACTCTGAGCTGGCTAACAGGGTCCAGCCTAGTCCCCTCGTGGGCCTCTGTGGCCTCAGATAACCCTTCTGAGCCTCCTGTGTGGGTATGCGTGGTGGGGAAGCTAGCTTGTTGGCTTGGAGCCGTGGAGTGTTTGTCGTGTTCTGCGATGTGGCTGTGGATGCTTGCCACCACTTATCATTATAATTAAGTACAATTTGGCAGAGGGTGGGTGGGGGGAGCTGTCAGACCCACCCCCGCGCCTGCCTGGCAGCACAGGTAGAAGGCCTTGTGTGGTCTCCCGCTCCACTCTCTTCTGCCTTTCCCTGTTACAGAGCAGAGGTCACCCACCCAGCAGGACACCAGGAGACCAGCCTACAGCCAGTAGCCACCCACATACGAGGTACAGATTCCTTTGGGGTGGACTTCAGGCCTCAGTTTAGCTGCAGGTGAACCTAGAGGGGTCGGGTGAGAAGCCAGTGCCTTCCTGAGGAGGGAATGTGGGGCCTGGCCACAGAGAGCGGTTGTTCATGGCTCCACTGATTAGCCTCTTTCCTAGCAGGGGCCCTTGGCTGACATGTTGATTTTCTGGGCCTGCACTGTCTTCTGATTCACTCCACTCCCCTGCTCACCTCTTACTCCACCCATCAGACCCTCAGGAGGAAGACCTTCCCGCCCCGCATAAAGCCACCTTCTGAAGCTGTCTCTCACTTATTACCACTTGAGAATATGTGAAGCTGTCTCTGAAATGTCTCTCTTCCTCACCAAAAGGGAAGCTGAAGGGGTAAGAACGGCCCGCGTGCCCGGCTTCCTCGGGTCGTAGCACGGATACAAAGGGGTGCAAATGTGGAATGTGGCTGATAGCCAGGTGAATCAGCTCATAGACGCTTCACACTTTGTTCTGTAGGCCTGACTGCCGGCTCTCTGACCGGAGCGCTGCCTAGTCAGAGCTGCTTTAGAGACTCAGAAGCAAATGCTAGTGTGTTTCCTGAAGACTAAGGGAGAGTTTGGTAATTCATGTGCTATGAGGATCCCTAACTTGCAAGGGAGGAAAAATCCAGGGTCTAAGTCTTAGGAGAAAAGGCGCTGAGTCCGTGGGGAAGACAGTCATGGGTACTCTGGAGCCTGGTTCTTTCTTGCCAGCATGGATCTCAGGTCTTCACCCACGGCAGCTTCTCTTTGGCTAGGCTGGGCCTGGTTAGTGTTCAACCCTTGTTCCTCAGGCCTCCTCCCAGGCTGGTTTCCCACCTATAATCAGAGGTGGTAAGATGGGTTTTATCTGATCAGTTTTGATTAGATATTATTGTGATTGTTAATACTACCAGGTTTTCTGTCACAGCAATAAAAATAGCAATACCTTCTGTACTGTGATGAGAAAGATTCTGATAATTGATGGATGGGTGATTGATTAGTGATGTCTGCCACGAGTGTAGCATATACAAGACAAGGACATGTGTGCTCCGGGTCTGAGCATTCCTGTGCTAGACTGTAGAATACAGATAATTAGACAAGAAAAGTTCTGAGACATTTTCAGCTTGGAACTTTTTATATTACAGAAGGGGATCCTGAGACTCAGTGATACACTATCAGGACCACTACCAGATGTGGGTGATTCCTAGATTCTGCAGAGATTCAGGCCCAGTACTTGGGAAGGCAGCTTGGGGATTCAGCTGTGACTTTGGACAGCAGGAGCAACGGGCAGCTGGTACTCAAGGCCTCTCTGTCAGCCACCCGTGTCTGCAGCAGGGCTGGGGATACTTCCAAGAGGGGGTCTAGGCAAGAGGGATAGTTCAGGCACCAAATGGCACACAGACCAGCCTCTTCCTTCACTCTCTGCAGAGGTTTTATGGGTGGAAGGTTTGGGGAGAAATGTGGTAGACTGGGGCTCACAGGCATCAGGAGAGTTTTCAGCTTTATGCTGGGGGTCCCTGCTGCTTCCTGTTCACAAGGGTCTGGGGTCCCCATTAGCACTTGTTGTCTATCCTCCAGAGCCCTGACCCCAGGCTCTGCCCACAGAAGGTAGGCAGCACATGACTATGGTACCTGTTTATAATCTACAAAAGATCAAGACTAGGAAAGCAGGGGTACCGTGGGGCAGGGATGGACAGGGGTTGAAGCTGCAACTGCTGACATGGGATTCTAGTTGGCAGTTGACAACAAATTCTAAATGTTCTCACTGTGATACAAGGGCACATAGCATAGATATACAGATTAATCACTTACTGATAATAAAGAAAGTCATTTTAAAAGTTTTTTTGGTATACATGTAACCTTACCATTTATTAAAGATGGTAAATTAACGTACAAATGATAAAGGATGTACTCATTCTCACATAGAGGATGAAATCCTGGTTGAATATTTGATATTGAAGGACTTAGAATATTTTCAGTGTTTGTTCAAAACGGCAGAAGCCTGTCTGGGGCCATTTCAGGCTATTTTTTTTTTAATTTAGAAATTCTGTTCTAATCTCAAGCCAAATTAATTTAGCATTTTAAAGAAATGAAACTCAAGTCAGCCTAGACGTCCACGGATGATGAAAATGCACAATGTAATTTTATTCAGCTCTAAGGAAATGGGGAAATTGCAGGAGAATGAACGGGATCGGAGAATATTATATTGAGTGAGCTAACCTGGGCTCAGATGGACGAACATGTGTTTTCTCATAGGACGGTCCTGGCTTCTGATTTCTATATATGTACATTTATATGGGAATGAGTTTGTGTGGTCAGGAAACTAGAGAGGGACCCATAAGGAGTGATACAAGAGGCTTCTAGGTTGGGGACAGTGGTAGATCACGCACTTTGAAGGAGGAAGGGGGGGACCCTGGGGGTGGAAAGGTTTAAGAGGGAGAGGCAGGGAGATGGGGGAGAAAGGGGTGGCTGAGGGGCAGCCAACCCCAAACAAGGATCTATGAAAAAGCCACAAGCAGTTATGATACTTGCTAAGCTAATTAAAAAAATAAAATAGGGGCTGGCAAGGAGGCTTGATGGGTAAAGGTGCTTGCTGCCAAGCCTGCCTGACAACCTGAGTTAGACCCCAGAGCCCACATGTTGGATGGAGAGAGCTGACTCCCGCAAATTGTCCTCTGACCACCATACATGAATTGTGACACATGCGTACTGCCTATTTCTCTTGTCTGTAACAAAATAAATCAAAATAAAAGAGACTTTTAATGGTGGTTCCCTTCACGAGTGGATAAAGCTGCTCCCAAAAGGCACAGGTTACTAAAATGAAAATCTCAGAGCCACAGTGGGAGACATTAGGCAAACCATCTGCCAGGGAGGCCTCTGAGACCCCAAGACGATCCAGGTCATCACTGCTGCAGTTGGTTGCTGAAGCAGCATGCTCCTGTTGTAGGGCCCAGAGAGATCAAGTTGGAACTGAGCTGGAAGTGTCTTGGCTGCTGACTAGTTCTCATAGTGCTGAGAGGTGCTGTACAGGCTGTCGGGGGAGGTTTGTGATCACCAGGCTTACATGTGTGGTCCCTGTGTGCCACACTAACAAAACCCAGGTAAGATGAGGTGCTGTAGTGGCGTGTCTGCTAAGGGGGTAATAACCACTTTCTGGCTGGATGTAAGGTTGGCTCTACAGGATGGAATTTATGTCTGGTGCTGTAAACTTGGTCCAATCCTGTGGCTGTGGCGATCAAAAGTTCTAGGAGGAGAAAGCTGTAGCTGTCGTTTGGCTAAATGGCTGTGATGCGCCAGTTGGATTACCTTCTAGCCATGGTTACCTCACAGCCTGTGCTCCTGACCACTTTGGTTAGAGAAGTGTCCTTCACAGTAGATACTTGCGGAACTTGTAGGTGGTCAAACTGCTGGGACTATGTGACTATCAGGTGTGGCATGGCTGTGACTCTCCTGTGACATCATGACTACCTACATAGGACCTGTACAGTACTGAGCCTATTGCTATCCTGGCATGGACAGAGAAGAGGCTCATGGGCCCCCAGAGAGGCACTGAGGCTCTATAGACAGTTAATGGCTACTGAGGGCAGGAGAGATATTAACTGCAGTGGTGTTGCCACTGGTATGCTGCTTATGCTCCTGTCCACCAACCATATACCCATCCTGTGACACTCCCTGGTGTGTGCGTGTGTGTGCATGTGCACATGCGCACACCCCCACACATACTCATATGTACACACATACGCACTGACGCATATAAGTACACACTCATTCACACTTACACACATATACATACATACACACTGGCACACTGACACACACATACATACACATACAAACTCACACCTACACATACACATACATACACACATACACATACATACACACGGACACACTGACACACAGACACACTGACACACATTTACATACCCCTATCCACATCCTACCCCCACACACCTACACACGTACACTCACACTTACACATACATACACACATATGTACAACACTGAGACACACATACACATACACATACACACCCACCCACCACACACACATCCATACCAACACACATACATACACACATACACACTGACACACACATAAATACACACACTCACACACCTACACATACATACACACACATACACACTGACACACATAAATACACACACACTCACACCTACACATACATACACACACATACACACTGACACACATAAATACACACACACTCACACCTATATACATACATATCCACTAATACACACATATACACACACACAAACTCATACCTACACTGACACACACACATATATACTCCCACCCACCCACACTCACATTCTAAACACACACACACACACACACACACACACACACACACACACACACACACACACACACATGAGGTGAGAGAGAGAGAGAGAGAGGGAGAGAGAGAGAGAGAGAGAGAGAGAAAGAGATATGAAAGTAGAAAGCGTGACTTGTTGGGAAGAGGAGGGGGAGGGGTAAGAGAAGGTGACGGGCGAACATAATAAAAGCATCATTATCATGTGTAATTAGTATATGCAATAAAACAAAAGCAAACAATTCGTTGATGTGCATGTAATTTCACCAATTATTAGAGATGACAGCAAGTTCACATCCCAATGACATAGATGCGCTTATTTGTACATGAATTAAACCTTGGTTAAATGCTTCTTACTGCGGGACACAGGGCAACTTTAATGCATTTCAGAGAGACTGATACTTTGATTTTACAATCATCAGTGTTGGGAATGAATGCTGCTTCACGTAAAACCATACTGTAAAATGGCAGAGGCGTGTGTAGGGACCTTTCAAAAAAAAAAAAATTAGAAATTCTGTTCTAATCCCAAGATAAATGATAGCAATTTTAAAAATGAAATTCAAGTTGGAAACTCAAAAAGTTTTAAAAATCAAACATTTGGGGCTGGGGAGGTGGCTCAGGGGTCAGTGGTGCATACTACTCTTACAGAGAACCCGAGTGCAGTTCTCAGAATCAGGATCCAAAGCCTTCAGCTGGCCTCTGGGGGCACCTGAACTCACATGCACACACCCACACACATGGACACAGACACATGAACACAGATGCAAACACAGACACAGACACACAAACACAGACAGACACAGACACATGGACACACGGACACAGACACATGGACACAGATGCAAACACAGACACAGACACACAAACACAGACAGACACAGACACATGGACACATGGACACAGACACATGGACACAGATGCAGACACAGATGCAGACACAGACACACAGACAGGCACAGACACACAGACACAGACAGACAGAGACACATGGAAACAGACACAGACTCAGATGCAGACACAGACACGGGCACAGACACAGACACAGACATACATATACACACATATACATAGACACAGAGACAGACACACAGACACAGACTCAGATGCAGATGAAGGCGCAGGTGTAGACACATACACAGACACACACAGAAACAGACACATGGAAACAGACACAGACTTAGATGTAGATACAGATACAGGCACAGACACAGACAGACACAGACACACAGACACAGACATATGGACATACAGACACAGACACATAGACAAAGACACACAGACAGACACAGACACACAGATACACAGACACAGGCAGACACAGACAGACACACAGACACACACATACACATACACATGATAAAAAAACAAACCTTCAAAAGGTATGTTAAAAACTACAAGGAGGCAGAGTCACAGTAATTTGATGCCCCCGTGTTGGATACAATGGGAAACATTCAGTGTCTTTATTCTGGGGGCTGCGGAGATGACTCAGCAACAGTTCAGAGCCCTGGCTGCTCTGGCAGAAGACCAGGGTTTGAATCCCGGCACCCACATGGCAGCTCACAACCATGTGTAACTCCAATTCTGGGAGAGCTGATGTCCTCTTACGGCCTCTTCAGGCACTGCATGCATGTGGTGCACAGACAGACACACAAGCAAACACACGTTTCTGAAAAAAGTCCCACTTTCTGTAGTGAAAACATGGTTTCTGTAATAACTGAAAACTATCCATTCTGTCAACACAGCATGCAGTTCACAACGTACAACAGTCTCGAATCTGAGCAGAGGCAATGCAGGCTGTGTTTGTGGGGGTGGCATGGTGTGGCAGTGTGCACATTTCGAAGTGCACTTGTAAGTGTGTCTGAGACCAAGGCCGCAGTGAAGTTGTGTGATACCGCACAGGCAGCCCATCATTCTTTCGAGTTTGAATTAATTCAGTCATCCTTGTGCCTTAAGAAGACTTTTAGTGTTCTCAGTTTCCCACAGTCATTGATGTAGGTCCTCCCCTGCCCCACATAGGGTATCAACCCACATTTTAAGAAGATCTGAAAAAACGCTTCTTTGCTCAGCCTCACCTGGAACTTTGAGCATACATGGCTTCAGGTGGCTAGGAAGCTCTGAAGAGGGAGGGAAGAACATGGTCAGTGGACATGGAACCAGCGTTCTTCCCCAGGGACACAGTGACTGCCCTCCTCTGCAACACCCAGCTGGGATCCTCGTGCCCTTTCATTCCTCTGGGCTTCCTGCACACAGCCCCAGGCCAACGCTGGGGTGTCTCATTAATCTGCATACCCTGAACTTGTCCCAGGCTCTCTCCAACCTCCTGCCTCTGGATCCCTTCTCCACCCTGGCTGAAAGACTGCGGAAGGCACCCTTCAGCACACTCTGAAGTCCTGCGGCCATCTGGCTGTCCCTTTGACTCTGGGAGCCAGGTTCTAGTGTCCAGCAGGCAGGGTCTGGGCTCTGGGTCCCAAGGCTAGGAGGCACCCAGGAGGGTACCCAAGGCTGAGTCCTGTCCAGCCTGGCACCAGTGGACATTGCTCAGGGCCACTGTGTTGTAATCCTTCTTGGACACTGATCCATTTTTCTGGCAATTGTATTTTTTTCTCTGCTATGTTTTTTTCCTCCTAAATAGTCAATCTGGAAAAAGAGACTGGAACACTAAGGAGGCTGGCTTCAGTCGCTGTGCTATGTCCCCAGCGACATGCCTCCCACCCCACCCCAGAGACATGCCTCCCACCCCATCCCAGAGACATGCCTCCTACCCAGAGACATGCTTCCCACTCCCAGAGACATCTCTCCCACCCCAGAGACATCTCTCTCACCCAGAGACATATCTCCCACCCAGAGACATGTCGCCCATTCCAGTGACACCCCTCCTGGCCTTGTTCCTCTCTCTCTTGGCCGAATGTTCTATCTTCCTCTCTGCAGTCTCCTGCCCTCACTCCTGTTCCTGCCCCAAGATTCCCTCCTTCACCCAAGGGCCCACACCATCGTTCCCAGAAGGTTGGTTTTGAGAAGGACTGCTGGCCTGGCCTGGCTGATCCCTTGGTCATAGCCTCTACCCACTGGCTTCTGTGCTACCCCAGCAACAGAGCTGTTCCCACCTCAGGCTCATCTTAAGGTCTAAGACCAGCATTTCCGGATGCTCACAGGTGCCAGCTCCAGGTGAGATTAGGGATACCTCACTCCAGCCTAGCTCTGTCTTCTACTCAGCCCTACCCAAGAACTCAGAACTGAGTCATGTGTCCCATGCCTTCCTCCTGCCACTGGCCTCTAGGGAGGGGCAACCTGCTCCCGCCCCCTTCCCCATGCACAGACTTGATGCTCTCAATGTCTACTCAGACCCATTCTTACCTAGATGCTCGATGCAGACTGCAGTCTGTTCACCAATGACTCCCACTCTAAGCACCAAGGCCCTCAGTCTCAGAGAGGTCCAGACACACGCCAGAAGCCATATAGCTGGAACAAACAGGCACCAGGTCCATGGGGCCCTCTGTGAAGGGGGCTGTGGTGAGTTTGGACTCTGGCTTCCGTCCCATGTGGAAAGTCTGAAACAGACTCCAGTGAAAGGCTCGGTCCTGTTTGCTCTATCAAGGCGCCCCACCCCCATGATCTCCTCCAAGTCTATCATAGAGAATGGTGGATGACTGAAGGGCTCCTTGGGCTTAACACCAGCTTCAGTAATGGGAAAACCAAGGCACAGATCAAAGTGGGTGTCAGAAGAGATTATGAGGCTGGGGTTCGGACCTCCTGAGCTTCTATCTGGTTTAACCACCCAGGCCTTGGCAACCTCTTTTCTTGGGCCTCGTGGGAGACTCAGAAGATCCTGGACTTGGAAAGTCAAGTGACATAGCAAAGACAGGTAGCCCAAATCCCCACAGCTCTCTGTGACTAGTGGACTGCAGTGGGTAGGTGGCTTACAGAAGAGGAGTGGTGACAATATTGAGTGACCCTTGGTCACTGCAGTGGACATCTCTAGGCTGGGGCAGAGGCTGCAGGTATTTTCTTCCCTTGGGTCCTGTCCCCAACCTCAGACTCTGCCCCACCGTGCGATGTGTGACTGGGTCGAGCATGTATTTGGAAATTTGGAATAAGGGGAGTACAGATATCTGAGGCTAGGCTGACTCTTCAATTGTTCTCAGCAGTGACACCATTTCATGTTGTTAGTCAGGATTTAGAAAATTAACACCATTTGCATGCCTTGAATAGATGGAGCTTCAGAGGATGCCATGGAAGGCCCTGTGCCTAGTGGTTTTATGACTGGCTTGTATCCCAAGGTTGCAGGAGCCAGGAGTTAGGTTTGTGACTTCCACAGCCCCTCCTAGCTAGCCACAGGCCCCTGGCCTGCCTGCACCGCAAGTCCCACCATTCCTGGTTCCCAGGGGAGACACAGTCCAGGCCATTATCTGGCATCTCTGCATGTGAGGCATCCCGGTCCTCATGTCCACAGGCTTAGGCTGGCCATATGGATCACCTGGCCACACTCCCCAGGAGAAAACTATATTTCCTTAGGGCTTAGCCCTGGGTTTGTCCCAAGGGTCCCTAATACAACGAGAATCCTGGTGTCTCCCTTCTGAGAGTTTTAGGGGTGAAACCAGGAGAGGCCTGTTTAGTCAGCCCGCCTTCTGTTCTAACCCTTGGAGTAAACAGGAACATTAAATCACTACGTGGGGGTCAGGAAACTGGAAATAATCAAAACATAGTGTCCTGTCCTCTGCCTGGGCACTGGGCCGCCTGTCACAGACCCAGCTCTGCCGCCTGGAGTTTTCCTAGCTCTGCCTCCGTCTGGGTGCTGACCCTGCTGTGCCTGGGTGTTCACAGAGGCCACGACTTCGGCCATAGTTAGTGAGACAGGAGCCACGCCCACCTGAGCTTGGGTACCACTTAGCAGTGGACAGTACCCAAGGCTGTCTTTGCACTACTTGACCTCTGAGTCACCTTCCCTTTCAGTCTCAAGAGCCCTGGGGATAGGAGTAAAGATGGGGGGGGCACTGAAAGTGCCCAGGGTCTGGAACTCGCTACAATGCAAATGTCTTCTCTCTGCTACTGGGGCTGGTTCTGTGCAAGGGGTTCATCCCTCCTACCTTGTCTTCATCACAGACCTGGGTTCAGGGAGGTGGGGGAAGGGTATCTCCTGACTTGGTTGTGGCCGGATGTCCCAACATAGGACACATTGGGTTGCAAATACCCTCTGACTGACCTCTTTTCTGATAAATATTGTAAAGGCTTGCAAATCTCCCAGTAGTCTCTGGCGGCCACTTCCCACAGGGGAAACTGAGGTTTTCTGAGGGAGAGTGATTGTGAGGCTTGCTCTTAGGCTCTTTCCAGGTTGGTCTCAAAGGGTTAGCTCTGCTCCAGCCCAGTGGTCAAGGGAGAGAGCTTGAGAGGTTACCTGCGCCACATTAAACCCTTTCTGGGTTTCTCTGCCTGTCTGTCTGTCTGTCTCTCTGTCTGTCTGTCTCTCCATTTTAATTAAAACAGAATCACATTCTGTCTCCCCTTCCCCTTTCTCCCTTCAAACTCTGCCATATCCCTTACTCTCAAATTTATAGCTTCTTTTTCTTTTATTGCTA
Organism: Uromys caudimaculatus; assembly: GCA_028551405.1. NCBI lineage: Eukaryota > Metazoa > Chordata > Mammalia > Rodentia > Muridae > Uromys > Uromys caudimaculatus. Next base: position 110,577,739 of record CM052705.1, on the reverse strand, counting down.
TTACTGTTTTACACACACACACACACACACACACACACACACACACACACACACACACACACACACCCAAACCCACACACACCTGGGTCTCTTTCTAAAAGAACGTCTAGTCTCCCACTCTAAGGGTCACTGAAGAAGTTGAAGACAGGGGACTGTGTCGAGGTGCGTGCTATGCAGCCCCAGCCCTATGTGCTGTGGACCCAAGTGCCTTGCTACCTACCACCCCCTTCCTTTTAGGAATGACTCTGAACCAAAGGCCATTGGGAATAAGAGGTCGAATCCTCAGTTTCCCTGCCCATTGGGTGGATACTAACATGGGGGGCACTCTTCCTCCGGCCTCTGGGTGGCATTTGACAGCACACTCTTCTTGGCTTCTTTCTGCTAGGCTCCCCACTGTCTTTGAGATATCAGTGTACTAGAACCGTCTCTTCCTTGTCTAGGGTTGATCCTTAGATCAAGGGCTATTGGCAATTAGGAGGAGGTAAGACTGGAAAGGTACACAGATCACTGAGGAAGGACTTGGGGGACAGAGGTAAGTCTGGATTCTTCCCAGAGAGTAAGGAGCTATTGAAAGGGCTGGCTTTGGAAATGTCATCTTGCTTCCTCAATGGCTGGTATAGCCATGTTAGTACAGGGGATTGGAGATAAGGGTTACCCATACACAGTGAGGGGTGTGGGAAGGGCCATGTGGAAGGATATCACGGCATCAGAAGAAGCCTAGCAGAGTGGCTGACCAGATGGCAGAGGAGGGAGGAGCCATGGCTTTGCCAAGGGCAGCAGGGCAATACAATGCAATCTTCATTCATATGAGATTGCTCTCCAAGAGACTCCCTTGCAGCTAGGAGTGACATGAACCAGTTCTTACCAGTAAGATGTATGAGGACATGGAAAGACTTTGGTCTCTCTGATAAGAGGGACTATGTGAGGAATGTCTCTACCTTGTTTTCTTCATGCTTCCTGCCTTTGAACATTATTTAGGATTTGCTTTTTTGGAGCTAATGTAGCTATCTTGTAATCGTGAGGACAAAGTCAATGGAAGTCATGGGGAGGGGCAGAGAAGGCTGTCCCAGAGTTGTAGAACTAATGTCAGTAGATGATGAGATATTAGTCAGAGTCCTATAGAGGAACAGAACTGACAGAATGAATCTCTTTCTCTTTCCATATATACACATACATACATATACACACATATACATATATATGTATACATGGACCTGTGACTCATTATAATAATTCTATATATATGCATATGTCTACCTATATATATATTGTATGTCTCTATATAATATATTATATATAATACCACATATATTTGTGTGTCTACCAACATATATATTTTTTGTCTCTATATAATATATTATATATGATACCATATATATGTCTACCAATGGAAGTTTCAAGAATACAGCTAGATATCTTAGCTGGTTTCCAATATACATTGGAATCCTTAGAAATAAGACTAAATATTAGTAAAGAAATGCTATCAAAAGCAGGAGCAATCAGACAAAGAGAGAGCCACCATCCTTCCTCTGTGTCCTTTATATGGGTTGCCAGCAGAAGATCTGGCCCAGAGCAAAGATGTATCTTCCAACCTCAAAACATCTGGATTAAAGGTGTACTTTACCACCTCAAGGATCCAGATTAGAAGTGGCTCTTCCAATTTCAAATGTTTTAATTTAAAAAATCTCTCATAAGTGTACCCAACCATTTGGATTTTAGGTAATTCTATATGTAGTCAAGTTGACAACCAAGAATAGCCATCACAGTGACCCAGAAACATGGAGGTTTGGATTCAGATCTAGATCATGAAGTAAGGGAGGCTTTGGCATCAATCACTCAGGACGACGTGGACCGAAGGGACCACATGGAAAGAGCATCAAGGTTGTACAAACCATCATATATTTATAGAAACTCAACATTTCCTGGGTCTTCTAGTATTTGGAGCCTTAAGACATTACTGAGTAACAAAACGTTTTGGTAACAGCAGTGAGGTTGGAAATCCTATGTCAGTCATCCTATAGCAAAGTCTGCTGGGGTAGAGGAGGTGGGCAAGAAGAAAGTGTTAGAGAAGCCAACTTTGAGACCTCTGAGGGTCATCCGGGAAGAACTGGCCATGTGGCCACTGAACTTGCCCCAGCTGAGTGGCTGCTGAGACATGAGACCAGCATGCAGGCCAAGGTTGCTTGGAAAGGGCGAGGACAGCAAGATGGCCAGGTGGTGCTGGTGGGGTGCCAGCAGGTGTTTGGGTGGTAGAATGTGGCCAGGGTGATGGCGGGTGAGTAGTGGAAATCCCAAACGGAAGCTGCGGGGCCATCCCCGAGTGCCGGTCTCCACCTCCATGACATCATACACTGGTATGCCCACTCTATAGATAAAACCTCTGAGGCTGAGACTAGGACACGAGGGGATGGTCTAGAGGCTCTTCTTCCCCACAAAGACATGTTGGTAGAGGTTCTGCCTGCCTGAACCCAGCAGGGGAGGTGGGCAGGACAGGGGCTGGAAGTGAGGCCTTCCAGCATAGACGCAACAGAAGGGATGGACAGGGTTGGTATGGTCAGGGTCTGGGGAGAGGGTGGTGGGCACTAAGAGGGAGCAATCTCAGGCTTAGATGATTGTCTATGGTGAAGCATTGGTGCTTGGTAAAGCCGGGGCGGCAGCATGACCAGGGCCAGCTTCTCCCATAGAGCAGGATTGTATGCCCAGGAGGGGATGTGCAGACAAGTCTCTGGAGGCAAGGCAAGACCACAGTTGGAGCCCTTGGCCTGTGGCCACTGTGAACAACTTGTCCTTATTCTCATTGAGTAACTGCAGTTAGGTTCTTCGGTCTGGGCCATTTCAGGACAGTGGGATTGCAGGCAACCCAGACAGGGAGAGCCAGGACCCCTAGCCTCAGTCCAGGTTCAGGAACCTGGTGTGTGTGTGTGTGTGTGTGTGTGTGTGTGTGTGTGTGTGTGTGTGTGTCCAGTCCATGAGCAGCAAGGCTCACTTCAGGGAGACCAGGCTACTTGCTGTGGGGCAGCGTGGGTGGGGTAGGAGCGAGTGGGTAGAACCCTCTGGGGCGGACTGACCCAGATCCCTCGCCAATGTCGAGATGACCATGTCTTCTACTCCTGTCAAGAAGAGGAGAGGGAACGGAAAGGACTCCATCAGCCTCCATGTGTTCAGATGGAGGATGGCGGAGACTGGTCTGCAGACAAGGGCCATAGGAGGGTAGGGCTGGCCCAGGACAGGAGATGAAGCTCCATCCTTCTAGCCCCATCCTGGCTCCAGGATGTGAGGTCTCAGGCAGGTCCCTTCTCATCACCTGATGTCATCTGTTAAAGGCTAGACAGATGGGATGCCAGCTGCTGTTGGTGAGGGCTGAGAGGACAGGTGATGACTTAGGGCTGGGGTATAGCTCAGCGGTAAAACACTCACCTAGCATATGCAAGACTCTGAGTTCTGTCCTCAGATGGGGGGGTGGGAGGGAGGGAAAAGGAGGAGGAGGGTGGGAGGGGAGGGGAGGGGGAATTGAGATTTATATGGAGTTCCAAGCCCGTGGATTTCACAAACAATTAAAATTTCAAAAATCAAGTTTAGTTCCTGTCTCGGGGTGCCAACTTTCTATTTTGCCAAGAAAGAACATTGAAAACAGAAAACAAAATACTAGCTCCTATGCCTGTTAGCCTCACTCCACAGAGCGCTGCATGCATGGGGTAGACGTTAGGCCACCGCAAGGTGAGAGGTGGCTCAGGCTTGCAGATATGGATGAATTCAGAATCCAACCTACTCTCCCTGTTCCATCTTTTACCTCCGCCCCCAGGCAGCCAAACCCTTTAGTTGCTACTGACACAATGGCAGCACCATTTCTTATTTCCCTACAGTAGATTGTAGCTGCTTCCCTGCAGGCTGACTCTGGTAGAGCAGAGAGGCAAGAGGCCATCCTGGAGGGGGGTTTCTTGGGTGGGAATGAGGGGCCCCGGTGCTTGAAGCTTGTACAAGTTTGATGCTCTTGCCATGTGGTCCTTCTGGTCCACGTCGTCCTGAGTGACTGATGTCAAAGCCTCCCTTACTTTGTGATCTAGATCTGAATTCAAACCTCCATGTCTCCTTCTGGCTGGAAGGGACTCTCCTTTCCCCACAGCAGTCCAGATAGGCCACCCCACTTCACGTGGTGTTTACTCTGGCAGCTCACCCACTACTCTCAGCAAAGGCAAAGCTGTTTGGAAGACTTTGGACATGCAAGGAAGGAGGTTAACTTTGGGAGGGACTGACCAACTGGCCACACAAACTTGGACATGGAGTGGGGTCGTGGGCACTGCAGCTGGGCTGCAAGATAAGAGCTGGGGTTGATGAAGCAGGGTGCAAAGACAGTTTGTGGTAGACCCCCCAGATGAACCAGCTCAGGTCCCCAGAACCTGATATAAGAGCAGCAGTAGTTCGTAGTACTTTCTCCATCTTCAGCGGCCTCCTGGAAAGAGAGCAGGTATGGAGTGCTATTACCTTTCCCCATATCGAGCCTTAAGTTGGTCCTTAACCCCTATATATCTTTATCTTATATATCTACTTACATAGACTGGATACTGGGTAAAAGGGGCTTCTGAGAAGAGTACATTCTTTTCCTGAAAGTACCTACTCTGATAGAGGTACAAAGGAAGGGCAGAGAGAGAGAGAGAGAGAGAGAGAGAGAGAGAGAGAGAGAGAGAGAGAGAGGGAGAGAGAGAGAGAGAGAGAAAGAGAATATAAGAATATAAACCCGGTGCTGCTCTGTGGTCTGCTGTTTTTCTAGAGTCTTCAGTCACTTCTTCAGTCGCTCTAGTTAACCTCTTGGCTGCTTGATCCACTCTATGTCCTGTCTGAGTTCCTTTTCAGGAGTTGACTGAAACTGCTGTTGAGATGGAGGGAGAAAAGTGAGCGACCTCCTTACAACAGCCACAGGGGGAGGGGATTCTAACAGAGGAAGTGAGGCTCTGCTGTACCAAGGCCCCCATAACACTCTAGGGGTGGGAAGAAAAGGCTCTGCTCAGGCTGCACCTGGTGGAGTGGGACCCCAGTACCTTCCTCTCTGGGGCTGTCCTAGGCTGGGCCGTGGATCTCAGGGTCCCCAGCTCCTTATTAGAAGCAGAACTGTGGAGGCAGATGCGCTTCCCACTAAGGCCATGGACTCTGCGCTTCCCACTAAGGCCATGGACTGTGGACTTTCCTTGCTGGAGGAAGATTTGTGTTGTGCAGTTGAGCTGGAAAGGATAAGCAGAGGTCGAGAGGTGAGGCTCCATATCCCTGGAGCCCCAATCTACTGAGGGATTGTAACCCTCACAGTACCCCAAACCCTGAGCTAGGTAGACATCCTCAGGCAGATGTCTCTCCAGATGTCAGGACTGTATGTGGAGGAAAGCTCAGCTTGGGCATATTGAGCAGCCATGGTGACAGCCTTGTCACCATGCGGCAGGCTGAGGTCCAGTTCCTCTTTCCTAGCTCCATGGCTCTGGGCAACCCTTCAGCTCTGATCCTGTGGTGGGCAAGCGTTGTGCTGACCTGGCATCCGGGGTGGGAGGCATGAGGACTTCCAAGGAAGAGCGGCCTTGCTCTTGCAACCCTTCTCAGGATCCCTTCCTCTCCTGTTGTCACTTTAGGCTCTGACTACCTCAACCAGGATGCCTCTGAAACATTCCCTTTCCCACATGGCTGCTGAGAACTGGAAGTTGGGGTCCGTAGGGAGCAGGCCTTGGGAGCAAGCTTCTTTGGAAGCTCTCATTAGTGGTAGGACTGTTTATGCAGAATGCTCCTTAGAGTTGGCCAGGAGGTTGGCTCGGCTGACCACTGCTTTGCAGGGTATCTACACTTCGATGAGTCAGGAGAAAGCCTGGTTGTGGTGGTAGGGGGTTAGTGGGGGTACAGGGGACCACAAGTGAGGCTGGCAGTGTCTGCTTAGAGGGTAGGGTGGTATTTCTGGATCCTGGAAACTAACAGAGCTTTGGTAGAATAGTGAGCAGAGCCCAGAACCCTGATTCCTAGGGCCCTGGCCAAGATTCCCACTGATTTACACACGCCTCCCCAACAATGTGGCTTTTATGAGGCCTAGAGGGGGACCTGAAATCTTTCTGTAGCTTCTGGTGGGTCAGAATGTGTCTCAGAAGGCCCCCACACACCAGCTGCCAAGGAATCCTGTCCACAGGTGGGGAAACTGAGGCTTTTTAGAGTCTTCTATAAGGCATTGTTCTAGATTCTGATGACTCAGACGAAGGTCTGCCACATCTTTCCTCTTGCCTTGTGGAAAGACCCACAGAGCCACTGCATGCTTCCTTATGGGCAAGCTTGTCTCTCTGGGCCAATGCCTGCAGCAAGCACTTGTGTGGAACTGGGTGACTGTGTAGGAAGGTCTCTGTAGTGTGCCTGAGAGAGCAGAAGTTCTCAGGTGCCAAAGCCCAAGTGTTGAAGGAAGGTGGAAGACCCTGCCTTGCCCATCACAGGCTCCTGAGAATCTGCTTAACCTCACTGCCTGCAGTGGGTTCTGTAGGTGGGGCCCAGGGTTACAGACTTCTGGTTCTCAGCTACTCGTTAAGGCTGGAGACCTCTTCTGCCTCCTCCAGACAGATCTTCAGGAGGATCTGAAGTTCTCGTTGGTCAGTTCCTTTGATGGATACCTTGCTCTGAGGGATAGACATGCCTCTTATAGGAGCGGTGTGGGTCAGGGGAAGACAGCTCTGCAGTTGGGATGGTCACCATTCATGGTATCTGGATCTTCCACGCCAGGAGAGCTTTCCCGTGGATGTGACTGTGAACCTGGGGGCCTTCCCACTTTACCCACAATCCTGCCTGCGAGCCCTGCTTTCCGTCTCAAATTCAAATTCTCTCAAATTCAAGCCAGTGCTAGGCTGGCTGAGCCACACCCTATTGCCCATGGATCCAACTGTACCCCAGGTCTTGTCTTTTCTCAAGCAATATGGAACTCATCCTACCGTGTCCACATACCTTGCCCGTTTGGAGGAATTCTCCCCATCTCCTACTTTCCAGGCCCCTTGCAAGTAGCTTGGAGCAGCCACAAGGCTTTCAGTCACACCTGTAGGCTGAGGGTCCCACCCCTAGCCAAGCTCTGACCAAGCTCGGACCTTTCCCTCTTCCACCAGCCGGATAGAAAGACACAATGTTGCTCTTGGGAGAGAGAAGGGAGGTGTTGGCGAGGCCCAGTCCCCAAGGTGATTTTGGTGCTGTGCCCCACTCCCCACATCCATGTCTTTGAGCTATTTCCCGTCTTAGCCCTTCCTTATCTGCTCCAACAACTCTGGTGTCTCTGCCTGTTGGGGCTGGTGTCCCTGGCTCTAGGTTTCCAGGAGCCCCTCTGTCTGTACAGTAGTGAGGGTCCTTGGCAGTTTCAACCCTGGGCAATGCTCTCCAGGGTTCAGTCCTGAGTTGCTCAAGCTTTTGTGGCCTCTGGGGTCCACCTTCCTCTTTTTCTCAAACCTGGTAAATTTCACAGTGTGGTTTATCTTTGGGCATCCAGCTATTAGCCAAGATGGGAGGTAGGGTGCTTTCTGAAGGGTGTGTGGTGTCTTGGGGTGAGGAAGTTTCTACAGGTCTTAAATGAAGCCAGATATTTGCTTTTTCCCAAGGACAAGTAATGAGTGGATGCTCGTGTGGGCTCTGAGAGTTCAGGGGAACCTGGAGATTTGAGATTAAAGGTGTGTGTGTGTGGGGGGGGAGGGCATTTATTGGGTTATCTTACTCAATTAGAGGCTAGGTTATCCAAACATTAGCCAAGCCACCTGCACACTGAAGAGCCAGAGGGCCTAGTAGCCTCAGAATGAGAGGGAACAGTGACTCCGTCCCAGTCTCACGGCCTGGGTTTTCCCTGGGAGCCACTGGTGAGTCCACCCAGCTGTGGAAGCACTTGCTACAGAAGATGGCCTCTTTGCTTGCTGGCTGGCATTCTCCAGCTTTTGTTTCATCCAAGTCCCCAGCCTATTGGACAGCACTGCGCACATCCGGTGAGCCTTTCCCCTCAGTCACTGCCCCGCATTTCAGTCCTCTCTGGACATGTCCTCACAGACACACCCAGAGTGTACTTCTCTGATCCCCTAGGCATCTCGGGGATCTTTCTATGTAGACCAGGCTGGCCTGAAACTCACTATGTAGACCAGACTGACCTTGAAATCACAGAGATCTGCCTGCTTCTGCTCCCAAGTCTTTGAGATTAAAGGTCTGTGCCACCATGCCTACTTCCAAACTGGCAATAAAGCCCAAACATCCCAGCGAGGCTCTCAGTATCCCCTACCTTGGTCTTAACCTCGCAGCTGACCCATCTGGCTAGGAGCTTCATCACTAGAGCTGTGCGGCGACCTTGGGTCCTGTGGTCAGTCTACAGTCTCCTAACCCCTGCCTCTGCTCACTGAATCAAGCTCTACACAATCTCTACTCTTTACAATCACTGTTCCCGTGTTCTTGTGTGCTTGCTGCACCAGTACCTCCTATTCCCTTAGGGTGGAATGCAGACCATGCACCTCAGGAAATGCTCTAGACTGGGTTCCCTCTACTCTGCCAGCACCTGCAAGGGTTCTTCTGCGCCAGCTGTAGCTATTGAATCAGATTTTACCTGGCACTCTTGGTTTGAGTTGAGGTTTCCCAGGAATACCTCCAAAATGGAATGGCACTGAAGAAGTGTCCTCCATCAATAGCCCTGGAAAAGGGTGCAAGAGCTGGTGAGAAAGAGTCAGGCTGGGACACTGTTTCCATAGGACCTTCAGATAATGCCAAGAGAGGAGGCCTCTGGTTGAGGTGGCTCTACAGGATGTCCCAGATGAGAGAGCAAAGGCCTTTGGTAGGCGTATTGGCTGTGGGTCACTAGGAAGAGGACCTGCCCCGAGGGAGGGAGCTCTGCTCAGCTAAGATTCTGCTCATAAAGTCAGGTAACATCCAGCTGTCCTTCGTAGCCAAGTGAGAGGTCAGTGAGCCAGTGAGCCGGGTCCCCATTTAGATAGGGAAGCCAAGCCACACACCCAGAGCCATTGGTGAGTTAGGAATTCAGAAAGGACATTCCCAGTCCCCTATGGCCGGGTCTCTGTTGGTGCTGCTCTGTGCTCTGTTGCCACCAGAGTGGACTTTCTAAGACATGACCTTGTGCCATTGCCTATTTGGAGCCCTCTGGGACTGCACACAGTTTTTCAAAAGCCCACGCTGCTTGTGATGTGGATGTCTCCTGCCAGACTGGCCAGCACCTCCCCTCCTCTGTTGCTAGATTCATCTCTCCTCGGGGTTGCACCTGGCCAGCCCTGCAACTGTGCATGCTGTCTGTGGACTCAGGAACTCTTTCCTTCCCCCGAATGCTGTCTTAGGTCCACACTGGTTTATTGTGAGAGCTTCTTATCCAGGAAGCCTTTCCTGAGTGCCCCTGCTCCTCAGGACCCCATAGCATGGTGCATAGCCCGGCAGGACCGCCTCTTACTTTGGGTGGAGGCTCCTTGAGGAAAGCCGGGATGCATGTTAGATGCTTGTCTGGGACCCCCGTCTTCAACCACAGGATCATACTGCCCACAGCTCAACCTAGAGTGAGAGGGATGCAGAGATCACTCCCTTACACTCTAAAAAGACATTTTCTCAAGCAGCTGGCAAGGCCCCCACTCACTCCGGAGGATTTTCCAATCTGCTCCAGAAAGGCCCAGTTCTTAGCACATGGGATCATTTGGGGACATGGTCTTAAGCCACAGGCAGAGGTACTTCCCTTTTCTAGTCTTTCTCCTAATCATATAAAGTGTGAGGGGAGAGGGAAGGGGTCCCCAAAGCCCTCCAGCCCTTGGAAAGCTTTGGGTGTGTCCACAACTGTGCCCAGGGTAAGCAGCATACTGTCTAGCCCTGGCTGCAGTGAGTGATAGGTGGGAAGCCTGGGTCTCGGGGTGGCTGCCTGCCTTTCCATCTACTGTTCTTGGACTCGTGTGTCTGTGTGAGCTTGTTCTGGCTGCCTGAGCTGAGGAGTGGAGCCACAGGTGAGAGATGCCAGGGGCAGATGGGGCAGGGTGGGCCTCGTGAGGGACATCTCTGGGGATTTCCTGAGACAGAATGGAAACTGTTTGTACATGGGGTTTGTCCCCGGCTCGGCCTGGCAGCAGTTTGCATCTTCTGGGAGTTGTTTTGTTCATGGTAATTGGTGAGAAGTTTGCTTCTCAAATTCTGCCCAGAACCCCAAAGTGGAAGCAGGCAGAGGGCCAGAGCGAGTGGAGAATGCTCTTTTACAACACATTTTTATAGAAGCATGTTTGGGATTGCTCTTTGGACCCAGCCAGTTTGGAATTCGATGCAACTCAACAGGACTGGGCAGGGCTCATCTTTGCCCTGGGGGCCTAGTAAGGTCCTAGAAGGAACAGGGACATCTCCCTACCCTGGAGAGGGGTAGGTGGAGCATCTTGGGACAAAGGACCTGCGTGCTAATCACAGGCACGCCTTACCTGGGCACAGCCAGACCCTCTGTTGACCTCAGGTTGGCATTGGCCCAGCCAGTGCTGAAAGTAGAGAGAGGGGCTTACCTGGCTCCTCTGCCAGTCAGGTTGCAGTGGCTTCTGCCAAGTACACAGCAAGGGTAACACAGAACATGCTTTCTGGGCTCTGCCCTCTGACCCTGAACAGAGTTCTTTCTTCCTGGACCCAGTCAACCATAACCCAGCCAGACGACTTGTTTTCCAGGGAACAAGCTGGCAGCTGCAGAGAGCAGAGAGAAACAAGGTCCTTAGGGTGCCTCTTTGTGTGTAGCAATGTCCCTGGGAAAATGTTTTCATGAGCTTGTGGCAAAGACAGGCTGCACACCACTTCTTGCCAGATGGTAGCTTTGAGCCCTCTGAGTTTCTGGGCCTCAGTTTCTGTACTTGTTAAGTGGGGAGAAGACCAGACTCTCTAAAACTATATCTTGCTTCAAATTTTCCTCATGCACCTCAGTTCCCTGACTCACACAACAAGGGGAGACTGTTAGACTTCAGAGGAAACCTAATGTTAGATTTCCAAGGCAGATTAAAGAGACAGGAGACTGACCTCCGTAGGCTGGACTGTTTATTTCTAATGGCGAGGGGTTGGCACAGAAGGAGAGGGGTGTCTGCTAATGAGGAAGGGGGTACTCGGGGTTTATATGGGAGGGGTGGGAAGGGAATTGCAGCATCTGGGCCACGTGCAAGCCTGCAGTTTCTCTCTCCTGGAGTTGTTTGTCCAGACAAGGCAGTTTTATCTTTAGAAACTGTGTTGCCTCAGCTATCAGGATGTGGGTCATGGTGGGTTTGGTGATGGCTCTGGGGGGAAAGGGCTGGAGTTTCAACACAGGGCTTGGTCAGGGTCTGGAAGAGCTGGTTCAAGGTTTATCCCAACAGTGACCATGTAGAAAGCAGCTTCAGAAGAGGCTTAGGGATTTTCTTTGCAGATTCTCATAGTTCAGATGGAACCCAACTTCAAACACTTAGAGGGGACCAAACTTAGAAAGGAGGAAAAGTGGGTAAGAAGAGTAGCATCCACAGGTGTGCATGCTCACTGTACACCGCACCAAGAACAGGGGCAGGAGTGATGGCGTCAGGCTGCATGGCTTCTCACTTGGAGACAGAGCTGGGAGCAGCTCCTGTTCTCAGCCTGTGGGCAAGCTGGAATCTATTGGCTGTCATGTGGTATGGTACCCGGCAGCCTCTGCATGTTTACCCACTGTGAGCACAGCCCTGGGAGGCAGAGCCTTTTCCCCTGGTCGATCCTCCCAGAAGCCAATCACGCTGGAGCGTGGAGCTGGGGACACTCTGGTCTGCTCATGCTCGTCTTTGGCATGGATGCTCTGAAGTTAGCGGTTTGTAATCTATTCCAGAGTCTAGCTGGAACATGTTACAGCCCTGGCTAGAAGGTGGGCCAGGCATAGGCACCCTGGCATGTTGCCTCTGTGTGCATCCATCTGCCCATTCTACAGGGACCATCTTCACCAACGTGATGCCAAATGTTCACAAGCCTGACTGAGTGCCAGCTTGCTAAGGGCTGTGCTCCTCTCCTGACCTCACATCGCCCTGACATCTCTGCTTATGACAGACAGACAGACAAGCTTATCTCACTTTAGATAGATGGAGTTTGGAGCTTGTAGAGGGTACATCACGTGCTGGAGATCACCCAGCTGGCGTCAGCAGAGCCTGGAGGCCACCTTATATCACCTGACTCCAGACACATGTGTGCCCCTCCCCTTTCCCAAGTGCCTAAGACCAGGGGGACTCTGGGTTTCGAGGCAATTTCAGATGTGCCTGGACAGCTCTTTTATATAATGGCACATTTACTTTCATGTGTATTAGAAAAAAATAGCCCAACGAATTTGGATTTTTACTGAGAATGTTGTCTAGCAGAAGGCAGGTTTAAAAGTTGAGACTATTTTGGATTGAATCTAAGGAAAATATTAAGTAGAAAGTGGTGGAAACAGGATAGAGAGGATTAGCCTTGAAATGAGATATACCCCTGCACAGAGCCACCTCTGCCAGACACCCTTGCATCCCTCCAGGACCCCACGTACCTGTGTCCCTGGTCCTTACACCCTAAAGCCTCTTGCTGACCCCCAAAGGCTCTCACATGCCCTGTGTGGTCCTGGGTTGACTCCACTCTTTGTATTGAATCCTCTGTGATCTGACATCAGCCCCCTCCACCCCCGAGGTAGCCATCTTGATTGATCTGGTGGCTATACTGACCCAGCTAGCCCGTTCTCTCTCAGGACTTCTGGATTTGCAATTCTCACACTCCTCTTTTCTTCTGGGGTTCCTCCCTCTCTCAGGGCTCCCCCAAAGGCCCCTTACTTTCTATCAACCTTAAAGTTCTCCTGTTCCTTAGACTCCCCTTGCATTCTCACTGGGCCACCTTTCAGTCTTCCAGCAAATCCCACTGCTGCCTTTGATACCCACTGCTATAAGCATCAGTGGTCACCTTCACACTCTCTGGCCATTTTTGGACATCCAGACCTCTATATCTGATTGACTACTGGCCACCTCCTTTCTCTATAGATATCTCACAGTGCCCTAGTCTGAGTGGGTGCATCCCAGCATAGGCCAAGGCTCCCTGGCTCTCCCATGAGCATCCTCTGCCCCCGTCACTGGCACCAGTTTGGCTTTACTCAGCACCAATGTCTTCCCCAAGCTCCCTCTGAAGCCCATGTCCAAGATGCTGCCTCTCTCTCTCTCTCTCTCTCTCTCTCTCTCTCTCTCTCTCTCTCTCTCTCTGCTCTGGTTCAAGGACATCAGTTCTTCTACTTACTTGGACACAGACTCATAGCCAGGATGGAGTCCTGCCTTCATGAAGCCTTTACCAGTCTCTGCTTATCCCTGGATGGGATTCTTCAAAGCTCCCCGTTTGGGCTCTTTGTTCTGAGCTCTGGGAGGGGCTGTGGCAAGTCTTGCTGCCTGATGCTTGCCTTAGGTTAAGTGCTATTTTCCCTCAGAGGCCACCATGGCGTGGACAGAGCCTAGGTTCTCCTGGAGCAGCTTCACAATGCCAGCTCAGCCCCTGTACCTCTTATCGCCCTGCTGATCCGGAAGTGACTTCTCCATGCCATCTAAGATGAGCCCCTCGTTTCTTGCCCCAAGAAGGTGAGAACAGGGTCAGAGGGCATGGCTCACACCCAGTGGTCAAATGTGTCATGTGGCCAACCTAGATGCTTCAGGAAAACAGAAGATACTGTTTTCGGTGGGGGGGACTACGTGCCTAGCCACTCCCTCTTCCTCCTGTAAAAATTGTGTTGTAATTTTATTGTGTGCATGTGGCCTATGTACCTGTGTGTGTGTGCGCATCTGTATCTGTCCTTTAAGAGGCCAGAGCAAAACGCCAGTCGTCTATCAATCTCTGCCTTATTGCCTTGAGACAATGTCTTTTGCTGAACCCAAAGCTCTCCCTTCAGCTGGGCTGCCTGGACTTACAGTTCCTGGATCCCCCGCTTCTGATCCCTTCCCTTGCACATAGATACATGCAACCTCGCTCAGCTTTTTATGTGGGCACTGGAGACTCGAACACAGGTCCACATGCTTTCAGAGTAAGGACTCTTCCCTGCAGTCCCTCAGCCACCCCTCATATTGCTGCAGAGGATGGAGAGCCCTGACAGAAGCCAATAGGATTCCTTCCCAGGAAAGGAAGGCTGCCTCCGACCAGGGATACCTCCATCTGCACAGCAGAGACATGTCTCTTGTGGGTGGCTGGGAAGACCCAATGCACTGGCAAACAGGCAGAGTCCTGAGTGCAGTCAGATGCGATTGAATGTGGCTCCCATCTGCCTGCTCCTGCTTCAGTCACCTTGGACTTGGCATGTGGGACCTGTGAGTTCTGGGCAGGGTTTTTGAAGCAGTAATGTAATAGGGCCGAGTCAAGACAGCCCTGTGGCGTCCTGCTTGCTGTCTTTTCTGTACCATGGCTTTGGCACACAAAGACTTCGGGAGCTTCGGGAGACGAGGCTGGCAGGGGTAGGCGCATTTGGTGCGTGGCAAACCGAACCTGTCAATTCCAGAAGCCTTTGGCACATTGTTGAAGCGACTAGATGACTTTGAGAAGTGTCTGCATGTTTTTTCCCCAAGTGCAGTTATTTTTGCTGCTGTGAAATGTTCTGAAATCTGACAGTTTTGTTTTGAGTCTCAGCCCGATGTGAAGACGGAAAGGAACACTGCCTCCCAGTTCTGCGGCACCCGCTTCCCAGGGTCTCCTGAGGACACCCAGATCCTGGCAGAGGTGACCAAGGAGAGGCCTGGGACTGAGGTTCTGGGGTGGGGGGAGTGCACAATGAAGTTAGGCCATGCAGCCTCTGTGTATCCTCAAAGAATGACCAGGGGCTAGCTTGGCCAGTGTTCAAGTACTACTGTGTGCCAACATGTCCCCTACCCGATGTCACCCAGCACCCATCCTGTTTCTCGGGCCTTCTTCATCAGATGTCCTCTAATACCTACTGTGTGCCAGATTTCCTCCACTAGATGTCCCTGAGTGCCTACTAAGTGGTGCAGAGTCACAGGAGGGCCCTCAGTCACAGAGATAACACGGTCACAGTGCTATGCTTCTAGGTGAGGAGACTGCTGAGGGAACAAGACCCTGGGAGGACAGAAAGGTGGATCTAACCCCACTTCCTGCTTTTAATAGTGGTCCATGATGCAGGAAGGGTGCTGTGGTGGGGTGAGGTTATCTTAGTGGTCCTCTGGTGAGCTGGTTCCTACCTTGTCCCATGTCACTGCTCCCCAGAGCTCATCCAGAGACCTGGGCTGCCTTTCCCCACCAGCCAAGGCCCCAGCTCATGGTCGCTGTGTTTCAGGCCTGTCTCTCCAGAGGCTGCACTGTCACAGCTGCACTCTGTGACTTCCAGGTCCCATGTCAGTCCAGGATATCGTCTCAGGCTTCACATGTTTCCAGCTTCCCCAGTTCCCTCCCTAGCTGGTCAGTTCCCCGACTCAGGCATTCCTGGACAGCAGTACCTCTCTGATATTTTCTGACCTAAGTCCCACAATGTTGGGTTTGTGTGCTCCTGAGAGATCATTGGGTACCAGATATGGTTCTGAGTGCTTCCCTTGCATGGTCCCATGGGATTGCCACAGCCACCCTTGTGTGGCAGGGGACATACATCACTGGCCAAGAGAGCCATCTCGATGATGGAGATGCATTGATCCAGCTATCCAAAGATGCAAACTCACCCAGCCTTTCTGGAAAGAGCTAGTCACCTGCCTGCCCCCAGGTGATGGCAAGGGCCAAACTCTAGCAACATGCTGCATACGTGTACGTATGTGTACAGGTGTGTACCTCTGTTTACAGCCCACATTTCCACATCACCATGGAGACGGATGATGCAGCTTTTCCTTGGAAAGGTAGACATACGAGGAGTCAAGAGCAATCTCACAACAGCTTACTTCCGGTTAAATAGCACAACACAGGAAACAAAACCCCAGACCATGGCAAGCTTCCTTCTTTCCCTCTCCAGCTGTCTGTCAGGACCTGTGTGTACCAAACACTTGCTACATTAGATTCCAGGGCCAGCAGCAGTAATGAGGGTCCCAGTGGCTCTATGAGCATCATGAGGATGGTCTGTATCATTTTTCTGTGTAAGCCAAGCTAGGGTGCCTAGCCTGCTGCCCGGTCTGGGTACTACGGGCTCACGCCACACTCTGCTGCCATTTTCTCCAAAAGGCCTCGCCCATCCTCAGACCTCACAGTGTAGCCTGGTAAAAAAGACAGAACACAGCACGTCCAATCACACCCCATCAACATAATGGATTGCAGGGACAGAGGGTGGCTCTGAAACCTACTGAAAACCAAAAGGGTTCTCTCAGCAAAGAAGGGCAAATGAATGTTGAGGACACGTGACACACAGTGCCATAGCTTGTCTGATTAGACAACCAATATCCACACAGACTCCACCACACTCAGAACATACTTGGGACCTTTGTTTGGGACAGTGGAGAGCTAAGCTTAGGGTCTGTAGATGCTTCAAAGCCTCCTTGTCACAGCCAGAAGTCAGCTCAGAAGTGAGCTCTCTGAGGGCTGGGGATTTGGCAAGGGCGTGATATTCTCATGGATAGGGAGGCAAGTTCAGCAGGACGGTGGACACCTGCCTCAGGAACGTGAGGTAGCCGCCATCCCTCCGCTGTTGGCTAACTCTCCCATGTCTACACAGGCCTCCTTGAAGCCCACCTTTCTATTCACCCTTCTGTGCTCACTCCCTAAAAATGAGCCTTGCAGAGAAGCATAGTTTTGGCCAACGGCAGCCTGGGGTGTCTCTGGATCCCTTGGTGGGGAGACTGTTATCAGGTGGAAAGCTTTTGAAAGGCACACATGGGGTTCCCAGGCCGTACAAAGCCTTCCACGACACACGTTAGGGAAGATTGGTTAATGGATTCACCTGGTTCATTAGATAGTGCACAAGGCCTCTCTCACGGGTCTCCCCCGGGCTTAGCTCTTTATACTTCGTGAATCTTCTCTTTACTTTCCAGGGCTCAGTTCTTCTCCAGACCCTTCTCATGGACTCATCGGCTGCTCTCTGGATGCTGGCAGAGGAGCTTGGGAGACAACACTTTCTTGGGGCCCTGGCCTGGGCCGCTGCCCTCTCATCTGATGGAGAATGCTAAGGGAGTGAAGCCAGCCTTTCTCTTCTGCTGAGACGGTCTTCAGAGCCACCTGCTCATATCATAGAAGGAGCCAGTGGCTCCGCCGTCCACCTGCTCTGCGAGTGTGTGCAGTCAGTTCCGCTGGAGAGCTAAGCACCACAGGCTTTCTAAACCTGCAGAGGTGGACTGATGAAGAATCCATTGTGTACTATGGACCAATAGCTTTTCCTCTCCCTGTGTCCCCGGGCTCTTACATGAGGACACAGGCCATGGAGGTTGAGGGGCCTCAGGGTAGTCTGTCACAGGGCAGGGGCTTTGCATCTAGAACAAAGCTGCCCCTCAGAAGTGGCTAGAACAGGACAGGCGTGCACATCTTTCCCCTGGCATATTCCAAACACAGGTGGCCCAAGGGGATTATCCTAGCTTGCTTTCTGAGGCTGGGATAAAATACTGACTAAAAGTAACTTGGGGAGGAAAGGGTTTACTTCAGCTTCCAGCTTCCAGTTCATCATGAAAGGAATCAGGGCAGGGACAGAAGCAGGAACCTGGAGGTAGGGACTGAAGCAGAGTCTCAGTGGAATGCTACGAACTGGCTTGCTCGCTATGGCTTGTTCAGCTTGCTTTCTTAAGCACCCCAGATGTGTCTTCCCATATCAATCATTAACTAACAGACTCGCCTATCACAGGTCTGATGGAGACCCTTTCTCCACGGAGATTCCCTCTTTCCAGACTACATTAGCTTATACCAAATCAACAAAGGACTAAGCAGCATAGGTTAGCACTAAGACCCCAGAGCTGACCTGTTGCTCAGTTGCCCTCAACAAGGAGCTTTGAGCTCATGGTCTAAGACAGGAGGCGGGGCGGAAGGTGGGGTGGGTGTTTCTCCACTCCCATATGCATTCTGGCAATCTGATGGGCAGAACCAACCCGAAAGGGGGACATGAAGGATGCAATCCTGTCCCATCTTTTAGACCAAGGGCCTGGAATGTGTAGGTGTTAGTCTATTTCTAACCTGTGAAATCAGCCCTCTTGAGTGCCTGTGTGCATGACTGTGTGTGTGTTGTGCATGTATAGGAATGCATGTGTGACTATACTTGTGCCTGTGTGTACTCTAAGTATGTGCTTCTGTATTGACACTCAGTGGCTGGCTTGGACGCAAGGCCTCTTGGCCCAGCTCAGGGCTGTGTACTCCTCTGCCAATGCTTTTGGCTCAGGCATCTTTGTGGGAAAGTACTAGGTCCAAGGAGAGCAGAGAGGACTTTGTTCTGTGGAAGTCACTGCCACTCCAGAACCAGGGCTGAGCTGCCGACCCAGGATTGTACCTTTGTATTCAATTGCCTTGAAGCCCAGGGTGCCCACTGTCAGTGTGGTGGCTGGAGGTGAACCAGGCAGCCAGTGTGTGAGCATAGATCAGGGCCCACAGGAGGGTCACCGGATCCAGCCTTCATCTTCATGCCTTGTGTGGCTCTAACACTGCCTGCTGTGGGATTCTCGGGATCCCTTTGCCTACTTCAGGAGTCAGTGGGGACATTGGTAGCCAACGGATGGTCTGAGTTAAGTAACCCAAGCACCCGTGTACTGTGTTTGACCGGATACGGGCCCTGGAGGGATTTCGCAGGTATGTCAAAGCTAATATGAAAGAGATCTCAGATTGTCTGATGGGTCCAGTGTTACCACAAGAGCAAGAAGGAGATGGAAGAGTCATAGCCGCAGAGAAGGTGATAAATGATAGATGACCTCTAGGTGCTATGGGAGGCAAGGAAACAGGACTCACAGAGCTGCCAGCCTGCTGCTGTTCTGGTTTTACATAGTGAAAGCTGCTTTGGATACTAACCTTTGGAACCGTGAGATCACACAGGCCATCAAGCCCACGGGGCTCTGCTGAGAGAGCTGCAGAAACAGCAGGCCTTTGGCATGGTGCAAGGATCTGGTGGTTGATGGGAAGGAAGTTCGTGAGGTAGGGCCTGCAAGCACTACAGATACCTTGCTGGGTAACAATGACTTCTTAGACCAGAGTGGAGGGAGGGTTTGCCTGCTGAGACTGACTGAGAGGGGTGAGTTGTGCTGCCGCTCTGACCTTCTAGTTGAGGGTCTATGTCCAATTTGGAAGGACAAAGGAACCCCTGAGAGCTTCTAAGTAAAGTCTGAAGAGAGCACAGTATGCGAAGCCCATAGACTGCCTCCGGGCCAGGAAAAGATGGGTGTCTCAAGGCGATGGGAATATCTGGCCTCACAGAAGCTGAGTACTTGAGGTTGTACACTGCTCCAAATCCTCCTGGAAGCAGAGCACGTCAGAGAGCATGGTGAATGCAGGCGGAAAGGGGTGTGGTTCTACGAGCTTCAAGCAGAAAGGCAGAATCCAGAGACAAGAGGGCACAACTTTATTGAAACAAACAAACAAACAAACAAATGGGTCTTAGAGACATATGGGGAATCCGTGTCCAGCTTTCTCTTGATTTTATTAGGCCAAAAGTGCAAGTCACTTTGAAAACTTGATTTGGAAAGAGTTGCTGGAAATTTGAAAACATGGCTCATTCAAGATGCACAATAAAAAGACGTGTGTGAGGGTGACAGAGGCTGGCTCTGGGCTGCGTGGCTTCTGTCCTCAGACACTTGCTATCAGGATTAGGAGGGTGGGGCTAGGGACCCAGGAAGGAAGGTGGCAAAAGCTCTTAGCAAGAGGACCTCCATCCTCTGCAGAGACACTGCTCTGGAAAATCAGGCGCAGAGACGAGCATCCAAGCGCCCCAGAGTTTCGGGTCCCGCAGGAAGAGAGGAAAACACTGACTCTTGCCAGAATGGTATATGAGTAAACACAGTGGACAGCTCCTCCTCCTGCATCAACCGAGGAGAGTCTGCTGTTGTCCGTGAAGGAGTAACATTGGACGAGGGACCTGGTCACTGAAGATAAGGTGTCTCAAGAACAGGGCCACTGCTTCTGAGACTTTGAACTTCATTTTCAATAAATTGTACTCTTGAACCTAGAAGTATTCAATCCCCTCCAAATTGGAGGGTCATCATCTTCCTTATAAGAAAAAGTTCAAGTCCTTCATGGCTGAGCCAAGAGGTTCCCCTAGGAGCAGCTGCCTGGCTTGTATCCTAGGGAGGGATACATGAGGTGGGAGGGGCTGATGTCCCTGATACCTCTGAATGTGGTCCTGGGGTCAGCCAACAGGGAGACCCTCCAGAGAGGCCCGGAGAAGAGACACCGGGGACACCGAGGTCTCCAGGTCCTGGCTGTGCTTGAAAGTTAGAGCCATATAAAAGGTCCCCAGATGCTTCCTGAATCAAAGTATTTCCTTTGGAGTTATTCAAACTGTGAGGGCCTAGTTTCTCCATCCTGAGCCAAGTGCCTGGGGATTAATTAGTTTAATTGGTTCCTGCCTTAGGTTAGATAGTCAGTGTCAAAAGAGAGAAGCAAAAGATACTTTTTGTGTGGGAAGACAGAAACTGCCTGGTCACAGCCAAGGGTGGTCACAACAGAGCGCTTCCATCGGAGCTGACTAGTGTGGTCTGGGAAAAGGCTAGATCCCATCACAGATCCTTGCTGCATATAGAGTTGAGCTGTGGAGTCCTTGGAAAGGATGATGTCATGATAAGGTCCCAGCATGGGACTGTGCACTGGTGATGATGCTTTATTGATGATCTTAGGCTGATCAATCTCCTTGTTTAGGGATTTCTGATCCTGCTGTGAACGCCCATCTGGAGTAGAAAGCCCCTGCTGGATCTGGCTGGGGTTCCCTTCCTCCTATTTGCATAGGTTAATTTCATGGGCTCAGGGGACCGCATGCTGCCTTCAAGATGCACCATGATATCTCCACTGGGTGGTGGGATAGAGGATGAGCCAGAGTACAGAGGGGAAGATCTGGCTAGCTGTGTGACTATGGAGGAGTCCCTGGGACCATCTCTGGGAGCAACCCTATCTCCAGGGTGCAGCACAATCCTGCTTCTCCTGTAGCCACGTCATGAGGCTGTTGTACTAATACACAAGGGAGCTTCATCCCAGTAGTCCAGGAGGCCATGTGCAAGGTGCTGTGGCTGATGTGTGCATCTCAAGGAAGAACCAAGGAGCAGACCTGCTGTAGTTTTTAGAACTAAGGAGAGTCAACAATACAGAGTTAGAAAGCATGTGAGGCTCCAAACAAGACAGTTACTCTAAAAACCCCAACAGAATGCTTTCTGTTTGTAGTCTGCTATCCAAGTCCAGGTGGAAAATATATATCTTTGCCGTTTTACGAATACGGGCCTCTGGCCAGATGAAGCAATGCCAGGTACAGAGAGACTTTGCTCCATGGAGTTCCGAGGGCAAAGGTGGCAGGAAGGTCCCTGCTGACCGCTCATGTGCCAGATTGCCTTGGAGGGCTCTGGGCTAGAGCTGTCTGTTTACTGTTGGTGGTGGTTTACTTTTCTGTTCCTTAAAAAAATCTGGGAAAAATCTAAGTAAGGTAAAAGTCGCCATGCAACATTCTTTTTTCAGGACTGGAGGTGGAACAAAGGATTTTTTCATTATTCTTTTATTTTTATTTTTATTTTTGATACTTTATTTACATTTCAAATGTTTTCCCCTTTCCAGGTCTCCCCTTTGGAAACCCCCTATTCCATCTCCCCTCCCCCCTGTCTCTATGAAGGTATTTCTGCCCCCCACCCACTCCCGTCTTTCCTTCCTGTTATTCGCCTATACTGGGGCATCTAACACTCTCAGACCCAAGGGCCTCTCCTCCCACTGATGGCCAACAAGGCCCTCCTCTACCACATATGTGGCCAGCACCATGAGTCCCTCCATGTGTATTCTTTGATTGGTGATCCAGTCTCCTGGAGCACTGGGGGGTCAGGCCAATTGACACTGTTGCTCCCTCCATGGGACTGCAAACCCCCTCAGCTCCTTCAGTTCCTTCTTCAACTCCTCCATCTGGGAACCCATGCTCAGCCCAACAGTTGCTGTGAATTGACTCTTGGGTATTCCAAACTTTTGGGCTAATATCCACTTATTAGTGAGTACATACAGTGTTCATTCTTTTGTGACTGAGTTACCTCACTCAGGATGATATTTTCAAGTTCCATCCATTTGCCTGAGAATTTCATGAAGTCATTGTTTTTAATAGCTGAGTAGTGTTCCATTGTGTAAATGTACCACATTTTCTGTATCCATTCCTCTGCTGAGGGACATCTGGTTTGTTTCCAGCTTCTCGCTATTATAAATATGGCTGCTATGAACATAGTGGAACATGTGTCCTTATTACATGTTGGAGCATTTTCTGGGTATACGCCCAGGAGTGGTATAGCTGGGTCCTCAGGTGGTATTATGTCCAATTTTCTGAGGGTCTGCCAAACTGATTTCCAGAGTGGTTGTACGAGCTTGCAATTCTACCAGCAATGGAGGAGTGTTTGTCTTTTTCCACATCCTCGCCAGCATCTGGTGTCACCTGGGTTTTTGATCTTAGCCATTCTGACTGGTGTGAGGTGGAATCTCAGGGTTGGTTTGATTTATATTTCCCTGATGACTAAGAATGTTGAACATTTCTTTAGGTGCTTCTCAGTTCTTCGAGTTTCCTCAGTTGAGAATTCTCTGTTTTGCTCTGTTCCCCATTTTTTGATAGGGTTATTTGGTTCTCTGGAGTCTAACTTCTTGAGTTCTTTGTATATATTGGATATTAGCCCTCTATTGGATGTAGGATTGGTAAAGATCTTTTCCCAATCTGTTGGTTGCCATTTTGTCCTATTGACAGTGTCCTTTGCCTTACAGAGCTTTGCAATTTTTTGAGGTCCCATTTGTCAATTCTTGATCTTAGAGCATAAGCCATTGGTGTTCTTTTCAGGAACTTTCCCCCTGTACCCATGTGTTCGAGACTTTTCCCCACTTTCTCTTCTATTAGATTCAGTGTATCTGGTTTTATGTGGAGGTCCTTGATCCACTTGGACTTGAGTTTTGTACAGGGAGATAGGAATGGATAAATTTGCATTCTTCTACATGTTGACTGCCAGTTGAACCAACACCATTTGTTGAAAATGCTGTCTTTTTTCCACTGGATGGTTTTAGCTCCATTGCCAAAGATCTAATGACTGTAGGTGTGTGGGTTCATTTCTGGGTCTTCAATTCTATTCCGTTGATCTACCTGCCTGTCACTGTACCAATACCATGCAGGTTTTGTTTTTGTTTTTGTTTTTGTTTTTTGTTTTTTTTTTTTAACTACTGTTCTGTAGTACAGC
>CM052705.1:110487470-110554008 GCA_028551405.1 Uromys caudimaculatus | reverse complement strand
AGGAGAACCTACTACTGCCGTTTGACTAGATGGACATATTGTCAAACTGCCTTCTAAATATTTGAGTTTATAGGCACAGGTTAGTGATGCCCTCCACCTTGTCCAGAGAAGGTTCTCTCTGTAGTGGGCAGGAGTCAATGCAAAGACTTACAACTGGTCCAATTACTGAGAAATAAATAGTGTTGAGTGCTCAGCCTGAAATGCGGCAGCTGTATCAATCCCTTCTCCCAAGGTTTGGAGAGCACCACGGATGAGGAGGCAGAAGGAACATAGGAGCTGGGCAAGGCGGTCCTCCATCTTCTGTGCTGTGAAATTCTGTCTTCTGGACATGACGTGACTGTTAGACGCATACACTCATTGCAGCAGGTTACTTGCACCAGACCTTTACAAAAGCAAGTCAAAAAGATTGGCCAACATTCCGGCAGTCAGTACTGGTTGGACTTAGTGGGTTACAAACAAAACAAAACAGCAAAACAAAAGAGGACATGAAGGTGGAGAGTGTGTCTAAGGGAAGTGGGAACCTGGGCTGGGAGTGGGTATGAAGGAGATACATTGTATAAATGTATGAATTGTGAAAGAATAAGTAAATGAGCTAGGAGAATGGGACTTAGCCTTATTGCTGAATTCTTTTATTTTGCTTCAATGTTGCTTGTGAGTCAAATACCTTACCTCTTCCCAGTTCCAGCCCTGCTTCTTCTTGGAAAAATCCCAGAAGGGAGGAGGGGAGGAGCAGGAAGTAGTATGTGGGGGAGGGGCTGCCACTTGGCAGTGGGGTGGACTGGGAGCTGACCACAGCTTGGTAGCCTTCAGGATGTCCTGTGCTAGGATGCGGACTTTTGCTCAGGGGGTTCTTACAGGAAGCACAAGGCTCAGCTTCATAAGGGTGCCACCATCTGGGTGGGTGGGTGGGGTCAAAGGAACCATTGTCAATGTGTCACAGAGGACAAGCATGCTGGGCAGTGCAGGGATTCCAAGCACCAGTACTGTGGAGGTAGGCTAAGCAGCCCCAGATCCCACTGGGAGTGTGGACCAGAAACAAGGTGATGTACCCAAGGCCTGGGGACCCTGTCACACTCACTCCATCTATGGCAGTGGAGCTGCTGGGGGGACCTTCCCATAAGACTATTTTCTTTCTTGTGCCTGAAGGAGATGGTGGCATTCTCTGGTTCCCTAGGAGCCCAGAGACCCTCACAAAATTGCAGGAACCCAGCCCACATGCCAGGGCTATTAACACGTGCTTTAACCAGCCCCATGGGACTAGCCTGCTTGGCTCCTGGGCAGCATGTTAAGAGGTGTGGTCTGAAGCCATGAATAATGCACTAGCTGGCCCTTGCTCCAAAGACAGCAGAGCCCTTTCCACAGCCCAGCTGTAATACCACACCACTTCCTATGCAGGAAAGGGCATGTGGTAACTGCCAGGGACGTCTGGGGAGGCTGCTGAGGAAGCATGGTGCTGGACCCTAGGAACACCGGCTGGGCTATTCCATGTAGGCAAAGCTCCTGGCCCTGGGGAGAGCACGGCAGGATGCATGTGTAGGGTGCTCAGGGCTGGAGAGCGTCTCCTTTCAGTCAGTGTCATTATAGGGTCACCTCTGGAGCAGGCTGTATTCACAATGGCCTTTTTTACTCTGGAAAGGGACAGGCTTCGAAGAACAGCACAGTCACCGTCATCTGTCATCTGGAAGGCCTAGAATCCCACTAACGTGGGCAAACCATGGGCCTTGGCCTTTCACTAGGCACCCAGCAGTGGGTGCTCTCATGCGGCTACATTGCTTTATCAGGATGCTCAGGGGAAGGCAGGGAGGCAGCACCAGCTTAGAAGGGCAGGGTACTGGCTCACAAACTCCCAGCCATATTTCAGATCCTGTTTATCCACAGCTTTTGGCCCTGCCTTTAACTTCCCCACCTTTGCTCCTCTCAGAGCTCCCTCCTCAGCTAGGATAGAAGGTCAACTCTGACCAGCTATGGCTGGTCCTGTGGAGGCTGGGAGTGGATGTGACCTGTGGAGGTATCTTGAGTGGAGGTGTGGTCTGGGCATGTGCACTGTATGTGACTAGGTATTAAAGGTGTATCACCTGAGACTGTGAGATGATCTTGGGCAGAGCCTTCCTTTTTTTTTCAGGTCCTGGAGCATCTAGGCTCTCAACGACAGAATTCACTATGACAGAGTCCACGAAGAAGGTTCACCCGGAAGCAAGTTGGTGGGGGACTCAGTTGCTACAATACTCATAGGTCTATCTAAACTACTAGTACTAGAACTCTCTCTTCAGAGCAGCCAAAAGCTGGGATGTTAGGAGTCAGCTCCTCAGAGTTCTGAGAGTCCCAAGTTGAGGGTGTCCTGTGTCCTGAGCCTCTGTCACATTGTCCCTGGTAAAGCCAGGTCTGGACAGAGACATGCTCCAGGAAGGGAAAGGCCATGGGAACACAGTGGCAGGCCAGAACCACGCACACTGCCCTATCCATCTGCCTGCTCACCCACTCTGGTTGTCAGCCCCATCTCCGCTCCCCTTTGCAGGGGTCAGCTGCTCTCAGTGCTGCCTACTGCTTCACTCCCGTTCTCTTTCAGCTTCTTGCTTCTGCAGATGGCTTTGATGTAGCTCGCGAGTCTCTGATGTTTTCGGTGTCACTTCCTCCTGAGCTGCTGCCCCATCACATACGGAAGGAAGATCGAGTCTTCTCCCGTGGCTTGGGCACTCGGCTGTGTTCTCTGGTACTCCTGGAATTCCTCAGGTCTTCCTCTTTCCTCCAGGCCTTGATGCCCTTGTCTCCACATGTTGCATGATTTCTCTTTCTATCTACCTTTGTCCCCCAACTGACAACCTGCCTCTCCATGAACTCAGGACTTGTTGACTGAGTTCCAGCCTGACATTCCCATGCAGGCCCTGTGCAGACCTTAAACTCATATGTGCATTTGGGTTTCTCACTTGCTCCTCATACTGCCCCATCTCTGAGGGTGGCAAGTAGGTGTCCTGAGCTGCTGAGTCACCAAACCTCATGTTGTGATTTTCTTCCTATGTCTAGTCTGCAAGAGCCCCATCAAGCTTTGCACTTGAAATACGGTTGTTCTTCTCTACTGTGGGGGACCAAATGATTCTAGGATGCCCCTTGGTGTCCAGGCTCCTTATGCAAATGGCACAGGATATGATGCCACCTGCACCCAACTCTTGCACATTTCAGATCATTTCTAGGCTTCTAAGGAATCATTTCACAGTACACGTAAATTTGCTATATTTTGTGTTGTGTCAAAGAATACGACAAAGGTGAAAGTCTGTATGCATTTAGCACGTCTCAAGTATTTTCAGTGCTTAGTGGATCAAATGGATGTATGTAAACCCCACAGTGCAGAGGCCTGCCCGACCATTCACCTGAAGCTGATCAGAGTCTTCCTGGATCTCAGCACTCACCTGCCTCAGGCCTCCTTCCTCCTGGCTTTGAGTGCTCACTGTCTGTTCTCCCTGATGAGGCTACAGCTGTTACCTTCCTGCTCAGACCTCTGCAGGCGGCAGGCCTCAGGGCTGCAGCATGGGGACTAGAGCGCCACCCTACTCCCACCTGCCAATCAGAGGCTAATGCCACAGAGCCTGGCCTAAAGCAGCACTGTTTCTGTGTGGAGCTTATCTCCAGGCTGCTTGGGGAGGGGAGGCAGGGAGCTAGGCAGAGCAGGTTTCTGGAAGGTGCTGGCTTGTCCAGGCTCAGGGTTATAAAATAGGAGGGGCCGTAGAGCAGAATAGGAGGTAGAAAATTAAACTCTCCTGCTACTGGAGATGACTTGAACTGTCCAGGAAGGGGGAGAGAGAGAGAGAGGGAGAGAGAGAGAGAGAGGCAGAGACACAGAGAGAGACAGAGACAGAGAGAGACAGGGAAACAGAGAGAGATAGAGAGACAGACAGAGAGACAGAGACAAAGACCCAGACAGAGAGAGAGAGAGAATGGGAGTGAGCCCTGGGCAAGCACTAGAAGAGTCACTTTGGTGGCAAGTCTAAGATGCAAAGGAGTGACTACTCCAGATGTCCCCTGGCCAAGCTGGTTGCAGTGTACCAGGGCCTGGCTAACTTACTGGTCCAATATTCATCAAAGAACACAGCAAGAGCCAGATAGATGCTTGGCCAGGGAAAATTCACTGTGCTCAGCACCTGACCAAGAACACACCAGGAAGCCAGATAATGAGCTTCTTAACAGGAGAAGTGCTGGTCTGTAGAACATGAGCCACAGTTGGCAGGAACAGAGGAGTGGCAGAAAGCAGTGAAGAACTGGCTGTTGTAACGACATCCTAGCATTTAGGAGGAAATGTGGACGACCCAAAAGCAGCCGGAGCTACCTCTGAGATGGGATTCTCCCTGCAGAAGGTTGACAGCTGACCAAAACAAGGAACCTGAAGAAAGAACAAAACGGCTGGGAAAGCTAAGCAGTTTCCCCATACCTGCAGAGGGTCACATATATGTGTGGGATGGCAGATCCCAGGCTTGGTGTGTCAAAGAGTGTTTTCAGCAATAACAGCTGGCTGAAATATTCCCAGAGGTGATGCAAACACTACCTCTATGTCTAAAACGTCCTGGAGCCAATCAGGATAGATTCACACCAGGGCTGCATGCAACCACCCCTCTGTCACACTAGAATCACACTGCCACCACCCCTGAATCAACTGAAACCCCAATTAGAGAGAAAAATCCTAAAACTAGCCATGGGGGGGGGAGAGAGACTCGTTCTACACGCAGGACGGTGTGAGGAGGTCAGCAATGCCGTTCCTACAGAGAGGGACATTGACAGAAATGACGGACGTTGTGAATTCAGAGTTCTGTACAAATGACATTTAAAAACGGAGGCAAGAAGTTTTTAAGAGACCATTAGGTCACACTATGAAGGATGCTAAGAAAGGCAAATAAGCAGAGATAAAATGAACCCAGAAAGAAAATAGAGTAAAAATGTAAAATATGTAAATAAATGTAAAAAAAGAAAGAAAACCCTAAATCCGAAAGCCTATTTCTAAAAAGCAAATAAATATCCACCTTAAGAATGGTTATTTTGTAATATATTGGTGGAATTCATTGCTCATAAATGTTATAGAAAAGGAAAAAACATGATTAGGTATGCTCAAATTGTGGCTGTGCTACAGAACGCAAGCCCATGCCACCAGTTATAAACTGATAACAACAAGCCCCCGAATTACACATTTTCTGATGAGCAGCCCTCCACATATTTTATTTTATATTTATGATAAGCATAAAAAGACACAAACATATGTGGAATACAAATTGGTGTTTACATGAAATATTTCATGGCATTGTGCTACTTTTTAAGACTTTTCTCATTGTTTGATTTCCTTAAAAGGTAAATGAAAAAAAAAGTAAGAATTCTCTTTGCAGTTTGTTCCATGCTGAAAAGGGGTACCCACCACACAGTGTCTGGTGCCAAGGTCGGGGGTGGGGAAGGCGTTTCACTGCAAGATTCTTACATCATTCCCTGAACGAAATGTGGACTCAGGTAACATGTGCTAGATGGTGGAGTCATCACTAAAAATGAGCAGAAACATACCTGTCTCTGAAGACATAATCTACTGATTTTTGAAAAAGGAACCAGGCTGAAGTTCTGTCTTTAAGACAGTGCTGGAATCATTGGGTATCCACCCAGGAGATAACAAAAAACCCATATAAACGAATTCATATAAACTTTATGGAAGAATATTGTTACCCAAATTATAATTAATTGCACTTACATTATATTTATTCTATAAATATGTAACATTGAAATCTACTTTAAAATATAAAATATTTATAAATACAATATTTGTATATATATTATAAATAAATAAACATGAAATACAACATTTGTATTAAAATGTATATGAAAGTAAAAACCTTAAATCTCTCCCTCATTCACAATACAGAAAAACTATAATGGACCACAGACCTAAACACGAAAGTCCAGGCTATAGACCATTTTAGAGAATAACCCTTTGGACTTAGGGTAGAATTAAAAACGCCACCGACTACTAAATGCAAGCTGGTAAAAACTAGCAGGAAAAAGTGCCTGCCTCTTCTAAGGTTGTCTTAAAAATTAATTTACTTATGTGTGTGGTGTGGTTATGCTTGTGCCTGGGCACGCTCGTGAAAGTCAGAGGGCAGCTTTTCCAGGGCCAGCTCATTCTCTCTTTGCATCATGTTTCTGAGGAGGCCTCTCGTTTCCACACTGTGCACTCTAGGCTTGCTGGCCTCTGGCTCAGGAACTTCTGGGAGACTGATCTGTCTGTGCCTCCCACCTCATCGAGGGAGTCTGTGGATTACAGATGTGAGCACTGCATCCAGTTCCTGTGGATCGGGGGAACTGAACTTGGGTCATAACGCTTGTGCCGATGGGACTCTCGTCCTTCAAGCTGTCTCCCTGTCGTCTTCCTCTCTTAGGGAGCAACGAGATTAATCGCATGCAGAGGGAGACAACTTACCCTTCACACAGCTGATACAGACTCACACCCAGAATATATCAAAGTCTCTCATAACTCCAAAGCAGCAGGAGGCACGATTGTTCAACAGGTGGACGGATGACCAGGACGCTCGGCTGATGAAGTCAGATGGAAGCAACGGCCCGTTGTCTGCCGGAAGTGTGTTCCCTCGCCGCTGCCTCGCCAGCTCCTCCCTCTCCTCTGACCTGCTCAGGGAGGCCTCTCCCGACCTTGGGTGAACACTGCCTACTGCGTCAACCTCTCCCAGCTACACCCATGCCGCAGGTGCCCAATGTCTCTATTTCCCACAGTTTTCAAGTCCTTTCTCAGGTCCTGCAAGCTTTCCCGATTCATTCTGCGTAAAGCCGCAGCCTCTCGGCCTCGCAGGATCTGAGGCATACCAAGTCCATCTTCTTGATTGATGTATCCAGAAGCACCTAGTAGGTACTTGATACATGTTTCTTTTCTGACTGAGTTGAATTTGTAAATTCACAGTAGGCTGTACTTGCCCTCTTTGCCTTTGGCATCCCGTAGTTGTAATATATGACAGAGCACAGAAGTAGCTTGCCTGCACCACACGCCCTTTGAATCTAAAGATTCAAACTTGCTCTTGATTTTGGAAGACTTCCAGCCGTCACAGCTTCAGACATCCAACGCTAACCCTGTTACTTCTGTTGTTTCCTAGAACATCAGTTAAATGCAAGTTAGACTCTCTGCTCTCGATTTCTATTGCTGTGATAAACACCATGACCCAAAGCAACTCGGGGAGGAAAGGGCTAATTTCAGTTTATAGTAATAAAAACAGTCCATCACGAAAGGAAGCTGGAAACAGGAGCTGAGGAACAAGCCATGCTAGCTTGCTCCTACGGCTTGCTCAGCTTCTTTTAGCCTGGACCACCTGCCCAGGGATAGCACCACCCACAGTAGGCTGGGCCCTCCACCTCCATGATTAATCAAGAAAAACCATCCCACAGACTTACCTGCAGGTCAGTCCAACGGAAGCATCTTCTCAATTGAGGTCTCTGTATAACATGAGGTAGTGTGGTTAATAGTAATTAATTGGGGGTTTCTACCTCACCTTGGATGATTTGGCTCCCAGACGAAAGATGCAAAACTGTTATATATACCATAAGTCTTCAAAGCACTATAGCTGGGCAGATATCTTAGGGGAGGGCTTTTATTGTAGATTTGAGGGAGAGAACGGCCAGAGGCATCTGGAAGAGTTCAGAGTAGGGAGAGAAGGAATTAGACTAAATGTGGCCAGGAGACTGAACCAGGCCGTGAGAGGGAAGAGACGGGAGAAGAGCAAGAAAGAGAAGAGAAGGAACAAAAAAGAGAGAGAAGGAGCCAAGAGAGCACATGGCTGCACCAGCACGGTTACATAGGAAGGAGAAGCTGGGGAGGGAAGTCTCTGAGCTGGAGAAGTTTGGGGGGGCGTGAGCTGAGGAGAGCCACAGAGAGCAGTTAGACTGAGAGAGGCTCATATGCACCACAGTCCGCCTGTTTGAACCTGGCACTTCCCTCTTCCCAAATGACACTGCTGTGTCCAGTTGACAAGAAGCTAGACAGCAAATGCTCAACTCTGCCTGTGGAGCCTCTCTTTGGAAGCCACTGGGCACTCCGCCTGCTGTTTCTTCTTCCTGTTTCTGGTTCCTACATCTGTGGTGTCGCTCAATAGTGAGGTTTTCATACGCAGTAAGATTCCCATAATCTGCTCTGCTTGGTTCTTTTTCAGATTTAGTCTTTTCTGGAGAGTACTTTGCTAAATGCCCATAGTTTTGGCTCTCAGCTTTGTTTCTTTACATACTAAAAGTATTTATTTAGGGCCTGTGAGATGGCTCAGTGGGTAGAAGCATTTGTCATACAAACCCGAGGACCTGAGTTTGGTTTCTGAATCCATGATGGGGAGAGAACTGACTCCTGAACGTCACCCTCTGAGAGCCCCTCCAGACACACAAGTCCCATGGAGCATGAGCCAGGCTGCTCTAGTCCTCACATGTCTCTGCTTCCACTGGGACCCCAGAAGAGGCATCAGCCTGTGGTCTGGCCCTGGTGGTGAATAGCTTTGGTCTATGGTAATTCGCAGCCCCTTACCCCTGCTCTTTGGCTACAGCTTGCCTCAAACCCATGCTGACTTCAATGTACAGAGATGTTTACCCATTTCCGGTGGCTTGCGGAAGAGGAGTGTCCAATAGGTGGGTTTCAGATACTTCTTGACACCTGTACCAGCAGGTGGGTTAGCTCTTAGTCCCTTCTCTGGAGCCTCTGAGATCCAATTTGCGTGTGCACTTGATATCTCTCTGCTCCTGGATGATTCTTGAGATGCACGGGACCACAGGACCTGCTGCTGCTGTATACTGGGATCACCTCACCTCTCTCTTTCAGCCCGCCTCACTTACAGCCCCTGGTAGGCAGCACTCTGGTTTCATACACATTGGAAAATGCTGCTTATTGTGTTTTAGACAGGCAGGTCCTACAGTGAGGCTCTAGAAGAAAGAATTATAGCCATCACCCACTTCCCAGAAAGGGAGACTTCAAAAGCTTGCTCAAGTCTTGCCTTGGGGATATCCTGGAACCTTGAATTGGGGACAATCCTAGTTTTTAAGAGGGAGGAATCCTGTGTGACAAGTCAGTGAGCCAGGTCTCCCAGAGGAGGTAAACTTTGACCCAGCTAGAGGAATTGTAGGTTGGCTAATGGTGGGCGTGGTGGAGGGCCCAGCTTGTGCAAGGGCCTGGGGGTGTGAAGAGGCAGAGACATATGTTAGCTGCTCAATAAATATTTGCTGAATAAATAAATAGCCAAGGAAAGGAATGAGAGACCGAGCATCGCTGTGGGTGAACCGTGAGTCAGTCTCTTGCAATGGCTTGTGCTTGACCCATAGTTTTTCTACCTGCTCTTGCCTAATTCTTCCAACCAAACAAACCGAGAGGAATTTGTGGAAGCGCCAGGAAACGAGCCTTGCTTCCAGCCTCAGCGGCAACTGCAGTTACCTAAAATTACAAGCTTGTCTGATCTCATTAGCAAAATAAGACTCAGCGAGGACCCAAGGAGGAAGCATACTCTTGACAAGGAGCTGTGGAGGGCTTTGTCCCTTCTCCAGGCCCCACAGAGAGTTCCTGGCAGTTAAAGGTCTGTTGGGCTGGCTCCCTGGGACCTTGTCCACTAGTGCACTCGGGGAGGAAGAGAGAGCGGTCAGAGGGAACTCCAAGTAGAGCCTGGACTTCAGTCAAATCCCCATTCCTTTATAAAAACCCCTGTCCTGTGCTTATTCCAACAAGGCAACTTGAGTCAGAAATTCCAGAAAGGCCCACTGAGGCACATGCAGGCTGTGGGCTCATAAAGAAGGGTCCAGAGACCCTGCAGGACAAAGTGCAGAGACAGGATCCTAGTGAAGTGCTCCCGGAACTCCAGGTCACTGGGAAGTTCAGCAGAGTTAAGCTCACAAGATAAAATCTAGAAGGCTTATTTGCAGAAAGAAGCCAAGGGTCCCCCCCCCCCCCCCAGTGTTTGCAGAGGAAACCCCATTGGCTGCCTGATGCTTTGGAGGTTGCTTAAGAGGAGGTATTTACTGATCCCCTCCAGGGGAGTTGTGTGTGTGTGCAGGGCTGGAATGAAGGTCTTGACACACATTAACTTGAGCAATGCTCATAAAAGGCAGGCGAAGCAGGTATCATTAGCCCTGGTTTTTTTTTTTTTTTCAGATGGAATTGAAGATGTTAAAAGTAATGTGCTCCAGGTTACCTAGACCCAGAAGTGTGACCCGGGGACCCTGCTCACCCTTGTGACCTTGCAAATACACTATGAGAGTGTCTGTCTCCACAGAATGCTTTTAGATACCCCCTCTCCCTCAAATCTATCCAACCTTGCCTAAAGCAAAAAAAAAAAAAAAAAAAAAAAAAAGTGCAAGTATTTGACGGGTTTGTTAAAAGTGATTTTAATACAGATAACAGTAGGGTGAAAGGGGCCCTTGAAAGTCACTTTAGTTCTGAAGGATCACAGGACCCCGTGGCTTATCCCATGGGGCAGGGAGAGAGCATGACAAGATGGGAATGTAACCAGCTGGCAAGGCGAGCAGCTCCAGGCAGCTGGGGGACCTGGGTCTGCCCCCCGGGGCCATATGCTGTCAGGAGAGGCTGGTAACTCAGCCTGACTGCATTCTTGCAGCACAGGACAATTCTGCTTATCTAGCAGGGTCTTAGAGAAGGAAGAGCACCACAGAGTGGCCAGTAGGCACTTGATCCTTACCCTGAGGCAGAGTGGAGTGGATACAGAAGGGGCAATTGCAGGGATGGGAGACCTACCTGACACTGAAGTGGAGAATGGGCAGATTCTGCCCTCCTGGCTTATTAAAGTATATCTGTGTTTTTTTTTTTGTTTTTTTTTTTTGTTTTTTTTTTTTTGGTTTGGTTTGGTTTGGTTGTTGTCGTTGTTGTTGTTCTGGGAGCAACTTTAGGTTTATAGAAAAACTTGAAAGAGTATTCCCATATATTGCTCACTCCGCTTCCCCTGGGCTAACCATTCCACTACCACAGCTGCGCCTCACTGAGTCTAAGATATTGACACTGGGCCCCGATGCTCAGTGATACCTCAGGGTCTCCTCCATGCCCCCTCTGCTCCAAGATCCAAGTATTTGATCAAGTTTAGTTGTCCTGTCTTCCCAGGAGCCTCTGATCTGTGTCACTCAGTAGTTTGATACTGGTCACATGGGGGTAGACAGAGTTTATAGCTAGAGTCCTGAGCATGCTGCTGCGCAGAGGTAAGGGGTGGCAGGCTTACGGGCTGCTTTGAGAAAGTGGGGGAGGGGAGCTTTGCGTGAAACCCCAGCTTGGATAATAACCTCCGGTACTGTATTTTGATGGGATAATTGTTTTATATTTATAAAGATTTTCTTAATTATCTCCGGCAAATGCATTTAGCTCACTTAATAACCGAATTAAAGAAAATGTCTTTTTAAAAGTATCACGAGTCGTTGCTATAATAATAATAATAATAATAATAATAATAATAATAATAATAATAACTTTAAAGCATTTCCCTATATGACCCAGAGAAACTCATTATCACCCAAAGCTGAGTACTAGCACCAGGTTTCCAGCAGGCGTTCAGGGAACAAAGTTGTGGAAGACATAAAATTTACCCTGCCAGATGATAGTGGAACTGTCCCTTCTTTGGGACCCCATGGCTGACCTCTACTGGAATTGGTCCTTTTTTTTAGGGCCCCCCAGTCAGGCTCTTGTTTCTATGCTTATTACAATGGAAGTGTCTTTAGGTCTGTCCCTTGTTTGACTGCCCCCTACTCTCTGCAATGTCTTATGAACTTTGAGGATAGCTTGCTTGCTGTCCTCCCACAGAAAGAAGTCCCAAATACACCCCGCTCCCAAACCAACTACCCCTTCTTGCTTGGTGTTTTACCAAGCACTCTCTTAAAGTGGTGTCACGGGATCCATGTATCTGTCAGCATCCCTGACATGAGATGAAATGGTCCATTTTTTCCCTCAACGTCGGTGGTAGTTGCTTTTTCTCCTCCAGGGTTAAGTGGCCCGGAAGCATCAAAGAGCGCTGAGCATCCTTGGTGGCCCAGGCAACAAATTGATCAGGCAGCCCTGGGTGAACTGGGGTGATCAGAGGAACCCAGACAGATAGTCCCTGAACTTTAAAGAAAAATCAATATTCGCCAAGAGTTTATGGTCTCATAAAGTCTCTAGTATAGAGCCACTTCCTGGCTCCCAGGTGGCCCAAGGTGAGCCCTGCTGATTGCAGAACCTCTGGCAGGTCACTTTCCCGAACGTCAGGTTTGAGGACATGGTTGGGGGAGGGGGAGAAGCAAAAGTCACCTGGGTCTGGTTGGGCTTCTGAAGGAGGCAAACCCACTCCAAGACCCAAGCAGTGGATGGCTCCCCCATTCCTTTAGAGGTACCCAGATGCAACAACAGCCAAGTGTTCACTATACCGAGGTGTTTGAGCTTTGGCCGGGACCCTCAGCTTCTCTGCTGTGCACAGGAAGCACCCAGTGCATTGTGCTGTTCCTGCTGCGTGGGTAAACAAAACCCAGTGACTGCAGACTGATAAGTGTTATCTACCAAAGCCATAAACAGGGGAGTGCTGCTTGGGACAGACAGAGCTCCTCTGCTTCCCGCACCTTTGGGCTGTTTCCTTCACTGCCTTCTTCTGAGTTTATCCACCCCCCCCCCCCCCCAAACTCCACAGCCTCTGCCACAGCCTCTCCCACTGCCTCTCCCACTGCCTCTCCCACTGCCTCTCCCACTGCCTCTGCTTTTTGTCTTCTATCTTCCAGCTGTCCTCCCCCCTCCCACTCCCACAGTGTCCTTGCAGTCCTAGTGTGTGCAAGGCTAACTAGACCTCTCCCACCAATGGTCTGCTCTTTTTTAGTTCTTAGACACTGCCTGGGCTTTTAGCTAGTGCAGGATGGGGTAGTCTTGAGCAGCTCAGAGGCATGGTCTACTAGCGTGATGATCCAGCCATAGGCACCCTGGGAGGCAGAGGTAGAAAGCCTGGGATGACTCTTGCTGTTCCTTACAAGGGTGTGTCTTTGAAGAATCCCTTAGCTTTGTAATATAAAGTTCAGTAGTGCCCCAGAGGTAGTCCGTATGTACTTGACCAGAGAGTTGCCATCATGGCTGCAGAGTCCTGAAGTCCTGCTTTGAATTGTATCATAACAGTCTCTGATACCCATGGGGTCAGGGAGTGTGGAGGTGTCGGAGGTGACTTACATAATGTCAGGAAGAAGTGGGGATCACTGCCCTTAGAATGGCTTCAAAGGGCAGCTCCAGCCCAGGCGCCTCCTTGCTGATTTTATAGAATTCCACATCCTTTCAGGGTCTTGGGTTACAAAACAGTCACCGAGACCTCTTGCGCTCCATTAACACCGAGACTTTTATGTATTTACAATTCAGCTTAAATTTTTACCCAGAGAAGTTTTCAAAATGTAACATGTGTTAGTCACTGCGTGAGTTGCGAAACCAAGGAAATATCTCCAAAGTGCTGGCCTTGACAATGTAATCTGGCAAGGCTTACGGAGGAATAAAAATAACGCTCATGGCTCGGTAGCATCGCCATCTCCGAGGGTGGGGGAGAGCAGAGCCCTTCCCAAGCCCACAGGTGGCTGGTGTGCATATCCGTACACAGGACGGGTGGCTGCACCGGGCCTGTTCTCTCTCATTTCTCCGGGGCCAGCTCAAGTAGTACCATAGGCAGGATGGTTGAGCTCAGCCAAAGGTGGTAGGGAGAGAGACACCAGTGATTCAAGCATTCAGATGGGGCTTTTAGGTCTGGACTCACTAGCCAGAAGGTCTGGGGCACAAGGTTGGAGGAAATGCAGGCAGTGACAGCCTGTTCTGCTGTAGGGGTCCTGTTCACAATGATGGACTGTGAGTTCCTCTCACGCGACAAGGCCAGCTTGAGTTTTCTAAACACAGTGAGCCTGCATCTCCCCACTGCGTTACAAGCCACACGGGGCTCAATGAACGAGTAGTTTCTGGACCTGACATGAAAGTTCCCATCTGCATGTGTGTTGTCTGGATTCCTTGCATTTGTTTTTCTTGCTATTACAGTCCTGAATGATTCCTAGCCTAGCGGTGTTTCTGTGGAGGCAGAGGGCTGGGGTATCAAGACCCTCTGGGTCTTGACTTCATTGTCTTTTCAAGACTCAAGAACTATATGTACCTGTATCTTCCTGTCCTCTGGGGCCCAAGGGGCCTACACCCATTACTGAGGCTAGACTATGTACAGGATCCTGAGCTAGCCCAACCCCTTATACTGCAAAGGCACTAGCCAGGCTAGCAGGACTTTGTCAGCTGCCTCTAGCTGCAGGGATCTGTAGATGGTATTACCTGCATCCCATGCTCTCCCTGGACCTGGGGCTGCACATGCCCAGAAGTCCTCTGACTGTCCTCCCTTGAGGGCACACTTCTTTGATCCCTGTGCTCCATTGCTCATTCCTCTACTTTAGTCCCCATAACCTCTCCAACTGTCCCTGAGACTAACAGTTCTTATCCCTTGGTTCTGTCCACATTACCTTCCTGTTCTTACATGTCACCCCCTCATTCCTTCCCTGCTGTCTGGTGACAGGGTTTGACTCTCTCAGTCTTGCTGACTGTCTAGGCTATATCCTTCAGAAAAATGGCGAGCTACAGGCTTGATGCCAGAACCTGGCCTGGGCCAGCCACATAGCAGACTCTAAACCTAGCTTCTTGAAAGAAGGGTTTGTTGATATTCCCCAAGGCTGGGTTCCATGTCTGGGCACAGGACGATTCGGCTCCCTCCCTATCTCCAGGTCTTTGGCTGGTCAGCATTTCAAACGATATTGTTTCATATTAAATTATTTCAAATTCCACGGACCCTGGTTTCACAATCAAATAATTTGATCTTGTTTATAAATGGAATTTTTATTTTTTGACAGCTTCTAGCTTTGCTAGACTGGATGGTCAGTGGAAGTGTGTCCTCTTATGCCCTCCAGCTCATCTCTGTTACCTTCCCTGGAATATCTCAAGAGTCCGGGAACTGTCCCGGAGGTGGGAGGCCAGCGAGGAGGGTGGGTGTCCTTAGGCGTCCTGTAAGGAGGTGACTTTACTAGCTAAGGATCCAGTGCTCAGGGCTTTCTTGGCTTTCTTGGTCTTTTCCACCTTCTGGTTACAAGCATGAGGAACCTCACAAATAATGGAATTAGAAAGGGTGCTTGGTGCCCATCATCCCAATGGCTCATCCTTTGGGTACAGAAGCTAAAGTGTATGTCCCTAAGCCCTGTCCCGGGTGCTTATGGACCCTCTCTAGGAGTGTTTCTTTCTTCCGCCATCTCTGATCACCATAAATGCTACCAGGGCCACCCAAAGCCTTGTGGGATGAAGACCTAGATGGGAAAGACGTGACTTTGGTAGGCCTGGATTCTGTGTGTGGAGATAGGAAATGGTGGATGGTGGGACCCTGATAAGACTCCAGAACACAGTGGTAGCTAAGCCATCTATGCAGCAGGATGAGGGGCTAGGCTGAGGAAGAACGTTTGCTGTAGAGAGGACCAAGCTTGTCAGAAGCCGCCAGATCCCACGAACATTAAACTAGCATAAATATTTTAAACAATGAACTGAATTTTAGGCTCTCCCTATGAGTCCCCTTGCCACCTGGGAGGCTGTGTCAGCCACGGGTCTCTGGACGGTCAATAATGCATTTCTACAAGATGGTGACTGACTCATGCACTGGACAAGCTGGAACCCAAGAAGAATAAGGAGGTTGTCTTGTGCCCTAGTCTCAGAAAGGTCAATCGCTCGCTGCCTGCATGAGTCACCCCAAGTTTTCACAATGAAATCCCAACTCTCTGGTGCAAATAATTAGGAAGTGGGGGCCTTTAGGAGGGGATGAGGTCATGATGGTGGAGTCCCCTGGGTGGATTAACGCCTTTATAGAAACAAAATGTCTCTGTTTTCCTCTATCTGACAGGATCTCATGTGGCCTAGACTGGTCTCAAACTCAATATGGAGCTAAGGATAATCTTGAATATCTAAGCCTTCTTCCTTTGTCTCCAGAGTGCTGGATTACAGGCACAGCTCACCACATTTTGTGGCTCTGCAGACTGAATCCAGGGCTTTGTGTGGGCCAGGCCAGCACTGTACCGACAGAGCGGCACTCCTAGTATGCTCTCTCCTTGCTTGTGCACCTTTCTCTCTTTCTCTGCTCCCTCTCTCTCCCTCCTTGCCTTGTCCCGACAGAGAGCAGCCAACGCTTGGCAAACCAAGCAGTCTTTTACCAGAACCAAACAGGCAGGCATCTGGATCTTAGACTTTCAACCTAAGACACTAAGACTTCAGTTTGGTCTCAGACACAGGGAAAGTCTAGATGTCCTGGCACAAAGCCATTAGGTAGGATGGATCCCCTAGTACTGGGAAGTGGGTCTGCCCTTTGCTCTCTTCAGGCTGGAAACTGATGGTAGAGACCCACCTATATATCTGGGAGGGAAAACTGCTCTCTGAAGTCAGTCCATTTCCATTCTAAAGTCATGCTCAGATACCTGAACAGAACTGCCCCGAGCAACATGGCCTCTTTCTCTGGCTTCTGGGCTCTGCAGACAGAAGCAGACATGGTCATCAGAAGACACGCCTCCTTCTCATCAGACATTCCAGGAGACATTCTTTTTTTCTTTCTTGTTCTTTGATATATTATATTCCAACTGCAGTTTTCCCTCCCCCCTTCCTCTCCTCTCTCTCCTAGACTGATCCTCAACTCCACCTCCCCTTAGAAAAGAGCAGGCCTCCCAGGATCATCAACCAAACGTGGCATCACAAGCTTCATTAAGACCAGGCACAACCTGTCCCATCAGGGCTGGATGAGGCAGCCCAGTAGGAGGAAAAGGGGCCATGAACAGACAAAGAGTCAGTGATAGCCTCCCCGCCCACTGTTAGGATTCCCATAAGGACACCAACCTACTCTGCTGTTTCACATAGGTGGAGCCCTACGGGCAAGGAGCCTCTTTTTAAAACTTTCTCTGAGTCCCAGTGGGGTGACAAGAGACATCCCTGTCTCCTGGCTGAGTGGATGGGTGACCTGGATCAGCCCCATTAGCATCCCTGCTGAGCTTGGCTCAGAAGGTGTCTGGATGCTTCCACAAGGCAGATTAGAATGGAACTGCTGAGAGAACACAATGAGGACCCTAGTTCTACAGGCTTCCCTCAAGTCTGGTGCTAGAGGGCAGACTCAGGAAAGCTCCAGAGAAAGTCAACTGGTAGGGCTTAGTCAACTGCTCTAGGCTCACTCAGGTCAAGGCACTTTAGTCTGTAGAATACTCTGGGTGTTGGATGCAGGTCAGAGCTTGCTGAAGTACTGTTTCCTAGGGCACCGTGGGTCGTTCTAGAGCCCAGTGCTCCTCAGTGTACCACCATAGTCTTTGTTGGCCCATCTGGATTCTCATGTCTGCTCTCAGATGCTGGGACCATGTATAGCTATAGACCTTTATATCTCTACAGAAGCCCTTAGCCACCAAAGTATCTAGACTAGAAGATGCCCAGCTGATGGTCAGGTCTAGCAGACGTATGAGGGAAATGGAGCCTTCATTCATGCCATGTCAATGGAAGTTCAAATCCAGGCAGATTAAATGTACACAGTGTAGATGGTACAGTGTGCATGCTGGGACCAGCAAATGCTGGGGCATGCAGAACGGAGGTTTATGTCCACATGTCCTGCATGTCCCAGGATGGATGGATCTTTAACACAGAGAAGAAAGCAATAGGTAAGACAAAATGTGGTTCGTTTGGGGAATTAAACAAAAAGAAAAATAGACAGTGTTATAGAATTCTAGAAGACCAGGCAATGCCATCAGACACATGAAACATAACAAATCTCGTTCTGAGTTCGCTTATTTCAGTGAGCCTTCAGCAGGCCCCAGGAGGTGGGTGCTGTCATTCCACCCACTTTGTGAGTGAAGGAACTGAGGACCAGGGAGGGGATGGACATGTCTAGGCAGTAGAGGTGGGTGTGGACCTGAGGTCTTGTCTCCTTATTGATGGTGATGAGGATGTGGGCTCTGCAAAGAGGGGTAAGGAAGGTTGAGGTAAGATCTACTCATTCTCTTTCAAATGTTTTTGTTCATGTGTGTGAGGTATGCATGTGGGCTCATACGTACACACAAGGCAAGTGGGTATGTGTCTGTCACCGTGTGCATGCAGGAGGACAAAGGACAGCCTCAGGTGTTAGTCTTCACCCGGCAGAGTCTCTCTTGCTTTATCCCATGTGGCATCTATTCCATACTTGCTAGCCTAGGACCTTTGAGGGAAGTCTTCTATATCAGCCTCTACCTCATTAAAAGATGCTGGGATTAAAGATAGCACCTCCATGAGATCAGGATTTTATAGGTCTTCAGGCCTATGGTGCAGATGTTTTAACCTGCTGCCCCATCTTCCCTAGTGAGTGAGTGTGTGTGTGTGTGTGTGTGTGTGTGTGTGTGTGTGTGTGTGTGTATGAATGAATGTGGAGGCTGGAGACAACGTCTTTCCTTCCTTCCTTTCTTCCTCTGTTCCTCCATGCCTCCGCCCTCACTCCCTATGTTCCACTCACTCCCCCATGATAGCTGGCCTGTGATCTCCAATCCTTTTCCAGTTGAGGTATCTCCCAGCCTCCCTTTCTTCTCCCTTTCCATGGCCTCTCCATTTTCTCCCAGGGTACTTATTTGCCTTTATTTTACAAGCTGCCAACAGAAGATCTCTGGATAGGAACAATGAGCCTCGGATTCCTTTACTGCGTTTTACTACACTTCAAAGTAAACTGCTGTCGTGTTGGTTTAAAAAACTTCTCCCTATGGAGGCGGAGGACGCTGAGGCCTGTAGGAAGTTGGTGGAAGAAACAATCAGGATGCTATAGAAGTGTACCCAGGCCTTGGTGGGATACCTTGGTGCTTATTCGTGGATAACAGCTCTGCGTGCTGTGGTTTGGAGAACAGGATATTAGAGATGGGAAATCCTGATCAGGCTCTTTTTCAGGTCCTCATAACAGAGGTGGGTGCCTGAGGCACGGCAGAGGCTTGTATTTGCTCCAGAGCCCAAGTGGCTGCCCTGACTCTAAGCTGGCCAATGACTCTTGCATTTCGGGTGCAGGGCTACCGAGGTCAAAACTGTCCAAGGAACTACATTTAGTCCAGGACAGAACTCAA
Organism: Uromys caudimaculatus; assembly: GCA_028551405.1. Lineage (NCBI taxonomy): Eukaryota > Metazoa > Chordata > Mammalia > Rodentia > Muridae > Uromys > Uromys caudimaculatus. The sequence goes on along the minus strand of CM052705.1, from coordinate 110,534,922 downwards.
GGGCCACCTGGCAACAGAAGTGTCCCCCAAAAGCCTGGCACACAAATCCCCTCTTTATTTGCCTCTTTCCTTCTCCAAGTCTGCTCTCCAGCTCATGTCTACTCTTTAACCTGCCTGACAGCTGACAGTGATGTTGCTGTTGACGACTGTAGGTATCCTGGCAGCCCAGTACAGAAAGACCGCTTGAGGCTCCAGTGAGTGCCAGGTCTTTCACAGGAGACCTAGGGGCGGGCATGGTGGTGGCCAGAGGACTGGGGGTGATTAACTCCATGACTTAGTTAAAGCCCTTCTCCAACTAGATCTCCGTTTCTTTGTAGAATAAAGGGAGTGGCCGGTGGCTGCAGATGGATGGTTGAAGTCTCAGGATGGTGGCAGTACATCCTGTCTCTAAACATCCTCTCTTGTCCCAGATTCAGTTTGGGAGGAGGGACAGGAACTTCTGCCCTGTCTCCATAGAAACAAGTTTGCCCACCCCCTCTTTGGCCAGTTTCCTCATGGTGATTCTGGGACAAGATGGGTTCCAGCCTCTCATTGGTTTGTAACCTGGATCCTAGTCCCTTAGGATCATAATGCTGAGAGCCATACAAGCCAAGCCCTGTTTCACAGATCTGTTGAGAGGCCATGGAGCCAGCCCAGCGCAGCCAACAGCCCCATATACTAGCTTGGCCTTCAACACTTCTGTCACAGTGGCTTTTCAGGGCCTTCTCCACTCTTGGTATCTTTCACTTGTAAAGGGTCTTCTGAGTCCCCAAAGTCCAGGCTTGAGATCCTGGAACCTAGTCTACTACCTTCTACCTTTCAAAAGAGGCATTGACACAGAAAGTATAATGCTCATGACCAACTGGTTAGAGTACCCTCAAGAGTGTTCACATGGCCGATCAGGACACTGGTGATAGGGCAGGTGTAGCCACAGGGCGATCAACTTGGATTTTTTTGTCCTCAGTCTACAGCATGGTCACAAGCTCTTGAGGATGACCCACCGGGGTGTGGACAGGGTTGTAGATGCAGATTCAGAGCTGGTGTGCTTCATGTGGGAGCTTCCATGCTGTTCAGGTGACTAGGCTATAAGCACGTCTGAGGTTGGCAGCCTAGGAGAGAGGTTAGGCACACATGGCTGTTCCCCAGTGTCTTCTCACTCACCTTTGGGGTCAGGGACAGAGACTCAGCCCAGGTGGCCGAAAGGTGGTTCTGGTGGTCAAGTGTCCAAGGTCAGCTGGACTCAGCTCCAGCATCATCAGCAACACTGTCCAGTGGACTGTCGGTTTCTCCTGGGTCCCCTTGTCATATGTATGGTAACAGTTGGCTCCTGCAGAATTGGACTTGCTGTGGAGAGCTGGAGTCACTGGAGATCCTGGAGGGGACAGGAAAGCATCCACTAAATAGCTGAGTGACTCCCAAATGCCTATACTAAAATCCCAACCTCCAGGATACAAGTCACAGGTCTCTCTCTCTCTCTCTCTCTCTCTCTCTCCTTGGAAAGCCATGATCAGTGTCCCATGAGAAGGCACAGGAGAGCCCTCTCTCACTGCAGTGTCCTTTTGTGCATGAGGCCTGCCATCTGTCCAAGCTCAGCTGTTCTAGGTTCTCACTCCTCTGTAGGCTTCCTCTGTTTACTGGCAGAGCTTGTGTAAGCTCTAGGTTCCTTCTGTCAGTGTAACAGTCTCAGCTCCACTCAATTCCTTATTTTACTCTCACTTGGCCCAACTGTGGCTTCCTGTCCACTCCTGAGCCAATCAGTAGAGAGAAGGTGCTACTGGGTCTCCTGTCTACTCAGGACACCGGTGGACTCACTCATCTCTCCCATACCACATGGACACCCTGGGGAAGGGGTACTGAGTCAGCTGACATAACCATGGGCGTCGGCCCTGCCATGCATGAGTTGTTAAGACAGAGAGCTGTGGAGGTCACAGAGATGAGGCGGGTGCAGCTAGCTGCTCTGTAGCCCCTTTCGCTTGTTCCCACGCACTCTGGTTTCTCCTGCAGCCTTCCAGTGCCTTCTAGGATGGCAGCCTGCCCTGCATGAACCCCCACTTCACCAACTACAGGTTCGTGCCCACCCTTGCCTGATTCCTTGGGAAATTTTTCAGCTGGTTTTGTGGAACACACCTCAGTCAGTCCAGAAGCAAACTGACTGTCTGTTTTGGTGTTCCCTCAAGATGCCTGAGACTCTCTCTTTTCAGAGAATGGAGGGGAGGGAATTACTGGGTTGAATGCTGGTCCCCCCAATAGGGTCCCTTGCAGTCTAGATGTGGCCAGTTTATTGTTCCTACAGGGTTAGCCTCCCCTGGCCAGGAGGTAGACAGCAGGCTTCATCGTATCTGATACCTAGGGCTAGCCTGGTAGTGAGTAAGCCTGAAGTATCTTGGGAGCCATGAAGAACACCTTGCAGATCTCTGGAGAGGATTTATAGTGTCATCACAGGGCACTGATTCCAGGACAGTTTCCTCTGTGGGACAGCAGGTGTGGAGCTGTGCCACAGCGGGTGAGGCAGCAGTGATCCAAAAACCTTCGGTCAGTGTTGTAAGCCTCTGGGCAGAGACAGCTGAAGGAACATTCTTGACCCTGCCTATCAGTGCCTTCTCTTTCCTGGGTTTCCACTTGGAGGCAAGGTGGGCACCGAGGGCCATTAGAGGCTGAACGTGTGGTATGTGTGTAAGGGAGCCTCCACCATCCTGGACCTCCATTTCCTGGTGTCTGAGAGAGCAGCTTGGACACGATCAAAAGCTGTCCAGGAAACAAAACCAAGCGGTAGATTGAAAAGGGAAACGGGTTACAGGGAGGCTGTTCGCAAAAGCCACACAGGTTGGGGTGGGTGCAGGAAACAGGCTTAGAGGCTTAAAGCAGGTGATCCAGGGCTCACCTCAGAAAGGCCTGGAGTAGGAGGGTCTTTCCAGAACCCGAGGGTTGGGGGCACATGTGGATACCATTGGAGGTCCCACAGCTTCCCTGGGTCCTGGGGTTGGAAAGGTGGGATGTCAGGGCTACTACCCTACAGCATGTGTGATTCCTCTCTTGCCTCTGTTGGAGCCATATTAGCCTCCGTCCTATCCCTCACTGGTACCAGCCAGTTCCCAGACTGGGGCTTGTATGCATACAGGCACCAGAACATCCTTAAAGAGTTCCTCAGTCACCTTCCCTGTGCATGTTGCCCGCGGCCAGTCACTGCCAGCCAAGACTCATTTTTGCTGTACCTCTGAGCTGCCAGGGCCCAAGTTATTCACTGTCTAAACACAGCGAAGGTCTACCGTGTCCATCTCCCGAAGGTAACAGCAGCACCATTTGGCAAGGCCAGTCCCCAGCTGGCTCTGTCCACATTTGAGACTCACCATGGTATATCCTCTTCTTTTCAAGGCTACTGGAGTTTTGCAAAGCCCAGATAGATTGTAGGGAAGGGAACTCTTCACAGACAGCATATTTCAGTTTCATGACCAGACCCAAGAGAGAGTTAGCAGTCAATGTCCTCACCTATATTTGCATGGTGTGGGAACACTAATGTGCACAGGCAGAGCGAGCTACTGAATTTCAACAGGTATGGCTGCAGGATCAGGGCTCTGTGTCTGCGTGCGCAGGCACAAGTGGGAGACGAATCTGCGTGTACCACCAGTTGCACATGGTCATAGACTTCCTGGCTGGAGTGGTAGGTCCCTGGTGGAGCAGGAAGATCTTGGCCTGTCCCACCATGGGGCACAAGAGTGGAGAGAAATAGATAGTCGCCTCTCCCAAGGCAGAGGAGAGGCGGTGGTGAGGGAGCTGAGTTTTTCTCTGATGGCGTGCCCAGGCAGGCAGAAGGAGACCTGGCCATTCTCCTGTGCACACCACAGACAGAGAAGAAGAGTTTAAAATGGCCAGGAGAGGAAGCCTCACCTGACTCTGCCACTAGCCATACCTAAAGTCTCATCACTATTATCTCTGCCTCCAGTGCCAACCTGTAAGACGGGGACAATACTCCCTTATCCAGGATCCATGGGGCTTTTAGAGTGAGGTCTGCCATGCTTTGGTTATGACTGGTTGTTTGCCCAGGAATCTTGGTGGGCCAGGCAGATTGCCAGTATTTTAGAGGTCCACTAGCAAGAAAGGCATTTTAGGGACTGTACGCATCCCCTACTGGCGCAGTAGATTCTGAGAGAAAGCTCCACAAGGGGAAACCTGGGGTGCAGCTGGAATAAAGGGGAGGAGGAGGAGGAGGAAGAGGAAGAAGAGGAGGAGGAGGAGGACGTTTTCAGGGGGCTAATGGGAGTGGAAACAGGAGTCAGGAATGACAGGAGCAAAGTGACAGGCAACCTAGGCAGGCGTGGAGTCAAAGCCTTTTCTGATGTAGAAACTCACTGTGCCTGGAGGAGCTGAACATTCTCATACTTAGCCCAAGGGATGAATCCAAGACTAGGCTGAATCCCAGGATGGCTCAGCAGAGTCCCTGTATGCCCCACACTGCATGTAAAGGTGATCAGGATGTTTTCTGGGCATGGCAGCCACCATTTGGATAAAAAAGAAAAAAGGAGCAGATCATGTATCACAGTGCAATGTAGGATAGGTACTCCTTTGTGTGAATAGTTGATGCTTACTGTATACATAACTGTCATACAAGCACTGGGGTGGGAGACATGACGTATTTGTCTTCCTGGCTACAGGGAATGAACTCTGAAAGCCAGGCTTTCAGCTTTTCTCATTTCTGCAGGGGCCTCTGGGCCTTTGTTCCCTGAATAAGGACACTGGTACTGGGCACAGGCCAGGGCAGGCTGGAGAATTTCCACAGTGTGCCTCTTCCCACATCACAGTGCTGTTGGCTCAGCAAGGCGGTGGGTGGTGGCAGTTACGTGGGGTCTGGGGATGTGGGTGTTAATGTTGGGTGACATGCATGTGTGATGTTAACTGTTCCTGAGGCTTCTAAGCTACCACATAAAGCCTGCTTTTCTGCTTTTCTCTTTTTGAGAATCTCTGTGCTCCTACTTGTGGTGAGTGGTGCTTGCAAGCCAGCAAAGTAAGACCCCAAGATGGATCCAACCCTGAACCCTACTTGTGGGTGAAATGGAGAAAGTTTCTCCTGCTTCTGGTAGTGCTGATGATCTTGGGGAGAAAGGAAGAGAGATACCCTCCCCCCAAAATCAGGGAACATCAAATTTAGAGGCTGGGAGTGGTCTGAAGGCCTTCTGGAGACAGCAGCTGGTGGAGGAGGGCTCTGGGCTGACTTGATTTAGGGAGATTGTGTGTGTGTGTGTGTGTGTGTGTGTGTGTGTGTGTGTGTGTGTGTGTATGAGATAGAATATTGCTATGTAGCCTAAGTTGATTTCAAACTTGTAACACCCAACCCACTCCTCTCAGCCTCCCAAGTGCTGGGATTATAGGTATGTGCAGGACTTGTTTTTCCATCAAGTAATTCTGGCCAGAATAAGAGACTGGGAGGTTATAGCTCAAGGCTCCTGTTTGTCAGTCTTTCTTCACATAAGCAGAGCTCAGGGTGTGAGAGAGTCCATCTGCATGTGATCTCTCCCCTGGCATTGCTGGACATTTACATCTGTGGTTTTGTCCATCCATCCTTCCTGGGATAGCATGTCACTGGGACAACTCTGCACAGGGCCAGGTGTTCAGTCACAATAACACACAACTGATCATGCGCCTGTGGCAGCTATGTCCTACCTGGCTTGCTTCTCTGTCTGCCAGGTTACCCAGCCAGTACTGAGTGCCCGTCCTCCAGAAGTGATTCCCTAAATACTGTACAGAGACCAAATCCATCCCATACCCATCATTAGGGTGCCTTGCCTAGGTGTGTGTGTGTGTGTGTGTGTGTGTGTGTGTGTGTGAGAGAGAGAGAGAGAGAGAGATGTGGTGTGTGTGGTATGTGTGTGAGGTGTATATGTATGTGTGTGATGTGTACATGTGTGTGTGTCTGTGTGTGTGGTGTCTGTGTGTGTGGTATGTGTGTATATGTGTGAGTGTTTGTGTGGTATGTGTGTGTATATGTGGTGTGTGTGTGTGTGTGTGTGAGAGAGAGAGAGAGAGAGAGAGAGAGAGAGAGAGAGAGAGGAGAGAGAGAGAGCAAGAGAGAGAGAGAGAGAGAGAGAGAGAGAGAGAGAGAGAGAGAGGTGTGATGTGGCCAAGTATATTGTCGTGGTTTTCTCTCAAAATCTCAGGATGTGGCAAGTCAGTTCAGGGCACCTTGAATCTGTGAACACCTAGGTAGATCATGAAAAGTGGTGGCTGGATTCCTAGTGACACCACAGTGTGAGCAAGCGAGCAGACCACTGCCTGAGAGTAGTCTGCTGTAAAGCACAGAGAGATCCTGAAGAGGGGACTAAAACACCGTCTGCTTGTGGTGGCCTCTCCCACACTTCCTTTGTCCAACCCACCCACCTGGCTTCTTTTTATTGCACATTTCTACATACTGGCCTTGTAGGGACTCAGCAAGGGGATAGCACAGCTATCAATAGATACCCAGAAAGCTGGTACATTAACTCTCTGAAGCTGGGGCCATGTTGCTTCCCAATGGAGAAGCTGCCTACATTTCAGACCCCCTGCTCCCTGCTGTTCAAGAGGCAACAAAAATATATCTTTCTTTCCATTCAGCTGAGAGATTATTCTTAAAAAGCAGCACTGAGCTTTTTTTTTTTTTTTTTTTTTTTTTGCTGTTCTGAGAGTGAGAAAATTACTTGCTAAGAACATACAAATTATTACTTTTTTATATTGCTCATTTATCGACATAAGATTGCTAGAAAAGCTATCTCAGGGGGGAAAATCCTGATGAAATGGATTTAAGACTATCTTTCCCTCTCCTGGGGTAAGCCGAGTGCAAACAAGCCTAAAGTCTATTCTATTTGTTAGTTAAATAGGACTGTTTCACGCCAAACAAAAACAGACACACTCCTTTGGCTTAAAAAAAAAGAAAAAAAAATTAGCCAACTTTTGCTGTGCAACTTTTATCTCAAATAGATGAGGATTCTAATTTTACCTGTGTTCAATAAACAGGTTTTTAAAACAACAACAACAACAACAACAACAACAACACACACACAAATGAAATTGTTTACTTTTTTCACTTCACAAAGCTTTGAGCAGCAGAAGGAATCAAATCAGGGAAAACAGGAATTTCTGTGCATGTGAAACAGCCAGGTCCCTTCCACCCATCTGCACAGAAATCAGTTACTTTTATGTGTTAATTTAATATAAAATTATTGTATCTTTGCTGTATTTTCCAGACTATGGGAAATTAAAGAAAAATAAATAAATAAATAAGTAAATAAATAAATATGTGTGCGTGGGAAGGCAAACAGTGGCTCCCAACCCTCCACTTTCTTTTAGGTTTTTCTTGGCTTCTGGTTTTTGCTTTAGAACTTATTTTGCCTTGTTTTTTTGGTAAAAAAAAATCGTACAAAATGTATATTTTAAAATCTCAAAAAATTATAGATTTCAAGCATGACAAAAAATTTTTACATCCACACCACATTTCCCCAGAAATAATAAAAAATGCCGTCTGCTTTTGTTCTACTTAAATAAAACATCATTTTCATTTAATATCTTCTGATGTGTTCAGACTGACATGTAGATATGAAAAAACCCTACCGAGAATTTCGGACAATATTGGAAAAATGTAAACAGCTTATATGTAAAATTTCCACGGAAGCGTCCCTGTCCCTGTCTCCGTTCACATTAATTTTCAAGGCACCGGGGATCTTGAAATGGCGAACTTGACTAGTGGACACCGCAGCGTGATGGTCTCCAGGGGCGCAGCGAAGGAAGGAAACAAATGACCTCTCTCAAGCCCCTTGAGACACGCTCGGCCTGGTTCCCCAGCGCGCCGCGCCCTTGGCTGTCCCAAGGCTCGCTGGAGTTTTCGTTCTCTGAAACACACGGAGGATCTGAACAGACCCCCACACCTCCTCTCCGAAGCGGTGGTCCATGCATGGCCTGCAGCGGGAACATGTGTAGACTCCACCTGTTAGCGCATTCGGACCCGCACATCCCAGCACCGCGGCCAGGGAGTGAGCGCGCAGCCTTGCCACCTGATGTCGGAAGTTCACTCCTCCGTTTGAGTACCTTTTGTTTTTCATTTGTCTTGACCCAGTTCTAACTGATCCAGACTGCAGTCTCAGAGAATGGGGATACCACTGGACCATGCTCTCAGAGCCCCAGGGACTCCTAGGCAACTGTGGCCAAGGTAGCCAGCTCTGCGAAAGATTGTGGGGTCTGCAGACCATGGCCCGCGGGGTTCCTTTTTGGATCTCACTGTTCCCCGGGCTCCAGGCCACAGGCTGGTCTTAGGACTCTGCTTCTGCACCCAAGCACTCCAGACATGAGTCTAGCCTTGCACGCATAGAGCGCACCAGCTTTGGTCGCTTCGGCCAAGCCTGGGAAGGGGGTCCCCAGGGCCTGAGTCCACGGGCGACATTCGGAAAAGGATGCGGAGGGCAGAGCGGGCACAACTGGCTCCCAGGCCTGAATCGCAGCGGCCACACTGATGAGCCCTCCCGGGGACCGCGGGACCACCCACACCGCAGGCGACGTGGGAAATCCGCGGTCACACCGGTCTCCGCGAGGTCATGGGCTTTGACTGTCCACAGCACATTGTCAGGGCATTGCTACCGGAGGAGTCACTGTCTTGAGTGGCTAGATCCCCAACGCCTGGACCCCCAGGCCTGCCCTCGTGGATGGACCCCGCGGCGCCAGGCACCAGAGGGATGTTGGGCTCTGAGGGCCCAGGGCGCAGTTCCAAAGGCCAGAAAATGGAAACTGAGAAAAGAATTCCCAAATCCGGCCGGGCCGCAAGCCCACCAGCTTACATAAAGCCCCAGAAACCCGCCCGCCCACCCGCGGCCTCCAGGCCTGAGGGGAACAATCATGGACGGCTGGGCAGGCTATCCTGGGGTTGGCACTGCCACCGACCCCCTGACCAAGGGCCTGGAGTGACCCAGGGAGGGGGCAGGGGTCTCGGCCTCTTCCCATCCTCTGCTCCTAGAAACGTTTAACTGGCCTTTAATCACATTAGCAGCCGGCCCCAATTAGGGACAAGGGAGGGGGAGGCAGGAGGAAACTGCCGGCCGTGTCACCCGAGGATAAAGATCCTTTCATGTCCTTGGCCTGGCCTCGGGGCAATGCGGCGGGCCACCACCCCCGGCCTTTGATGGCCGGCGCCTGGCCGCCGCCGCCTTCTTTTGCCCTCTGCGCCCCACGATGTGCCATCGCTATCCCGGTCCGAATGAGTGCGCCCGCCGGGCCTTCCCGCAGCCTGGCAGAGCACAGGCAGGTGCTCCAGTGGGCAGCCAGGCTGGCAGAGCCTTTGCAGACCCTGCACCTGCCCTTCGGAGGCCCAGGCTGGTCAGATCCTGGTAAAGAGTGGTTCCAGAGAGGGCGACCCAACACCACGGGCATCCCTGGCAGGGTTACCTATGGCTTCCAGAACTCCCCAGTGAGGGAGGAGGGGACACAGCCCTGAGTGTAGATTGTAAAGCACAATTCTTGCTTAAGTCATGATCAGGTCCAGGACGGGTGCCACAGTGGCCAGCTTCCCCTGCTTCAGGTTCCTGAGTCCTCCGGGGCACATCGGTGACTAAGAAACCAGGAAACAGAGCGGGCCGTGCGTCCTGTCGAGGAGTCGCCTTGCGCACAGGCTCAGGCGCTGCTCGGGTGAGGCTTACCTTGCTTGGCCAGGCTTGGTGCCGGGCTTGCTCTGGACTGGACCGGGCCGGGGTCGGGCGAGGACAGCGGCCTCCCGCGCCGCCGGAATGCTGACGCTGCTGGCCGCCAGGGACTCTCGGTGGCCGCCCAGGACCCCCGCCCCACTGCGGCAGCTGCAGCCCGGAGCCGCGTGACCCTAGCCGCGACCTCCCTGAGCTAGGCTGTTTGTCTGCACACAAAAGAGAACACTCATATTTTTCTTTTTGCAGTACAGACTTCACACCCACTCCATCTCCCCTCCCCCCAGCTACCCCCCACCTCACACACACTCGGCTGAGAACCTCTTTTTCTCTTCGCACCCACTTTGTCTCGCCTTTCTCTACTATTTAATTCCATAGTTGTCTTCGAGGATGTCAGTGTAGCTTAGAAAGTTTCATAGAAAGTCAGAAAGCAATTAGAGAGGCCCTTTTATTGGAGGCTTTTAAAGGGGAGCGTGAAGACTGAACACAATCCCATTAAGCGGCCCAAACTCCCACACCCTTCAATAGGGCTCCTCAGGACTTCGACAGACTTTCGCTGGCTCACTGGGAAAAAAGTTTCCATCTCCAGATCCGTACCGGCTCACAACAGCGCGACCTTGAACCTCTCGTTCCTTCTTTTCTCATTGGCATCTCCACTGGACCGAGCATTAATTAATGTCTACAGAGCTGTCCTGAGATCTCTGACAAGTGCTTATGAAAACTTCAAGCTCTTTAATACAGCTACCGGCATCCTGACTGTTTATTTGAATTAAAAAAAAAAAAAAAAGAATCCAGCCAGGTTTTTAGAAATGTGAGCCAGATCTTTAAAAACAAACTTTTACCTTTCTCGGATTATAAAAAGGGATCACTTAATGTTTGGAAAATGGCTCGAAGAAATTATGCTTTGCTGGGGTGGAGTGGGGGACCGTTTATGATCAAAGTTTCAGCTTAACTGAAATGTAATTCACTGAAAAACTGGCTGGGAGGGGGGCTGAGGAGGAAGAACTGGGATTCTGATGCTAATACAGGCCTGCTCCTGTGGTGGTGTGTGGCCAGGCCACCCTGCACAACAGGGGCCATCTTTATCAGTCTCAATTCCAAGGGGGTGAAGCTCCCACTTCCTTCCACGTGAGAAACTGAGGGTGCCCTCCTGGATGTGCCCGCATTCTGGCAAGTTCTATACAGCACAGCCGTTGCTTCTCTGTTCCAGAAAAGAATTTCTCTTGACAATAAAAATGAATCTCTTCCTTAAGAAGGCAGTATGTAAAGAAAGCAGGTGTGTTAAGGAAATAAAGCAATGGGGAGGGGGGGGAGTTGGTACTCGGTTGTCAAAGCAGAGGGCCAGGCTTAGCACAGTTAGGATTTTTGCTCCTGGTGGGTGAGCACAGATGTTCATTTTGTTAAATAGAAGTTTGAATTTGACAGTTTCTGGATTCAGTTTTGGAGAGAAGAGAGGAGAGGAGAGGAGAGGAGAGGAGACAGAGGAGAGATTCTTGGTTAAGGAATTTATGATTTAGATTCTGCCTGCCTGCCCTGGCTGTAGGGGAGGTGGACTATTTTCCTGCTGTGTTGAGGGGTTTGTAAACAGCAGTCCGAAGTGGAATATCTAATTTGGTTAGGCACAATTCTGAAAAGTTCTCACATTCATTCCCCCCCCCCCCCCACTTTTTTTCTCTCATCATCTCCTTTGGCCTGCTGCCTCCAGGGTCAGCTCTTGACCTCTGGTCTCCTGTTCTGAGTCTGTACTGGCTCTGCCCTATCTGCTGTCTTTATCATTCTACAGCCTGTTGCTGGGATACATCATGACCTCTACAAGAAGCCTGGGGATAAAGAACAGCCTTATCCAAGGGAAGCCACCCACCTTCGGCCATGCTGTTTGGGAAGGCCCTATTGTCCTGCCTCTGGGCTTCCCACACACCCCTCTCTCTTCCACTTTCTCTCCACATGTCCAGTTTGGCCCTGTCAGACTCACAGGAACCTGGCCTTCAATGACCTCTGTGGAACTGTTTCTACCACTGAGTGGTCACAGAAGCACTGCCCTCAATGGCTAGCTTCCTGCTTTCCAGTTCCTGTAAGGTGCTGGTCATGTTTCCAGGTTAGAGGAAAACCAGAGCCATTTCTGAGAAACAGGAGTATGCTTCATGTTCTCTGACAGTGCCTGGGACACCACAGGCCATCTGTCAGTCAAAAGGATGCTGGTCAGACAGAGGGAAAGAGGAGACCCTTTAGGGTCGCACCTGCTCACCCCCAAGATGGCATCTGTGCATGAATGGGACAAACTTCCTTATAAACTCAGTCACTGTTGCTCAAGTTTTAAATTAGGCCAACGATTTAAATTAAGTAGGATCTGTTTTAAAAATGAATATGAAAAAAAAAAAAAAAAAAGAATCCAACTCAACAGGCCTGCCATAGAAAATGGAGGGAAAGCCAAACAAAAGCAGGGACATCTAAACAGCATGTCTGTTTTGAATAGCCTGCATTTTCCTGAGAGGAGCAGACCCCTGAGATGGAGTTTTCATGGTGTAAGGATGTCCTGGCTAAGGCTCCAGGGGAAGATACACCTCACAGGAAGTCTGGTCACTGTTTCGCCCAGGACCCTCTTTTCAGGGCCCTATGTGAAGGCAGAGGTGCTTCTGAAATCAGCTACCACAGTGTCAGTCTGTGTACCTGGGTGGGTTGAGTTCAGGCACCTTCTTCAGGAGAGTGTGGCTCACACTGAATCACACTAGAACCCTGGTGATGGGGGCTTGCTCTGAGGAGCCTGACACATCCAGTACCATCAATAAGTGCATGATTAGAGCAATGAGGTAAAAATGTCTCCAACACAGAGACTTTAAAAACTCTTCCGGGAACAAAGGAGCAACAGTAGGTGGGGTTCAGGAAGACAGGGAACGGCAGAGAAGAATTTTCTGTGTTAACAATTCACATATGAGCCAGGTATCATTTCCGACCACTTATTCAAATGAACTAAATTAGGAGTATTAGCATTTAAAGATGGAGTGTGGCTTTACCGTGAACTTAAAGCTCTCCGAAGGGGACCATCTCAGAGAGTTCTCATCCTTAGCCAGGAAACGGGAGGGAGCCCCTTCCTTAGAGTTTGGCATTCTCAATTCATATTCATCACTGACAGTGTGATAATCAAAAGCAAAACACAGACAGGAAAAACAGAGTTGAGTTTGGGGAAAGGCCCGGCAAAGGCACAGGGTAGAGTGGTTGTGATTCTCAAGCTGTCTTACAAGCTCGCGATGTTGTCCCACCCCCACCCCTAAAGTATTTTATTATTTTATTTTTTAATGGATGGATAATTTAAGCCTTTGTGAGCCATGAAATCCTTTGACCTTACTGCATCTTTTCAACCAGGGACTCAGACTGAACAAAACACCCATTCCGTTCATGTTGTGGTTTTAGAGACCTTTTCTTTGGACGCGCTGATTTTATTCCAACCCAATAGTTAAAGAGAACATGTAGGACCAGGTTCCTTTTAAATTGGCTCTCTGGGTGTTCTTCTAGGGGGTGGGAAGAGAGAAACAAACAAGACAGAAATGCCCACTTTTGATTTATGGTTGGAAGCAGAACTGATATTGGGGTCTGTGCCAACCGTCAAGGAATTGGTGCGTTGTTTCACTGTTAAAGGCGGCTCTGGACCCAGGCCAGGTTTTCGGTTTTAATCGAAGCATCTCCTCTTTTATTCTGTGCTTCTTTATCTTAATTAGATGCCAGGCCCCTGCTTAGATCTGACTTTAACAATACCTGTCCACAAGCCCATGGGGTAGGATAAATGTCAGAATGAAGATTTCTTTTGATTTCAGAGTGTAGGAAGGGACACAGGCAGATGCTGTATGTCAGGGTCACCGCATCTCAAGAGCACAGATACTCGCACAGTGACAGGCCCAGGCCTTCACAGTCCAGTTAGACGCAGTTGTGAATCCTCTCTTGCAGGGAGTGTGGCTACCATATTGCCAGGTCTGCAGGGGAGCTTTGAACATGTGTGGGAGGGAAGCTAAGTCTGGGCATCAGGACCTTTTCTTCTACTTTGAAAAACATGTTTTTAAAAGGGGGCATTCATTCTAGGAGGCTTCTGAATTCTTGGATGGGTCAATTTGAGTTTTAACTCTGGTGCCAAAGTGTTCTCTGTAAAAGAAAGCCTGTGGTTTACAGATGGTTCACATAACCCATGAGTGAGGGCTACACGTGGGTGCATTTTTCATGTGTATATGTTTGTGTGCGCGCTCTTGTACATGTGTGTCTGTCTGTCTCTCTGTCTGTCAGTTTGTCTGTCCATGTGAGGTCAGAGGACAACCTCTGATGTTTCTCAGGAGCTGTTCTGTCCACCTTAGTTTTGGAGACACTGGCCTAGTGAGTATTTACCAGTTAGACTAAACCAACTGGCCAAGGAGCCCCAGGGATACCTCTCTCTCCATCTCTCTTCTCTGGCTCTGGAATTACAAATGAATATCACCCCCCCCTTCTTATGTAGGTGCTACAGAACGAATTCAGGCCCCCATACTTGAAAGGGAAAAACACTATGTGAACTTACCCATCTCTCCAACCACACCCCCACTATACTTGGGGTATCAACACACACAATGGTTATGTTTCAGGCGGTGTCTGTAACTGCAGAACACATACCACCATAGGGACATGGCACTGGGGACTGTGGATGACCAGGACGGCAGTACTTGACCTTCCTCATGCAAGGGCTAGACCTGAAGGATGGCTGATCAGCAGCCTGACAACAGAACCTAGCTTATGTAACTCACAGAGCCTTATCCAGTTTTGACCCAGTGAGTCTGCCTGACCTGCATCAAACTCTAGTAACCATCAGCTCTTTCAAGGGACAAAACCACTTGGGGCAGAAATAGAGAGCAGTCCAGCTGAAGTGGGGCTATGATGTACATTTTAATTATTACAGGGCTTTTTAATTTTCTCACGCAGGATCATGCATTGTTCAGTTTTGATTGAGTTTATTTTCAGGGCTCCGAGGAGCAGCTGAAGTGCACACAGCCCCCAGACACTCCCCATAGATGTCAGGATTCTTCATTAGGGCCTGTATTATGTTGGATGCTTGTACGTGACCTCTGAAGATGCATTTCTGAAATTAAAATGGAGGTCATGAGTGCATATTTGTACAATAGACTATTACTCAGTCACAAAGGGAAAGAGAACCCTGTCATCTACAGCATGGATGGATCGTGGGGGAGATTATTTTAAGTGAAATAAACTGGTCGCAGAAAATCATATACTCCATAATCTCATTTACATGTAGAAACTGAAACAAATGGTCACATAGAAGTAGAAAGGAATGTGATCACAAAAGCATAAGATAGGTAAGACACTGCTGGGGGAGGGGGTGTTGGTGAAGGCTAACAAAATCCAACGGCCTAGGAGAAATATGTCCTAGGTTCCACAGCAAGTGAAATGGCCACAGTTTATAACAGCTTGCAAAGATCTAGAAGATGAGACTTGGGAGGGAAAGCAAGCACCTTTGTGCGTGCCCGATTACTGGAGTTTAGATGCCTAGAACCCACATACAGCTGAGTGTGATGTCATATACCTTTGATACCAGCACTTGGGAGGCAGGGGTAGGCAGATCTCTGCATTTGAGGCTAGCCTTGTCTACATAGCAAGTTCCAGGACAGTCAGAGCTACATAATAGACTCTGCCTCAGAAAAACAAAAACAAAAACAAAAATAATGTGGGTCCCTATGGTGCAACCTGAGTCCATGTTGGTGTCTGTGGTCCATGCTTCTCCTGGGAGACATGTCTGGGTCCCTGGTTCTGCTGGAGGCCAACTTGATACCCATGACCCATGTTGCTACTGAAAGCCATGTGGATGTCTGTGGTCTTTGTTACATCCTGAAGCCATGTTGATGTTTGCGGGTTGGGCTGCCACTGAGGACCCAGTTGGTGTTCATGGCCTGTATTGCTACTGGAAACCAGACATGTGTTGATGCTGAAGGCTTGGTGGATATCCATGGTTGGTGCTCTTGCTGGATACCATGTGAAAGTCCATGAATTGTGCTTCCACTGACCGTAAAGGACAGGGAAGCTTCTTCTGCAATGGTATTGATGGCTGCAGACTCACAGATGAGGAAGAGAGACAGAGAAGGCTTCTGGGACAACTCCCACCTGCTCCCCACCCTCCGAAACGAGTAACAATCTGGAGAGGAATCCATCAAAGAGAACTCTTAAAAATGAGATGGGGAAGCTGCTCTCCACAATTGATGGAGGTGGGCGTGGCTGGGGGAAGGACTCACTTTTCTCTAAGGGACTGGCCACTGGGAGTTTAACCATGCTCCAGTGAGTACATGGGCAACACAAACTGGACTTGTTTTATTTTTATCTTTTTTTTTTTTTTTTTTGCAGGGAGGCCACAAGGGTGGGGGAAGAACACATAAGGGGAGTGGGAAGAAAGTGAGACCTGGTACAAATAATCAATAAAAACATTATGTAAAAACAAAACAGAACAAAGCCAAGAAGAAGCCACATAAAAAGCCTGGCAGAGCAGGGATGTGTGGTGGTCACCTGTTAATCCCAGTCCAGAAGGGGTAGAGACAGGGGCTCCTCCCTGGAGCAAGCCAACTAGCTATACTGGCTGATCTGTGAACTCTAGGTTCAACTAAAAACCATTATTTCATTAAATAGAAGAGCAGAGTGACTTGAATTTCAGGCTTACACACACACACATACACACACACACACACTCACACACACACACACACACACTCAAACACACACACACTCAAACACACACACACATACACACAGCATGTGCATGCATCATCCACCCATACAGACCTGCAAATATGCATATTACACATATATTACAAACATACATCCAAAACAAAAAAACAAAACAAACCAAACAACCAAACAACCAATCAAAACAAAACAAAACCAAACCCTTTCAACTCCCCCATAGGAATTCAGCTCTGTAATACAAAGAAATAGTATATATTTAGGAAGATGGAACTCTGTGTTTATTTGATTGTGACACAGTATGAAAAGCATTGTGACATACTGTGTCCTATCAATAGATAAGGTGAATGAAAAGATGGCTTATTGAGAAAGACGGTTCTGTATGCATGTAGCGCTCAGCTTCACACCTTATTGTTCAGGGATCCACCTAGACCACGAAGTAAAACAGCCCTGAAAGGAATAGAAGCATCTATGAGCACTTCTTGGCCTTGTGGGCATTTACCATCACCAAAGGGGCAAAAGGCTCAAGGCTGCATCTCTTGCTCAAGAGGAAAAGGCTGGAAACTCTCCAGCAAACCCTGGAGGAGACAGAAGACTCTGAGAAGGATTCCTTTTGGGGCAGCTGTGCTAGAACTTCCAAAATCAGTGGGATGGTCTTGTTGAGGTTGGGAGTTACCGTGTTACACATTGTCTCCCACAGGGGCTCCAAACATGACTAGACATGTGTACTCAAGTGCATACTGAAAGGCTGATACCCTGGCAAGGGGACCACAGCTTCTATGGGAGACAGAGATGAGCCTGCCTCAAGGCAAGAAAGATTTCTATCCAGTTTCTCTTAATGTTTTCCAGCCTTGCATCTCCCCTCCTGAATAACTCATAGTATTATATGGAGCCCTTTATACACAAGATAGTGATTTCATGGTGTCTGGTTCAATCAGAGGAGTCAGGTAGAAGAACTAGGGCATAGGAGAGAGAGAGAGAGAGAGAGAGAGAGAGAGAGAGAGAGAGAGAGAGAGAGAGAGAAAACTTGGTGGAGGCCCGAGTGTCAGTAGATCTGGCACTGGCCAAGATGGGTAAGCTCCTCAGAAGTAGTGGTCAAAGGACAAGGCAAAAATCCATCTGTGACTGTGTGACAAACCACCAGAGGGTTCTATGCAAGGCCAGGCAGGGAGAGCTCAGAAGCATACATTGGGAGGTGACATCTGAGGTGAGCTTCACACATAAGCTACCACATATCCATCAGCATGAGGGGCAGACAGGCAAGACAGCCATCCAGGAAAAAGGACAGCCTGAAAAGGGAAGGCTGTGGGGTTGTCATGTGACCCTTTTTCTGGTCATCTATGGTATGCTCACTCTAGGTAGAGAACCAATGACAGACCAAATTTCATCAAAATTTGACTTGGTGAGCCAACTGATCTTTTGGTTTACAGGAATACAGAATACAGGTGAGGGCTTACTTACAGGACCACTACTCAAAGTCAGCTGTATCGTGGAAACTCATTCATTCATAAACACTAGAACTCTGAATTCTCTGCATGATTTGCAGGTAGCTCAGCAGGTTGAAGCCTCTCTTGCATACAGTTTGACTTCTGGGTCCTCTCAGAGATCATTACTGCTCATATCATCTTGGAGAGGGAGGAAGCTTGTACGTCTGGTAAGTTTCAGAGACTTCCTGAGACTTCTGAGTTGTTGACTTCCTGAGACTTAAGGGTCTCCCTTTGGAGCTTTTTAAGTCTTGATGAAATTTCCTCCAGGAGGGAACTACTGTGACACAGGGGTCCCTCTTTCCATTGTGAGGCCTCAGATCCTCAAACTGGGACAAGTAGATAAGAGTACCTCTTTGCTCATATTTCATACTGTTTTGTACTGCAGTAGGTAAATTCAAGGTCTACAGAAAAGCAATGTGTTGATGGACAGATTTCCCAATACGCTGCATGCACAGGTTGACGCCGTGGATATACATTTACTGGCTGCTGCTCAGAGTCTCTCTTCATCATTAGCTTTAATTCACATGTTTTACATATACAAACAGACAGACAGATGTGTGGTTTCCACCATCTGGGCTTTAGTCTGTAGAGGAAGACACTTGGTAACAGAAATACTCAGTGGCAGTATGACCCAGGTGACTTTTTAATGGCCATTACTTTAGCAACTCAAAGGGAAAGGAACCTTCAGCAGGCATCTCTGGGAGTTTTGCCCTGTGCCAGCCACTGGGCCTGGAAGGTGCTAGGAAGGAGGGAACTGAGGTCATGCTTCTAGCCAGTTTGGAACTTAAGTGAGCGAGAGAGCTGAAGTTGTTTCGGACTGCTGAGTGATAACGGACATCTTGGGGCACGTGCGAAGAGAGGGGATCAATGTTTCCATGCATGGGTTCGTGTGGTCTTTCACACATCTGGAGTTCCTACTCACTCCACGTGACAGGCTGAAGTAATGACTCCGCCAAAGTCCAGTTTGGCGAACCTCTGAGTTTATCGGGGTTACTTACAGGAACATGGACAACTCAAAGGTAATTCACCGCTGAGTCCACCCTAGTGAAAGTGAGGACTCCACAGAGCTGCACCCCTGGAGCTCCCTGTATGCTGGGCTCCACAAGCAGGACAGTTACAGAGTCTCCTGCAGGTGGCTAGGTTTGGAGAGGAGTCTTCTCCTCCTTACAACTGTTTTAGTGCTTTTACAATCTTGGGGGTCTGGATATCATTTTGTTTATTCTGGGTTTTAAGCCCTCTCCATTTCCCTCTAGGTTCTAGAAGAGGCTGGGAAGAACCAATTCCATTCAGGGGGAATTGCACCATGACAGAGTAACACATCTGGGGCAGGGAGAACCACCGAGCAGTGGAGAAGATGGGAGTCTAAAGAATGGTGAACACACAACCAAGGTCCCCAGTAAGCTCCCCACCCCTGTATCCTTAGCTACAGAAACCTCAGCTTGAAGAATGAAATCTGTGTTCTCTTAAACTCTGGTTGTTGAGTGCCAAGGTCCTGTGCCTTGATCACAATGTGGTCAGCAATGGAGACACCCCATCTCTGGCATCAAACAAAGCCTGCTCTAGCTGTTTGGGGTCATTTACATTCTCACCTTTTATTTCTTCCTACAAACTTAATTATTACAGCTTCTTACATTTTGGTCCTGAAACCTAGTAAGTACTTCTCCTTGGGGCGGATGTTACAGTCCCAGTGGACCCTATCTTCACCAGACCTCTGTTCTATCCCCTGTGTCTTGTTTCTCACCTTTCCTTCACCTTGAGTGTGCCTCTCTGTCCTCTGCTTGCTAAGGCCGAATGGCCAGATGCATACTAGAGACCTCATCCCATCTATGACTGTGGTTTCTAGCAGCCTCATTGGCACATGAGCTGAGCAGACATTACCTATAGACATTTGACTTCCCAGACATAAGCTGGATAGCTATTTCAATGTTAGGCTACCTTTCTGTTGAATGATAGCTCTGAGAGACTGATGGGCAGGTGAGAAGAGTAATCTGAAGTTCACAAAGCCAACCACTCCTAACAGTTACGTTCATGTTTATCACGAGTGTTGCCTGGACCACTCAAGGGGAGGACCTGGCCTCTCACTGGCTCCAGATTCGGTTGGCCCCACAAGTAGCCATGTGTCACTGGCCCAGCAAGAACTCTAGCTTCCATTTCTGGGGTAGGTAGGGAAGCATAAATGTGGTGTGTGACTGCTTCCAAGAAGCAAGATGTTAATTTGAGTTGGGGTCCCCTGATCTGCCCTGGTGAGGAGAATTAGGTCCAGTATGCTTCTACAAGGTTCTGTGTGTCTTTGATAGTACCTAAGCCTTAATTTTAACCACATAGAGATCAACAGTGATTCTGACTTCCCATTAAGCTCTTTCCCTGATCTAGGAAGTTGCCTTTAGTACAAAGAAATTGAATTCCAAGCTCCCATGGCTTAAAAAGGAGAGAGAGAGAGAGAGAGAGAGAGAGAGAGAGAGAGAGAGAGAGAGAGAGGAGAGAGAGAGAGAGAGAGAGAGAGAGAGAGAGAGAGAGAAACCATTTAATAATTAGTTGTTCAATTCAACTGTATTTTTTTGTCTTCTTAAAAAAATTTTTTTAATGTGGTAGATTTTCTTTTCCTGGGCAAATTCTTAGCATTTAATTGCACTTAAAAATTGTGGAGCCTGTCAGAGTAAATGGCAGATAGAATAGTCTTACCCAGAAAACTAATCCTGTGACTGTCACCATTGTCAGGCTTCTGAGAGAAAGTTGTGGGAAGGACAATTGAAATCTACATGGTGAGCCACACTTCCATCAGTATTCAGCATGAAGCTCGTCACGGAGAGACAAACATCCAAGCAGCAGGCAGGATGCTAGAGCAATTTGACTTTGATTTTTTAAAAGATTCCAAAATTCACCCCCAGAAGCAGAGGCGACATGCACGCCCAGCTGGTTTTTGTTTGTTTGTTTTTGTTTTTGTTTTTTTTATTTGTCTTAAATCCATACAGATAAATTGTGGGAAAAAAACTCAACCAAATAAACATTGTAACATATTTTAAAAAGTACAGCACAGGCAATACTGCTAGCTAAATGCAAAAAAAAAAAAATGCATCTGCTAGTCATCTCAGACAAATCCTTGTTCATTTCTGGGTGGCGCCGTGCAGGCCGTTACATGCCACGTTTGACTCTCACCTTTTGCCACCAGAGTAAGGGACTGTCTCTAGGGGATGAAAATAAGACTTTTTATTTATCCACTCTCTAGGGAACCCTTTCACTCTCTGCTCATCCATTTTTGATAAGTGAGCTTGCATGAATCGATTATCTTCTCGGAGAGCTGTGTTGCTTGGCTGGCATCTTATCTGCTGAACCAAATGGGTCTCTCGGGAAGGAAGTGGGTGCCTGGTGCTCTTTGTTTGCAACCCAGCTCTGGTGCAAGTGAAACCTCATCTAAGTGATGAAGGCACTTTATGTAGAAAGGAAAACAGAGGTTCTACTGTTTGACGTTATTGTCTACTCGTCTATACAAGCTTGTCTACCTATTTCTAATACACATACACACACACACACACACACACACACACACACACACACACACACGTACATATACACATACATACATATCCATCCCCTTTGGGTCAGAGTGGACACATCATCCTTATAGAAAAACATCTACCTGTTTCTCTTTTGAGCCACCGTAGAGCAGGTGAGTTGCATCACAAATAGCTTGGTAATTTAGTCAGACACTCAGTGAAAATCCGAGTCTAGCTTTGTATCTGGAGTGTGGCTTCAAGAATGGCATGGCCTTAGGTCTTTAGCTTTGTGTCCTGGTGTGAAATCTAGCCAGTCTCTTTGCACCTTGGTTTGGGTTGCTCATCTATATCAGGGTGGGTACGTCTTTGTCATACCAGTATCCCACATGGAAAACACAGCTTGGTAAGTATTTGATAAAATTAAATCAGTCATTAAGGGCAAGACCACATTTTATAAAAACAAATTAAAAAGAAACAACGGCTGAATATTTGTCTTATCAGTAGTGCATGTTTTTAAACATCATTTTAGCCTATTATCAAGTAATTTGGTTACGTTAATTTTCAAGATTTACTTCTAATTATGTGAATGCTGGTTAGTCTTTGTCAACTTGACACAAACTAGAGCCACCTGAGAAGAGAGAACGTCAGCTGAGTAACTGTCTCTATCAGATTGGTCTGTGGGAAAGTTTGTGGGGAATTTTCTTGATTAATGATTGGTGAGGGAGGATTCAGCCCACTGTGGGCGGCACTACATCTAGGCAGGTGGTCCTGGGTTATATAAGAAAGCAGGCTGAATGGGCCATAGAGGAATGTTGCGTGCTCTTTGAGAGCTTCTGCTCAGTTGCTCTGCTTCACTTCCTGCCTTGAAGATCTAGCTTGAGTTTCTTCCGTGACCTTTCTGTACAACGGACTGTGACCTGTCAGTCAAATAAACCCCTGTGGGAACAAACCTGGCGGGGTGGAATGAAACCTCACGTGTCTGTCTCGGGCACTGCAGCTCTGGGTGGGACAGGAGACACATGGGAAGTGGCCGGGCGTCTTCCCACACAGTCCGACAGGCAGGTGGAGGCTGTCAGAAGCCTTTGCTGGTCCTGCCCGTGGGTGGGGGAGGGGGCCATTCCTGGGGAACATGTGACAGCCGTCTCCATGGGTTCTCTAGCCCAGGGCACCGCAGTCACCCGCAGGGTGCCACAGACTGGCTAGTTGGAGTGCAGCTGGGATTCCCGCTAAGACCGGGTTTCAGAGACTTGGGGCGCCGGGCTAGCTGCTTAGGCTTGGGTGAATGGGTACCATCTGGGAGCACTGGGAAGCCCTCAGTGAGAGCAGGTCCAGATGAAGAGACAGTCCATAATTCTAAGATGTTTATTTTCATTGTGTGGAGTGGCGTGGATAGAATTGTACCTCATAGCCTCTGGGAGATGTGAGGCAGATAAGTAACTGAGAAGGGGCGTGGCTAAGCCTCTAGGTGTCTCATTAACATGGAGATGGATTGGGGCTGTGTGGCCATGCCTCTACCTAAGGAGGGGTGGTACGTGACTGTGACTGGAGCCAAAAGCCTCCTGGGAGCATTGGCATAAACTTTTTCGGTCCCTTGCGGATTGTTCCACTGGGTCACCCAGATTTTATGCCTGTGCTCAACCAGGTGCCAGATTGCCTGTCACAGATCACTGCCCCACAAATCCTTTCTTCCCCCAAGTTGCTTTTGGTTAGTGTGTTTCCATAGCAACAGAAATCAAGCTAGGATTGTGTGTGTGTGTGTGTGTGTGTGTGTGTGTGTGTGTGTGTGTGTGTGTGTATGTGTGTGTGCTCTCACACAAAGATCAGAAGAGGGCATCAGATCCCCTGGAGCTGGAGTTACAGGTGGTGTGACTTGCCTGATATGGGTGCTGGGAACCCAACATGGGTCCTCTCCAAGGGCAGTACATGCTCTGAATTGCTGAGCCATATCACCAGTCATTATGTTCATTTATAATATTTGGTCCCAAGGAAGTATAAACATTTGTTGTGTGTGGAAATTATCAATTAATAAGTGTGAACTGTATGTACACACAATCATGTATATGTGTTTGTACACATCCACATCTGTGTCTGGCCATTGATATATTTGCAAACTGATTGATAACAGTAGCAGGCTTGGTCCGGCCCCGTGTGGGCTGGACAAGGTCTCACAGCTACTACGATCTTGAGCTCCTTGCTGGAATGAGTGGACACAAACACCACTCTAAACATAAAAAACCTTTATGGACCAGACTGTGTCCCAAGGTTGGTGCTTGGGACTATGGTCTCTTGACATAGTGACCTCAGGGGTGCAGTTCCCTTAATGCCACTGCAGGGTCTTCTGGCCTGAAGGCTATTGAGGATGTGGGAGAAAGGCTTTCTTCCTTTTCTTCTGGAAGAAATGGACCACCACAGCCCCAGGTAGAGCTGTGGAAGGAGACATAAGCAAGATATACAGGAAGGGACGTGGACTATCAAGTCCCAGGAAGAACTGGTTCAGCCTGTGGCTATGGGCAAGCCTGGGAACCTTCTAGACCCTCTTCTCTGTTGTGGGAAGATCGCCTTCCTCCCATTTACAAGCCTGAGAGGCTTATATGCCTGTTGGCTTAATAACACAGTATCCTGAGGAACAGGAAGCAATTGCTTTGTGAAGTGGTTACTTTTATATGCAGTTGAGGCAGAGAAACTGACAGAATGTCTGATGGAAGTCAGTGGTTTGTAAGCCAACCTATTTTGTCTGGAGCAGTGGTATGGGTTTGTGTGGCTGAGTGAGCCATTGTTTCGTGAGAAGTCTTACACTTTGTAGTCATGAAAAAAAAAAAAAACAGCTTAGGATGCCAAGAGCTGTCTCCCCACCTAAAGATGCTTCAGCCACTCATGTTAAACCGGGGTTGGGAACATTCTTAAGAACTCAAAAGACTTGGGTTGGAGAGAAGGCCTGGTCATGAAATGCTCGTCATGTAAACATGAGAACCCAAGTTCTGTCCCCAGAGCCCATGTGAAAAAAGTAGGAACAGCCTTGCCAGCTGGTAATCTCAATACTGGAGACTTAGAGTCAGGGCATCGCTGGGACTCCCTGGTCACCTTGTCTAGGTAATCTGTTCAGCAAGAGACCCCGTCTGAAACACAAGGTGCAAGCAACCGAGGAAGACATTCATGTTGACCTCAGGTCTCCATGTGTGTGCTCATATATACATATCTGCTCCTGCATACACACATGCACACATGTATCAGTGCATACAGATGCATTCACACATGGGCACACACGCAAGAATTAGTAATATTCTCTCCCAGTTACTTACAACAATTGAGTTAGACCACATTGTAAATATTGGCTTTCAACAGCTGATGAGCCAAACCTAGCTACCATCTTAAGTAGTGAATAAACACACTGTTAATGTTTTGAACTCTATAAAGATGATTCAATTCTGTCTCGAAAAAACTTTTACTTGACATACTTTTAGGCTAAATTGGCAAAAAAATGTTGGAGTTGGATCCACACATTTAAACTGATCTGTGTGTTGTTGTTCTTTAGCTATTTAATTTGGGTGGCAGGAGAGAATTGAACAATGGTTTGGTTTTCAGCAGAGCTCGGCATCTGTGGGGTATCTCAGGTCCAAGGGGCTGGTCTACAAAGGAACAGTCTGGTTCTGAAGGCTCTGGGTCTGGGGACAAGAGCTACATCCTGCAATGGTAAGCCACTTTGAGGTGATCAGAAAAGCCTTGTACACGTGGAAGGGATTTTATGGCACCATAAAGTCTGAACATGTTGAAAAGTATATCCTTCTGCTTTGTAAGCACCGCAGTACTTTCAAAGGGACTAAGCTAAACACTCAGGAAGTAATCACAGTAAAGGGTGGTACTCCTAACGAAATATTGACTGTGGCGGTCAAACTTTTGGAAGTAAACCCGTCTCTAGGGCTTCCTCACCCGATTGCAATGAAGGCAGTGTATTCTGTTTCTGACACACGTGTATCTCAACATGTGTGATTTGGGGGTTAAGCGAAGCCAGAGGCTCATGACTCCTTGGGAGAGTCTCCCATTCATCTGCATGTGGAGAATCCCGAGAGCCCTCAGGGTGGGGGTGGGGGTGCAGGGAACGATCGGTTTTCAGACTGAGTCAATCTCACGGGGAGCCAGACGAATCTGTGCTCATTTTGAAGCAGAAGAAACACATTTCTAGAGGGGGGAAAAAAAAAAAGAAACCCAGCTCTAATCCTGCCCACTGGAGTCCATGGCACAACTTACAGATGGTGATATTCAGATTCTCTTGGTATTTCTCCAGCTAGGGATATGAAATGCATTTGAGAGGAAAAGGGAAAAAAAAGCTTATGCCCCCCCCCCCGGGGGGGGGATGAGCAGCACATCTGAACACTGATAATCTCTCCATTAAGGACAAGGACAGGGTCACCTTCTCTATCCCAATCACACACATCATGAGGTCAGCTGTGGGTGTCATTAGAGCGCAAACATCACATGTCACCCATGAATCTGTGACCTCACCTCTGAAGTGCGGGAATTACAGGTATTTGCCACATCCCCTGGTTTGTCCAGTGCTGGGGCTCAAACCCTGGCCTTCTAGAACCCAGTGCTTGGTAGGCAAACACTATCGGTTGTACTGCATCTCCAGTGTTGAATCTGTGATTTCATTCAACCCTTGCACGGGACGTTCCCTGTGCTGCAAAGAGGATGTGGGATATGCCGTGGGTGCTCAGAAACAGCTGGAGAGCAAAGAACCTCATGACCGACACAGATCACAGATAAATCTAGAACAGAAAATGGTAGACAGAGAAGCTCCTTGGCAACCATTTTGAATGTATCAGGGGAGGGGGGACTGTGTTGGAGGACACAGTTCTCTTAATCCTTTCCCCAGGTTCTTAAACACTGAAGAGGAAGAGGAGAGATGCCCCCAAGAAGAACTTCACGACACTTAACTAATTCACTGGTAAGAGTTTAATTGCTAATGTGTGCTCTTTAGGAGTGTAAGACTAAGTAGACTAAGGGGCTGGAGAGGTGGTGAGGTAGGTAAGAATGTTTGCTGCCCAAGTATGACGACATGAGTTCAAATCCCCAGCACTCATGGAAAAAGCTGAGTGTGGCTATGCATCTGTGACCTGGTGCTGTGGGAAGAGGTGGAGACAGGAGGATTCCCAGAGCTTATTGGCTGCCAGCTTCTTTCCAGGTTCTGTGAGAAACCCTGTCTCACAGGGGTGAGGTGGAGTGTGGCTGATCGAGCATCTCTAGCCTAAGTAACCCCACACACAGGTGCACGTTTCTGCACACACACGTCAATATGCACACGACCTGAAAGCAAACAGACAGCTGGGCTCACTGGTGAATTCAAGAAGGAGTGGTCTTTCTGAAGGATTTTCCTGTACCCACCTCTCTCTTTCTCTCTCTCTCCCTCCCTCCTCTCTTTCTTTCTCTGATGACTCCCCATAATGAAGCAGTTTGACCAGATAAAAGAGTTTGATTGGCATATATTTGATACAAATCCAAGAGAGAGAGAGAGAGAAAAAAAATAAAGCCAAATTTCCCGGAAGGATATCAGCCCCAGACTGCGGGAGTCAGTTTGGAAAATCTCAGTTTTGAGAAGGTGGCAGAATTACATAATTGTTCACGACTTCTAAAATGAAAAAAAAAAAAAAGTACCTCTTCCAAATATGAGACTGTAAGATAACAAAGCATTGGTCCTGTGCTCAGGGAGGGCAGCCTGGCTTCTCCCCGCACAGACACGCAGAGTTGCATCCTGTCGCCGCCGTCTGGAACACTTGGTCTCCGCCTCTCGCCTCTCCTTGTGCTGTGCTTCGCATCCATGCTAAACTTTCACAGCACCTGCCTGAGGGAACCCTGGTGCCAGGTAGGATGCAGAGGGTCTGGCTCACTGGAAAAGCAGGTGGTGGTGTCAATGAAGAGGTGGTTCTCCCTCATGTGTGTGTGTGTGTGTGTGTGTGTGTGTGTGTGTGTGCATGTGTGTGTGTGCACCCACACACGTGTATGCATGTGTGCATATGTGTGTGCAGTCATATGCCTGTGTGTGTGTGCGCACATGTATATGTGCATATGTGTGTGAGTGTATGCATATGTGTGCGTGTGTATCAGGAGCTGGCCTC
Source organism: Uromys caudimaculatus (assembly GCA_028551405.1). Classification (NCBI taxonomy): domain Eukaryota; kingdom Metazoa; phylum Chordata; class Mammalia; order Rodentia; family Muridae; genus Uromys; species Uromys caudimaculatus. The sequence goes on along the minus strand of CM052705.1, from coordinate 110,507,506 downwards.
CAGTGTCATCCTTCAGGTACCATCTACCTTGTTTTATGAGGCAGGATCGAGTTAATTTGGGTCTCACCTATTAGGCTAGTTGGACTGGCCATCAAGTCCAAGGGATCTGCTCGTGTCTTCCTCTCTAGCACTTGGGTTACAATTATCCCACCATACCTGGCTGCTTTAGATGGGTTCTGGAGACTTGAACCCAGGCCCGCCTGCTTGCACAGTGAATATTTTATGAACTATACCATCCCCTCTCCCCAGCTCTTCTTGCCAAACTATAGCATCTGAGCATGAAGTGCACACCAGCGCAGCCCTGGATACGGGTGATTTGCATTAGCGGGAAGGAGGATGCTGGAACCCTGGCATAGACCTCCTGATTGGGCATGGCTTTGAAGATCCTAGAACCCTAGTTATTTCAGTCTTTAAATCTGGATCTGAGGATGTTTTGGTCTGCATTTCTGCCTCGCCACTGGGATACTGGAGTGCAGCCAGCAGGTCAGGTCACTCAGGGAAGGCAGAACAATCTGAGATAGGAGGTTCCAGCATGTGTTTCCCCAGGCGAGAAACAGGGGGAAAAGGCTAGGATGGATGCTTTGGTTCTCAATCTCATGTGTACCCAGACACCCACGGGAACCTCAAGGAGTTGAGAACAGAGGTCCAGGGGCCTGTGCTGAGCCCAGAATGGGAGGAATCCAACTTGGCTCTGAGTGAGTACCAAAACTACAGAGAGGCTGGAAGAGAGGACTTCTGTGGGAGATTTAGGAGTGGCTCTTTATGACGAAAGCCTCCCCCCATACATACTCAGGTGAATCAAGTTCAGTGGTAGAGATCTTGCTTAACACACTCAGAGCCTCCAGTTCTATCCTAAGTACCACAGAAAGGGACATTTGACCCATGAACAGCTAACCCATAGTTGCTGCTGCTGGTGGAAATGCCAAGTGTCACTCATTTGGTCACCTTGTGAGGCCCCACACTTCTCTGCTTGGATTCGTTATATTTCTCATGCCTGTGACAAAGTACCTGATAGAGCAACTTAAGGAGAAAGGGGAGATCTCCACAGCAGGGGACTGGGGCGGGGTGGGTGTGGGTGGGTGGGGTGGGTGGGGCGTCACATCTGCATCCAGGAAGCAGAGAAGTGAGAGCTGCCCACATTTAGGGTGGGTCTTCTCATCTCAGTTATCCAAACGGAGAAGGTCCTTCATGGACACATCCAGGGGGTTGTCTCTTTAATGATTCTAGGTCTTGTCAAGTTGACATCAATGTTAACCATCACATCACACTACCTTAGGACCTGAAGAAGAATCTGGGACCCCCCCTCAGGGAAAAGGGATTTGTGTTTGCACAAAGCTCCTCACTTGGCGGGGCCAGGAAATGGGTGATCGCTGAGCACGTGACTATTAGAGGTGCTAAGGAAAAGAGGCACAGAGAGGCCTCTGGGGTATGGTTGGCTGAGGGGCCTGGTTCCTGGAGTGTGGTGTGCGTGAGCAGGAAGTGCAGCTTATACAGAGAGAATGCAGGCATATCTGAAGAGGTAGAGAGGCAGAGTATGGGGGACTCTGAGGCTGAGTGGGCCTAAGGGTGCAGTACTGAAGTGTTGGGCATAAGTGGACACTGTGGTCAGGAGAGAGCTGGCAGAGATGGGGAGGTGGCTCTCAGGTCTCTGGAGGATTCTCAAAGTGTCCAGCAAGAGGCTGATAGGTAGAGGAATTCTGAGGAATTGTCTTAGGCAGAGTCACAAGGACGTTTTGAGGACCAGGGTGCCACTGGGCTCCTCAGCTTGGAGACACAGCTTCCTGGCAGTGCCGTGCTTGGTTGGTGGGACCATCCTGGGGAAGTGTGAAGTGTGGTGGTGAATGAAATCAGCCTGTGGTACACCTTCTCATTCAGGGTGGGGGTGGGGGGTGGGGGTGGAGGCCAAGTGTGTTGAAGTGGGAGCTGAGGCCACCTGAGGCTATCTGGGCAAGTTTCTGTGTATGTGTGTGTGTGTGTGTGTGTGTGTGTGTGTGTGTGTGTGTGTGTGTGTTGTGCATGTGAGCAGTGTGCATGTAAAGGTCAGAGGGCAACATCTCTTGGCTTCCTCAGCTAACCTTTAGAGTCAGGCCTTTCACTGAAGCTGTAACTTTTACTTTATGTCAATCAGCTGGCCAGGGAACTCAAGGGACCCTCCCGTCTCTGATCCCTAGCAGCAGATTCCATGTGGACAGCTGTTGCAGTAAATATTATTAGGGGTTTCTATCACACTTAGACCATAGAGTTCCCAAACAAAAGACATAAACTTTATATTTATAATAACCCTTAAAGTTCTAAAGCTGGGCAGATATCAACCCTCTATGCTATTTTGTCTACTTCCCTGTCAAGAATCCCGAGATATCACTTGCCACGCTCCTCCTGGGCCTCTCCTACTCCAACAGGCTGGTCCTTGTGGCCATGTGATCACCATCCACCTACCCCCATGGCACCTCCTTTCTTCTTCCTCCTTTCTCCTCATGGTCTCTGCCTCTGATCCCAAGTTCTGGGAACAGAAGCCCTGCCTACCTCTCTTCAGGCTGTAGGCATCTTGAGTCAACCAATAGTTCTAAATTAAGGAGCAAGGTTTACACAACAAAGCAAGCATTGGAGAGGATTCACTCAACTTGAGGCAGCTGGACCTGGGGATACAGAAGTTAGCATTACAATACATAGCAACAGACCAACCCTCCACAGACAGCACACCCGGTTCATTACATGGGTTGTTGCGATAGGTCTTCATACTTGAGTGGCAGGTACTTTATCCACAGAGCTACTCTCCCAACCCTGCCCACTTCATATATGCTACCCAGCACTGTCCCTGGTTTCTATAGACCTTCCTTAGAAATATTTTCTGCCAGTAGTCATGGATTTATTTAGAAGAGCTGCACCTGGACATTGCAAATGGGATAATTATGAATTTAGCCAAAGAAGTACAAGGGATCAATCCAGGTCTACCCAATTTGTGTTTACCCCACTTTTCTGGTTACCTTAAGGAGTCCCCTGTAGAAGGGGTCCTCTGCCTGAGTTACATATGACCAGCCGGAGACATGTTTCAAGGAGTAACTGTGTGTATGAGTTATGAATGTGTTCGTGTGAGTGTTATAGATTGTGTGGGTTCGTGCGTGTGTGTGTGTGTGTGTGTGTGTGTGTGTATCAGAGGTCAATGTTGGATGCTGACTTTCAAGGAATAATTTTTGAGATATCTTACTGAATGCCTACTGTGTGTCAAAATGAATGAGTGATGGACAGCTGTGGCCCATGGTATGCTTTGCTGTCAGATGTGACAGAAGTTACCTTGGATTGAATTCTCTGACCAAAAGATACTTTAAGGGGACTGAGGACTGAAGGAACATCCAGTAGCATCCAGGGTACGGACGCCAGAGAGCTGAGGGACCCAGCCACATAATGGCTGCTCACACAGGCATAAGCACCCATCCTTAGTATGGCCTACCTACGGAAGGAGGAACCCCTTGTCATACACTGCAGAAACTCTGGCAAGGAAGAGGTTAAAACGACAAGGAACCGACTTTATTTAGACGGGAGCATTTTTGGCATTTTTTTCATGGATTTTGATGTGACAGCTTTTGTTTGCTCACACTTGTCTCTCTTTGAAAATTCTCATATCAGCAGTGAACGCTATTTCTTTTTCCCATAACATCTTGAGCTTGGTATCCAATGATGGAGGAACTGCTCTTGTGTTACTTGAAATTATAACATTACGCCCAACTCTGGGGGGATGGTTTATGACGATTTAGAAACACCGGAGACTACAGCCAGGTCATCTGGGTAATGTCACTGTTGTTAGTCCTTGTCGACAGTTCCGCCAGGGACGGGTAGCCTGTGCCATTCTGAGACTCCCTGTAGATGTTCTGGGTGGGATGACCAGTGTCTGTTCTGAGGCAGTGGTCCATGTGGATGGTGGAGGATGGTTGGCCAGCGGTTTCTTATTAGGAGGGCGGAAGTGAGGATGTGGGGAGAAGGCTGATCTGTTACTTCTTAGACCTGTGCCTGTTTGTTACCCTGTTATGCTTGGTCCTGGGTTCTTCTGTGGTTCTGAAGCCTCATGAGCTGGTGCAAAGAACCTTCTAGAAAGAGGTGGCATGCTCTGGTCCCGAGCATTTGTGCACACTGGAAAGGTATAGGACAGTGCCCACTGTCTGGCCTCTTAGAGGTCAATGACAGGTTACGGACGAGCTGGGGTCCAAGAGCTCATCCTGTTTTTACTCTTTTTGTAGGTGTGTGTGTGTGTGTGTGTGTGTGTGTGTGTGTGTGTGTGTGTGTAGACCTGAGGATAAGCTCTGATATATCATTCCTCAGGTGCTGACGACCTCTCCTTCCTTTTTTCTTCATCCCCCATTTTGTCTTCTCTTCCTTTTCCTCTTCCTCTTCCTAGAGAGCATCTCTTACTGGCCTGAAATTCATCAATTAGTCTGGGCTAGCTGGCCAGTGGGTTCCCGTGCTCGACTTATTTCTGCCCTCCTGGCTAGGATTACAAGAGCACACTACCATGTTAAGCTTTTAAATGTGAGTTCTGGGGAAACAAACTCAGTTCTTCATGTTTGCAAGGCAAGTATTGGGTTTGTTTTTTGTTTTTTGTTTTTGATTGAGCTATTTTTCTCCTCCTCTTCCTTCTCTTCTTTTTCCTTCCTCCTCCTCCTTCTCCTCCTCTTCTTCCTCCTCTTCCTCCTTCTCCTTCTCTTCCTCTTCCTCTTCTTCCTCCTCCTTCTCCTCCTCTTCTTCCTCCTCTTCCTCCTTCTCCTTCTCTTCCTCTTCCTCTTCTTCCTCCTCCTTCTCCTCCTCTTCCTCTTCTTCCTCCTCTTCCTCTTCCTCTCCCTCCTCCTTCTCTTCTTCCTCCTCCTTCTCCTTCTCTCCCTCCTCCTTCTCTTCTTCCTCCTCCTTCTCCTCCTCTTCTTCCCCTTCCTCTTCTTCCTCCTCCTTCTCTTCCTCTTCCTCCTCTTCCTCTTCTTCCTCCTCTTTCTCCTCCTCTTCCTCCTCCTCTCCCTCCTCCTTCTCTTCTTCCTCCTCCTTCTCCTCCTCTCCCTCTTCCTTTTCCTCTTCCTCCTCCTTCTCCTCCTCTTCTTCCTCTTCTTCCTCCTCTTTCTCCTTTTCCTCCTCTTCTTCCTCTTCCTCCTTTTCTTCCTCCTCTTCCTCCTCCTTCTCTTCCTCTTCCTCAGCCTCTTCCTCCTCTTCTTCTCCTTCTCTTTCTCCTCTTCCTCCTTTCCTCTCCTCCTCCTCTTCCTTCCTGTGGTGCTAGAGATAGAAGTCAGGGCTTCTTTATGTTATGCAAGCCCACCACTGAGTCTCAGCCCAGGGGCTCGGCATTTTAAAAGCAATTTTGGGAAGAAATGCTCTGTTTCCTGTAGCATTCTTGTGGGGGTGAGAGCCCGTGGACCTCCCTGTCTTCTCCCAGCTTCTCTGGTCCCCTCTGTGCATCAGCCTACTGATTTCCATGGGCACACACGTGTAATTTGCACGAGTGGATGATGGAAAGGCTTCTCCCTTTGCCCTGTCCTACAGTGCTGCTGAGGGAAATGCATCTGTAGTTTTGGGGGCGACGGGGCCAATCACTGAACCGAGCAATCCCAACAGGCTGGTATTTCCTAAATCTTCCTGTGTGTATGGTTGAGAGCACAGCGTTACCACTCTAAAGAGGGAGGCGGAGGAGCCAAATGCCAGTGGAATTCTGTAATGTGGGCCACAGTGTAAACTGTGGCAGAGTTGAACTGAGGACTGTCTAGAGAAACCTGCAAGCAATTAAGTCCCCCATCCAGCAAGGTAGGAGTGGAGCCGGCGTGCTCTGGTGCGAGTGAGTGAGAGTAAGACTCGGTGGCAGTTTTACTTTATTTATTTAATTTTCGTCTTTTTAAATGTAAGTAAAGAGTTTTGTCGGGAGGGAGGAGAAACCATCTCCTGCCTTGTCACTAAACTATGGAGAGACAACAATAACATGAAAGAGCCAAGGATGGAGGAGCTACATTGGTTGTCTGTGTGCTTTAAATTTCTGAGGTCAGGGGGAAAAACAAAAACAAAAACAAAGCAAAATCCCCATAACTTAGGTTACTCTGCTTCAGCAATTCCCAAACCATGCTCTCTGGGATCCAAGACACTTCTCGTGGCGAGAGGGGGATGGCACCGGCAACTCGGTGTCAGCCACCACTTGAGTCATTTCTCCTTAGGACACTCGCTGTGGGCTTGAGTATATTAAAGGAATGTTGTCTTCCCAAGTTAGCCTGGCACTTATCATCCTGTCTGGCCACAGACCTCCACCCCTGGGCACCTGCTTACATCACGTTATCCACAACTCAGTGTGGTGGCCTGCAGCTAGGTCGCTCCACCCTATGCCCTCCACGGTGTCTGCTTCCTGGGGCTATAGCAATGTCTGTGCTGTCGGTGGGGCTGTGGGCTGACTACACTTGCTGAGGAAATGCTCCCGTCCTGGTCCCTGTGTACCCACAGGTCTGCTGCGACACTGGGAGCATGCAGCTACTGCTTGTGGAAGTCTCATCTTCCTGCGACTCCTTGGAGGGGGCCGAGGCACAGTTTTGGAGCTGTTGGTGGTGGTGAGGGTTGGAAGCAGACGTTTGAGAGGCAGGGTAGACGATAGAAATAAACATTGGCGGAGCTGGTCAGCTCGGTTGCTCTCTATTCCTACACTCCTGACGAGAAGCGGGTGCCTTCAGGGGCCTCTTGATCCTTGTCTACATTAGCAGGAATTACAGCACATGAAAAATGTTTCTTTTTAAAATTAGCAAAAGGAATGATCTGATGGACTAGGACAAGCGGACCCAAGGGAGGCTATTGTCTCCGTCCATCGGGAAGGTCTAAAGGAAGTGTCTTACTTTTCTGTTGTTATAATAAACCATCCCGGAAAGGAAGACAGGGCTTACTCTACATCAAGTTCCTGGTGTGGTCGCCCAGGAAGGGAAAGTGACAGCAGCAGGAGCTTGAGGCAGCTGGTCCCATTGCCTCTGCAATCAGGAAGCAGAGGGAGATAGATGCTGGTGGTTAGCTTCCTTGCTCAGCCCTCTTATTCAACCCAGGACCCCAACCTCCAGAATGCTGCTGCCCACTGCTAAGGTGGGTCTTTCCACCTTTACTACTCTAAGCTAGATAAAATCCTTTACAGACATACCCAGAAGCTTGTCTCCTAGATTCTGCCATGTTGACAACTGCTGTTAACCATCACAAGTCAGAGTCAGCAGAGCTGGCTCAAGAGCAATGCTTCACCCTCATCTGGAGAACCTGTTTGTCCCTTGCAAGGAGACCCATCTGTCACCAAGTGGGAGGCTGGCAAGAGAGAGCCATGGCTGAGCCTCATGGGAAAGTGAGATTTGGGATCTGACAGCTGTGTCTTCTTATACTAGCAGCCCAAGTTTGAATCCCGTGACCTTAGATCAGAGTTTAGTTTCCTTATCTATAAAATGTAGAATATTACACTTACATTAGTTTGTAAATATTTGAAATTTAGTATCTTATATTTCTGAGGTAATTGTGACCTCCCAGGCTCTCTTGCACATGCTTTTGTATGTCTTGATACATTGATAAAAGACACGAAGAAAAATATATAAAGATATAACCCAGATTATTAACATGGGTTGCCTTGGGGTCCTTGTGGGGTGAGACTGTTGACATTGGAGCTGGTTGGCCTTCAGGAAAGGGCCTTTCTCAATTCTCTCTTATCCATTGCTCTAGAGCAGCCAGCCCTATAACTGCTCTAGAGCATCCATGGGAAGGAACATGTGATGAGAAAGAGGATTCCCACCACGGGTTTCCATCCTGTATGCAACTGTGTGAAACCAGGTCTTCCAGTTCTGTCCAGCCGGCAGGTAAAATAGACCTCTCCTGGTCTCCTAACTGCCACTTGAGGACAGAATCTAGACCAAGAGCCCCAAGATTCCCAACATCCAAGAGCACTGAGAAAAAGCCTGCTAACTGTTTCAAGCTACAAAGATTTGAATTATGTTGTGACACAAAGATGACTATGCATAAGTTAGAGAAGGAGACCAGCAGACACTGAGGAGAGAGAGTCCACAGAAAAAGGCAAGGTGTGTGGCACAGCTTTATCCATAGAATGGTGTTGCTTGTCTGTGTGGCTGCACATGTGTGTGCAGACGTGTGTGCTGATGTGTGTGCTGGCTGATGACTGAAGAGCTTGAAGGACTTCAAGGGTCCTTCTGTCTCAGCCTCCTCAGGGTTGGGATTACAAGCAGATGCCACCACACCCAGCTTGTTTGCTGCTGCTGTTTGTTTGTAAGCAGAAGTTCTGGGGGATCGAACTTGGGTCCTCATACTTGCAAGGCCAATACTTTACCAAGTTATCCCCCCAAATCCATTTATATAAATGTACATAAAGAAATTGGAAGGGACTTGGAAGTATAGCTCACTTGTAAAGTGTTTGCCTTGTATGCACTAGGTCCTGGGTTCAATTCCCAGTTCTCTCTCTCTCTCTCTCTCTCATACACACACACACACACACACACACACACACACACACACACACACACACACACCACATGCATGCACACATTCACACACATACTCACACGCAAACATACACACATACTCAGCCACACACTCAAACACATATACACACACTTGCTTGTATGCATACCCCCCATATACAACATACACACATTCACTTGGGGGGGAGAGAGAGAGAGAGAGAGAGAGAGAGAGAGAAGAAGAAGAAGAAGAAGAAGAAGAAGAAGAAGAAGAAGAAGAAGAAGAAGAAGAAGAGGAGGAGAGTAGATACAGCTTAATCTTAACTTGCTAACTTTTAGAAACGTATCAGTTGTAACCCTGAGTAGGACTCAGAAACAGACCGGCCCCCTATGCCTCTCTGTGTTGGTGGGAGTGATGGTTTTGGGGCAGGGGGTGTGATTATAGTTTCATAGTTTGAGACTGGAAGTAAGCAAACTTGAAGACATTAAACAACAGAGTGCTGGAAAATGCGAAGGATTGACTTGAAAACCTCTTGGCTCTGGAGACATTCATCAGAGAGGCTCTGGGGCCGAGTGTGTCTGGTGGTCCCCATGGGGCTCTGTCTCCTCTTTGCTGGACCTCCTTGATGCCTTCATTTGGGGGTCTGTTTGATGGTTGGGTGAAGCCTTGGAAACTCTGAGAACAAGGGTTTTAAATGCAAAGCATGAAGTGCTACAATAACCCCCTGTTCTATTAAGTCCCACAGCAGCTAAAAGGCAAATTTAGGGTGCAGTAATTGATGTATCTGCCGGAAGATCTAATGGGGATCAAACTACTGCCATCATTCCAAGTAGAGATAAGAGTACGTGATAGCTCAGACACTTTGACTTCAGCATGACATGAATGCTTTTGTGATTTTTATTGATGACCCAGGCAGGCTATTAAGGATATTAATGCCTCTCATCTAAATTCATCTGGAGGGTGGCACTCTGAACGTCTTATAGAGGCATTGAAAACAAAGATAGGATTTATTTTTCCCATTTAAGTTGACGGACCCCATTGCAGGAAAGGCTAAATAAGACTCAGTTCGGCTTGCCTCATTTGAGGAACAGTACTTGCTAATGTGGAATCAAGCCTTTGTGGGGACTGGGACCAAGGAAGGGCATGCTGGGAGATGATTTGGAAACATTGGTTGGTTGGGGGCAGGGAGGCTGCCGCAGTCTGGGGATGGGTAGGGAGGCCAGCTGCACCCCTCCAGCATAACTCCTCGCATTGACCTTCTGGGCTGTTTTCAATTTTTCTAAGTTTTTCTTTCGTTCATGCATTCCCATTTTGCTCATTCGTAGCCTTTCTTGGCATCGCCTCCTGGAACCATTACTTTGAGCTGATCTCTGGTCAGTTCTGGCTCTCTAGAACCTGTCAATCATTTAAACATTTCTAAAATTACGGGATTTGCTTGGGAGCACAAAGAGTTGGGCAAATGCATGAACAATACTATCCTTGGATCCCTCCTTCCTTCTTCCAGAACCCCTTCAAGGGACCTCACCAATTATGAAGGGAAACCATGTAATTTACCACTAAACCTAACAAGTTGGAAAAATGGAAAGACCCAGAGCCAATAATCAAGACCCTTCCAGCATTTCTGGAGCATTCTTGGAACAAGCCAACCATGAGGTCATTTATCAACTATTTACTGAGTAATTCTTTTGCATGAGGCTCCTTGCTAGGAGTCGTGGGACAGGGGCTATTATGTGCATCCCTTTAGTGGGTGAGTAAAATTCACACAGTGAGTTATGGCCAACATCTGAAGACTGAAATAGAAAACAAAAGGAAAAGTGAGCAACAGAGGTATAAGATGTTCCGTCTCAAAATGTGTGTCTCAGATCTGCACACATACGTGAGTTAGATTTTGGTACATCATATATTTATTTTGGGTTGTAGTCAAACATGGGGACTTTCTGTTGTGAGGAAATTTCAGCACATGGAAAGAGATCTTTCCTGTTGGTAGAGTCATGACAAAGTGGAGAAGTTGTCACGTTAACTGAGTGGGCAGTTGATCTGCTGTTACCACTAGATCCCGTATCCAAATTCAACCAAATGCAGGTTGTACACCTCTGAAATAGAGCTGTACTTAACACTGTCACCATTTCTCAAGTGCTGTGTGGCAGCCTCTTGCGTAGCTTCCATTTTCAGCCATGAATCCGGGGTAATCTAGAGTAATATGTATATGAGGACAATATGTTATATAAAACACTCACAGCTGGGGGGTCGGTGTGTGCTGGGGACCTGGAACCATTTCCCAAGACACCCAGGAACAAGCATATTTGGAAAGCTAAGGACGGAAAGGGTAGTCATGTGACCCTGCTGGACCCTTGGCGGAGCATTGTAGTAGGCGAGGCACAGGCCACAGGCCAAGTGATGCCAGGTACAAAGCCCAACGACAGCAGTGTCCGATGCTGGGGTAAACCAGGGTGGCTCTGAGGAAGTCTGTGGGAGGAGCTTCACCTTGTCCTGAGGGCAAGAGAGACTCCCGTAGGTAGGTTTTTTTTTTTTTTTTTTTCTGAAAACTTATCTCTCATTCTTTATTTCCACCCCAGGTATGAGATCACAGTGGGAAAACACGCTTGAAATGATCATTTTAAAATTTAGAGTTATTACAGGTAAATTATATAAGGCTGAAGTCCAAAAGCAAGTGAAATACACTTGTGGGATTCAGAATAAACAGAGGTGGCTCGGGATGGGAAAGAAATATAAACAATGAGTGTAAAAGAGTATGGGCCCTAACAGCCGTGCTGGACAGATAGAAAGACTTTAGCATTTGTCAGTTGAAGCAGAAGGTGCACCCGGCCAGGACTCAGGGATGGCGCACAGGAGGCGCGAGGAGGATGAGTCTCAGGTGATGGATGTGTACTTCCCCAGAGAGATCCCAGGTTGCTAATTGTAAGGCAGGAGTGGATAACGCAAAGCCAGTAAGACCCAGAAGGCCACGGTGAAACGTATCCATGATTTAGAAGTTTGAATGTTCAGGATCCAAGCCACTCACTCATGCCTGGAGTGGCTGCTCAGAAATGGCAGACAACATGAGAGCCAGGTGTAGGGAGACTCAGCCTCAACAAGACAGGTGGAGAGTAATAGAGGAGGGACCAGTACACTACACAACACACGCACACACATACACACACACACATTCACATACATACACATACACACATGCACACTCACACATACACACATGCACACACTCATACATACACACTCACACACACACGTGCACACAGACACCCCACACAAAGATGTACACACATACACAGATACATATGCACATAGACACTACCCCCCCCACATGCACACAGATACCTCCCCGCACTCACACACACAGATCCACGCTCACATAGAGAATACACACCACACACAGAGACATGCACACATATATCCCACACACAGATACACACAATATATACATACCACTCCCCACTCCACACAGATACACATAGACACTCACACTATAGACACACACATAGACCACCCCCCCACCACACCATACGCACATACCACATACAGACACATGCAGATAGATAAGTAAATGATAAATTAAAAAATCTTAAAAATAACACCCAATCGATAGCAAGCACAGCGGCACATGTCTGTTAACCTTAGCATTTGGGAGGCAGAGGTGGAAGGACGTGGAATTTGAGGCCAGTCTGGACTACAGAAGACCCTGGCCTCAAAAGCTTTTAAACAGAAAAGTGATAACTTATCTATGAACTGAAGATGGCCGGGGGGTTGAGGGAGGGTGACCCTGAGAAACTTTGCTGAAGTCGGTGATGAGGGAGACCAGGGTTGGCCGGGTAGTCACAGCATAGATGGGAAGAGACTTGGAGAGCCCGCTGTGGTTGGATCTGAGCGGAGGCTGAGAACCCTCTGCTGGGACGGAGGATGTTTCAACGCCCTGCATGTTCCGCATTCCTTGTCGCAGGGGGAAATCCTCAGTTCTGCCCAAGCACTGTGAAACTCACCACATACTCATAAACAACAGAGCGTGGGGCAGTTAGGTTCTAATAAAGCTTTATTTGCAAAAGCAGGCCGTGGGTAGCATTCTCATACTTGTGGCTTTCAGATCCTTGATCTTAACAGGATGACGGTGGTCACACCCCCTAGTGGGGTCTGCAGATGTTTCTGATTGTCATGACTTAGGGAGGAGAGGCTAGGAATGCTGACGGATGTCCTGTGATACACAGGATGACCCCCACGATAGCACACCTCCCCCCCCCCCCCGACCCCCACCGATGTTAACAGTGCCCTGGCTAAGAATTAGGGTCTGAGCACAGAACAACCTGTGGCCATATGAGCACTAGGGACAGAATGACTCAGGAAATGACAATGCGGGTCTGCCATCACGGAATCACCTTTCCATACAGCACATGAGTGGTGTGAAAACGATGAGCTCTCCATTAAACTTAGTTCAGTAACTAAAACCGTGAACGGCCTGGCTGGAGGGCTCTGGTAACTTTAAACACATTTCTTTTTACTGCGTGTTTATGGGCGGCCATTTAGGTCTCTCCAGATGCACATGCTGCATCCATTAAGATGGCGGTGGTTCATGTTCGGGAAACATGAAATGGAACCACGCTGTCTGAGAGCCTCTGTGGTTCCCTTCCCCAGTGACCCCAGGGTCCAGCCACATGGGACCATCCCACTGATGAGACTCTGCACCCTCCAAATGCCGACCACACATATGCCCCAAGGGTTTTTAAAATCCTCTCTTTGGTTCTATTGCCTCTCAGCATGGAGGGGCTTTGCAGGGATGAATTGGGACTGGAGGGCAGTTAGCTGAGCTGACTCGTTCTCATGGGTGAATTCTGAGCTCTATTCATTTCTTATTCATGCCTGAAGAACCTTCAGTGATGTATCATCAGCCATAGCAGGCGAGCATGCAACCAACTCTGTGCAGGTGGGTGTCCTGACAGCCATGCTGGTCCCTTCTACATCTCTGTGCTCCTTCAGAGTGGCCCGACTCACACGCCTGATTGTCTATCCCTTTGTGGCTTTGGGGAGCAGGGTTGGGGTGTCTTGTCTACCCCCAGAATTCTTTTGTCATAGCCTAAAATAGTTTTGGAAAGAAATACTCTGTTTCTCTTACAATATTTTCAAGCTATTTGAAAAATTTACAATACTGTTCAGTGTGTAACTTTTGACATACTCGAGCATCGCCTTTAAAAATACTTGTTACATTCTAACATGCAGTTTGGTGCCTTAATGAGTTGATAACCAATGCCAATGCTCTTAGAAATATCTGTGTTATTTTAGTTTTTAAAATTGTATACTTTCCCACATATATGGCAAGGTCTCAGCGTGTAACTCCATTGGCCTGGAACTCATGTACACCAGCTGGCCTCAAACTCACAGAAACCCTCTACCTCTGCCTCCCTAGTGCTGGGATTAAAGACATGTACCACCATGCCTGGCCCAACACTGGTATTTATTTATACAATTCACCTTTTATATTTCAAAAATAAAACTTTTGCCAGGCTCGATGGGCTCAGGCTTATAATCACAGCAAAGAAACCGAGGCAGGAGGATCAACCAAAGATTAAATTTATGCTGGGGCCAGCATCTCACTAGCCTGGGCTATGGCCTGAGACCTGTCTCAAAATAGCATAACAAAATGTTCATTTTAGATTATTTGAAGTCTTTCGAAATGGGCCGTGTTCCCGTATCCTATAGTGTCTCCTGTGACAGCGTGTTACCATAATAGGACACATTAACCACACCAAATACGCCAGGACGAACGCATTAGTATACCAGAGCCCACGCCCTGCCTTCACTTCTTTACCTCTCTCTGACTGTTCTCGTGCGCCCCTTGGTGCCTGGCTGCATTTAACTGGGACAGTCTCTATGAGTTTTCCTTATGCTTAATGATCTTGACAGTTTGAGGGGCACTAGCCAAGTGTCTTCAGGGTTGACCTCACTGGAATTCATCTGATGTTTTTCTGGTGGGTAGCCAGGTGTTGGGAGGAAGCTCCAGGTAAAGGACCATTTCCTTCACCACTTTCCTGGGCACACACATCAGCACACTCAGTCCCTGCTGTGTTGACCTTGCTCTGTTGACCTACAATGCCCTGCTGACGCACTGCTGGGTTTCCCCACTGAGAAGCTGCCAATCTTTCTGCTTCCCTAGTGTCCTCTTTGGGAGGAAGGGACCATGCACAGGCCACATAAGAGGTATATGGCACCTATCTGAGGTTGGAGAATCTACATAAATGGCTCAAATCATCCATCTTCTCAGCCCCCACTTGGTTATTTATTCCATCTGTTATGTGAGACAAGACTCCGGTGTGTTTATTGCATGTTTTGGGCTCCCGTCCAATGCTATGCTACTTTTTCTGTTGCTCAAACAGATTCAGCTCTGGCTACTGGGGGTTCATCCGGTGGGTGTCTGTGACCGTTGCCCTGCTGGCATACGGGTACTTATGGAGCTTGTGGCCTCTGCTGCTCGATTTCTTCTCCCCTGGCATTTCATTTAAGGGGATTCAGGATTCTTGTGTTTCCTGCTACTAGAGTCTCAGTTCTCTCTCTCTCTCTCTCTCTCTCTCTCTCTCTCTCTCTCTCTCCCTCCCTCCCTCCCTCCCTCCCTCCCTCTCTCTCTCTCTCTCTCCCTCTCTCTCCTCCCCTGCGTACACATGTGTGCACATGTGGCAGGCCAGACATTACTCCTCAGTGTTTTCCTCAATCACCATCTACCTTATTTTTTGAGATAAGATGTCTTCTTTGGCCCAGAGCAGACAGACTCAGGCTGGCTGGCCGTCAAGCTCCAAGGATCCTCCCGTGTCTGCCTCCTCAGCGCTGGGATCACAGAAGCGCCTTCCCACCGGGGTTTTAATGTGCCCACTGGGGATCTGAACGAAGGTCCTCACACTTACAAGCCGAGTGCTTTACCCCTCTCCCCACCATCTTCCCAGCCCCTTCCCTCATTGTTTTAGGTTTTACTGGAAGCCCGTCAGAAACCATGATTTATGTCCAAGAGATGCATCCACTGTTACTCAGGTGCCATCTCTGTGTGGACTTCTCTCCTCTTGGAGCAAAAGAATGTCTGTGTGGGGGTTATGCACATACAATCAAGAAGAGTTCGCCATGTGACCATCTACGTTTGCATGGAGCTTACCTTGTGTTCCTGTCTGTCCTATCCTCACCTGCCTAGCTCTGACCTCTCTCCTCCTCCTCTGTGCTACCCCTTCTCAAATAACACAGCTTCTTTCACTGCTTCCCCCAGGTGTGTTAGGTAAACGCCCCTTGACAAGACACTCTGCCATGTGTTTAGAGATGGGAACTTGGAACAAGGAGGCCAGAAATGAAACCGGAAGGAGTGTGGACCCGGCTGCTTTAAGGCTGTGGAAAACTCTTGTCTTCTCAAACCTAGCAAGTCTTTGGTGGGGATTGGCCTTCTCCATGGAGCTGGACCCTTGGGAGGAGGATGTGGCCTTTGCTGTTGTCTGCCTCAGCCTAACCTGCGGGTTTGGATTCAAAGCTGTTCTTCTCTGAGAAAGCCCAGCTCCTCAGCTGTACTGGCCTGAAAGGCATCTGGAGGGTCACCAGCCACGTGCAAGGCAGAAAGTTCAGGCTTTGTAGTTGGAAGGATGGCATGCATCGCACTTCCTTGTTAGTGTAGCTCCAACAGATGGTCCAGGGGCTGGAGGATGGTTTCTTCCTAGACCTGTGTCTGCAGCCTTTGGCTCAGCGTCTGTCGGTGACATCATAGATAACCTCACCTTTTGTGTCTGATGAACTGGGCTTCCTCCTTGGAAGAGGCCTTGCCCAGCTCAGGAGAGAGAGGGCACTGTTTCTTAGTGCCTCTGGGTGCAGAGGCCGGCCGGTCTTCTCCAGGCCTTAGTTGCTTGGCACTCATCCTTGCCTGGCAGGTACTGTAGGGAGCACCAAGGTTACTGCAGAACACGAACTGGCCTTTGTTAAATATTTTGCAGACTTACTGTGTTTGAAGAAAGTTTTGGGTTCTGGGGCTTATTTCATCCCAGAAGAAGTTTCTAGAAACAGGTGAAGACCTCTTCTGCTTGTAAGATAAATGTGTCCTGGACTCTTGCATATTGGCATGACTAAAAACAAATCCTCTGAGAATAAACGCCTGCTGTTTTTGTGACCCGTCCCTAGCCTTGCTGTAGAGATAGTAACCTGTGGTCATAAGGAGAAACAGCCAGAAAATGAGAGGTCAGCCAGGAAGCACTGGGTCTGGACACCATGTGCCCCTGGAGAAGTTCAAAGTTCTTCAGCTGTGTAGAGTACACACACTGTTTGAAATACGAGGGAAGCTGGTCATAGGGCCTGTGTATGCTTATGGACTGGATGCTCTGAATTCCTGGTGGCCAGGCTGTTTCCAAACCTCAGGTAGAAAGAAGGGTGCGGGGTCGTGGCACCCCCAACCAAATATCAAAGCTGTACCTTGTGTCTTGGGAAAGTGGTACTCACGTAAGAAGCATGTCTGTAGAAGTTAGACCCAGTTCTTCCTCCCAGGCCCATGCTCCTGGAAATAAGACTCAGACTCAAATACACTACAAACACCTTGGACATACAGCTAGGCTCTTCTCTGACTAGATCAGAATGTAGATAGCCCAATTATTTTAACCTACATCCTGCCATGGGACTGGTTACCTGGGTTTAGGTACCATGTGCCCTGTCTCCTCACATTTTTCAGGACTGGTCTTCCATCCCACTTTCTCCCCAAATCCTTTCTGCCTCCCAAATATCTCCCCTCTATTTCCTGTCTCAGCCACAGGACACAAAAGTTTTAATTGACCAGTGAGGCATCCATACAATACACAAGAGACTCTCTTTACACATTTATCTTTCCAGTTACTTCATCCTTCTGATAGTGAAGACCCTGTCTCAGTCCCTCTGAAGTGCTATCAGCAAAAAAATAGCTCCATGGGCTGGTGATGCAGAAATTACAGACCTTACTGCTCACAGTTCTAGAGGGTGGGAGGTCTGCGTGCCACAGGACTCAGTGGCTGGTGAGGGCTCTTTGCTTCATAGGCAGTGATGTCTTTCTGAAAACTCACAGACCCCGAAAGAAATCTCTGTAGGATCAGCTTGTCAGGACATTAATCCCATCTCATGACTTAATCACCTAGCTCAAATCCCATCTCTTACTATTACCACACTGAACTTGGACGGGAGAGACAGGCATTAAGGCCATAGCAAGATCTCTTATCTGAGCATTCACTGTGGGCTGGGAGTTTTCTGGCTTGTCTATTTCCAGAAACTCAAAACAATAGCAAGAAAAAAGTAAACACCAAATCCTCATTTCACCTTATTTTTACAGTGTAGGAAATGTTCCATCACTGCAGGTATACGCTGTTTTGTTACCAGCAGGCTGGAACACAGAATATTAAATCACCTTAACCCTTGCAGGTGGCGTAGAACACGGACGGTGCTTTTTTTACTTATGTGCGTGAAGAATTGAGACAGGACGTTTACTCTTTGAAATGGATGGGGATTGAGTTGGAAAAAATATTGTCTGTTAATGGTTCGTAATCCTCTCAGATCCGATATACCCTTTTATAATAACTGTTCCATGATGCTTTGTAGAAAATGGTGGGACACGGTTACCAATGTCTTGCATGTGCTTGCTGTTTTTGCAACCTGCTATCCTTACTGTTCTAATTAGGCTGAGAGGTCCCTTCCTAGACCCCCTTGAATCCAGGCTGGTTTCCTGCTTAACCATGGCAGACAGGGCACAGAAGGGTTGTGTGACTCCAGAGGTAAGGCCTCCAAGCCCTGGCAACTTCTCCCTTATAACCAGGGCACCATGGGAGGAAACCTGAGATAGCCATGTGGAGAGTCCATGGGAAAGAGGGTCTAACGTCATGGGCTACTGCCATATGGGCAGCCGTTCTGGTCTAGCCTGGCCTCATGGATCTGCTGACTCATCACCAAGGAGCTATGCACTCAGCCAGCCATTATGGGAAAAGATGGGATTAGTTTGTGAAGTCACTACGTTTGGGGTCAATCTTTAATCACTACTCTCTATAAAAGCTATGGGATCTATGCTGGGTACATATGGAATGCCAGTGTGTGTGAAAATCATAGGCTACCATACATACAGTTGGAAAGAAACCACAACGCCCTCATCTAAGTGCAAATGTAACAAGAAAATAGTTTATCAAAAGATAATTGTGCTTGAAGTCATGGTGAAAGAGCTACATGTGCCCGAAGCCACCAGGGACTTCTCCACCCCAGCTGGGGTGTGGTAGATGACACCTGAGTGATCTCCTCAGTGAGCCAGTTTTATTTCCAAAATAGTCAGTGGCCAAATTCTGAGACACAACAAATTATTTTTTCTCTCCTGATACAATAGTCATGGTCTTAGAAAAGTTACATGAGCATGTGTGTGTGTGTGTGTGTGTGTGTGTGTGTGTGTGTGTGTGTGTGTATAATACATATGTATATATACACATAATAGAGTTATATTGTACACTTATAAATTATGAATACATTCAAAAGATGAAAAAACTCATCAGCAACAGATAGATGGCTTTCACCTAGAAAGAAATTGATGACATTCAGAAATGTGGGTCTTCCCAAGATAATAGGTAACACCAGACATGTTAACCAAGTGAGTGAATGCTGAAGAAACTTTTATGTTTGCATCACTTCGAATGATAGTTGGCTCTTTAAACAAACAAATATGAGAACGAGCACACAGACATCAGGAGGGATAAAATGGAAGCACACTACTTACTATACACTTTCCATGCACTGGGATATAATGTTTCTGATATATAATTCACAATGTCCATCCAGCGATAATCACTATTGAAGATAGCTTTATCTGGTGCTGGAGAGATTGTTTTGTGGCTAAAAGCATGCACTACTCTTCCAGACAGACCGAGTTTAGGTCTCATTTAGCACCCATTTTGGGTGGCTCACAGCTGCCTGTAACTTTGACTGGCCTTTGAGAACACTTACACATTCCTGGCATATGCTTACACAAATACACATTAAAAAAATAAAAATGTATACTAACAAACTCAAAGCCCTATCAAAATACTCCAACAGTTGTCTTATTAACAAAAGTTAGGGAAAAAAGAGTTAATTCTAAAAAGGAAGAAGAAAGCCAAAGGCAGGATGAAGAGAAAACTTTTAGATGACTTAAGGAAGATTTAGTCCTACACCAAAACCCCTATTAAATGTAAATAGTAAAACATATTAATTAAAAGGGAAAGATTTAAAGATTGTAAGAAAAAAAAGAACCCAGCTTTCTACCGTCTACAAATGAAACTAAACAGGGCACATTCTAGTTATGAGAGGTGGATAAAGACACACTGATAAATCAGCATACAAAACCGACTATACTGCAAGCTTAAACATTTGTTTATGTAACAGGTCTCAAGATGTGTTCTCATCGCGACTTTAAAACCATGGCTAATTATTTGTACACTGCAAGCCGGAGGGGCTGTACTGGGTCAGTGAAAGCAGGTTTCAGAGCAGAAGCCCTTGTCAAGAATGGAGATAGTTCATAGTGATATCGAGGTCATTGGCTGAAGGCTGTCTCAGGGCGCTTCTCTTGACGCGTTACCCACAAGATCAGTTTAGGGCAGCGTTTAACG